>JADMNL010000030.1:80545000-81745000 GCA_016271365.2 Neoceratodus forsteri
GAAAGTAATGTGGTTTGAGTGCAAATAATTAAGCAATAAGGCATGACCACGGGTTATGTTAATGGTCTGTTAATCACCTTCTAGAGGTGTACTGTGGCACGAGGTGTAGCAGAGTGCCACATGCCCCTAGAGGGTGATTAACTGACCATTAACATAATCCCTGGGAGTGCCTTATTGCTATTATAATAAAACATGTTTTTAAACAGCGTTAAACCTTGTTCAGCATATGGTTAAGCTCTACATGTATGTTAATAAAAGATTGCACCTGGGCACATCCAGCACAGTGAGGAATCATGACGATGTCCCTTCCAGGTCCCAAGCATATTTGGCATACACGCACTGGATAATTAGGAATTGCCACATCAGGAGGCAGTTGCCCTCCATAGCACCACTTTTCAATATCTCTCAGTCTATTTACTGCTGCTGTTACTGCAACCCGGGCATGATCTGGGTAACGAGCTGATCCTGAGGCCATAACTGCAGAAAAATAAACAAAAGTTCACTGTAACTGAAAGTCCCACTTTACTGCACACACTCTGTAGTTTTAAAATGGCTCCTCTGCTGCTGTGTTTACTTTACTATCCCACCCTGTAATGGCGGCGGCAGCACTCCTGTGCATCAACATTTAGAATCTGGGTCAAGCCACTGCGCACCCAATTTACACCAGCTACTGATAACTTTTACTCAAACTGCACAACTTGCTCTGTTTTGGCTTCACACACATTTACAGGATTTTCCTTGGACTTTTTACATGCTGGCAACATTCATTTTATCACAGTCCCTTAAAAGCTTCAGGTTTCAGCACAGGATTGCCTGCTTCTACTAGTGTTGCATTATGCTACAACCCACAGTCTCTCTCTGGCTGCAAACTTTAAACTGAGGCTATTTTACTTCCATGCACACATTTAATGGCTTTACAGACTTGCACTTGCTGGCAGGACTTTACGCAGTCGTTACTTGCAAAGCGACTACACTGCTGCATACACATTTTACATGGCATTGCTGAAAATCACTGAGCAGTTTTAGGGACATTTACTTACTGTTATCAGTAGCAGCTTGCTGCGATGGGATAAAATGGCCTGCAGCCAGTTCTTGAAAGGCCTTGGAACACAAACGGGCGGGCAGTCTTAGCGATCGTCGTTTCCAACACCAAACTTGCTATTTTCACGATCGCTTTGCGGGTTGAGCCTGATTTTAAATTAAAAAGTCAATTTTTTTGCTGTTTACAGCACTTTGAATCCTCCGCAACGCTCCTCCACTGCCAGTACACGCACTACACTCTGTCTCCCTCTCAAATGCTGAGGCAGTCTCAGAAGAGCTGGCTGAGAGGTGGGACTAATGGCAATCTGACCAACCACACGACGCCATGCAAGTGAGCCTCTTCTTCCTCGCGAGGGCTCCTCTCCTCACGGCGATCGTCGAGCAGGCAAATTTAAACTGTAAAATGCACACTTTTTTTTTTTTCAACTGACTCCACAGCGGGAGCCCATTTTAACCATGTAACATTGCCATTAACTCTGCAGTCTCTCCATTTACACAGAAAGCATTGCCAACGTCCAGGGCATAATTTCTCTGTTGCTACCCCTAGTTTTCCACACTTTCCTTCACAGAATTCACTTTAAAAGCATTTTAAATGTCCAGGGCACAATTTCTGTGTTGCTACCCCTAGTTTTCCACATTTTCCTTCACAGAATTCACTTTAAAAGCATTTTAAACATCCAGGGCATAATTTCTCTGTTGCTACCCCTAGTTTTCCACACTTTTCTTCACAGAATTCATTATAAAAGCTGACAAAAATGCTGTAAACAATTTTGATGCAGGACAAGGGCACACTCTTTGGCTTTACAGCCCCTTGGTAAACAGTTGGCATTTTTTAAACAGCAGCACAAGATTCACAGCACACAGCAACACACTAGGGGAATTGCTTCAGCTTTTTGGGCTACCCACTGCCAGATAGCGAAAACGCTAGCCCACTTGCCCAAGCACCTTCCTTCCCGAACAAATCCCAGCGGTGCCTCCATTTTTGTAACACCTCACCCCTGCCTTTTTACTAAAATGACAGGTGGCATGCTGTTGGCGTTGGCAGCAATACCTGGTGGGGACCTGGGTTCGGGGCGGATGAGGTTACCTGGCACAAAGGGACCTAGGTTTGGCTACTGTGCACAGGGGCACCCAAGTAAATCAGACTACAGGAAGCAATAACTGTAATGTCCAGAACCAGGATTGGGATTTTTCAGTGTGGCTTTTATTCATAACTAGCTGAACATAACAAAGCATAGATGGACCCCAAAGGGGCTACGTTTACTGATAATGCAGATTGGAGACTACAAGGCAGTCCACTTAAAGAATGAACCCATTTCTACTGTTTTCTGGCTCTGGACCCACCAGGCACACAGCCCGGACTTGCATGCGCTTTGGATACACAGCCCGACTGGCCCAGCTCCCCTGCCGGCCACTTGACTGATGGTCCATTTAAAGAATGAACTCAAATTTTACTTGTTGTGGCTCCCCACACCACTTAGAGTCTGCGACTCCTAGAGAGATTTTCTTCTTACTTCCTTCTGACTCCCATCAAACAAGGAGAATTCTTTTCCCAAGTTGTGGCTCCCCACACCACTTAGTCTGCGACTCCTAGAGAGATTTTCCAATTTGTGACCCACGTCTGGGTACCTACCTCATCACTGGCCAGGCGCATGAGGCAAGTAGCAATCACAGCAGAAATCCATAGAGGTGGACCTGGTTACTAAAGATGGGGGGGTGTTCCCACCTCCAGTTCCCACAGCCCATACCCGGCCATTTCTCTGGACAAACAGAAACTAAAACTTCGAAATGTAGATTAAACGGTGGATGGACTGTAGCACCCCCTCTACAACATTACTTGAATCCATACAAACTGTAGATTTTGATACTACTCCATTTGTTTGTCCTAGTACAATAGGCCTCCCAAATAGTAGTCCAAATCCTATACTTCTTCACATTTTCCAAACTGAAGAAACACATTGTTTGCCCTCTCAAATTAGAGCAAAACACTCACCCTTTCATTGCAGGTGCCCCACAGGCGAAGTACAACTTCTTTCCTCTTGTCAGACCAAAAACAGAAACTGTAAAAAAGGCAGCTTTCTTCCTGTACTAGAAATTAGGGGGTTGCCCCTGGAATCCACAGAGGGATACTTTACTTTCTCTCCCCGGAGGGGAGGGGGCACTGAGACCTGGACAGTGGTCTCCACCACTTGAAACTGGACACTGACCTTCTTACACAGAAGGTAAACAAGAGACTTCCTTCCTGCTGGCAGGCAAGCAGGAGACTTCTTTCTCTCAAGGAGGTAAACAGAAAACGGACCTTGAAAACTCCCAACGTTCTATCTCACTCCCTCTGCTGCAGATTCCAATGTGGCTTATGCAGCTGCGACAGTTCTATGGTGATGTCATCTCTCAGTCTCAGCTGTGACTGAGAACAGAGTGAGACAGTGTGAAACCCATTTAACTGGAGTTTCACAAGCTGCCTTCCCTGCCTACCACTAGGTCTTACTGGGATTCTAGTAACCCCGGGTAACAAGGGGTTACATAAGGCTGTTAGAATGTTTGCAGCCAATCAGAAAGCTCCATTTCTCAGACCCTTTTTATAACTGATATTATAAGCTGGCCCAGTGACGTGGAGGGCTGAGGCATCCGTGTGTAACCCAGGGCCGGTATGCCATTTGTATCTGACAGCAATACCAGGTGGGCTGGGTTCGGGGAGGAATAAGTCACTCGGCACAAAGGCTAGGTTTGGCTACTCTGCACAGGGGCACCCAAGTAACTCTGGACACTGGAAGCAATAACTGTAATGTCCATTACCAGAAGTGGGATTCTAAAGTGTGGCTTTTTATTCACATTGTGAACGGGTGTGGGAAGTGATAAGCCAGACACAGACGTTCTTTAGAACACACAAGACTGTGTGAAATTTATTTACAAAAAAAACTCAAAATAAACTTTTCAGAAATTAACTGTAAAGAAAATAAAGCCAACAACATGAAAAAAATGGCTCTCTCAACTTGAGACTATCAGTACTTTTAACAGCTTGAGTACTGCCACAGAGTAGATGAGCTTAGCCCCAGCACATCTACTATCCTCTGTGCTCCTATACTATCTGCTCTCTTGCACAAACCTCCACCTTATGTAGGTGAACACTCTGACATCATTGATCAGCTGATCCACCCCCTATTCTAATACACTTAATCTCTACCCTAATACATTAGGTAGGGGGATCAGCCTGACCATAAAAAAATACATTGATTGGGCTTGATTATACCCAGAATGAACCACCTCTTAATTAGTTTCACAAGACAGAAACAAAGTGTAATTAAAACTCAAGGGTTTAAACCTCTCCCCCCCCTTTCTGGTGCTGACTTGCCACACCTGTACCCTATAAATATATGTTAGGAGCTGCCACTGGCTCCTTAGAGTGCAGTACCTGCAGCAAGTGGACCAGGTAAGGGCTTCATTTCTTACATAAACACACAAGGAAAATAACTATTTAACCTTATATTTCTTGTAAGGTACCTCATTTTATTATTTAACTACAGCATGACTATATGCTGAGATGCTTGCTTGTTTTTGAACCTAATTGGGGCTGCTTATTTTATTACCATTCCTGTTTACAATGGTAACCTTACATTTCAAAACACAGGCACCACAGGGACAACAGAGAACATTAGAGGGTAGAATAGAAGAGATACCATGATGGGAGGCCACCCCTTCATGGTAGAAATGTGAAATAAGACAAAGGACAGTGGAGAAATTACTACTGCAGTAGATTTGAGAGAATATAAGGGTAAAGAGGAGAGGAATGTCCCGTGGTGCTGGGGTTACAACTATCACACACCCCCAATGTTAAGCGAAGACCACCATTTATTTCAATAAATCCCGGAGTTTTCAAGACAACCTACCCAATCCCTGAGGGTAGGATGGAGCTTTCACCCACCCTCTCTTTGAAAGCTCCACCCCAGGGCACCCATTTCAAACATTAGAATTATCTTTATAGATAGATATGAATCGTCAAAAGCATAAACGTCCACATTTATTAAATAGCCCTGGGGTGTCATGACTGTGTCTCTTAACCTTCTTTCCTATGTGTTAAACATTGATACAGATTTTCAATTATCTATTTTAGGGCTGGTGGTACCTGCTTCGGCCCCATGTCTGGACAAAAAATCTGCATTCACATGAGCTGAGCCTGCTCTGTGTTGTACTGTAAAACTATAAGGTTGCAGGGCCAGGTACCATCTCATGATTCTATTATTTGTGTCCTTCATTTGTGATAGGAAGCAGAGAGGATTGTGATCGGTTATTAAAGTAAATGGGCACCCATAAATAAAATTTCAAGGACTCAATCGCCCACTTGGCTGCCAGACATTCTTGCTCGATGGTAGCATACGTTTGTTCCCTATCATGGAGTTTCCTTGAAATATATATTACAGGATGTTCCTCTCCATCTATCGTTTGGCTCAACACTGCCCCTATACCTGATCCTGAGGCATCTGTATGTACCTCGAATGGGTAGCGAAGTCAGGACTCACGAGGACTGGGAGGAGCATAGGGCTGCCTTAATTTTATTAAATGCTTCCTCACATTCAGGAGTCCATTTTATCTGATTCCCAACTTCTTTTAGTTAAATCTGTCAATGGAGAAGCAACAGAAGCAAAGTTGGAATGAATCTTCTGTAATACCCGGCAAGACCCAAGAAAGACCAGACGTGTTTCTTGGTGTGGTATGGGACACTGGCTACTCCACCTTCGAGTATCTCTGGCTTAATAAGACCATTTCCCAGTATGAAACCAAGATATCTTGTCTCTTTCATGGCAATAGTACATTTTGTGGGGTTGATAGTTAGTCCTGCCTGTTGGATAGAAGAGAAAACTGCTTGAAGATTTTGTAAATGAGTTTCCCAGGATGAACTAAAGACAACCATGTCGTCCAGGTACGCTGCACAATAGGTGTTATGAGGTGCCAATACCTGGTCCATAAACCGCTGGAAGGTAGCCGGGGCCCCATGTAGCCCAAACGGCATGGTTCGAAACTGGAAAAGACCCATGGGAGTACTAAAAGCAGTTTTCTCCTTGGCGGATTCTTCTAAGGGGATCTGCCAATAGCCTTTTGTGAGATCTAGTGTAGAGATATAAATGGCTTTGCCAATTCTATCCACTATATCATCTACACGAGGCATAGGATAAGCATCAAACTGTGCCACCTGATTTAAGCCCTTGAAGTCCAAGCACAGTCTAATTCCTCCTTCCTTTTTTGGGACAATTACCATAGGGGAACCCCATGGACTCTTAGAAGGTTCTATAATCTGTAATGATCTTAGTTTTGTATCTCCTTTTTACCTCCTCTCAGCGTTCTGGGAGTCTGTATACCTTTTCCTTATGGGTTTAGCATCTGTACATATGTGGTGTTCTACACCTTTAGCCATGCCGGTATTAGTGAATGTTTTGCTAAACTCATTCAACAAGGACCTTACTGCCTGTGTTTGTTGTACATTAAGTTCTGGGTTTATAATAACATCATCTACTCCTGTTTTCTTTCCAGTCTGCCATATGCCAACTCTATTTCAGTTTCTCTGGGTTCTGGAATTATGGAGAGACTACGCCCTGTAGTTCCTTTTTAGGTACCAGCGTTTCAATAGATTGGTATGGTAAATTTTCTTTTTGTCTTTTGTCCGGGGTTTCAATTTCATAAGTAACAGGCCCTGCTTGTCTAATTATTTTGTAGGGTCCTTGCCATTTCATTAAAAGCTTATGTGTAGAAGTGGGCAAAAGTAACAATACCTGTTCCCCAGGAGAGAAGGATTTATTTTTGGCTGTACCTTGATCATAGTATTGTTTTTGCTGGATTTGTGCCTTAACTCCCATTTCATGAGCCTTTTCAGTATATAGCACCAATCTTTGTCTTAATTGCATCATATACTTTGCTATTCCTAGAGATTTTAGTTCTGTGTTGTCCTCCCAGCACTCTTTAACTACATCCAGGGGTCCCTAGGTTTCTTCCAAATAAAAGTTCAAAAGGTGAGAACCCTGTGGATGCTTGGGGAACCTCCCGGTAGGCAAAGAGAAGGAAGGGAAGATATAAATCCCAATCATGCCCCTCTTCATGTATGAATTTCTTTATCATATGCTTAAGGGTTTGATTAAACCTTTCAACTAAACCATCCATCTGGGATGATAGGGAGAGGTTCTTATAGCTACTATCCCCAGAAGGCGGTATAGTTCCCTTAATAGTTCAGCGTTAAAGTTAGCCCCTCTATCAGTGAGAATCTCTTTAGGTATTCCAACTCTGCTAAATAGTTTCACCAGTTCCTCTGCGATTCTTTTGGTCGTGACCGTTCTCATGGGTATAGCTTCGGGATACTTGGTGGCATAATCACACACCACCAAGATGAATTTGTTTCCCTTTTTACTTTTATCAACAGGGCCCACAATGTCCATTCCAATTCTCTCAAAAGGTGTAGTCACTAGTGGCAAGGGATTAAGTGGCATTACCTCCTTTCTAGTGGCTTGGGCAGTGATTTGACATTTAGGGCATTCCTGACAGTATCGAGCTATGTCCCCATGTATCCCTGGCCAAAAGAATCTTTGCAGTATTCTACTGGAGGTTTTGTCTCTTATATGCCCAGCCAAGGAACATCATGCCCCAGTGCTAAATATCCTGTCTGTAACATTGGGGTACTAATAATTGGTCCACTGTTTCTTGGGTAGTTGGGTTGGTACAAACTCTATATAATAACCCATTTTTCTCCTGTATTTCAGGGGTACCTGCTTTCTCTCTTTTCCCCACCTGTAAAAAAAATGGTTGCAGAGAGACATCCTTTTTCTGTTGCTCTTTCATTTCTGCCTTAACAAATACAGGATTATTTTCTACCTTCACTCCCTGTTGTTCCTGTTGCCACTTGTGTTTTAATAATTTCTTTGCTTTTGGGTTTTCCTATCCTTCCCAGGGGGGTTGACTACTTCTCCTTCAAAGGGAAACACTTTTCCTAGCACAATCTCTTCTTTACTCTGGGCCCTTGTAGTTACAGCTGAGACAGCTTCTTGTTCCAGTAGTAGTGAGGCAAACCCAGGATAGTCATGCCCAATCACTCTGAGGGACAGGAGATGTGGGACTACACCAGCAGAAATGTCAGATGTTACCCCCGTATTCCCATAGACAGTCGTACAGTAGGGTATTGGTGTGAATCACCGTGCACACAAATGACATGCATAGGAGCCCCTCTTTGCATTGTAGATACTAAATCTTCCCTAATCAGAGTATTCTTACTGCCAGAATCCTAGAGTCCCATGACATTTTTCCCTTTTATAATAATATCAGAAAACATATACCTAGAATTTAGTAAAGCTAAATGTGCCATATCTGTTTTCTTTGATGGACAAAAACGGGTAATATGTCCTAGTCCTTTACAATTGTGTCATACAATGTTAGATGGAACAGTTCTCATTCTTTGTCCACTCCTCCCTCTTCTCTCCCACTCTTCCTTTTTAGGATAGGCATTCTGAACATTTCTTACCAGACCAGTCTGTGGTTTCGTTGGGGATTCAGATTGTCTCTGTCCTCCTTTTCTGAAAGGCTGATGGGCTGTCAGAAAGTCCTCAGCCAGTGTCACAGCTATTTCAGCGGACTCGGGATTATGTTCTTTGATCCAAATCTGGACCTCATTCGGCAAGATTTGTAAAAATTGTTCCAGTACAAAAAGTTCTATAATGTCTGTTCAAGACTTTCCTTCTGGCTGGATCCATTTATTACATAGTTCTCTGAGTCTTATATATGTTTCCCGAGGAGGATCATGGGGGGAATGTTTCAAGGCACAAAAACGCTGCTGATATGTCTCAGCATTAATGTCATATCTTTTAAGAATTTCCTGTTTCACCATGTCATAGTCCTCTGCAAGACGGGGATCCATATTCGCGTATGCTAACTGGGCCTTCCCGGAGAGGTTGGGGGCTAATCGCACTACCCATTGGGATTTAGGCCAGTCACATGCTTTAGCAACTCTCTCAAACATGGTAAGGTATGACTCAATATCTTCATTGACAGTCATCCTAGTTAGTTTAATGTCTCGGGGATTGTTGGGATTAGTGTTATTATTTCCCCCATTTCCCTGTCCAGCCCCCATGGTCTGAATTAGTTGTAAAGTTTCTGCCCACCTCATATCTTGGCGCCGGCGCTCTCTCTCTCTTTCCTGTGCATCAATGTCCCTCTGGCGTTCAATTTTCAACTGGCGAACTGCCAACCAGTGTAGCAGATCCGAAAGGCCCTCAGGAGGTCTGTCATCTACTTCTGGTTGTCTCTGCTGTCGCTCTTCTTCTTCACCATCACTAGTGGACTGCTCCTTTGGTAACTTTTGCCTTACTGAAGTCTCCAAACCAGGATGTAGGGGTACACCGGTTCTCTCTGTCTGTGACCGAGTCACAGCTCCCATCATTTTGGTATCATCTGTGCCAGTTTCCATTGTCCTTTCTTATCACAGTACCAGGTCTGGTACTAAGCTGGTTTCCCCAATATAGCTTGGACAACCAGTATATCACTCCTGACACCACTTTGTGAGCAGGCGTGGGAGTGATAAACCAGACACAGATTCTTTAGAACACACAAGACTTTGTGTGAAATTTATTTACAAAAACCTCAAAATAAACTTTTCAGAAATTAACTGTAAAGAAAATAAAGCCAACAACATGAAAAAATGGCTTTCTCAACTTGAGACTATCAGTACTTTTAACAGCTTGAATACTGCCACAGAGTAGATGAGCTTAGCCCCAACACATCTACTATCCTCTGTGCTCCTATACTATCTGCTCTCTTGCACAAACCTCCACCTTATATAGGTGAACACTCTGATATCATTGATCAGCTGATCCACCACCTATTCTAATACACTTAATCTCTACCCTAATACATTAGGTAGGGGGATTAGCCTGACCATAAAAAAATACATTGATTGGGCTTGATTATACCCAGAATGAACCACCTCTTAATTAGTTTCACAAGATAGAAACAAAGTGTAATTAAAACTCAAGGGTTTAACCCTTCCCTTCTGGTGCTGACTTGCCCCACCTGTACCCTATAAATATATGTTAGGAGCTGCCACTGGCTCCTTAGAGTGCAGTACCTGCAGCAAGTGAGACAGCAAGTGGACCAGGTAAGGGCTTCGTTTCTTACATAAACACGCAAGGAAAATAACTATTTAACCTTATATTTCTTGTAAGGTACCTCATTTTATTATTTAACTACAGCATGACTATATGGTGAGATGCTTGCTTGTTTTTGAACCTAATTGGGGCTGCTTATTTTATTACCATTCCTGTTTACAATGGTAACCTTACATTTCAAAACACAGGCACCACAGGGACAACAGAGAACATTAGAGGGGTAGAATAGAAGAGATACCATGATGGGAGGCCACCCTTCATGGTAGAAATGTGAAATAAG
The DNA here is from genome assembly GCA_016271365.2 of Neoceratodus forsteri. Classification (NCBI taxonomy): domain Eukaryota; kingdom Metazoa; phylum Chordata; order Ceratodontiformes; family Ceratodontidae; genus Neoceratodus; species Neoceratodus forsteri. The sequence continues at coordinate 80,555,459 of JADMNL010000030.1, forward strand.
ACAGAGGACAGTGGGGAAATTACTACTGCAGTAGATTTGAGAGAATATAAGGGTAAAGAGGAGAGGAATGTCCTGTGGTGCTGGGGGGGGGGGGGGTTACAACTATCACACACATCCAAACAGAATAAACAAAGCATAGATGGACCCCCACGGGGCTACAAACCTGGTAATGCAGATTAAGAGACTAGAACACTTCCTCAACACTTTAGCCCTCGGGCTCTGAACCCACTGGGCACACAGCCCGGACTTGCACGCTGCTTTGGGTTACACAGCCCGAACTTGTACACTGTTCTGGGTTTTCCCTGGCTCGGCTCCTTTGCCAGCCACTTGGACACCTTCCACACTTCATGGAAACATTTTCTGGTGGCTCCCTAAACCACCTAAGAGCACCACGGCTCCATCAGGGAATCTTCCTCTAAATCCCACGTCTGTGTACTTTCCTCAGGCACTGGCCAAGTACCTGAGAGAAAGTAAAAGGTGTCAAAGAGCAAATCCGTAGAGGTGAATATGGTTACTACTGATGGGGAGTCTCCCACCTCTCGCTCCCACAATTCATACCTGGCCATTTCTCTGGACAGTAAACACCTCATCCTGTAAAGCTTTGCCATGTAGATTCTTGCTAAATGTATTTCACATGCCATCTACTTGTCTTGCTTCCCAATTGTGCTGGACTTGAGCATACTTTTAAGTGGCATTGTCCATTACTCTAGACCCCCCCACTGATTAAGCAGTCCAATCCCCAATTTCCTTCACTCTTTGTGCTGGACTTGAACATACTTGAATTACGTGGCAATGTCCATTACTCAAGACCTCCCACAGATTAAGCAGTACAATCCTCACTTTCCAACTGTACTTGGCTGTCTTTTCCTGACCCCACAGTAAAAGTCCCTTTAGATTCCTTCTGTTCAGGTGAAAAACACTTGGCCCTTTTACAGAGCGAACTCACCCTTTGGTTGCAGGTGCCCCACAGGCGTTTCCTCATCAAGGAATTTCTCTCTCAGAGCTTCTGGTGCCTCAGCACAACTTGAATAGGCAGCTTCTTTCTATTAGCTGGACACAGGAGGGCTGCCTCTGGAAAACAGGCAAAAACCTTCCCCCATCCTCTCAGGGATGGGACTCTTGAACCATTGAAAGCAGTCTCCACCACTTCAATTACCAGTTCCTGTGTTCCTCTTCGGGTGGAAACACACACCTTCCAAAGTAGCTCTGAAACAGAGCTTAAAGCTCTGACAGCCTGCACACACTCAGCTGTGCTACTGTCTCTCTCTCAGACTGCACACAGACTGAATTCAAAATCCCCAACGTTCTACACCAACCTCCAACTGCAGCATTCCAGTGTGGCTTATGCAGCTGCGACAGTTCTAAAATGATGTCATCCCTCAGTCTCAACTGAGACTGAGAACAGAGTGAGACAGTGTGAAATCCATTTAATTGGAGTTTCACAAGCTGCCTTCCCTGCCTACCACTAGGTCTTACTGGGATTCTAGTAACCCTGGGTAACAGGGGAGTTATACGTGTCTTACCTCCTGCCACGCCGGTGACCCGTGTTCACGGTGCGAGTGGGCTGCCGGGGGTCGGCCAGGGAGGGAGAGGATCGAGCGTGTGGAGGACAGCTCTTCTCTCCTGGGAAGGGTTGGGGATGGAGTCCGCAGCTTGCCTGTCCCCTAGCGGTGGCTGGGATGGCGCAATGGACCCAGACGAAGGGGATAAATGCAGGGCAGACACCCAGCGTGCGGGCGTGCTGCAGCTCGGCCAGTGGCATCATTGCATGCCTCCGCGCCACACTCTGAGGACGGAGAAAAACATGGAAATATCCCACCGGCGAGATGATGCGGTCCTTGAGGCACTGCACCGTCCAGCTGGCACCTCGTTAGAGATCCAGAGGTGAGTCCAGTGGATGCTGGGGTGGCGGGGCTGGGGGGCGGTTGGGAGGGGTGAGAAACATACAAGGGGGGAAAAAACTGATATAGACATAAGGATTAACCCATGACCGGGCATAATCCACAGGGGAGAAGAGGAACGAGGTCACAGGCAGAATGCGTTCAGCTACCCAGGCGTGGATTAATTCTGTAGTTAATCCATGCCCTGGAGTGCCTTAATTCGCTTATAACATGGCAAAGAAAAATGTGGGTGTTTAGTGCGAGGGGGGTGGCTGTCATCCGTAAGCTGTGATCTCGTCCCTAAGAACAGAGAGCAGCAACCAGCTTTTATACACACACACACACACCATTGCCGTTTCCCACCTGCAGCTCCTTGCCTCCTGTACATAGCCATTTAAGGGCTCCGTCTGGTGTTACTGCTCGACAGGGGGATTCATTACAGAGTTAATTTTTTCTGACCAGAGCAGGACTAAGTCAGTGGCCGCTAGTGGGTGACTGCCCACCTTGTGTATCTTAGTCTGGCAAGTGAGTGGGGATGAACAGCCAGGGACTTGGTGAGTACAGTTAGCGTTATGAGTAAACGGGGGTGCTGACTGTGGGAACGGGTGAGTGCTACCTTTATGGATGCTGTCTGTGGGGTCGGGTGGGTGCTACTATTACGCCGATGTATTCTCTCCTTTCGTTCCAGCTGTAAGCGTGCTCCTGATAGCCATGCCCCGAGCACACAAGGACATGTATGTGCTAGCTCTCGAGAGCAACCATGATTACTTGGGCATTAATCCATGGTCAGGTGATCTGTTGTGACAAATTAGGACATAGGATTTGTCCTCGTCATGCTATAAAACAATATAACCATCATCACAAGGCACACTGCCGTTGGGCAAAATAATAAGAAATATGACCTTTGGTTGATAAAACCTTTTGACTAATGCACACTAAAAGAATACACAGCACAGTAGTAGTAGGGGGATTGCCAGGCTATAATCTGAACGGTACACTTATGGAACAAAGTCCGTCCTATGAGCCATAATGTACAGGATCCACTGGTGGTACCACAAAAGTTCAAATTTGTCCATTCCATGATTAGTGAATTTCTCCGTGTAATAAATGTCCACTACTAAATCTTGACAAAGGTGAACACTGGGGATGATGGCACTGAGCTAATTCTTTGTGATCATCTTTCTTTGCAGTAAAGACATATATTCAGTAATTTCTGGGTGGGAGGGGTGCGAAAGGCTTGAAAGGAGGAACTTACTGGCTGTTGTAGCTGTTGCCCAAATCACTCGAAGTACATTACTGTAATTGAAATCTATGGAAAAGGGTTGCAGAAGAGGGCATCCCCAGAATACAAGGCCATGTGTGTCTAGGGAGCCTCCACAATTCCTCTAACAAGTCCACCCCCCCCCCCCCCAAAAATGCCCGGAAGGTACTTTTGCTGATTTGCATTTGTGTAGAAATGTCTAATGGGAAACCTTCCAAGAAAATTCCTTCCCTATTTGGATGCTGTTATTGAGTATACCTACTGCAAATGTCTATCCCTATCCTTCTCTATATGCGAGGTCAAGTCACTTTCTCACACTGTCTTAACTTAGGCTACATTATCAGCATGTAGTTGTGCTAATGGATCATAGAGATAAGAAATTATGTGTGGGAGAGGGCAGTGCCTTCCAGTGCTGAGTGTAAAACTCCCATAATTTGGGGGGTAATTAAAAGGTCATCTTGCACTCCTGCATTACACACAGCACACAGAGAAATGAGGTATGCAGAGCAGAAAGCAACAGGAAGACTAGCAACTGCATATGCGGTATGATGAGGAACACATGCGCAGTCTAGTCCTGCTGCGACTCTGTTTTTAAGTCCGCTACTTGGCAGAATCACCGACCACACAGAAGAGCCCCTCACAGGACGTTGGGTTGAACGGACATCCTCATTATAAGACGCCATGATGTTGGGACATACATTAGCCCAGCCTTACAGGCGGCAGTATCTCCTGGGTTCTACTGCCCGCTAATGGCTTTTTTACTTGGTGCCTGTCCCAGAACGGACACAGAAATAGAAACGGCTGTCCCTTGGGGAAAACTTGCAGTCTATAACAGACAGGTGGTTATTTTGACCCGTGTGTGTGATTTGAAAATTGTTGACTGGGAAAAGCACAATGGGCAGAGGCTAATTTTCCAGGTTCGACCCTGGGGAAGGGAATACTGGGTACAAATACATTGCACAGACACAATAAAGAACAGTCAAATAATACATATTAATTACAGGAGTAAATTAAAAATGAGCAGTCAACGAAACAACAGAATGAGGCATTTCAGTCACCCCCTGTATGGAGGTAGGAGCCAAAGCAAGGGAGTAGTCAATTAGAGGAAATCGGGGGGGTTCAACTGATACCTGAGAGGGAGCCATTGGAGGGAAGAGGTAGTTGGTTCCAAAGTGATGGGAGACAATAAGAAAAGGCTGATTGTCTAGTGAGGAGCAAGGATGAGGAATGGTGAAGGTGTGAGGATCCCTAGGGCAGAGGGAGCAGAAGGTAGAGGAGTGATTAGAGAGAAGGGACCCAACACCAGAATTTTGATATGAATGAGGCACCATGGATCTGGCAATGTGTGGGTAGAAGGAGATTGTCTAAAGAGGAATCATGTGAACAGTGATGAGTACAAGAGGGGGAGTTGTTCACACAGTGCAGAAGGAGTTGCAGAGGGTGTCTGGTCAGGGTGGTTGAGGGAGCTGCACCATAGACCATACCTGCAAAGTCAAAGACTGGGAGAACCATTTTGGTGACAAGCTTACGGCAGACCTGCAGAGACTGGCATTCTTTATTGCAGTACAGGCGGAGCTTGGCATGGATGGTGTCAGTATGGGCAGAGAAGTGTAGTTTGCTGTCTAGCCACATACCGAGGTACTTGAAAGATTGAACCACTTCTAGAGGGGTGCCATCCAAGGTGGAAAAGATGGGCAGAGTCGGGAGCCTGGCCAGTTTATTGCTGGTGGCAAAGGTCATAGACACAGCTTTATTTATGTTGACCTGGAGTTGGTTTGATTACAGCCAGGCTGGGATATTGTGGAAGTCATGGCGGAGCAGACTTTTCGTGGCTGTGGTAGAGAGATTGGAGGTGTAGATGCCTGTGTCATCTGCATACATGTGTATATGCGAGTTGGCACAAGCCGAGGGGAGCTCATTAAGGAAGATGGAGATCAGGATGGGCCCCAGGATGGAGTCCTGTGGGATCCCTGACTGGATGGGAAGTGGAGGTGACAGGACACTGCTAACCTGTGCTGACTGCAGTCAGCCTGAGAGGTAAAAACAGAACTAGTCGACAGCAGAAGCTGAGAGGCCAGCAGAATTTAGCTTAACCAGGAAGAATGGGTGGGACACAGAGTCCAAATGCCTTAGCCAGATCGATGAAAATGGCAGCTGTAATATGCCCCTGATCCAAGCCTGAGGAAATAGAATCAGTTACATGCAACAGGGAGGAGATGGTGGGATGATTTGATGCTTGCTGAAACCAGACTGAAATGGAGAGAGAAAGAAAGTGGAGGATAGTAACTCAGATAGTCTGGTGCAGACAAGCTCCTCTTGCAGTTTAACCAGGGCAGGGGGAGGGTGATTGGCTGGGTGGTGTTACTGGGGGAGGAAGGGTCTCCCCCGCCCCCACCTTTGTGAAGTGGAGAAACTTTGGCCATCTTTCAGGACTGAGGGAGAAGATGCATATAATACATGAGTGGGAACATTTCCCCATAGAAGAGGCCATCATTTATTTCCCTGTATATCTGTGACTAATCTGTTAGTTCAGGCCTGTTCACACTGGGCTACTTAAAATGTTTTATCCACCATAAAACGTTTTAAGCAGGTGCAAGCACGGTTGCATTCACATTGAACATGACTTTGGAACCATTTTAATAAACCATGCTCCAACCCTGATTCAAGATAGGCTTGAGCACGATTTAAAAAACGGTTCCAGAGTTAAATCAAACTAACCTGCAGTGCGGACGGTCTGACACGATTCCCTTTAATAAAGCTGGATGTCCCGATATGGAACCGGTTGATAGTTAATCCCGTCCTGAGGCAGTAGTGCGGATGCTGTAAACAGTTTTTAATAACGGTTTACAACACGCCAGTGACAGTGTGGACAGAGCAACACGGATGCTATAGCACGATAATCTGTATTTAAAAACGTTTTAATTACCATGCTGTAGTGTGAACAGGGCCTCAAAGTATATATACACCTGCACTGATTAAACAATTACAGCTATATACCTACACTAATTAAAGCTATAAACCTGCACTTATCAAACAATTAAAAGTTTATTATTGCACTAATAAAAAGTGTACACCTGCATTACATTAAATCCTGTGGGACCCCATTAATAACACAGTTAACACAGCATTAGTAAGCTAGCCAGACCAATTAAAGAGCTGCAAAAGAACCTGGGAAAAAATACACAAGACACTCCCAAACCCAGAAATTCCACAAACTCCTACCTGCTCTCACTACACACCATTCTCTTCTTGCAGTAAGAGGCCTTCAGGTGCCATAGTGCGATTGCAAATGTAATCTCCAGGACAATAACCATCTTAATGTATTGTATTCGACAAACAGTGGGTAAGGGTGGAACACTCTGAAGTATACCCATCTGAGTAGCTAATTAGGAGAATAAAGCCACTCGCTCTTTGGGCTTCTGGCCTTATAGCCCTAATTAGCCCACGAGAGATGGGTATATGTTGCAAAAAGTGCGTTAATGTTCCAGTTGAAGTTCAACGTAATGCCACAAAAGTAAGGGAATGTGGCATCAGGGTTTCCAACAATAACTCTTCCCCCAACCCCCACCCCCCACCAGCAGAAAAAGGACAAGATTACACAAGCAACCACAAACAGCCATCAAGTAAGACAGACAACCTACAATTGTTTCCAGATGACACAAAGCTAGTAGCACTAATGTGCTAACTTCATGGATTTGTATATGCGGCATGCACACTGCAAGGCATACACACTCACTTCTGGCTGCAGATAAAAATCCACAATACTCAAATCACAACACTAGATCTTACTTTGAGAAACAGCTCTTGCAGCAGGTTACATCATTAGGATTGAAGCTGGCAGGCAGCAGGACCCCACGGAAAACTTCTAGCTAGGTACATCCAGAGGGGGCCCGCCCCTACATTCATCATAAAAGGGGTGGTTCCCCCAGCATCCCTCAGTTCTTTTCCCGCTGTTGACTCGCAAGCATAGTCTCCACGGATGCCTTCAGCTATCGAACGACGCCATCATGTGAGTATTTCTTCTTTTTCTCGAACAAGTTTGATTTTCTTTTCTACATTTGCATGTCATCTTCCCCAACGTCCTCTGTCGAAAAACACTCCTAAATGCACGTGTGGCAAACAAATCCCTTTTAAGGACCAGCACACGGCCTGTGTCTGGTGCCTAGGCCCAAAACACGACACTAAGGTCTGCTCCATTTACCAAAACTTTTAACAGCTGCACAAGAATCCGCAGACAGAAAGTTTTGGAGACCTTCCTTTTAGGAAAAGATTAGCAGCCATGCAGAGAAGTTCCTCCTCCTCTCGGGAAGAGTCATCCCACAGATTGGGAAACATAAAGAAAAAAGGAGGGAGAAGGAGAAAGAGCACTCCCCATCCATGCAGACGTCCGACTCCAGGGCTTGTTCAGACTCTGCCTGCTCCACCAGATCTCCACCTCGGGCAAAGACCCAACCTTTGCCAGCTAAAGTCCAGACATCGGGTGATACAGAGAAAACATCCACCCTTCAGCCTCTTAAGGTCCACCCCAAGGACTCCTCGCATAGCCGTCCTTCGGGCTCTTCAGTCTGATCTGTGTCGTCGGATCGCCCACCTAAGGCACACTCTAAGTCGGCTGCCACTACAGGCACTGACTCCCTGGACCGGCGCCGGGACACCGACCACAGGTCGGTCTCCCAACCCCCCAGGGGTTCCATGGGGACATCCGTTAAGCAGACCACAGATCTGATGTCCCTCTAGCAGACCTCAGACCAAAAGCGGACATCTGAGCAGACGCCTGTCAAACATCCCAAGGAGTCAGAAGTCCTCGCTCACCAGAAGGACGTCGCCTCGTCTGTACCAGACGCCAGTCATCCAGGATGTTCGGACAATGACGGTACCGATGCCAAGGTTGAACAGATTAGTGACTACCAGGAGGCAGGGAGGAAGGACACCTCCCACACGACCCGATGCCACCCAAGGACCAGTCAATGAATACGTCAGGCCACAAAAAACCTGATACAGGCAACGGGCAGACACCTAGAGAGGAACTGACGCCAGGTGTGTCGTCGGGCCTTAACATAAATGAAGTTAAGGAATTGTTTTCCTATTGGTGGGAAACCATTAGGAAGGACGTAGTCCCCACAAAGCCTCCAGTGGAGAACCTACCTCCTCCAAAAGAGAAAACCCCGGACAGACCACCCCCTAGAGAGGAGAGTCCAATACCTAGGGGCAGGTCCATGGACAAAAGGCCTCACAAGGATAGGAAGCATCCAGGGTCTCTCTCTCAGACCCCCTGCCGCTCTCGTAGTGCACATAGGCCTAAGAGACACCATAGGAAATCAGACTCTTCATCATTAGATGAGTCTCACTCCTCATCTTCTGAATAGTCAGCATCGCCCTTTAGTGTCCCTTCTCCAGACCCAAGGGATCTGCCAAGGTCGCCCCGGATGACCCAACATTTATGGATATGATGCGACATATCCAAGACAATATGGGCTGGGACACCGAAGACTTAGATACCGAATGTCGCTGACTGACGGAATACTTAAGACAAAAGAACCCGAAGCCAGCGGTGGTCCCACCATTAGTGGACACCTTCCAAGACGTAACAAAAGCTGCTTGGAAGCACCCCTTCTTTTCTCCCGCATTTCCCAAGAAGGCGGATTGCCTGTACAGCAATGGAAGGGCCTTCCTACCAGAAGACAGAGCAGAACATTTACGAGCCCTGATAAGACGCATCAGAGTTCAGTCGGGTCCCGGCGAGGACCATGCTGCGCCTTCTGGGGCATATGGCGGCCGCGACAGCCACGGTTTCTCTTTCACGTCTCCACATGAGAACCATTCAGTGGACACTGAGTCCAGTGGGACCTACTCCAAGACAACTTGGACCAGCTAGTCTCGATCCCCAACGCTATTCTCCGAGTCTTGCAATAGTGGATGGTTCCGGAACACCTCTTGGTAGGAGTTCCTTTTCTGTCTCCTACCCACTCCCTGATACTGACCACAGACGCATCGGGATCAGGTTGGGGCACCCATTTGGGGAGCAAAAAGACTCTGGAACTATGGTCAGGGACCGAAGGAGCCCTTCACATAAATGTCCTGGAGATGAGGGCAGTTCTTTACGCCCTTCAAGCCTTACAAACAGACATATCCCCAGGACACTTACTGATCCAAACAGACAACATGTTAGTAGTGTTCTACATCAGCAAACGGGGGCACTCACTCCTACCAAGTCTGTCGAGAGGCCATGAGAGTGTGGTACTGGGCAATAGAGCACAACATCACACTGTCTGCAGTACATGTTCCCGGATTACAGAACACGCTGGTGGATCTGTTAAGCAGATCTCGATCCAGCGCACATGAATGAGAGCTCCTACAACCAGTAACCAAAATGCTTTTCGAAAAATGGGGAACACTAGATCTGCATCTGTTCTCCTCCCCATACAACCCAAAATTGTTCAGTTTCTACTCGCTAGATCCAGGGCCTGGTGTTTTCTGGTGAGACGCATTGTCCCTCTCCTGGACAGGCAGGTTCCTCTATGCCTTCCTTCCATTCGATCCAGAGGGTCCTGCTCAAACTGCAGGATGACAGAGCAGTCATGATTCTGGTGGCCCCATATTGGCCCAGACAGATATGATTCCCTCTTCTGCAAGGGCTAGCGTGTGAACCACCACTTCTCTTCCATTCAGCTCGCACTTACTTTCGCGCAAGACAATGGGTCTCAGATTCACCCGAACCTCAGGTCCTTGCAACTGCACGCCTGGCTCCTAAGGACCTAGCAATGTCTCGCCATGGTGTGTCTGACAGTGTGACGGATGTCCTAGTGGCAGCAAGGAAGCCCTCTTCTCGCCCCACATACACCATGAAATTGTGCCGGTTCTGCCTTTGGTCATCGGCCCATGAAGTAGACCCACTATCTAGCCCGGTAAAATCAGTTTTAGAGTACCTCTTTTCCTTGTCACAGGCAGGGCTGAGCTACTCTTCAATAAAAGTGCATCTTTGTGCCATATTGGCATACCATGCACCATTCGGAGACAAATCTTTGGCCCGAATAGGTTTGTCACGCACCTTCTTGCGTGACATCCTTCACATGAAGCCACCCATTAGAGATACAATCCCTCCTTGAGATCTTCTCTTCATTTTAGAACAGCTCACACTACTCCCCTTTGAACCAGCCGCAGATTGCGAGCTACGCCTTCTCTCTTGGAAGGCATTATTTTTGGTTGCAGTTACTTCAGCAAAGAGAATTTCAGAGCTCCGTGCACTTATGTGCAAAGAGCCTTATTTGATTTTTCACAAGGACAGGGTGTCCTTACGAACCAATCCTAAGTTTCTTCCTAAAGGTAGTGCACGAATTAACCCTTAACCAGGATATAGACCTACGGTCTACTATCCAAGGTATACCAATAGAGGAGAAGCTCTCTTATACACACTGGATGTACACAGGATTCTCAGGTTCTTCCTGACCAGGACCAGACTACACCAACAGTCTAACCAGTTGTTTTTGTCCTTTGCCCACAGGATGTTAGGGGCATCGGTGTCAAAACAGACATTCTTAAAATAGTTGGTGAACTGCATCATTTTCTGTTACCCGAAGTGAAACAAACCCTTACCAGGACCGGTAAAGGGCCATTCCACTAGAGGGGTAGCAACCTCTTTCACTTCCCTGAAAAATGTTTCAGCACCTACCATTTGTGCAGCAGCTACTTGGAGTACAGCGCACACATTCATCAGACATTACAGTCTGGACGTTGCCTCTTGGTGCAGAGTGGGCTTTGGCCTTGCAGTTCTGCAGGGGCTTATTTCATGAGGGGTTCCCTTCACCCTTCTCCTATCCTCCTCCCAAATGTAGGGGTAACACCTGTCACTGCTTGGGACTCGGTCCTAATGGTGTAACCTGCTGCAAGAGCTGTTTCTTGAAGTAAGATAGTACAGTCATGTAAGAACTTACCGTAACAATAGATCTTCATGAACAGCTCTTGCAGCAGGTACTTTTCCACCCACCTTCCCCGCAGGAGGTCATCTGCATTCACATTATCATCACTAATGGTCTTCCTCTGGAAGCAGATCCTCCCCATCACAGTCTCATCGCTATGCCGGGAGTCTTCGGTGGGAGAACTGAGGGATGCTGGGGGACCACTCCTTTTATGATGTACATGACGCCAAGGGTGGGGCAGTCGTTGGCAGTTCCCTGCTGGATGTAGCTAGCTAGAAGTTTTCTGTGGGGTTCTGCTGCCGGACAACTTCAGTCCTAATGGTGTAACCTGCTGCAAGAGCTGTTCTCGCAAATCTACTGATCTTACTTCAAGGGGGCTCTTGCAGCAGGCCATAACCATTGGACTGTTGCATGAGCACCAGGACCCACGGAAAAACCTTAGCAGTACCCAGTAGGGACCGCCACCTCTGATGTCGGCTCCGCCCGAGAGTCATGCTATATAAGGGGGTGGACCCCAGCTCCTCCTCAGTTCTTTCCTGCTGCAGACACACTCTTGTTGGGAAGTTCTTAACCTGCTTTTCAAGCAGTTCCAGTAAATTCACTTTTCTTCTACAGTTTTCTCCGTTTTCTTCCGTTGTTTCTGTCTTGTTTTTTGCAGTTCGTTCTTCTTCTACCTGACCTCGCTACCATCGCATGTCGTCACCGTCATCTGTCTCTTCCAGTCCCAAGAAGACGAAGTGCACCTGTGGCCGCCAGATTCCATCTAAGGACGACCACAATCCATGTGTCTTCTGCCTGGGACCAGACCATGACCTCAAATCCTGTAAGATCTGCAAGGGCTTCACTGGCAGGACTCTGATCAGACGGCTGAAGGCCTTGAAAGCCCACCTGCTAGAACAAAAAATGGACGTCCTGCAATCTTCTCATGGGGAAAAGGGCAAGCGCCAGGACAAGTCCCAGAAGTCCTGGGACAAGGACCGTAGCTGGTCCCATCATCGTTCCAGATCCCGCTCTCTCCATAAAAAAGCCTCCTCCTCTGGCTCAGGCAGGTCAGACCACTCGAAGTGCTCCAGGCATAAGAAGAAGTCGAGGCCAGTAACTTCTGCTAAGTCACCGACATCAGTCCCATCGGGAGCTCCTACCAGCAAGCCTTCCAAGGCGAAGGTTATGCCGTTGCGTGTTTCCTTCATTCCAGCAGAGTCAAGCAAGGCCTCTACTTCAGCCAGTGCCTCTGCCGTGCCGAAGAAGCCCTTCGACTATGGCCTTACCGGACCACAGTAAGCCATCTGACAAAGACCAGGACCTCAAGTCCAAGGCCCCTTCCGGGTCCCGTCCGTTGAAACCGGCCAAGTCAGACCCGGCGCCAGTCAAAGTGCCTAAGACCAATGGGACTACCAGTGGGCCTGCGCTGGTCAAGGTACCAACGCCGGCTCCAAGATCCTCTACTCTGGAGGACTCTCCCCCAAAACCCTGCCGGATTCCCCGGCTTCTCCAATCCCCCCGAAGTGGGCGGCTACATCTTTCTTCAGCAAGGAGGAGCTGAAGGAACATTTTTCCTTCTGGTGGAGCCAGGTTCACAAAGACGACGCTCCACCACAGCCGGAACTGGCACCGGTTCCAGACCGACCGGACAACCAAGACCCTGAGGGGTGTCGGGTCACTGGCTAAGACCCCCAAGAAGCACCGTACAGTCCCTAAGTCTCACTCCAGGTCAGACAGCTGTCGTCTGTCTAAGCCCAGGAGCAGGTCCTGCAGCGGCCGCAGGTCTTCCTCTAGGCGGGCTCGCTCCCCTAGCTGGTGCCGGTCCAAGGACAGGCGTCGGTCCCCGTTCCGTCGTCTGTCCAGGAACCAGCGTCCGTCTCCAGACCGACGTCAGTCTGTGAGTCACCGACATTCTAGGGAGGGTAGTCCTTTGAGACACAGCACAGACACTTCACTGTCCAGGAGCAGGTCTTCCTTCTCTTCTTTTTCAGGAGCTGGGGGTTCTCCTGACGACAAGGATCTACCCTGTTCGCCTCTGGACGATCCCACTTTCATGGATGTCATAAAGCACATCCAGGCCTCTAACAAATGGGAGACAGAGGACCCGGATCCTGAACGCCGGAGACTGGCTCGTTACCTGAGGCAGAAGGAGCCCAAACCCTTGGTGGTGCCTCCTCTGGTTGACACTTTCCAAGACCTTACCAGGACAACTTGGAAGCGTCCAGCTTCTGTCCCAGCAGTTCCCAAAAAGTCGGACAGGCTATACAGGTTCCCGAGGGATGAGCCTTTTCTGGCAGAGAACCCTCAGGCAGACTCTACAGTAATTGCAGCTGCTCATGACAAATCTAAGCAGCCAAAACATCTAAGCTCCCAGCCTCTCAACCAGGAGTCCTGTTTCTTGGACCAGGTGGGCAAGAAGGTGCATTCTGCATCCACCTGCTCCATTTGTTCCCTTAATTTCCTTACGCATAATGATCCAGTACCAGAATACGCTTTGGGAAAAAGGTTAGGAGCTTGCCAATGCCTTGCCAGACTCCGCACAGAAGACGGAGCTTCTGGATGTCTTGAAATCTGGCTCGGACGTGGGCATGCATGTCTTGCGTGCCTCGTACGAAACTGTGGATACGGCAGCTAGGGCATCAGCGTCAAGTGTCTGCCTTTGGCGCCATGCATGGCTGAGATGCTCCGGATTTCAGAATGATCAGGGGACCTCCTGTTCCATTGTTCCATTCTCTTTGGGCAGGAGACCAAGGATCTGATCTCTTGTCTCCAAGAGTCGGGCAAGTCCATTTGGTCCGTACGTCAAATGTATAAGGGGGACCAGAGACACTTCTGAAAATGGCCCTTTCAAAAATCCTCAGGCCAGCAAGCTCATGGTAACCAGCAGGGTCAGAGAGGTAGCTTCAAAAGGAAGGACAGCAATCAGTAGCCTGGAGGCGCACCTTTTCGAGACCCCAGGTCGTCCTACACCTCTCTCCCCACGCCTGGCTCTGCCCAATGACTCGCTACTGACCCCCCCCCCCAGAGGAGGCTTCAGGGGAGGCAGTAGGGGGGTCGCTTCTCCCTCCCTCTGGAGGGCTGGAGCTCTTATCACATCGGACCAATGGGTCCTAGACATCATAAGGAGAGGGAACACACTGGAGTTCACCTAGATCCCTCCAGAAACTCCACCAGGGTCCTCAAGATATCCTCCTTCTCACATTCCTCTCATAGAAGGAGAAATCCAGGCCCTTTTGTGGAAAAGGGCAATAGAACCAGTCCCTATGCTGCAGCAGGGGGAAAAGGGTATTACTCCCATTTCTTCCTGGTTCCAAAGAAGACTCAAGATCTTCAGCTCATCCTGGACCTCAGCTCTCTAAACTATTATGTAGAATACAGAAGGTTCAGGATGGTGATCCTTCCAGGTCTTATTCCTCTGCTGCACCAGGGAGACTGGCTTTGTTCCTGGACACGCAAGATGCATACATGCACATCGGGGTCTTTCTCCCTCACAGGAAGTTCCTGGGGTTCAACTTCCGGGGGAGCATTATCAATTCCAGGTTCTTCTGTTCGGCCTCTCTTCTGCTCCTCGAGTGTTCACCAAATGCCTAGCAGTGGTAGTTGCAGCTCTAAGGCGCAGGGGACATTAAGTCTTTCCTTACCTCGACGATTGGCTTCTAGCAGCCCCGTCGAGAGAGCGCCTGCTTCAAGCTCTCTGAGACACTTGTACCTTATTCCGAGAGGTGGTGATCACCCTGAACCTACCAAAGTCTTCCCCAGAGCCCATCCAAAGACTCACCTTTATAGGTGCGGTCCTAGATTCAATCCAGGGCATGGCTTTTCTTCCTTAAGAGAGCGAGATCATTGCCTGAGAGAAGTGGACGGTTTGGTCCTCATAAACCTGCAGGTCCCAGTCAGGACCTTCCTCAGACTTATGGGGCATATGGCGGCGGCCATCCCTGTAGTCACCTTGGCCCGCCTCCACGAGGGTCCCACAGTGGATGCTTAGGGTGCAGTGGGATCAAAGCTCCAACGGTCTAGACCACATGGTCAGGATCTCTGAGCCAGTCAGGAGGACCCTGTCTTGGTGGTTGGACCCTCTGAATTTGGAGAAACGGGTCCTGTTTCGTCAGGAGCCCCCAAGCTGGACTCTGACAACAGATGCCTCCGATTTGGGTTGAGGGGCACACCTCGGGGACCGCCGGACTCAAGGCGTCTGGACCTTGGAGGAGCGCAGCCTCCACATCAATGTTCTGGAAATGCGAGCGGTCCTCAGTGCTCTAAGGGCCTTTCAGGAGGACCTTGTGCCAGGCTCTCTTCTTGTTCAGATGGACAACATGGCGGTTGTCTTTTACAACAACAAGCAAGGTGGGGACTCACACCTATACCCTGTGCAGGGAGGTGATAAGAGTCTAGTATTGGGCGCTGGAGCATCACATTACGCTGTCCACCGCCCATGTTCCAGGCGCCCAAAACGACTTGGCAGACAGCCTAAGCAGGTCTCAGTCCAAGGCACACGAGTGGGAGCTACTCTAGTCAGTAGCAGATCAGCTCTTCGGCACTTGGGGTCATCCAGAGCTGGACCTCTGCATCTCCATGCAATGCCAAACTGCCACTTTTCTGCTCACAAGAGCATGCGCCTGGTGTTTTTTGGCCAGACATGTCCCTTTGTTGGGCAGGGAGGTTTCTTTACGCCTTCCCTCTCATTCAGAGAGTACTGTTGAAGGTACAGGCCGAGGGGCCTTGGATGATTCTAATCGCCGCACTGTGGCCTCTGCAGATTTGGTTCCCACTACTTCAGCGGGTGTCCTCAGAACCTCCAATCCCGCTGCCAATATGCTTGCAGTTGCTGTCCCAGGATCGGAGCAGGCTGGTTCATCCAGCTCTCAGGTCCCTACACCTTCATGCTTGGCTTCTGCCGACAGTCAAATCCAGGTATGGGGTTTCCCAAGAGGTGGCAGACGTCCTCGCTTCAGCGAGGAAGCCTTCTATGCGATCCACTTATGCTATGAAGTGGAAACGTTTTTGCTTATGGGCTTCGTCCCACTGTCTGGACCCCCTTTCCTGCCCGGTGAACTCAGCATTACAATATCTCCTCTCCTTGTACCAGCAAGGCTTGAGTTATTCTTCCATAAAGGTGCATATGTGGGCAATCTCTGCTTCACGTCCTGTTCAGGGACAGGACACTAGCTCAGCTGGATGTAGCCTGCACCTTTTTACGGGACATTATACATTTATGATGTCCCATCAGAGATCCTAGCCCTCCCTGGGATCTCCTTTTTTTTGGTTAGAAAAGCTAACTCTCCCCTCCTTTGAGCCTGCAGCGGAGCGCGAGCTGTGTTTTCTTCCCTGGAAGGTTTCCTTTTTAGTTGCTGTTATTTCAACTCGAAGGGTTTCTGAGCTACAGGCCCTGATGTGTAAGGAGCCTTATATTATTTTTCACCGGGAAAGAGTCTCCTTAGAACAGATTCTAAGTTCTTACCGAAAGTGGTCTCGGAATTGACCCTCAACCAGTCGGTTGACGTTCCAGTCTATTATCCTACCCCTACCAATAGGGGGAGAGTCTTTCCTACACACATTGGACGTCCGCAGGGCGCTGAGGTATTACCTTAAGCGGACAGTGGCACACCGTAAATCAGAGCAATTCTTTGTGGCCTTTGCGCCTCAACACCTGAGCAAACCGGTGTCAAAGCAGACTGTTTCCCGGTGGCTTGTACACTGTACACTGTACACTGTATAGTGTACTGCTACAACAAACCTCTACCGGGCACGGTTAGAGGTCATTCCACTAGAGGAGTCTCTACCTCCTTTGCATCCTTGAAAAACATCTCGCTTCGAGACATCTGTGCAGCTGCTACTTGGAATTCAGTGCACACCTTCATTAGGCATTAGTCTGGACATCGCTTTCAGGCGCTGAGCCAGTTTCGGCCTGGCAGTCCTTAAGGGACTCTTGTCCTAGCGTGCTGACTCTCGCCTTAGGCTTTATCATCTCTACAGGTTCTACCATCCTAGCTCCCGGGGCTAGTCACCTTCTTGGTGCAGGACTGCTTGGGATTCTGTCCTAGTGGGTATAGCCTACTGCAAGAGCTCCCCCTCGAAGTAAGATAGTACAGTTATGTAAGACCTTACCGTAACAGTAGATCTTCGAGAGGAGTGCTTGCAGCAGGCGTTGCTTTCCTGCCCTCCATCCCTCAGGAGAATTTTTCAGCATGTCTAGGGCGGGCTTTGCCCGGTGCACTTGCTAGGATCTGTTTGCGGGTCTTTGGCGGGGGAACTGCGATGAAGCAGAGGTCTGCCCCTTGCATAGTGTGACCGACGTCGGGGTGGAGCCGACGTCAGGGGAGCGGTCCCCACTGGTTACTGCTAGCTACGTTTTTTCCAGTGGGTCCTAAGGCCTGTGGCAGTAGTCCTAATGGTTATAGCCTGCTGCAAGAGCTCCTCTCGAAGATCTACTGTTACGGTGAGTTCTTACGTAACTGTACTTTCTCTCTGTAGAAACACAGGCCCCTGAAGCCTAAGGCACAGTTCCAGAATACGCAAATCACAACACTTTCTGTCTGCAGAAACAGGGCCAGCGCTTCTACAGCCACAGAAAGCACATGCGCAGTGTAAGACATACACACCCACTTCCAGCTGCATATACAGATCCACACTATGCAAATGACAACACTACTTCTGTCTGAAGAAGCACAGTTCTAGGGACATGGATATGTTGTTCATCCACACTATCTGGCAGGTTTCTTGCTGCTTTAAATCTTGCCGGAAGGTCTTCAAGCTGGCTCCTCCCACCCACCCGGGTGGTAAAACTATCGGCTCCGCCCCATGGCCCCAGATCTTCCTTACCGCTTGGAAGCTCAGGTTCCCTCCTTAACGCTCTGCGATTAAGACTTGGTGCCTAACTCTTCAAAACTTTGAAACTCGTTTCAAATTTACCAAAAGACTTTGGTCTTCTTCTCCTCGCGGTTGCGATGGATAAATCGACTTCCGGATTTCGGAGATGCCCCTGCGGGCAGAAAATGTCTCGGACAGACCCGCACTCCTCATCGTCTACTGCCTGGGCCTTGACACGAACGCGAGCTTGCGACCTGTGCTCGTCCTTTTCGGTCTATGTCCTCGAGGATCGTGCTGCCCGTTTGCAGTTGGGGCGCCGAGAAGAGATTCCTTCCGGTCAAGTCGAAGGAGGCCCGATTGGTGGTGTCCGCGGCTGCGGGCTCTGCGGAACAGCTCGAGCAGATGATCGCCCTCGAAGAGGAGGCGGCGCAGGCCGCTCCATCTTCTGCCGCGGCATTCGTCCCGCTCTCGCTCGGCGCCTCATACTCGGCTTCTTTTAAGGAGCTTTGCTTGACCCTCTCGACTAAAGGCGAGGGTCCAACCTCTTCTGGACCATTTCCTGGTCAAAAAAGAGTAAGGGTAAGTCCCATCGTCGACGCTCTTGGGAGCAGGAAAGATCTCCCTCCCCTGGTCGACAGTCGACTTCGGTCGACCCTTCAGCTTCGGCCATTGGCTTCGCGCGTCCCGTCAGGCCAGTTGACGAGACACCCGACGACGCGGTCGAGATTTTTCTCGACCCGTTAGACGGGTTGTCGGCTGGTGAAGCTGATATTCCCCTCTCCCCGGTTCCCCCGGCGAGAGTTGAGGATCCCGTCGGCTCGACTGTGCCTCCGGTTCCGGAGCCGTCAGTGCAATCATCCGAGCCGAAGGGTGTACCGATCCTCGGTACCCCGCCGCGCCGATCTCGGCCTAGCCGAGATTCTCGGTCTCGGACCTCCTCGCGGTCCAGCCGATCCCGCCGTCATAGGCGGTCTCGGCACCGCGGTGAGCGGCGCCGCCGCTCTTCCTCTTCTTCCTCCTCCTCGGACGAGGGGAGGCTTCGACACAAGCTGTGTCGGAAATATGAAGAGCTTATGTGGCAACAGCTTCTGTTGGCCGGGAATAAGCCGACCCAGTCGCCTTCACCGGCCATTAAGTGGCTGTCACCAGAGTGGCAGAAACAACCCCTCACGGTGGTCGAAGAGCCTGTTCCCAGGCCGGTTGTTCGGCCTATTATTGCTGCCCCACCGATTGTGGTGGAACCACCGCCTCCTCAGCCGTTAGTTGGGGCTCCGACCAAGAGTTCTCGGTCGGCTCAGAGGCTGCCCCATAGGCTGTCGGTCACTCTCACTCCCGATAAACCTCGGCAGGTGGAGGGTGTCTCAGGCTCGAGGCAGCTCTTCGAAGACTCGTCGGGGTCTGAAGATGACACCTCCTTGTTCTCCAGGTGGATGGACTTGGAGTCCTCAGGGGGGCAGTCAGTGGACGATAGCCCTTCGTCCTTTCTTGGCCTACGTCGACTCATCTCGGAGTCCACCGGGATGAAGCTCGAACCCGTTTCCAAACGGGCCAGATATCCCCTCACGGAGATTCTGGACCGAGGGGATTCTCCGACGGAGGCCTTTCTGGTGGCCAAAGCCATTGTTGGTCCGGCCTTGGAACTATGGCAGCGTCCGGCTTCCTGCCCTGCGCCTTGGGCCAGGATGGCTAGGAAGTACGCGGTCCCTACTGGTTCCCTGTCCGGTTTCTCGGAACACCCCTCTGCCGAGGGGCTGGTTACCGACAGCGTTTTCCGGCGCGCCGGGAACGCCAGGGACATTGACAAACCACCCGACAAGGAATCCAAGAAATTGGATTATGCCGGGCGGAAAGTCTATGCTGCATCATCTCTCGGCCTCCGTCAGGCCAGTTCGGCCGTCCTGATGGCACACTTCTCCCATGCCCTGTTGGGCTCCCTGGATGAGGTCGTTCCCCATCTTCCCGCAGACCTGCAGACCACGGTCAAGCAGGTGCGGGATCAGGGCAGTGGCAAAGCAGCAGCTCCAGACTGCTCTCGACATCGGAGACTCTTGTGCTAGATCAGTGGCGACCGCAATGGCCATGCGTCGGCGGGCTTGGCTGAGGATATCCACCTTCACCTCGGATACCCAGCACAAATTGGCAGATGTTCCCTTTCTGGGGACTGACCTCTTCGGCCCTGGAGTGGAAGGTCACCTCCAGAGGATCGAAAAGTCCAATGCCACCTTGGACTCGGTCTCTTCCGTGCAGAAGAACAAAGGCCGTAAGCCTCAGCCTAAGCCCTTTCGCCCTTCTGTGCCCGCGGCGCGCCCGGCCCAGCAACGTCAGGGCCAGCAGGCTCGACCTTGGTATCTAAAAACCAAGCCATCGGCTTCCTCCAGTAGGAAGCAAGGAGGAAAAGTCCCAGGAGGTCCCTCGGCCGGTCCTTCCTCCAAGCCTGCTCAGTGACTGGCTGAGGGGTGTCACCCCCATACCCGTCGCCTCACCCCTGGTTCCCCGTGGGGGGACGGCTCCGGCACTTCCTTTCTGCCTGGTCCGCTGTTACCATGGACAGGTGGGTCCTGGAGGTGGTGGGAAGAGGCCTGCCTCTAGAGTTCGAGCAGGCACCGCCCTACAGAGCCGTCGCCCCTCGGGGGGCTTTGGGGTCCCCAGCCTCACTGGCGGCTCGTCGAGCCGACATCGATCTCCTCCTCCAGAAGGAGGTGATAAGAGAGGTGGAGGACCCTCCCTTGGACCCGGGGTTTGTGTCCAGGTATTTCCTGGTCCCGAAACGGACGGGGGGCTGGCGCCCCATTCTCGACCTACACGACCTAAACAAGTTCCTAAGGTCTCGAACCTTCAGAATGGTCACTCTGACTCGGATAATACCATCTCTGGAACACGGCGTGTGGTTTTGCTCTCTGGACTTTCAGGACGCGTTTTTTCACGTCCCTATCCGTCCGTCTCACCGGAGGTTCCTCCGCTTCCGCGGAGGATCCTATCGAGTTCCAAGCCATGCCCTTGACCTTTCTCTAGCTCCAGGGTCTTCACCAAATGCATAGCAGCGGTGACAGCATTCCTGCGGCTGAGGGGTCGGGTGTACCCTTACCTGGGCGACTGGCTGATAGCAGCCCCTCCAGACAGGAGGTGGAGTGGTCCAGAGATCTGGCCCTCAGGTTTGCTCTCAGGTCGGCCTCCTTATCAGCGAGGCCAATCAGAACTCGAGCGAAGCAGGTGATACTGTTCATCGGGCAGAGCTCGACTCTCCTCTGAGCCAGAGCACGGCTCCCGGCAGACAGGCTGAGGTTCTTACCTCCTTTGCCCAATCATTTCTGGTTGGGCAATTGCCCCTACCGGGACTTCCTGCGGCTCCTGGGTCTCATGGCGGCCTGTACCAGCGTAGTCCGTTGGGCACATTGGCACGCCCCTTCAGTGGGGACTGGCCAGCCAGTGGTCTGCGCTGTGATCCTTGGACCAGCTTGATGGCGACCGGGAGATGTGGGCAGCTCCCCAGTGGTGGACGTTCCATCTCATCTGCAGGAGGGCATCCCGTTTGTCCGCCCCGAGCCGACGGTCTCTCTATCGACCGACGCCTCTTTGATGGGTTGGGGTGCCCATCTGGGGGAACACAGAGTGCACGGCCTCTGGTCCCCGCGGGAGTCCCGATGCCACATCAACCTGCTGGAGCTCCGAGCGGTCCGCCTAGCTCTCACCGCCTTTGCTCCGTTTCTCTGGGGTCAGGTGGTCCGAGTCCAGACGGACAATACCACGACCATGTACTATCTTAACTGCCAGGGCGGGATGCGCTCCATGCTTCTATGCAAGGCTCTCCGCATCTGGTCACTGTCTTGCAGCCTGGGCGGATCTCCTAGCCATTCATGTGGCAGGGCCTCCAACACCCTGGCCGATGCCCTGGGCGGATAGGGGCTGCATCCCTGCAGTGGTCTCTCCTGCCGGAGGTAGTACAAGATCTGTTCTCCACTGGGGCACACCTCTGGTGGATCTGTTTGCCTCCAGGAGAACGCGAAGTCAGAGGCTGTTTCATGCCTGCCCCCCTCAGCAGGGCTCGCTGCAGGGGGATGCCTTCTCGAGGCCGTGGACCCCGGGCCTCTTTTACGCCTTCCCCCCCTTTCCCCTGATTCACAGGGTCCTGCTCAAAGCGAGGAGGGACAAGGCGCAGGTGATTCTGATAGCCCCAGATTGGCCACGCCAGTTCTGGTACCCAGATGTCCTCAGCCTCAGCTCCAGGTTCCCGAGGCAGCTTCCAGCTCGCCCGGACCTGCTCTCAGTCAATCAGGGGAAGGTGTTCCATCCGGACCTTCAGTCCCTGCACCTGACGGCCTGGTTCCTGAGCGGCTAGAGTTCCAGGCCTTGGGTCTTTCCGGCCGAGGTCCTCAGCGTCGTTGAGGCGTCCCGTAGAGTCGACCAGAAAATGCTACGCCTTCAAATGGAAGAGATTCTCCATTTGGTGTGGGAGTGAGGCTTGGACCCTTCCTCTTGTTCTGTGGCCAGCATTTTGGACTATCTATGGTCCCTATCTAGTCAAGGGCTTAGGTCGGCGACCCTAAAGGTGCACCTGGCAGCCATCTCTGCTTACGGTGGCGGGCGATCAGCAGTCAGTGGGCGCAGGAGAAGGTGGTCGGCGCTTCTTCAAAGGCCTTGATCACATTTCCCCCAGTCACGGAACCCCACCTCCGTGGGATTTACTGCTGGTACTGGCAAAGCTCATGGGCAAGCCATTCGAACCAATGCACAGGTGTGGTCTCCCCACCTGTCGTGGAAGACCGCCTTCTTGGTGGCTATCCGTCAGCCAGAAGGATGGAAGAACTCCAGGCGCTGAGCATCGAGTCTCATACGTGGTCTTCCACAGGGACAAGGTTGTCCTCGCCCCACCGAAATTCCTTCCGAGAAGGTGGTGTCGGAGTTTCACCTTAATCAGTGTTGACTCTGCGGTGTTCTACCCCAATCACACCTCGGAGGCAGATGTAGGCTCCATACTTTGGACCCTAGAGGCGCTCGCCTATTACAAGGAGGCGCCACGGCTGGGATCAGAGAGAGGTTCGCCAGCTGTTTGTCACCTACGCTGAAGCCGCACCTGGCAGACCTGCAGCCAAGCGGACGATAAGCAGATGGGTCACCTCCTGCATAGATCTCTGCTATGAGTTGGCGGGCATGGAGCCTCCCAGAGGGATAAGAGCTCATTCTACCCGCCATACTGCTGCATCGGTGGCTGCTTCCAGGGACGTCCCTATCCAGGAAATCTGCAGGGCTGCTACCTGGAAGTCAGCAAACACCTTCATTACCCACTACCACATCGACCTTGAGTCACGCCGGGATGCTGGTTTTGGGGCCTCGGTTCTCCAGTCCTTATTTCCCAAGTAAGTATTAAGGGGGTGTCGCTTGCCTCCCTCCTCCCGGAGAACTGCTAGGAGTCTGCCAGATAGTGTGGATGAACAACATATCCATGTCCCTAGAAATACAGGTTACTCACCTGTAACAGGAGTTCTAGGAATGGTATATGTTGTTCATCCACGATCCCGCCGACCTCCCGGCTTTGGCCTTTAACCTGAGCTTCCAGCCGAGGCCAGATCTGGCGTCATGGGGCGGAGCGAGGTTTACCACCCGGGTGGGTGGGAGGAGCCAGCTTGAAGACCTTCCGGCAAGATTTAAAGTGGCAAGGAACCTGCCAGATAGTGTGGATGAACAACATATACCATTCCTAGAACTCCTGTTACAGGTGAGTAACCTGTATTTCCAGGCCGGCCTGCTGGCACAGCGGTAGTGCTGCCACCTGCAGCGCCGACAACCAGGGATCGGAAGCAGTCTCTGGAGTTGGAGGGCCACTTGAGGGGAGGAGGAGGATAGAGTGTCCCATGGAATGCTCTCGGTGGGGGGGGGGAATGCTGCTGGAGTTCGACTAACCCCTGGTGGAAGGCCAGGGATCCAGTGATTGGAGCTAGGCAGTGTTGGGAAGTGTGCCAGATGTGGTAATTTGCATGCCACGCCTCCCTGGAGTAAAACGTTCAGAAAACCAATTGGACTGCGCACCATGCAGTCCATCCCGTGCCACAGGCCAGGTGCTGTCGACCATAACATCCTCTTTCCCTGTACTGACTGAGTCTCCTTCAGGGGTAGAGCTCCCCCTGGTGGCCCCGCCCTGGGGGGCAGGCGCTCGGGAGTTGAGGTAGGTCGGGGGGGTGGGCGCAGGGAACAGGACCAACGTATGACTGGCTCGGCAGAGGGAAAAGAAAGAAAGAAAAAAAAAAGAAAACACAGTCCCCTGCGTGGCCAGTGCTTTTGCAGCCACACATACTCATGCACAGTGCAAAACATTCATAGCCACTTCTGGTTGTGGAAGCACAGGCCCCACAGTTGCAGATGCACATCCACAAAGGTAGCTCAACAGTGCTACTGGATTTGTGTAATCTGGAAACAGTTTTGTTACCTGTCTGTCTGTGGTTGCTTGTGTGGTCTTGTCCTGGGGGGGGTTAATGTTCGCTAATGCTACTTTTCCCCACTTTTGTGGTATAGAGTTGAACCCTAACTGGTGCATTAATGTAGTTCCTTGCAGTGAATTTAATCGTATCCCCATTCATGATGCAGGCACGCCAGAGGAAGAGTCCGTCTGCCTGAGAAAGTGCAGGCTTTCCTTTGGGCAATTTGTGTATAATCTGCCATGTGGCTGAAGGAACAGTCAAGATGAACCCCATGTTCCTTCTGTCATCACAATACAATGTTACTGTGCAATTACAGTTTACACACAACAATGTATAGTTTACATCTCCCCCTTCAAATGGCACTTTCAGTACTTGTACCTTGCAGTAGTTCTTTGCGTTGACACTGAAGCCTGATCCAGTGAGGACAGTGACTGAATATGGGCAACCATCGACACGGCGACTCATATTCAGTCATTTCCCAATGGGCTACCCTGCAAGGTAGTGACCCTACGTGAAAGTGAGCATAGGGAAGCGCGACCGGAAGGGGAGGGACAGGGGAGGGGTTTTAGTGGACTGGTGTGCCTGCTGCCGCCAAGCTAGCCGTGTGGTATGGGTGGCTAGCTCTGATGCAGCAGGTACTGGGTTTGGTGCTGGGGCTGGGAGCATGGAAATTTTGCCGCTGCCTATGCTTGCCGGACTTAATTTTTTGCCAAATCCAGAGTTTGCCCCTCCCTCACATACACACCTCTGGGGTTGAGAATCTAAATTCAGGGGGTGTGGGGGAGGTCTGGCCCAGCTGCAAAACACTTTTAGTGTTCTGGATGTCATGTCACCTGAAAGTGTATATCTTTTGGCGATCTACGACTCGCCATAATAGCGATCACTGTTTTGCAATCGCTATTATGACATGGAACCACCTGATCTAGTTTGTCATGTACCAGTAAAGCAATCGTTTTAGGTATGGGAGATCAACACAGGCTTTGGCTACTAAGGAAGGATCCCTACCCTGTGATAGAGAAAGAAGTAATTGTAGTATTGCCCTAGTTTACAAACACTAAAACAGGTTTGTGGCAAACATTTATGCTGCTCTGCATATTACAGCAGATATGAGACTTTGTGGTTTGTTCCTGTTTCACAGTACTAAACTTCCAGATAAGAATGTGGATAGCCCTGAAATAAGTTTCCTTTTTTTTTTTTTTTTCAAATTAGAATGAAGAAAGTACTACACAGTTTCCACATGCAGCTCCCCGTCCTCTCCGACAGTGAGAGAGACATGAGAAAAGAGCTACAGACAATAAATGATCAACTGCGGCACCAGGGAAATACCATCAAACAGGTACATGAAGAGGAATAGAATATATGTATGGCACAGGGAAACGGTGCCCTCCAAATGTGACTATTCTATTGAGCTGACGTCCTTCTCTTGTTATATTGTTGATCGGATGTCTTAATATAACATCAATTCGACTTTTATTTATTTAAAAATTGGTGACTGAGAAAGTCACAATGAGCTGAGGCTCGTTTCCAGGTGCAACCAAGGGGCAAGGGAAATGGGAGTACAGTATACAGAATTACATCAAGTCATAAAATGCAGTCGCAGTGATAAATTGCAAAGTGCAGTAATTAAGCAATAAGGCATGACAGGATGTGTTATGGTGGGATAATGGCCCACCTCACCACCTGAGAAGGGCCTTTAGCCCATCATAACACACCCCCTAGAGTGCCTTTTTGCGATTATGAAATGGGTCATTTTTAGTAAATGTTGTGCTTTTTTTTTTTGTACTTTGTGTTTATTAATTTAGATGAATCATACACATCTATCCTTGTACAGAGTAATAATAAATCTCCAAGTTACAAGTAATATGATATTCATATTTGCCCCCTGCATTCTTTTACAGTAGGAGTGGGAGGATCCAGGAAAACAAATTAAAGTCCAATATTTGATCCAGAAATGTTAGCCATCTCAACGGCTTTGTAATGTCCATACTTAGGTAGATTTAAAAGGAAAGGCACAGGCATTCTCCAAGGAATGCTATTTATCCATACATACATAAACAAATTCAATAACAGGAGTATAAATGCAATTCATAATATCTGCAAACAGTATTATTTATAGTTACTGAGGAGGTCATTCAATCACCCATTGTCAAAACCCAATATTACCCTTGTGAAACATTTAACAGACTGAACTACATGTGGTCATCAAATTCCCAATTGGAGCTGTTTAAACTTCAACTCTCCCCATCACAGAGGTGCAGAGAAGTAAAATAGAAAAAGAAAGAGAGCTACACAAAGGTACCTCCTCCCTGTAAGTCTGTACGACCTGCAAGCAGATTGCTACCCCAAAATTTTTAACCAAGTTCTCTGCACAGCATGAAGACAGAGGCCCCCATCTGTATTATTAAGACATGTTCCTAGTTGCCCCAATAAGCGGGTTAACTCCGAATAAACAGGAGAACAAAGTCAAAAAGCAAACCAGTTCTATCAATCTTCCTCAGTGTCTTCTTCCTCCACTAGAACGGAATCCTTGGCAGCAAATTCTTTCTCTGTTTTCTCTAGCCATCTTCTCGCATCGGCTGGGTCGGTAAATTGCCACGATTTTCCCCCGTATACGATCCTGTCTTGCTAGTAACAAAAAGGAGTTAATCACTCCCAGTGTTCTCAACCGATGTCGAACTCCATCAAATCTTTTCCATCGAACGGGTTTGGAAAGACAAATCTGGGAAGAGCTTCACATCCATTTCATTAATATCTATTGGATACACTGCTCTGGCCATGGATATCAGGATATCGACTCCCGTTGTTTGCAAGAGAACTGTACGGGGTAAGTTGGTGTTGGAGGGCCGCACTCTGGGGTTGACTCTATAAGCTTTCCGCAGGGAGCTCCAGTTGAAAACCTCCGGCACTGGAATTGAGGTTCTCATCCATTCTTTGAGAAACACCAATAAATTAGTACCTTCCGCACCCTCTGGAACTCCAACCAGACGCACATTCTTTTCGTAAGCTTCATTTTCTAAAGCCTCGATCCTACTACGTAATTGCCCATTCTCTTGGGTTAGAGTAGCGACTGTGGCCTGGGTAGTAATCTATCTTTTTTCGCTTTCAGCGACAGTTGTGGAAAGTTCAGTGAGGGCTGCATCATGCTTTGCCAACCGGGCTAATGTCTTCTCCATCTTGGCGTCCATTGACTGCATTGTGGCTAACATTTGGTGCCATGGAGGAGCAGTAGTTACTTCACCCACGTTGTCTCCCTCAGAGGTTTGGGATTCGGCCTTGTTGGTTTTCGCTGTTGTGGTTTTGGAGTCAGTTGCCGCTGTGATCTTCTGTTTCCCCATCACAATTTTTATATCGTCTGATAATTGATGACTTCCCCAACAATATCTCAGTATTTTTAAATGAACACCAATCTGTACTGCTATAGTCTGCAATTTTATAGAGCTGAGATGCAGAGTAGGTATGAATTGCTTCCTGCCAGGAGATCGTCTCTCTAGCGAACCCCCCGCCCCATGCCTTTTTTAAACATTTTACTTTTAGCTGGGCCGTTGTGCTGGGATAACTGCCCAGCTGAAAGCTGGTCTTGGCCAATCAGGAGCCAGCGTTCTTTCTACCCATAACAGAATACATGACAAGCAGGTGAACAGTGTCACAACAAATGGACCATAAAATTAGCGTATAGGGTGGCATACAATGAAGGCAAGAGCTAAATAAAGTGCACGGTGCCTGTTAAAGAAAGTGACAGTGCTATGGCAGTTCAGACAAGTAAAATGGGCAGTTTCAGTTTGGAGGTAGCAACCAAAATTATTTGGGGGCATTTTCAGGAGGAAATGTCAGGTGTTTTGGGGGTTGGGGGGTCAGGTGGAGTGTGGCAGGAGTGAGCCAGGAGAAGCCTTGGCTGGGAAGGAGGGGAGAGGAGGAGGAGAAATGAGAAAACTGGTTCCAGAGATGGGGAAACCATAGGAGAAGGCAGACTGCCCAGCAGAGGAGTGAGGGTGGGGAAGGGAGAAGGTGCGATTATCCCTGGAGCAGAGAGAATAGGAGGAAGAAGGGATGGGAGAGAGGAGGAGTGAGGACAGGTAAGAGGGAAGGGACCAAAACCAGTGTTTAGAGATGAAAGAAGTACAGTGGGACAGGCGACATGGTGGGAGAAGGAGGATGGAAAGTGGGAGTAGGGGGAACAGTGGTGAGTATGGGAGGGTGAGTTGGTAACAAATAAAAAATAGAATAAAAAAAAAAACATTTTGACTTTATCACCATCAGTAATTGTGGTTATTGGAAACTCAAGGAATGATGTTTGAAACCATTGAGCCCAAGGCTCATTTTCAGTGGTGTCCCATAAGAGAACTCTGTTATTGAGGTACAGAAATACCTATAATATACAGGATAGTACAAGAAATATTAATCCAGTACAGATCCAGTTCCATCATTACATCATGCGGGAGGGTATTGATAGCAGAATAAAAGAGGTAATACTTCCCCTCTATAGGTCCTCAGTGAGGTCTTGCCTAAAGTACTGCCCCCAGTTCTGGAGTCCTCACCTCAGAAAAAATAAGGATAGTTTGAAGATAGTGCAGCGCAGAGTAACAAAAATGATTCAGGTGCCAGCAGGGCAGATCCTATGAGGAGCGTCTCAAGGCACTAAATATGTACTCACTGGAGATCAGAAGAGAGAGGGGAGATATGATGGAGACCTTCAAGTTTCTTAAGGGAACTAACAGAGTGAACTGTGGGGAACTGTTTAGCCTGAATACCAATTCACGGTCACATGGCCATGAATGGAAATTAACGGGGGGTAGGTTTAGGAGAGATGTGAGGAAGTACTACTTTTACGGAAAGAGTGGTGGAACCTTGGAACAGTCTGTCAGCTGAAGTGGTGGGAGCAGAAACAGTCGGGGGTTCAAGCAGAGCTGGGACATAATGAAGGGAATAGTGGTTACTGGGGGCAGTAGGACCAAAGAGAATAGAGAGAGAATGGGGAGGGTTAGTACCCTGGAGGGACAGTTGGTTCCAGGGACTATAGGGAATTTGGGCAGACTGGATGGACCTATGGTCTTTTTCTGCTGTCATTGTCTGTCTATGTTTCTGTATCAACAGCAGCAGCAGTAAATGGCATCGAACATTCCTGTTAAGCAGTTATATATCGATGTTTATCAGGTGATGTGACATGAGCAAGAATCACATTCTGCCTTTAATTTGCTTAGGCACCATTTGTTCACAGATAATATAGCCTGTATAGGGCTAGGGCAGGGTCTCCACTGGGCTGGTAGGGAGTTCCATGTACAGTATGTATACTGACACAGTAAAAAGCTTGTTGGCCCTGTCTTTTTGATTCTGGAGAGCTCAAATTTAAGGCAGCTTGCAACCCTAAGAACAGACCTTCTGGTACGGCAATGTAGAAGTTCAGTAGTATACACTGGAATGTTGTTGGCGGGGCATATTTATACAAAATCAGTAAATGTGGGTCTTACACCTGTTGTACAGAGAAATCCATCCCAGCCTGTTCAGGAGACCACAGTGGCAGGTTTCTCTTGGGGTATGTAGAATTATGTGGGCCAGGCCACAGTATATGGGGTTTAGCTTTCTTTGGATGGCTTTATTTGAGTTGCCATATACAATATCCACATAGTCAAGTAGGGGAAGTAACATACCTTCCACCAGCTGTGCTCAGACCTCAAAAGGTGTACGAAACTTTTGTCTGTACAGAAGTTCTACTTTAGGCCCCATATTTTTCAGTGTCTGGTTTATATGAAACTCCCATTTGAAATGGGAGTTCATCCAAACTTTCAGATACTTGTACTTTGTCATATTTTTGTGTAGTGTGTGTCACATGTAGATCTTGCTCTGAGAGAGAGCTACTGTAGCAGACAGTAACCATCTGTACTATGTCACCAGGCACTAGGACCCCACGGAAAATTTTCTAGCTAGCAGTCCAAGGCTGGGGACCGCCCCTGATGTCGGCCCCGCACCCAACATCACCCAGTGGTATAAAGGAGCGGTCCCCCGGCACCACCTCAGATTTTTTCCCCGCCATTGACCCATGCATCTAGGCTCCACGGATGCCTCCTGCCAAGAGTCGACCACCATTTTCTCACACTTCGTGCAGTTACCATTTATCATCAAGTTGTCCGACTTCATCGTGCATGTCTACCCAGCCAACTTTCATCTACAGACCGGTGGAAATCGAAGTGTGTGTGTAGCAAGCAAATCCCAGTGAAAGACTGCCATTCAGCCTGCCTTCTGTGCCTGGGCCTCGGCCACAAGCCGGATGCCTGCCCGCATTGCCTCACCTTCAATAGGAGGACCCGCATCCGCCGCCTGAAAACCTTGAAAGCCTACCTCCTAGAACAAGTGGCTGCCATGCAGAAGACCCACTCTGGGCACAGCTCGTCATCTTCTTTGGCCAGGGACACCTCCCCTAGAGAAAAGAAATCTAGTGGGAACCACAATCACCGAGACCAGGGCAAATCCAGGTCAAAATCCCAGTCCAGGTCTCGGCTGCTTTTAGTGGCATTTCCTTACCTGGTGTTCCACAAGGTTGTTCTTTACTCCCACCCGAAATTTGTCCCGAAGGTTGTGTCTGAGTGTCACCTTCACTAGGTGATTAAACTCTGTGTGCTTTACCAATCCCACCTCAGAGGTAGAGCATAGACTCCATACTTTGGACCCAAGGTGAGCTCTAGCGCACTATAAGGAGTGCACAGCTGGAGTTCGGGGAGAGGTTCGCCAGCTGTTTGTCACCTATGCTGAAGTTGCACCCAGCAGACTGGCAGTTAAGTAGACGATTGGCAGATGGATTGTCTCTTGCATCGACCTCTGCTATAGGTTGGCTTGTAGGGAGCCTCCCCTAGGGCTTAGGGCTCATCCTGCCAGACATACTGCTGCCTTGATGGCTGCTTTAAGGATGTCCATATTCAGGAGATCTGCAGGGCTGCTACCTGGAAGTCAGCTTACACCTTCATTTCTCACTACCACATCGACCTTGAGTCATGCGGAGATGCTGGTTTTGGGACCTCAGTTTTTCAATCACTGTTTGCCAGATAAGGGTGTGTACCTTGCCCCCTTCTCCTGGAGAACTGCTAGGAGTCTGCTGGAATGTGGATAGTGCACTATATCCACATCCCTAGAAATAAGGGATCTTCCTGGACATAAAGTCTCCACCAGCCATTCACAATAATGGAACTGTGCCGGAAGCACTAGGACCGAGCGGGAGCCAGAAATCTTCAGAAGGGCTGGTGCCGAGGTAGGCCTGTGCTGGTGCGGTGCCACGAGACCAGCTCACGCTGTGTAGGCTACCTTGGCATCGACCCTCCAACTGCCTCCGTTCCTTTTTTCCTGCCGTCAGGTGCGCTTCACTAACAATGTCGCTCGCCCGCTAGAAGTCAAATCTTCACGTCTATATGATGGCAGCATAGTCGTTCAGTAGTTGATTACGTTTTTAGTATATTTATTTACTTTTAGTTTAGTTAAAAAAAAAAAAGTTTATTCTTTCAACGAAGTACAGAAGAAGTCTTCTTAAGCCCGCCTTCGATGGAGTCGACCATGAACGGGGCCGGTGACGGTAGGGAGACTTCGCATGAAAGATGTTTTTTCAGCAGGGCTGGGTCTGGTCGGCTGCCCTCTACGGGGGGGGGGGTGATGTCTGACTATGGGGAGTCCAGTGTTCGGGAGGAAAGGCAGTCCTCTTGAAAGCACAAAAAGAAGCAGGCCAGTCCTCAATATTCATCGGGAACCCGGCACCACTCTGCCTCGAGTTCTTCGTCCCACCAGTTGAAAAAGAAACTGTACCGCTCAAGGTCACCCTCTGGTACGACTGAACGAAGATCGTTGGTAACTGGGAACATGAGGCCGATTCAGACTCCTACGGTCTCTGTTCCCGGTGGTCCAACATTCTCGACTCTATAGTCCCTCCGCCTCGTGAGGTTCTCTAGTGAGCAGTTTCATCATTGGGCCGCTCTTATGGAGCAGTGAGTTCGGCGGTTTTCATGACTCTCTGAGCCTGTGGGATCGACCCCGGGGCCTTCTGGCCTAGAGATTTTGAACCCACCGGCAGGGCAGTTGGGTCAGCCTAGTCACGCAGCATCTTCTTCAGTGCCATCGACACCATGCTCTTGTGCTCTTCTCCCTCACATGGCTGCGGCACAGGAGCCAGCACAGGTACCTCCCTCTCCTACACATATTTTCAGACCTTCATCCTTGCGTGCTCCGGGCTTTGGGTTGGGGTCTCCGGTCGCTCGTGTGGCGCCACCCTCGACTCCGGTCTTGGTGGTGCCACATCCGGCACTGCCGTGGGGGCCAGGATTCTTAACTCCGATTTGAGGAGTACCTCCTCCTGCTCTTTTTCCTTCCTTTATCCCTCCTGGGCTAGTAGGAGATGATATTGAGCCTGGTCCTGATCTGCGATTAGGAGACAACTTCGATGAAGAGTCATCTCTGAGTGGGAAGTAAGCCCTCCACTTCAGTGGAGCTTTTGGTCGAGGACCTGTCCTTTAAATCTCTACTGAAGAATATGAATACCACCCTCTCTCTCTCCAGACTTAGGAGGTTGAGCCGGGGAAGCTGTTGCGCCTTCAGTATCTGCATGTCCTGGAGATCCCTGCAGAATTGACACCTTCGATTCAGCCCTCTTTCGAGACACTCTCACAGATGGTGTGGGACAATCCAGCGCTTATTCCTTCCATGGCTAAGTACATAGACAAGAAGTATGCTCCCCCTAAGGATCGACCAATCCTAGCCTCTCAAGCCTTTGCAGATGCCATAGAGGTCTTGGCAGAAAACGACAAAACCGTTCTCCCTCAGGAATCTACGGCTCATCCAGTAAATAAGGAATCTCGTAAGATTAGCACATTGGGGAAGCGAGTCTTCACCGCTGCTACCCTAGGCATGCGTATTGCTGAGTGGTGGAGACTTTATGTCCAGGAAGATATGAAAATTACATACCTACTGTAATTCTTGATCTTCTTGGACGAAGTCTCCACCACTCATTCTCACGCCCACCCTCCATCCCCCGAGCTTACTTATTTGTTTTTGGTCTTCACTCCCTCGATGGCTGGGCCGTGAAGACTCTGTTGTGTTGACCCTTCTTATATGGGTCATTCAGACTATCTTATGTCCGACATAGGTTAGTTTCACCTACACCTCCTCTGTAAAAGGTACTGAGGCGGTTGGAGGGTGAAGCCAGAGGTAGCCTATACCGAGTGCGAGCAGTCTCGATGGCCCCACACCTGTATCTTGGTCCTAAGCGCCTCCAACATAGTCCCATTAGGTGTGAATGAGTGGTGGCGACTTCATCCAAGAAGATCAAGAATTACAGTAGGTACGTAATTTTCATTTACTCACCTTTAACCATAGTTCTAGGAGTGGTATATGGTGCACATTTACACAACCAACCCAACCTCCCCTGCAACTGGCATATGAATCCCTGCTTCCAGTGTGCATGATCTAATGTCATGGGGTGGAGCAGAGGAGTATACCACTTGGGTAAGCGGGAGGAGCTTAACTTGAAGAGGTTTCGGCTGGAATTAAAGGGAAAGGAAGACTGCTAGAGTGTGGATGTGCATCATATACCGCTCCTAGAACAACTGTTGTAGGTGAGTAACTCTCACATATTGATCACTTTAAAGTTAATACAAAGAAAATCCTTTGAGAGATGACCCCCCCCCCGATGGAACACCACTCACTCTGAAGATGCCAGAATCCACCTGCTGCCTACTTCCGGAGATGGCGACCTGTCCAGCCTCTCCGTTCACCATCTTGGCCATCTGCCATCTAAGTGACAGGGAGCGAGCACGCTGTACAAGAACAGTGTGCTAGATTTTGTAGTTTACTGTTCTCTTTTGCTTTCGGTAGAATTTTGTGTCCTGTATGGTACATTACAATCATTAAGTGCTTGTTATTGCACTCTGCTCCCTTTCCCCCAGGTCACATCTGGAAACTGGCCCCTAGGTTTATTAGAAAAGTGCAGCAGGGCTGAAGGGTCACAGACAGACCCATGCTAGTTCCCAGACCTAATGTTTTGCGCAAGTTCCATGCGTATTCTCAAAGCTGCCATCTGAAATTGAAATATCCTTGTTGCACTCTGTTCTTAAAGTGATATTGCATTACAATAGAAATCCAGATGGGGCCAGCCCACTGGCACAGTAGTAGTGCTGCCGTTTGCAGTGCCAGCAGCCCAGATTCAGGAGTGAGACAGGGCCATCAAGGGCCAGACGGGGGAAGGAGGATCAAGCATTCCAATGGATGCTGTCCTCCTTCGAGGAGGGACGACTCACAGGTTCGCTGCTCTGCTGGCCACCTGGGTGTCCACAGGTCGCAGTGCTCGGGAAAGTGCTCATAAGTGGACATTGTTGCAAGTGCTGCCATTGTTTGTGTGCATCAGGTGTGCCGAAACCTGGTGATGCGGCACACTCCTGGGGAGGTAGGATTAAGGGGCAAAAATGGTGCAGCTTAGGTAGATGAAGTGCCTGCCTGCCTGCCACACTGAGCATCAGACACCCACCACTGCCATCCAGGAAGTACCCCAAATCTTCACCTCCATTGTGGGTGGCCAGATTGTGGGGACAAAATGCCGAAGCGGCTGAAGCCATGGGGCAGCACAGCAGTGAGACGCAGTTGGGCTGTGGTATCCTAGGTAGGTCAGTAGTGGAGCCTCACTCAACAAGTGGGAATGTTGCGTGGCAGTGGTGGTGGAAGGAAGTCCCAGCCTGCAACTGGGGGCGGGGGGGAGTTTAAAATGTGATCTTCCTCGAGGATATCTCCTCCTTTAGGCCACATCTCTGGAACTTTAAGCCATCTGCATCAGGACCACACAGAAACTTGTTGCTGTCTAGGGGCTGCCTACAGTGACATGCAGCGTCGACACATACATATATAACAGTGGGCGGTCTCATCATTCCTCAGTTCTTTCTCTCACTATTGATCATCCTTGTCGGACCTGCTGAAGGAAACAATGTTGACAAAGCCGTTGCAGTTTATTTTCTATACTTGGCAAGTAGTTCCACTGTCGTCTCAGCATGCCGCTGAAGTCTAAAGAACCTTTGTTTAGATACTGTGTTTGCAGTTGTAAAATCGACAAAGATGACACATGCTCCATTTTGTGTGTGCTGTTTGGGCATTTCTAACAATGTGAGGACTTGAGATTTGCCAAGGTTTCAACCAGGCTACAAGGTGACTCCGTTGGAATGTTTTAGAAATCTTCCATGCTCAAAAATTGGAGAAATTTTGGAAATGTATTAAACAGCAGCTTCTTAGTTTGTAAATATTCACTCCCCCGGGGGGTACTGCAGAGTAGCAACATGGCGGCATTGTTTTGAATCCGCTCCATCTGAATCCAAAATAAAAAAGTTTAAAACCCCAGCTATTTACAATTTATCTGCAAAATAATTCAGCGGTGGAGTGTCAGAACATACTGGGATCACTGTGGGACCTAAGAAGGATCACAGACATACTCCGCAAAGCCAGAATCTGGATGGCTTTCTCTCCTCCCCGGGCACAGCCCAAAGTTCGGGGCCTACAACAGTCAGCACACATATGGTGCCTGAGCTCCTGTCCACACAAATTCTAGCCATGCTAGGCAAGATTCAGGCAACGGGAGAGGAAACAAATCAGCGGCTAGTGACTGTTGAAGCCAAACTAACTGCAAATGAATCCACCATTCAAGAGAATACTGCCGCTATCAAAGAACTCTTGGAGACCAATTCTTGGCAGGCGGAATGCAGTGCGGCATACGTTCTGGACCTCTCCTTCCTCAAGGCAAAAATAGAAACCTTGGAGAATTCCCAGAGGCAGTCCAATATCCACATTGTTTGTTTCCCCCCTAGATTTGTGGGCTCGGCAGATATCCTACAGGTGGTGAACAGATTGATCTTCCAGGACCTCACCTTATTGCCTTCAGGTGCTGGCATCACTGTGCTAAAAGTTTTTGAAATCCCTCAGAGATCCAGACCATGGGGACCCAAAACAGAGGCCTTTAACAGCCATCGCGACGCTCTCCACTGCGGATGCCCGAATTGCCTTGCTACAGGCAGCGAGGGCGCGAGGCGACATTGTCTGGGAGGACAGTCGTTTAGCCATTTACCTGGATTTAGCAGCCCAAACGCAAACTAGAAAGAAGGAACTGCAGCAAATTAAAAAAGAATTATTACAACATGGTGTGGAGGCAAGGCTTAATTTCCCCGCCAGATTACTGATCTGACATGTGTCTAAAATGCACATCTTTACCGATCCTGCTTTGGCTGCCCAATTTGCAGATAAGCTGATAAATTTATTAAACCCTCCAGACACTGGACCTGATGAGGAACGGTGATGTACTCTTGCCTGCTTGGAAAGGGCTTCATTTCTGTTGCCGCCTGGGTTATTGTTGGGGATATTTTTCCAGCTAGTAGTGTTTTGAAGTTATGCTTGGGGGCTCAGTGTTATGGAGCTGATGTGGTGTCAGTACTAGAAAGATTTAAACTGTAAAATGTTGACTTACATTTGCTTAGTTACTGCCCTGATATGTGCTGCTCCATTTTATTATTGACCTTGTTAGTAAATGATCTTAGAAAGTGCTGAGAGCTATAGTCACCTGATAGAGAGTGGTTTTATCCACTAATCAGTTTGTTAACGTTCAAGAAGTCCTATCTGTATATGTTGGAACCCATATGGCAGGGTGCCATGCTATGCTGTAGAATATGGGGTAATAATACAACTTAACTGAGACTGGACTGTCTGTGCTTAACCCTAACTATAGGTGCTCAGATAACTGTCCCTCCACCACCTCGTAGTACTACAAGGGACCTGACTGATATCCTGGCGATCATGATCTTTTACAGTATATTGAGGTGAGAGTGGCAGTGTCCTATGGGATAATCAGTTCAGACTTTACTCCTACTGTTATTGCTCTGGTGGGGTTTCCCACTGTCTAAACGGTTTAACCTAGTTTGTAACATGGCCAAAAAAACAGAAAATGAAGCAGTAAGATAGGTTGAAACAGACCATGTGGTACATCAGCAACTATGGTCTAATACTACAGTAGATCATGGTAGGGAGTGGGCGGACGTGAAAAGTATTAGACAACAGTTGGCATGTAGCTGCT
This sequence comes from Neoceratodus forsteri, assembly GCA_016271365.2. Lineage (NCBI taxonomy): Eukaryota > Metazoa > Chordata > Ceratodontiformes > Ceratodontidae > Neoceratodus > Neoceratodus forsteri. The sequence continues at coordinate 80,592,790 of JADMNL010000030.1, forward strand.
GGTGCACAGCTTCGCCGAGGAGGGAGCACTGTCTTCACAGTGCAGCATGAGAAGCGTTTATGTGCCTCGCGTCCTAGTCGCAACACAGCAACCAACGTCCGACAGGTCAGGGACTGGCACAGCTAGTGTAGGAAAGGGGAATAATAGCAGAAATCTTGAAAGACTAAGACATGACCATGGGTGTAAGAAAACAATGTCAGCAGTGGCGACCGCAAAGACAGGAATCGCGGTTAGTAGAAGACCTGTAGCAATAGCAGGGAATCAGTGCAGCAATGTAAAGTCCCACAGTATGAAGGAGCTGCAAGTGTAGAAATACTATCACACTGAAGAAAAGTGGCAGTAAGTCGTAGCAGTAGCGCTGTGTGCACGGTACTATGGAAATGGGGCTGAAATACCCACAGTGCAACAGGAAAGAACAGTACAAGTACTGGATAATGGAGCTGAAACGCAGGAAAAAAGAGAGAGAAAGGAAATTGTGTACACAGAGCAGTGTGTCTGTGCATGCTGCAGATTCAAACAACATGAAGTCTTGCTATATTATGACTATTGCAGTTTGCCCCAGCCTTAGAACTGCTCCGGAGGTGAAAGAGTTAACTTCCATGCAGAGCATGGAACTTAGAGCGCGAGCTCGGTTCAGAAGCTCTGTTTGGCTGGTTTCAAACCGAAACCGTCAGATTCTTTACTCCGCCTCACTGAACAGTCGCTCCGGAGATTCCTACTGTTGCTCGGTTCATTTCTTTGGTTTAAAACGCTATTTCTCGGTTTAATTTAACCGCGGTTTCATTATTTTAACCGCAAAACCGATCGGTTCAGGCTCTGTCTATGGTAATCGTAAGTAATAGATAGGGTTTTTTCTGTGTGGAACTTGTAAAAGTATTATCGGTTCGGTTGAACCGATCGAGTTGTATTTAAATATAAGTTTAAAGCCTTTTAAGGCTTTTTAGAGTGCGGTTCCCGGTTCTTATCGGTTCTGAAAAAAACTGATTTCATTACGGTTTTTTCCACGACCCGTGACACGGTTTGGAACCGATAAGGGTGTCTTGCCTGGCACTGCCATCAAAAGGGCAAGTTGGTTGGTTAGGCTGGCATCATGTCTGAGAAACCCAAAAGAAAAACCGGGCCCACTGGGTTTCAACACTGTAGTGTCTGTGGGGAAGCCTTTGCCAAGGCTGACCCACACACTGCATGTGTCTATTGTCTGGGGTTTGACCCCTCAATTCAGACTGCCAGATTTGTAAAAATTTCCCTGCAGCCACCCTGGACAAGAGAGTGGGCAGGCTCAGGGAACGAGAGGCCAAAAAGTCCGCTGACCCAGATGGCCAGCCAGGTTCGGTGCCAACCGAACCGGAGGGAGTGCCCTCTGACCAGGGCGAGACTTCCTCGGGCAAACGAAAAGCTGGCTCTGAGGAGCCAGTTCCAGCAAAGAAATCTAAAAAATCAGCAGGTTTGGAGTCCAAAATTCCTTCTCCAACTGCTGTTGAGATAGTCAGGGCAATACAGATTGTCCAGTCCCTGTCCTCAGTTCCTCCGAACCGCCACTGTCTGGCAAAAGGTCGGTTCGGTCGGTTCCAGTGGTTCAGGATTATGATATAGAAGAGTTCTATGAACCAGAGGAGGGGGATGAGGATTATGATCAGTGTGAATGTGACTTTGAAAGTCTGGATGTGCCCATTGAACCGGACATCTCCCCAGACAGACCTTCAGGTGAGTCTCCCCCTAGGCTTTGAGTCCCCTTCTCATTTTTCGTTTTATAAAAAAGTTGCTGAGACCCTCCAGCTTCCTTTAGAGGAGGCTTTGGATGAGCAAGAGGAGCCTGACTATGTGGAATTGATGGATATCCCAGAGTCCAGGAGGTTGTCCATCCCTTTACATAAATCCTTTAGAAAACAAACAAAAATTTTAAAAGCTCCTAATTCTGTGCCTCCTGTGGATAAAAAGATGGACAGGAGGTACACTTTGTCAGGTCCTGATACAGATTTTCTTTCCCAGCAATGCAGTCATGTTGGGGTAGTTCAGGCTGCAGCCTGTGATAAAGCTAATATTCCACTGGCTTCACATCCTCCTGACAAGGATTCCAGGAAAATTGATGCCATGGCCAAAAAACAATACATGGCAGCATCCTTGGGACTCAGACAAGCTAACTATATGGCTTATGTTGCAAGATACCAGAAATCTAGATGGGATACTGTCATGGCCTTAGCCAAACAGGTCCCTGGCCAGCTCGCAAAGGAGCTGGAGCAGGTGGCCCTTGATGGTACTGAGGCATCTAAGGTGCAATTCCATGCTGCAGTGGATTCTAATGATGTATCCTCTAGAGTCATGGCTACATCTGTGTCTTTTCGCAGAATGGCCTGGCTCAGGTGTACTACTTTGTCACAGGATACCCAGTCTAAGGCTGTGGATTTTCCTATGGTGGGAAATTCTCTGTTTGGGGAGCAGACAGAGAATTATATGAAGAAAATGGATGAATATAGAACCACTTACAGGAGTGCACAAGCCAAGGAACGGCAAGCCACTCCTCAGAGGCAGCCCCAGGGGAGGGGTAAGCCTTTTCACCAGACTCAGGCCCCTCCTCTTCAGCCTATGTACAGAGGGGTTCTTCAGAGGAGAGGCAGGCGGGGTTCGAGCAGGCCTGCTCCCACCTCAGCCTAAAGCCCTCCCAAACAGGCACCCTGATGGGATGCCCAGGGTCAGCTCTCCACTACCTGTAGGGGGCAGGTTGCTCACTTCGTCCAGGACTGGCAGTCTTTAACTTCAGACAGGTGGGTCCTGGAAGTAGTGAGCCAGGGTCTGATTCTCAGCTTCAAGAAATTTCCAAAGATGAGCCAGATCTTTTCCACCTACAAACCCTTTAGAGACTCTTGCTTTGAAACAAAGTCTCAACCTCCTAGCTCTCAGAGCTGTAGAAAAGGTTTCTCCCCTTCACCAGGGCAAGGGTCTGTACTCCAGGTACTTCCTTACCCCAAAAAAGACAGGAGAGTGGCGGCCTATCCTGGATCTAAGATATCTAAACAAGCATCTTTTAAAGCCAAAGTTCAAAATGGTGACACTGGGAATGATTTTACCCTCCCTAAGGCCAGGGGACTGGCTGGCCTCCCTGGACCTCAAAGATGCCTACTTCCATGTTCTTATCAGAAGTTCCCATCGAAAGTACCTCCGATTCGAACTGCCCTCAGGCCATTACCAGTTCAGAGCAATGCCCTTCGGCCTTACTTCTGCCCCAAGGGTGTTCACAAAGTGTCTGGCAGGTAGCAGTCGCTCACCTAAGAGGCAAAGATTGCCATTTTCCCTACCTGGACGACTGGCTCATTGTGGGTCAGTCTCCAGACCAGGTCAAATCATACCTGCTAGTTACCCAGCAGCTGCTTGCCTCTTGGATTTCTTCTCAATCTTCCAAAGTCAGTTTTGGAACCTGTCCAGGTACTCACCTTTATAGGCGCAGAACTGGATACAAAGCAGGCCAGAGCCTTCCTTGGAAAGGGTAAGGACCTTAGTGGCCCTAGCCGCCTCCTTCACTCTGCAGGTTTCTCGACCAGCAAGGCATTTCCTGCAGCTCCTAGGGCACATGGCTGCCTCCACAGCTGTGGTGCAAGGAGCAAGATTTCAGATGAGGACATTCAGTTCCATTTGAGAGCATTCTGTCTCAAGAAGAGATCCTCTATCCAAGTTAATCCCAGTGACTCGAACCCTGATCCAGGCCCTTCAGTGGTGGCAGGATCAGAGCAATCTGAGACAGGGGTGCCTTTCATCCCTCTGTCCCATTCCTTGACCCTTACTACAGATGCATCCCTTTGGGATGGGAGCTCACATGGGCGACCTCTCCACCCAGGGATTATGGTCCCTCAGGAATCTCTGCTCCACATCAATCTGTTGGAACTCAGAGCTGTTTTCTAGCACTTCAGGTTTCTCTGCATCTGTTCAGAACAAGGTGGTACAGATCAGAACAGACAACACCACTACAATGTGGTACATCAGCAAACAAGGGCACTCTCGGTCTTGACCTTGTGCACCGGCGATGAAGTTGTGGTCTCTGGCTTACTCCCTGAACACTTCCCTCATAGCAGTTCACCTCCCAGGCAAGGACAATGTCCTGCAGATGCCCTCAGCAGGATTTCCCAGGGCCATCACGAATGGTCACTGGATTCCCTAGTACTGGGGATAGTGTTTGCCAGATGGGGCACTCCTCAGATAGATCTTTTCGCAGCCCCAGACAATTATCAGCTTCCACTGTTTTGTTGCAGGCCCCCAGTGTTGGGCTCAGTTCCCCTGGATGCCTTTCTCCTCGATTGGGAAGGGAAGTTTCTTTATGCCTTTCCCCCCTTCCCTCTCCTGTTCAAAGTACTAGTCAAAATCAGGTCTCAGCCCTGCAAAATGATCCTGATTGCTCCAGACTGGGCCAGGCAGCCCTGGTACCTCCTTCTGTCCTTAGCAGTCCATCTTCCCTGTGTCTCCCCAGGAACCACAATCTGTTAACCTGTGCTCAGGGGAGAGTTTGGTATCCGAATCTCAAATCCCTCAACCTCAAGGCTTGGCTCTTGAGCAGTTAGAGTTTGCTGATTTGCAGCTTTCTCAAAGAGTTCTCGAAATCCTGAAGGCTGCTAGGAAGCCTTCCACCAGGGCTGCCTATAACTCTAAGTGGAAAAGGTTTTCCATATGGTGTTCTGGGAAGCATGTTTCCCCAGAGTCTGCTGATCTACCTACTGTATTGGACTACATGGTCCATCTTAATTCTTTGGGACTGAGACCAGCCACCCTGAAAGTGCACTTGGCTGCTGTCTCTGCCTTCATTCAACAGGGAAGCCCTCTTCTCTCTCTGCTTATCCTGTATTTTCCAAGTTTTTAAAGGATTGCTTCACACAATCCTCCATTCAGGGACCCTGCCCGGCTTGGGATCTTAATGTATGCATTGCTCAGCTAATGCAACCCCCTTTGAGCCTCTGTCTTGGCAGAGCTCAAGTGTTAACCCAGAAAACTGTATTTCTGGTAGCCATCACTTCTGCCAGGCGTGTAGGTGAGTTACAGGCTTTATCAGTAGAAACTGACTTTATTTCCTTTCACAGGGATAAAGTGGTCCTCCAGGACTAACAAGAGTTTTGCCTAAGGTGGTTTCAGATTTCCACCTTAACCAATCTATTTCACTTCCAGTGTTCTTCACTGACCATTCCTCCTCTGGTGAGAGGAGGCTGCACAGCTTAGATGTTAAGAGGGCCCTAAGTTACTACATAGAGCGTACCAAGGGTCACAGGTTTGACTCCCTCCAACTGTTTCTCACTTATGGTGAGGTTGGGAAAGGGAGACCTGCCACTAAAAGATCCATTGCCAGGTGGATCGTTTCTTGTATCCAATTTTGCTATCAAAAGCTGGGTAAGGTTCCCCCCTCAGGCCTGAGGGCTCACTCTATCAGAGGTACAGCTGCATCTCTAGCTGCTGCTAGGAACATCCCTATCTTGGAGATATGTCAGGCAGCTACTTGGAAGACAGTACACACTTTCACCAAGCATTACTCCCTGGATATTCAGGCCAGGAGGGATGCTCAGTTTAGGCAGCCGTGCTTCAGAGCCTATTCCCTAAGTAGGTTCTGTCCCTCCTCCATGGAGGTACTGCTGTATGTAGTCTGCAATAGTCATAATATAGCAAGACTTCATGTTGTTTGAAGAAAAAATTACTCACCTTAGTAATGTTGTTTCTTCTAATGGAGTCTTGCTATATTATGACCCCCCCCCCCAGTCTGCCCCTCTCAGAACTTCTACTTTGGGGTATGGGGTGGGTAGTCCTCTGTTGGCATTTATTGAAGCCCTCTTTCATGTTTGGATGTTGTGTTTATTTAGTTATTTTATCTTAATTTTCTGGTCCACTGACTTGAGTCTTTGTGTTGGGACCAGTAAAAATGTGTTAATATATTGGTAGCCAGTTGGCTAGTGTAGGTTACAGCTTCCACACAGAACCTTAGTGAGTTTTTGCTCGTAAAGATCTGACGGTTTCGGTTTGAAACCAGCCAAACAGAGCTTCTGAACCGAGCTCGCGCTCTAAGCTCCATGCTCTGCATGGAAATTAACTTTCACCTCCGGAGCAGTTCTAAGGCTGGAGCAAACTGCAATAGTCATAATATAGCAAGACTCCATTAGAAGAAACAACATTACTAAGGTGAGTAATTTTTTCTTATAGCCACTCGATGTATACATACAGAAAAGCACATCAGCATATTAATAGATGACAAATCTGCAACATGCACGCGCACGTTTTGAACTGCATAGAACGTTAGAGACATAGCAGTGAGACATAGAAAAGTGATATTTTTACTACACTGTCTTATTCATAATTTTGTTGTCTAATAATAATCATAAACCGTTACCTACTAAATTGCTAGCCATGTTACAAGCGGATTAAGCCACTCGAAAGGATGGGTCTACAGTGGAATTAATCCATGGTTGGTTGGTTGGACCCACTCGGCCTTTGGCCTCGTGGCCCAACCGCCCCCTCCCCCAAAACCATGGATTAATTCCACAGTGGACCCATCCTTTCTCGTGGCTTAATCCTTACATAACGGCTCTGTTGAATTCCCTGTATATTCAGTGTGGAGGTCTGCATACCTCATTTACTGTGTTTTATGTGCTACAGTTTGTGCTGTAATATTATAAAAGCTATAAATAAGAAAAAAAAAAAATCTGCTCTCCCCCCCCCCAGCATAATCGATAACTGACCTTGCCAGGAGTCATTTGTAGAAATCAGGCTATGTAATGCTCCACCTTTAGAAAATTATATCTTTGTAATTTTAGTTTTGCAACTCGCCGAGAAAAACAGTCCTACTTCCTGCCTGCAAAGCCACACCCCCACGTCAGCCCACGCAGCCCCATTTTGTGCTGTCACAAAACGAAGGCTGCATGTGTGTGCTCCATTGAGTTCTATGGGGGCAATATTACTATACATTTTATACCAATTACAGTTGCGATGTTAATAAATCAAAGTGACCGATCGACTAATATGGACACTAGGGTTGGTTTGGAGAAAGTTTATCCATATTTGAGGGGAAGTGAGTGATTATTTTTTTTGTTTTTTAGCTGGGTGGGTACACTGGTCCTAGGGACCATTTTCAGGCAAGACTAGGACCGTCAGGATGGGACATGATAGTGAACAGTAAAAACACATATTTGACAAGAGATAAACAGCATGGAGCAGTACAGTTGATGACCCCGGCTGAGGTGCATAGCAGTCAATAGTAACAGTTCTGAGACACAATTGAATGGGGCAGATTAGGAGAGCGACTCCCGACAATAATAAAACCAGTGTGCACAGTGAACAGAAGATGTAACAAAAGTGTCATAAAGACATCATACATAGAGAACAAAATATGTAACAAAGTATCCAGCGGCGCTTTAAAAGGACTTTAAGACACTCCCCTATTCCCATGTTTGGGGGTGCACTTGCAAGCAGAGGTAGCTATAAGGGCCCTTTCAGTGTGTGATTTGACAAAAGGAATTTGCGTCTAGAGAGCGGAGGGGAAAATGTCAAGTTGTTCAAGAGCTTAGGGGTGGTAATGGAGAAGGCGTTTTGGCCCATACAGATAGCAGCCTGGGGATGTCCTAGGAGAAGGTGTGAGGCTTTTAATAAACCTGTGAATAGGGAAGCACTTTGAATAAGTATATCTATCAGATGTAAACTGTTAGCTGGATTTGGTACCTTTTTTTTTTTTTGGTAAATCAAGCCTTTTCTCATTCCCCGGCTTGCCTGCAGCACACCCCAGCCCTGTCACTGACTTTCTCATGGACTTACTGGTTATCCAGCTCTTGCCCAGGACCACAATAATGGTGGGTGGTCTGCCATCTTGGTCGTGCATAGGCCTGTGGAGGGTGCCGGTGAAATGGCAGTCTAGGGCTTTTTCTTCCATCTCCTGTTTTTTTTCCTCAAGGGTGCTGGTGTGCAGTCATGCAGTGGAGTGCATGCTGGTGTCCTTGCTCTGGTCCTGCTGTATAGTCTTCTGGCCTCTGGCAGATAGCAGGTGAACAGTAGAATGCTGCTCCCCCCAACAGTTCATGATGGAGGAGAGATTTCCCTGGGATGCTCAATCCTCCTTCCCCTGGCCAGCCCTTGCGTGATCAGAGTCCATTCTGAAACCCAGATCGCCGGTGTAGCAAGCAGTTGTACTACCTGTGCGCTATCAGGTTAGCTATGATACCCTTTCTTAAGTGAAGTTGATTGGAAACCATTTTTGCCCTGTAGATCTCAGTATATAAGCACTGTTTTTCATTTTATGTGGATTGGAAGTAAATTGCCCTCGTTCTGCTGTTTTTCTCTGGTTGTAGTTGCACTGTTTTTAAATTACACAGCATTGCACTGTTGCACTTTAATTTGTATGTATGCCCCATGATCCATCTGAATTTTTATTATAACATATTGTCGCTCTAAGAACATAGTACAAGAAGGACCTTTGAAATGGCACCTCTGAAAAAGTGCATGGCGTTTGAGTGAAATGTTAAGTCTAGGGCTTAGCATGTGTCTGTTAGTGACCATTTCACTTTTTTAGCATTGTTATACTCTAAACTTCAGGGGTTGGTACATTGACGTTACTCCAGTGTGGGTTTTGCATATACTGGCTTCTGCAGCGTTCGGTAAGTGCCAGATTTTATCACTAGTATAAACTGAGTAATTCTAGATCAGCAGTTAAGGTCTCCTAGTTGTTGCAATGTGCAGCAGAATCGGGATGGCAGAGGATATATATATATTTTTTTTTTTTTTTTTTGCCATAGAACTTTTTTGCCCTTGGACCTCCACCTTCGCCTGACCCTCAGCAGGGTTTTAAATAATTGATTAGCAGTTTTTTTTCTTGGGACAATGCCAGCTGTACAGAAAGTATTTATATAGGTTTTCTAGAAATGTTATGTTTGTTAAACACAATGAGGCAAGTGCTATGCATTTTCACAATGTTTTAGCACTTTTATGAGCAAAACGCTAATCAATTTTTGGAGTTAAATAAAACCCTGCTCAGGCTCTTTGGATAACGTCCTAGCCCTGTTAGCCCCACTGTCAGATTAGTGGGAATGCGCACGGAGTGGGGTCTAAGAGTACTGGCAGCCATCATACAGGCAGCTGAGGAACAGTTTTTTTGTGTGTTTTTTTTCTTTCATTCCAAATCCCAGGCATCTCCCGCTCACCATGGGCTTTGCCCCGTCCGTCGTTGCACGCATTGAACACCCGTGAGGAAGAGGAAAGCTCCCTGGCCCATCCAGGGGTTGCTGTGGCAGTGGAACCCAGAGTCATTCCTCCCCAGCTGGGGAGTGCCAGCCACTTTGGTTGCCTGACCCGGCTCCTGGATTCACTGCTGAACCCACATCGCCAGCATGAGAGCATGACACGCGACCCTGGGAGATGAGACTTTTGACTATAATTTAGTGTACTGACAATTGAGGGCACTTCGGTAGACTAGCAGATTGATAAATAGGGTATTCAGTATTTTAATGGAATTGTACTTTCAGTTTTGTGCTGGAAATACTGTCCCAGTGTGGTGGGGTGGCCTGGTTCCACCCTATTTCTGACTGGTTTGAAGGTCCGTCTTGTGTTATTACGCAGTGGGGTTGGACACAGGATGAAGAACCCAGGAGTAAAAATGCACACAGACAGACAGTGCCTCATTCTTTCCATCCCCCACCGTTCTGTTGTAGCTTCTAGATGTGTGGATCCCCTGGCCTCCCCTCCCTTTGCCTGGGATGTTCTAGCCTGTCTGGGATGCTTCAGGTGGTGTATGGAACTGTGTGGAATTGTCAGATTTTGTGGCTGCCAGAATTCCACAGAATTTCAGAAAGGACTTCTCATTCTGTGCAATTCCAGTGGAAGTAGAATTTTGAGGTTCCAAGAGCAGATGGTTTTTGTCATCTGTGGTTTACATAAACTGTGGATTCATTTTCCACAAAATGAACAACAAGTATTCTGTGTGTATTGTGTAATCTGTGGAATATTGTTCCACAGATTATGGAAAATGCTTTTCAGGATTCTGCAGAATAAAAAAAAAAAAAATCTGGGAAGCATTTCTGAAACGGAATTGCTAGTCTGCATGAATTCCACCCAGCTCTAGTGCAGTAGCACTGGACTGTTGTTGATGGACTGGAGAGTCTGGCCCACTGAGTAATGAGGGGTGGAAAAATAAAGTTGTTGCACTAGCTTGCTAATTTCATGCATGAATGAAAGTAGTTCAGTGAGCACTAGAGCTTGGCCTATGTTTTTAATGCCTTGATCCTTCTGTGCAATTTAGTTGAAGAACTTTACTCTCTTCTTTTCACAGGTTAAGATGAAATTGGACTATCAGCAGAAGCAGATGGATAAGCAAGCAGTTCCACGCAAGACCAGCATCCCTCTCAGTGCTTACCAAAAGAAATGCATACAGTCTGTTTTGAAAGAAGAGTAAGTTCTATGGCTCTCCTCGTACTTAAAGTAACATCTTAAGACAGGTGCAGTGTTCCCTGTCCCACAGTCCTGTTCGAATCATGGCACAATTATGCCCCCAAAGGCAGAGTACTGCTAATAGCCTTTTACTGTCCAGGAGGTAGCAATTTTAGATAATGGGAATTTACAGGAATAAAATGTCTGCTGAATTTCATATGCTGGGACTAGATATGAGAAGGGGCAACTGTTTTAGCAGTTTACCAGATGCATGCAATTAGTTGTACTCTGTTAGTACCTTGCAGAATCAGTGTCTCCTCTGATGAGATCCATACATGGAATCTGAGATGATTGTAGCCATGGTCAGATGCCATGAGTATCTGATGGCATCCAAAGTCTGGTAAAAGGGGTGTTGGCTGGTGGTATCCAACTTGGGCGGATGCTGTCCGGGTATGTGTGACAGTTGATAATGGAGTTGTTTTCCCCCATAAACTCAGTTGTCCCTGCCACCCCTTTTATTCAAGGTACTTCTCTCATGTAAGCTTGAAGGTAGTGCAACCCCTGCTCTATATCACATGACTTTCATTAGCAGATGCTCTACTGTGCACGTTCAGTTGAGGCTGGCACTACATGAAACCCTGTCTTGGTGTCAGCTGGGGTGGGCATGGCCTGGGGATACCCCCCTGTGTTTAAGGGTATGATGGCCTGCCCACCGGCGAGCTACCCAGAAAACAAGACCGACTGTACTTATCCCCGACCTAGGGTGAGCTGAACTTGGACCTTTGTTCTGACAGGAAAAGTATCACATTGCATGGTGGCTTAAAGAGCTCCTGACGTAGTTGTCTTTTTCTGTGGATCCTAACTCCTTGAGACACGTTTAACAAGGTTGTTGTTATTTTGTCATTTACAGTTTGTGTCCCCACTTCTGACTGCAATGGCCATGCCATACACTCCCTGTATAGTTTTCCTGCGGTTTGCCTTCGGCTGTCAGACTACATCGCAAGTGATGTCATTTGTAGGTGAGCGTTCCCTGAACCGCGACTGAGTGCTGAATGAAGAGACCCTTCAGGCTCTGAGGTCGTTTCGGTCCCCACCCAACAGAACACATTACTTCATTCCAGTTCAGGTTGTAAAAATAAAAAAAAAAAACCACAGAGATAAATGAAAACAAATCGGGGCAAACAAGCACAGTTTGTGAATGCTCCTTCTGCTTTAGTCCAAAAAAAAAAACAACAACAAACGGAGCACTTCAATTGTATGCACTGACATCTGCTCCCACTACCCTTCTTCTAATATATGCTATTGGTAAAAAAAAAAAAAAAAAAAAAGTACCTTGCCCAGAAAGTGTTTCCTTCGAGCGAATGTCTGTCCCTGTCACTTACTGAAAGCAGGAGTTTGAAGCGCAGCAACTGGTTTTCCTGTCGGCTGACAAGACGGAGATGCCCGTAGAGATTCACAAAGCACTCACAAGAAGTGCTGCTGCCGCTTCAAACTCCTGCTTAAGTGACAGGGACAGACATTCGCCCGAAGGAAACACTTTCTGGGCAAGGTAATAATTTATTTATTTATTTTTGTTACCAATAGCATATATTAGAAGAAGGGTAGTGGGAGCATATATACAAAACTTCCTTACGTAACCACCTTATTAGCACCCGATGCTGTAATTGCCATTAGTCAAAGCCGTATCAATACTTATGACAAAGCTTACCACTAAGCTGCTAAGGACAACATAACTCTGGTATTGTTTGCATCAATCCTACCTGTACCAGCTTGTTTGTATCTATGTCTTAAGTTACTGTTATACTTATGTGTTGTACTGCTATACTGTGTATTTTCGTTTGTCTTACTGTGACAAGGTACCTTTGTAAATGAGCCTATGGCTCAAAGGTTTTCCAAACTGCTGTTTAAATAAAATAAAATAAATAAATAAAATATTAGAAGAAGGGTAGTGGGAGCAGATGTCAGTTATACAATTGAAGCGCTCCATTTGTTTTTTTTTTGTTTTGTTTTTTTTTAGACTGAAGTAGAAGGAGCATTCGCAAACTGCGCTTGTTTTCCCTGATTTGTTTTCATTTATCTCTGTGGGTTTTTTTTATTTTTACAACCTGAACTGGAATGAAGTAATGTGTTCTATTGGGTGGGGACCGAAACAAGCTTAGAGCCTGAAGGGTCTCTTCATTCAGCACTCTGTCGCGGTTCAGGGAACGCTCACCTGCAAATGACATCACTTGCGATGTAGTCTGGCAGCCAAAGGCAAACCGCGGGAAAAATATACAGGGAGTGTGTGGCATGGCCATTGCAGTCAGAAGTGGAGAGACAAACTGTAAATGACAAAATAACATCAACCTTATTAAAAGACGTGCCTCAAGGAGTTAGGATCCACAGAAAAAGACAACTACATCAGGAGCTCTTTAAGCAGTAGTCAAAGTTTACCAACATGTATTCTGTTACAGACAGGAATGCAGTCCCCAATTGTGTTCTTGTTAGCACTGTACAGACAGGTTCAATTCTGACCCCTGGACAGGAGTCAGGATCTTGGGGACCGTTAGTAAAGGTTGTACCCATCTCTCAATAGAAGCCACAGGGCCCCCTCATTTTCCTCTTTTCACACACCAGTGGGTGAGGTTTTATACCTCATATGTATATATTTATATGTATAGAGGAAGTGGTGGAGGCTGAAACAATCACGGGATTTAAGAATGCATGGGATAGACATAAAGGAATTCTGGAGGTCAGGGGTAAGGTGCAACACACTTCTAGGAAAACAAACTGAACTTACAAGCTCAGATGGGCAGACTGGGTGGGCTATAGGCCCTTATCTGCCGACACTGTCTATGTATCTATGTATACCTCTGGTCAGAGCTTGTTCTACTTAGCACAACTTCTGCCACTGTGCTGTTAGAGTTTGGGGTTGTCATGCATCTTTTACATTTTTGGCATTGTAGCACCTGGTCAGCTGGAGTTGCAGGAGGCATCACTGCTGTAGTGACATTACACTCGGACTTCGGTTTGCTGTCAGATGTCCATGGTTCCCCTTGTCCTAAGGGCAGTCACTCTGTGTCAAGCCAACCTCCCCACTGAAGCCCAGAGGCCACCCCTGGATGGAGTATCTCACATCAGCTTCTCTTTAAATCACCGGACAGTGTGCTCAATGCGGCGCAGCAGCACCTACTCCTGCCTGCCTGCTGGAAGTGGCTGACAATCACCTTAGCCTGTCTGCCAGAGGCAGCAGCTCTGGTACCCATCCCAGCTTGGGATCTCAGTCACAATATACACATATCCCCCTACTTTTTTTTTCTTCAGATTTTCAATGCAATTATCGTATTGTGCGATACAGCAAATGCACATATACGTGTATGTATTTATCTCCTATTACCCCTCCTCCCAGGATGCATATGGAAACTAGCTGATTTTCAGTCCAGTATGTCTTTTCTGGTGAAACTTTTGAAATAAATACTTTCAGAAAAAATAAACATATGAAGAAGTCACTAGGACTTTAACATAGTAAAACTAAAGACTTACAGACTGCTTAAAGAATGATGGAGGGAGACAAATTCAATAAAGTACATTGTTATGTGTCACTTATAGATTCATACTGTAGGCAAGCTAAAAAAAAAAAAAAAGGTTACTCCCGTTCAGATGTAAAATTATATCACTAGCATAAAATAATTAAAAAGAACAAAATAAAGTAGAAGTCATCATAGTCCAAAGTATGCCTGTCCCTTTCTCAGAGATCAAAGCACATTTCATTGGCAAAATAGATAACACATATTAGTTATCAAAGATTAACTGTGGACCAGTGGAAAACTCCAGCATATTGTTAGAAAGCCTCATGTTGTCGTATATAATTAAAAAAAAAAAAAAAAAAAAAAGAAACCCCTAATGTATAGCATCACATAGCTATTACACCTTTAAACTTGGGAATGCACTCCAAAAGCCTACTGTAATACAGTACATATTTAATATTTGCTAGCCTAAATTAACAAGAAGAAAAAGTATGTGAGAGAATTGTATTAGATAGGCAACATTATTACGGAATTGTGCTTATCTGGAAATAAGATTAATTTAGACAACCATATTGGATTCATTACCAAGAGGAATAATCCTTTATCTGGGAAACATTGGTCTGTATACATAGGCAGTTAAGCCCATACTGTAGGGTACAGTACTTTTTGTCCAGAAATGAAAGATATGAGAATTGTAATGCTAAGAGGTATGTTGCAGTGACTTTGGGAACTCCAGCTTCTGTACTGGCAGCACACGGAATGTTAATGTCGGTATCATCAGAGTCTGAGCTCTCATCTTCTCAGTTTCACTGGCAGTTTTTCAGGAAGGTTAATAGTTGATCTTTATCATAGGATGTGTACCCCACTGTGTTGATTATTACCCAAGCTTTGCATGGGTGTAGAAGAGAGAATGTGCCACCCATTTGTTGTACATACGAAGAAGCCAGCAAAAGAGGGCCAGCTTAAGACTGTGCTCCCTTGTGTTATGGTTGCCACGTAACTTAGACTCCTTATCCACCTTATTTATCCCTTTCAAGTACTTGAAGGTCACAATCCTGTCCCCCCTCTCTCTCTCTCCTGTCTTCCAGGGAGTACATGTTCAATGCCCTCAACCTCTCCTCGTATGCCTTACCCTGCTGACCCGCTGTCATCTTTGTAGCCCTCCTCTGGACCTTCTCCAGCAGGTTAATGTCCTTTTTGAGATTTTTTTTTTGTATCTCCACTTGAAACTGAATAAGTCTCCTCCTGTGGCTTATGTCTGGGGGGCTAACGTCCAGGTATATGTAAACTTTTGTACCATGAAAATTCCTTGCCCCTTTCATTCTGGCTTGCTTGATCACCACTTCTCATTCACTTTCTAGTGTGAAGTGCACTAGAACAGTAGGAGGTTTCATGAGGGAAGTTACAGCGGGCTCCTTTTTACTCTTATTTAAAGAAGTGGGCGAGCGAGTGGGAAGTCAAAAGGCTTTAATAAGGAGAGGCACATTCTAGGGATGTGGATATGTTGTTCTTATCCACACTTGTTGGCATGTCCCTTTCCCTTAACATCTTGCCAGAAGGTCTAAAAGCTGTCTCCTCCCACCCACCTGAGTGGTATATGCCTAGGCTCCGACCCATGACGCCAGATCTTCCTTTCCACTTGGAAGATTCAGGTTCCCTCACCGCTCCACGTTGAGTAGGCCCTGGCGCTTAATACTTTGGCTAGTTTACTGAAATTAAAACTCGTTCGAGTTTCTCCATGTAAATTTGTGATTGTGACGGCAATGGAGGACAAGTCCTTGCCCGGGTTTAGCCGGTGTCGTTGCAGGCAGAAAATGGCTTCAACGCAAGTTGTCATCGTTACGAGGACCTCGTGGCAACAGCTCATGCTCTCTGGTCCAAAGTCTACCCCGCCTTCCACTCCGGCCATCACCTGGCTGTCTCCCTCTAGGCCGACGCCAGCTCCCCTGGAGCTGGTCGACACCGTCCCTCTGCCCGTGGAACCAGTGAAGACCATCCTGGCTCAGCCGAAGCTGGCCTCTCCACCTGTTTTGGTGGAGCTGCCACCTAAGTAGCCTCCCTCGGGGGCTCCTGCCAAGGAGTCTCGACCCAATCAGGGTCTCCCACGCAGGCTGTCAGTCACCATTACTCCAGACCATCCACGGCGGGTGGAGAGTGACTCTGGTGGTCGGCCGCTTTACCCGGACTCAGGGTCCAAGGATTCGG
This sequence comes from Neoceratodus forsteri, assembly GCA_016271365.2. Classification (NCBI taxonomy): domain Eukaryota; kingdom Metazoa; phylum Chordata; order Ceratodontiformes; family Ceratodontidae; genus Neoceratodus; species Neoceratodus forsteri. The sequence goes on from JADMNL010000030.1 coordinate 80,608,872, forward strand.
ACTTGCATTCGCATCCGTGTGACAACAATTCCATGAGTCTGTCAACAGAGGAGGGAGGGTCCCACGTCCTTCATGAGCGTTCTCCATCTCATCTCCGAATCAACGGGGGATGCCTTTGGAACCCGTCGAAAAACAGGCAGAATACCCCTTGACTAATATCCTCAGGAAAGGGGATTCTCCGTCTGAGGCCTTCCCAGTGGCCGAGGCCATCGTTGATGTGGCTTTGGAGTTTTGGCAGCATCCAGCCTCCTGCCCTGTGCCTTCTGCTCATATGGCCCGCAAGTATGCGGTTCCCATTGGCTCCTCCTCTGGGTTTACACAGCATCCCTTGACTGAGGGACTGGTGATAGTCTGTGTTCCGATGCTCGGGCAACTTGGATGATACGGATAGACCTCTGGACAGAGTCCAAAAGTTGGACCATGCAGCCAGAAAGGTCTATGCTGCTTCCTCGCTTGGCCTCTGACAGGTGAGCTTGGCTGTCAATATGGCACACTTGTCTCATGCCCTTCTAGGCTCTCTGGATGAGGTGCTTCCTCATCTTTCTGCAGATCTTCAGACCATGGTCAAGGAGGTCCGTGATCAGGGCTGAACCATTGCTGAACAGCAACACCAGACGGCCCTGGACATCAGGGATTCTTGTGCCCGTTCAGTGGCAGCTGTAGTTGCCATGCACTGCAGGACATGGCTGAGGGTCCCAACCTTTACGGCAGACACCCAGCACAAACTGGCGGGTGTTCCCTTCTTGTGTACCGACTTGTTCAGTCCAGGAGCGACTTGTTCAGTCCAGGAGTTGATGATCACCTCCAGCGTATCGAGAAGTTCAGTACCACCTTGGACTCCATTACCTCCACCCAGAAAGAACCCCAGGGTTCTAAGAAATCACAGAAAAAGAAGCCCTTTCGGCCTTCTGCCCCTGCGACTAAGCAGCTCCAGTAGCAAACTGGGCAGCAGGCTCAACCTTGGCCCACGTCTGGGGCTTTGTCGAACTGTAAGCCTGGAGGAACTGTTCCTGTGGCCCCGCTGCCAGCTGTTCATCCTCCAAGCCTGCGCAGTCTCCCCCCCCCCCCCTCTCAGTTTTACAGTTTGTTGAGGTAACTAAATTGCATGTGTGAATCATTTTCAAAATCTGGTTCAGAGTGTTGAGCTCCAGTTGTTGGTGTACTGAATGCAGGTAGGGGTGTATGTGTTAACCTGTACCATGCTCTTCAGTGAAATGGTCTGCTGTTCTCCAGTCTATGTAGGTAGCATAGAAGACATTCTGCTCTCAGTGAGACATTAGCTTCCTATCCTCTTCAAGTGGTTAGCTGTGACAGCACAACTCTTGCAGAAGTAAAGCTACATCAAAATTTCTAGTCACTCTAAAAAAACATTCATCTCCAAACTTCTGTAGTGCAAACCATGTATTGAAGTCAGTTTACACTTTGGAACTCTGAGAATGGATCTAAGTAAGTTCTGGATCTGTTGCATGTAGAATATATCCAGGGTTTGTTATTATTTATGCATGTATGTATGTATGTATTTACTTACACTTTTTGTTTCTACAGGGGTGAGCGCATAACTGAAATGGTGAAACAGATAAATGACATCAAGAACCATGTGAATTTCTGACACACTGAGTACAGACATCTAGCCTCAGGATAATGCCTTTTTCTGATGGGAAAAACAACATACCAGCTTTCATAACATGAAATGTATTAAAAAAAAAAGGACATTTATATACTGCTTTTGTTACTAGATTAATTTTTTGATAGAACTTTTACAGAGTATTTATGTACAAAATGCCAACTGAGATGTAACATCTCATTTCCCTACTTCTACCAAACCTTACGGAGGCTACGCAACGTGCTCCAGGTTGCACAGAGAGCCAGAGGCCATTCTGGGATTCAGACCTGGCACCTCCTGGCTCACAGTCCTGTGCGCCAGCCCGAAGAAAAACAATTGTCTATAGAGCTGAAATTGGAGGAAATCAACGATGACTATCATTTTTGGTCAAGGGTCACTTCACGAGAAAAGTTATGAACTGCATTTCCTAGATGTTGATTACATGCAGAATTGGAACACTGATATGCTGAATGCATATATGTTTGTAAGTTTCATTATCAACATACGGAATAAATCTTTTTTTATGGGGAACATACAGTACTTTGTTTGGCCCACAAATGTTTCTGATGATCAGACTGAATGACATCTCGAATAATAAGGAACGTTGTCATTTGCACCCCGTGTTACTCCTATTCTGGGAACTGAAGCAAGCAAACCTGATACAACATTTTTAGGGGATGAAGGTGTAACAGGCAGGGAAAGTTCTCCAGGAAAATTGTGAAATAAACTGCTTTAGAATATATGACACACATTTATGAATTTTAGCCGATACCTTGGATTAGACATTTTTTTGTTTGTGTGTTAAACTACAGCAAACTTGTGTGGTGAAAAACGTAAAGTCAGGCACTCACCACCTTATAAAATCCGACATTCCGGCCTCGATTAATGTAAACCCAATAAAACACCTTTATTCACAAATAAAATACATATTGGCAAACAGACATCCTTAACTAACACGTTTTGGACCTATCACAATCATTTATCAAAGGCCTTTGATAAAGGATCGTGATAGATCCAAAATGCATCTGGTGTATTTAGGGACGTCTGTTTGCCGATACGTATTTCATTTGTAAATAAAGTCGTTTTATTGCGTTTACATGAATCAGAGCTGGAGTGTCTAATTTTATAAGGTGGTGGGTGCCATACTTTTTTAAGAGTTTTTACTGGCTCAGTTTGCCATTGACACCACCTTCCCAGAGCAGACTATCTTTTTTTTCTGTTCCTCCAGTCTTGTGTGGTGCAGTTTTGCTGCATTTTGGGTAGATGTCAGCTTTATGCAGGGTGAGCAAACCAGGATACATTATGAAGTGGCATATGGGCTGGTGCAGCGGCAGGGCTGCCACTCTCGATGCAGACAGCCCTAGTTTGGGAGTGTGCATAGATCGGAGGACCAACTGGGGGAGAGGGAGTGAGTTTCCCAGCAGATGGTCAAATGGTCTCCTCCCAGGGGTGGGAGACTGCCTTGCTCCAAGCTTACACTGCCACCTGGATGTCCACATCTATAGGTGCAGCTCGGGAAGGGGGGAATGCTCGGTGGCTTTGCATGACGTCACACAATTGCGTGTGCATGCATTGGAGCCCGTGCATATGAGCGGGCTTGGGCTTAAAGGGGAAATAGCTCCTTGTACTACCTCCATGATGCACAGTACATTTGGGCTCCACAGAGCTTGACCTTCCCCAAAGCACCCATAGGGTCTTTGGGGGGGGGGGCGCAGTCAGGAGTGACAGAGGTCTATGGTAGCTATGAACTGAGCCCTGGTGAATGGCAGGGAAATATGACCAAAAAAAAAAAAATGTGATTCACATGTGATTCCCAGAATCTCTCACTGGAGCAGATGGGGAGTTGGGCTTTTTCTGGAGATGAAGCGCTGCCACCTGGAAGACTGAGGTTTGTGTGCGAGACTCAAAATCCCAGGCAGTGATCAGCTGGGGGCCAAGTGGATCACAGAGGTGAGGCCAGCTGGGGACAGTGGGAGTAGGCTGCTTGACATTCATGCACCACCATCCCTGGCCAACTTTGGATTGACGTTGGCTATGAAGGCTGAGACTCTCCTGACTTTCTGGCTAGAAGGATCAGCTTTGGCAGTCCCAATGTTTTGGGGTCAGGAACCAGGGGAACAAAAAAGTGGAGGGCGGCAGAAATGATGAAGGCATATGTACTATGAAATGTACAGTCATGACATGTAGAACATTGGACCTGAACTCCCCATCCCCTGCCTGAACAATCTGTGACACCACAACTGTCTCCACAGTCAACGTCAAATGCTGCTTGTTTGGTGTTATGTCAATCCTCTTTACCTGGCAGACACCTCCAGCCCAGTCTGGGAATCGGGCCAGGGCCCCCAAGTTCTGAACACAGCCAGCAACTAACCATTCAGGAGAAGGGAATTTCCCAATGTCTGGGGAGGTTAGCATACTCCTTTGACAGTCATTCTTGCTGTCACATATTGCTTTTGACTGTTGTTCAAAGCTTTCACTATTAGTTGGCACTGCTTTGTACAAACTACCCTCCTACCTGCGGAAAAAAATTTGGAAGCACTCTGTATAACAGAAGTGATTTTAATTCCTTTCAAGGTTATGGACATCTGTGCGACTGAGGTTTCTACACTGGTTTTAAGTTCTAATGGAGGCTTTTCCTTCAGCAGACTTTCTGGAGGAGCCAGCAGGAAGAGTAGATTCTCCTGCATGAAGATTCACGGGCCCATTTTCTCCTTCAAGGGACATCTTCAGAACTTTGTAGAAAGATGGGCACAGAGCACAACAGACTCATGGGGTTTGGAGATTGTCTCTCTTGCTGTGCAACAGAATTCGCTACCATGCCCTCAAGGGATTGGTTCTTTCAGTCTCCTGTATGCAAAACCCAGTGAAAATGGTGGACCAGATTCTACCACCTGCTCTAGAGATGGGGAGGACTGTCATGCCCATAGACTCTGGGGACATGTGCCTCTGGGGGGGGGGGGCAATCCAAATACTGCCTTTTAGGCTGAGGAAAGCTATAAAAGTGTAGTTAAGTGACTAATTTTCAATTGTGTGCCCCCCTAGAAATTCTTTTCTCTAGCACTTCACACTGTCAGTGGGTAATTAATATGTATGGGTAATATGCACCCCTGCTAGGAGAAAGTGGCACAGTCCAAAGCTGTGAATCCGCATGGAACACCAGGCATATGAACATTCCAAATAACTCAGGATCTCCAGTCTTTGGTGTGCCACTGTAGGGGAAACAGCATAGAAGATTTTTTCATTATTTTCTAACTTTATGGTTAGGATTACGCATTTTGAGCAGGTTGGGGCTCCCTGGTGACAGGGGGCATCCCAAAATTTAGAAAGCGTGCATGTTAAGCGGTAGCCTTCAAATTGACTAACCTGCTGATATGTCTCCCGATTTCCAGCACATGGATTGCGGGGCCACAAGCCACCACATCTATCATGGGCATACAGGTCTCCAGTTATTTTTTTCCTGGTGCCTGCAGGTTAAGTTATTCCTCTTTACCTGTGTGTGTGTGTGTGTGTGTCCAGGTTGTTAGTTAGGCTGGAACCCATTAATTTCCATCTTTTTTATTTTCCCTAACGTCAGTTGGTCATTGGATCCCTGCCTTCCCCTTTTACCCTGAGACCTGAAGAGAGTACTGTAGTGTGCAGTTTATTTTTGCTCTCTGTAGTATGTAGTTATGATTTTTCATTGGAGACTGGCTAGGTCTGCCTGTTACACTGTCAGTGTAATTATTGTTCTAGGGACATGGATATATTGTTCATCCACACTGTCTGGCAGGTTCCTTGCCGCTTTAAATCTTGCCGGAAGATCTTCAAACTGGCTCCTCCCACCCACCCGGGTGGTAAAACTCTTGGCTCCGCCCCATGACGCCAGATCTTCCTTACCGCTTGGAAGCTCAGGTTCCCTCCTTAATGCTCTGCATATAGACTGGATCCTAATTCTTTGGTTCGCCCGAAACCAATTCTAAAATTTTCAAGACTTCGGTCTAATTACTCCCTCATGGCTGCGATGGACAAATCGACTCCTGGATTTCAGCGGTGCCCATGCAGGCAGAAAATGTCCAGGACTGATCCGCACTCCACATGCGTCTACTGCCTCAGCCTAGATCATGACCCGCAGGCCTGCGAGTTATGTCGTTTGTTTTCAGCCAACGTCCTGGAAGACCACGCTGCCCAGTTACAGCTTGGGCGCCCCAAGAAGTGCTACCTGCCGTGAAGTTCATGAGGCCCATGGGCGGTGTCCGCGGGCGGCTGGCTCGGGCTGAGCAACTCGAGCAGACGTATCGCCTTAAGAGGAGGGGCGGCCCAGGCCGCATCTTTCATCTTCCTTGGTCACGCATTTATCCCGCTCTCTCTCTGGGATCCTCCTACACAGCTTCTTTTAAGGGCTTTGCCAATCCTTTCACGAAGGAGGGGCCATGGTTCCCTTCTCGGTCAAAGAGACTCAAAAAATGAGTCCCACCGTCTGCTTTCGTGGGAAGCGGGAGAGGTCCCCTTCCCGGACAGTTGACACTCGACTTGATCGAGGGTTGACCAAAACTGGCTGGCTTCACTAATGTCCTCGTCAGGTCAGCCGGCCGAGACACCCATCGACGCGGTCGAGATTTTACTCGACCCGTTGGATAGGCTGTCGACTGGTGAAGCCGACAACCCTTCTTCACCGGTTCCCCGGTGGAGACCGAGGACTTGCCTGCGCCTCCTTTGCCGGAGTCCCTGGTCAAGGCTCCCGAGCTGAGGGAAGAGCGGGTGTCCCCCGCCCTCGGAAACACCAAGGGTCTCGGACCTCGTCTCTGTCCAGCCGATCCCGCCGACATCGGCGGTCTCGGTCTCGGCACTGAGGTAAGCGGTGGCGCCGCTCGGCCTTGTCTTCTTCCTCAGAAGAGGAGAGGCTTTGGCGCAAATTGCGTCGACGCTACGAGGACTTAATGTGGCAGCAGTTACTTTTGTCCAGGAGCAAGCCGACACCGTCGCCTTCCCCAGCCATTAAGTGGCTGTCACCTGAACGGCTGAAACAACCCCTCGCTGTAGTCGAGGTGCCCAAGCCTGGGCAGGTTGTTCGACTGAAACCAGCTGCCCCACCGATTGTGGTGGAACCTCCGCCTCCACAACCGAAATCGGGGGCGCCGACCGAGGACTCTGTCGGGTCAGGGGTTGCCCCACAGGTTGTCGGTCACCCTTACTCCCGACCATCCTCGGCAGGTGGAGGGTGGCTCAGGCCCCAGGCAGCTCTTTGCGGACTCTTCGGAGTCCGATGACGACTCCTCCCTGTTTTCCAGGCCCCTTGACCTGGAGTCCTCCCGGGGGCAGTCGATGGACGAGAGCCCATCATCATTTATGGGTCTGCCTCGGCTCATCTCGGAGTCCACCGGGATGCAACTTGAGTCCGTATTCAAGCGGGCCAAGTATCCCCTGACGGAGATACTGGACCGAGGGGATTCGCCAACGGAGGCCTTTCTGGTGGCTGAAGCCATTGTTGGCCCAGCCTTGGAGCTCTGGCAGCGGCCGGCTTCCTGCCCTACACCTTCGGCCAGGATGACTAGGAAGTATGCGGTCCCTACCGGCTCTTTGTCCGTTTTTTCGGAACACCCCTCTGCGGAGGGGTTAGTCACCGATAGCGTTTTCCGGTGTTCTGGGAACGCTAGGGATGTGGATAAGCCCCCCAACAAGGAGTCCAAAAAGCTGGACTATGCCGGGCGCAAAGTGTACGCTGTGTCCTCCCTAGGCCTCTGCCAGGCCAGCTCAGCCGTGCTGATGGCACACTTCTTCCACGCCCTCATGGGCTCCCTGGATGAGGTGATCCCTCATCTCCCGGCCAACCTGCAGACCACGGTCAAGCAGGTGCGGGATCAGGGAAGGGCGGTGGCAAAGCAGCAGCTCCAAATGGCTCTGGACATTGGAGACTCCTGTGCCAGATCAGTTGCGGCCACAGTGGCCATGCGCCGCAGAGCATGGCTGAGGATATCCACCTTCACGGCGGATACCCAGCCTAAACTGGCGGACGTCCCCTTCTTGGGGACTGACCTGTTGGGCCCTGGAGTGGATGGCCACCTCCAGCGGATCGAAAAGTCCAGTGCTACCCTGGACTCTGTCACCTCCGCCCAGAAGGACAAGGGTCGTCATCAACAACATAAGTCCTTTTGCCCTTCTGCACCTGTGGCATGTCCGTCCCAACAACATCAGCATCAGGGCCAGCAGGCTCGCGCTTGGCATCCCAAAGCCAAGCCTGCGGCTTCCTCTAACAGGAAGCAGGGAGGGAAAGGCTCAGGAGGTCCCTCGGCCGGTCCCTCCTCCAAGCCTGCCCAGTGACGGGTTGAGGGGTGTCACCCCCAGCCTTGTCACTCCCCCTGGGTTCCCCCCCGTGGGGGGACGGCTCCGCCACTCCCTTTCCGCCTGGTCCACTATCACCACGGACCGCTGGGTGTTGGAGGCGGTAGGAAAGGGCCTGCCCCTGGAGTTCGAGCAGGCCCCGCCCTTCCGAGCCGTCGCCCCTGGGGGGGCTACGGGGTCTGCAGCCTCTCTGTCGGCTCGCCGAGCCAACATCGCCCTGCTCCTCGAAAAAGAGGTGATCAGGAAGGTGGCGGATCCTCCACCAGACCTGGGGTTTTTGTCCAGGTACTTCCTGGTCCCGAAACGGACGGGGGGCTGGCACCCCATTCTAGACCTTCACGACCTGAACAGGTTCCTAAGATCTCGAACCTTCAGGATGGTCACTCTGGCCCAGGTCATTCCATCATTGGAACGAGGCATGTGGTTCTGTTCTCTGAACCTCCAGGACGTGTTCTTTCACGTCCCAATCCGTCCGTCCCACCAGAGATTCCTCCGCTTCAGGGCAGAGGGATCCCTCTACAAGTTCCGGACCATGCCCTTCGGCCTTTCCCTAGCTCCCAGGGTCTTCACCAAATGCATGGCAGTGGTGACAGCAATCCTGCGGCGCCGAAGGGTCCGGGTGTACCCCTACCTGGATGACTGGCTGATTGCAGCCTCCTCCAGATTGGAGGTGGAGCGGTCCAGAGATCTGGCCCTCCAGGTTTGCTCTCAGGTTGGTCTCCTCATCAACGAGGCCAAGTCGGAACTCGTGCCAAAGCAGGTGATACAATTCATCGGGGCAGAGCTCGACTCTCTGCAAGCCAGAGCATGGCTCCCGGTGGACAGGGTTGAGGTTCTTTCCTCCTTTGCCCAATCATTTCAGGTTGGGCAATTGCGCCTGCCCGGGACTTCCTGCGCCTCCTGGGCCCCATGGCGGCCTGTACCAGCGTGGTCCGTTGGGCCCGTTGGTACATGCATCCCCTTCAATGGGGGCTGGCCAGCCAGTGGTCACAGCACTCCGATCCCTTGGATCAGCTAGTGACAGTGACCCAGGGGATGTGGAACGCCTTCCAGTGGTGGACCGTTCCAGCACATCTGCAGGAGGGCATCCCGTTCGTCCGCCCCGAGCCGATGGTCTCTCTATCAACCGATGCCTCTCTGATGGGTTGGGGTGCCCATCTGGGGGAGCACAGAGCGCACGACCTCTGGTCCCCTCGGGAGTCCCGATGCCACATCAACCTGTTGGAGCTTCGAGCGGTTCATCTAGCCCTCACCGCCTTCACTCCGTTTCTATGGGGTCAAGTGGTCCAGACGGACAATACCTCGACGATGTACTACCTAAACTGCCAGGGCGGGACACGCTCCATGCCTCTGTGCAGGGAAGCTCTCTGCATCTGGTCACTCATGCGCAGCCTGGAGGCAGATCTCCTTGCCATCCATGTGGCAGGAGCCTCCAACATTCTGGCTGATGCCCTAAGCCGGATAGGGGCTGCGTCTCATGAGTGGTCCCTACTGCCAGAGGTAGTACAAGATCTGTTCTCCCACTGGGGCATGCTTCAGGTGGACCTGTTTGCCTCCAGGGAGAATGCGAAGCTGAGACTGTTTCATGCCCGCACCCCTCAGCAGGGCTTACTGCAGGGGGATGCCTTCTCGAGGCCGTGGACCCCGGACCTCTTCTACGCCTTTTCCCCCATTTCCCTTGATCCACAAGGTGCTTCTCAAGGTGAGGCGGGACAAGGCGCAGGTGATTCTGGTAGCCCCAGACTGGCCCCGCCAGTTCTGGTATCCAGATCTCCTCAGTCTCACCTCCAGGCTCCCGAGGCGGCTTCCAGACCACCCGGACCTGATCTCAGTCAATCAGGGGAAGGTATTCCATCCGGACCTTCAATCCCTGCACCTGACAGCCTGGTTCCTGAGTGGCTAGAGTTCCAGGCCTTGGGTCTTTCCGACGAGGTTCTCAATGTGGTTGAGGCGTCCCATAAGGAGTCGACCAGAAAATGCTACGCCTTTAAATGGAAGAGATTCTCCATTTGGTGTCAGGGTAAGGGCCTGGACCCTTCCTCCTGCTCCTTGGCAAGCATTCTGGACTACCTGTGGTCCCTTTCTCAGCAAGGGCTTTGGTCGACGACCCTTAAGGTGCACCTGGCAGCCATCTCTGCTTACCGGGCGTGGGCCGGGAAGCAGTCGGCGCAGGAGAATGTGGTTGAGCGCTTTTTCAAAGGCCTTGATCACATATCCCGTCCGGTGCGAGAACCTCCACCTCCGTGGGATCTACTGCTGGTATTGGCTAAGCTCATGGGCAAGCCATTCGAACCGATGCACAGGTGTAACATCTCTCACCTGTCGTGGAAGACCGCCTTCTTGGTGGCTATCACGTCAGCCAGAAGGACGGGAGAGCTCCAGCTGCTTTCCATCGAATCTCTTTATCTGGTCTTCCACAGGGACAAGGTTGTCCTGTGCCCCCACCCGAAATTCCTTCCGAAGGTGGTGTCGGAGTTTCACCTTAACCAGGTGTTGACTCTGCCGGTGTTCTACCCCAATCACACTGGAGGCGTAATATAGGCTCCATACTTTGGACCTAGAAGAGCTCACTTATTACAAGGAAGCGACGGCTGAAATTCAGGGAGAGGTTCGCCAGCTGTTTGTCACCTACGCTGAAGCCACACCTGGCAGACCGGCAGCCAAGCGGACGATAGGCAGGTGGGTCACTTCCTGCATAGATCTCTGCGATAGGTTGGCAGGCATGGAGCCTCCCAGAGGGATAAGAGCTCATTCTTCCCGCATACCGCTGCATCGGTGGCTGCTTCCAGGGACGACCCTATCCAGGAAATCTGCAGGGCTGCTACCTGGAAGTCAGCACACACCTTCATTACCCACTACCACATCGACCGAGTCATGCCGGGGCCTCGGTTCTCCAGTCATTATTCCCTAAGTAGGGGGTGTGCGCCTTGCCTCCCTCCTCCCGGAGAACTGCTAGGAGTCTGCCAGACAGTGTGGATGAACAACATATCCATGTCCCTAGAAATACAGGTTGCTCACCTGTAACAGGGTTCTAGAATGGTATATATTGTTTCATCCTACATTCCTGACCTCCCCAGCTTGTGCACAACCTGGCTAGCGGGCTAGATATGGCATCATGGGGCGGAGCCAAGAGTTTTACCACCCGGGTGGGTGGGAGGAGCCAGCTTGAAGACCTTCTGGCAAGATTTAAAGCGGCAAGGAACCTGCCAGACAGTGTGGATGAACAACGTATACCGTTCATAGAACTCCTGTTACAGGTGAGTAACCTGTATTAATGGGGCTCTGTACAAGCAGAGTTTTTTTTTTAATGATCAAATTCCTTTTTTGGCAACCTGCTTGATTTAGATTACTTTTTTCCAGCACTTCCGTTCTGGATCAGGTTTCCAAGCGCATCCTTTCAGCTGTATAGAGCCATGTGGGGATTCTACCATTACTGACCGTCTGCCAAAAATGCCTTGCGCATACTGTGACCATTGGAGCATTTCCCGCTCCGTTTCCCTCTGAACTTATGCCTCTTGGGTTCGGGAGCATGCTCATAATTGTGGTGTTGTCATGTCCAATGTTGTGTCCCTCCTGTCTCATATTTTTCTCGATCAGTATTTTTCTTGGTTTTCAAACAAAATGGAGAGTGACAAACTTTGGTCCAGTCCAGGCTGTCAGAGATGCGTCGCCTGCAGCCAAATTGTGTCCTGAACAAACTTGCATGATTCGTGCATCTATTGTCTCGGCAGAAGATGACCCACAGGCTTGTGGGTTGTGCAAGACTCTCTTGCCTTCCTCTCTCAAGGATTGGTACGCCTGCCTCCTCCTCGGTTGGTTGGACAAATGGAACCTTCCAGTCCACTCTAAGGACATCCGCAAAGTGGTCTCTGCAGCAGCGGGTTCAGCCTCTCATTTTGTGTCCCTGGAAGGGACGGTGGAACAGGTCACAGTGGTTTCATCTTTGGTGCTCGTGCTGCTTCCAGGTGGCACCAGTGTTGGGACTTCATTCACCGGCTCCTTTAGGGACATGTGCCAGTCCATGCAGACCCTTGGGGAGGGCCATTTCTGAGGGGACGTCTAAGAAAAACAAACCCATCATTGGCCATGGGACAGGGAATGAGCATGCTCCTCCCGCTCCTGCGATTCCCTCGACGGTGGTTGAGCTCTCAGCCTTGGCCGAGCCTTCCCTTTTCAAGGGTCAGGGACTAATGGCGGACTCCCTCTTTCGTAAGATGGGAAATGTCGGGGATGTGGATAAGCCCTCCTGACAAGGAGTCCAAGAAGCTGGATCATACAGCAAGAAAGGTCTACACTGCTTTCTCCTTGAGTGTCCGTCAGGCGAGTTCCACCTTGATGATGGCCAACTTTCAAAATGCTCTCATTCATGAGTGTCTTGAACCAGATCTTTCAAACAACATGAAGTCTTGCTATATTATGACATATGCAGTGAGTCCCAACCTTTGAACTGCTCCGGAGGTGAAAGAGTTAACTTTCCATGCCAGGAATGGAACCTTGAGCGCGAGCTCGGTTGAAAACTCTGTCTGTTGTTCTTCAAACTCAGACTGTCAGATTCTTTACTCCGCCTCACTGAACAGTCGCTCCGGAGATTTCTCCTTCTGCTCAGTTCGTTTGTTGGTTAAAAAGTCTTATTTTTCGGTTTCTTGACCGAAATTAAACCGCAACCAGTCGGTTCAAGCTCTGTCTGTGGTATTGCAAGTAATAGATAGGCTTACATTTATTTTCTTCTGTGTGGAACTTGTAAACGTGTTTTTGGTTCGGTTTGAACCGATCAGGTTGTTTTTAAAAAACTTTCTAGTCCTTTAGAGGGCGGTTCCCAGTTCTTATTGTTCTAAAAAAAAAAACGGATTTCATTACGGTTTTTTCCACGGCCCGTGACACGGTTGGGAACCGGTAAAGGAGTCTTGCTTGTTGGATTGCCACTAACGGGCAAGTTTGGTTAGGCTGGCACTATGTCTGAGAAACCCAAAAGAAAAACCGGGCCCACTGCGTTTCAACACTGTGGTGTCTGTGGGGAAGCCTTTGCTAAGGCTGACCCACACACCACCTGTGTATATTGTCTGGGGTTTGACCACCTCAATGCAGACTGCCAGATTTGTAAGAATTTTCCTGCTGCCACCGTGGAAAGAGAGTTGGTAGGCTCAGGAAAGGGAGGCAAAAAGTCCGCTGACCGGATGGCCAGCCAGTTCGGTTCAACTGAACCGGAGGGAGTGCCTCTGACCAGGCGATACTTCCTCGGAGCAAGCGAAGAGCCAGCTCTGAGAGCCGGTTCCAACTAAAGGGCTAGAAAGTCAGCTAGTGTGGAGCCAAAAGTTCTTTCTCCAACACGCTGAGGAAATGGCTAAAGCAATTCAAATTGTCCAGTCACTTTCCCCGGTTCCGTCCGAACCGGCACCATCAGGGAAGCGCTCGGTTTGGCCGGTTCCACCGGGTCAAGATTTTGATTTTGAGGATTTTTATGAACCGGAGGAAGGGGAGGAGGGTATGGGGAGAGTGAATGTGATTTTGAAGGTCTGGATGTGCCCATTGAACCGGACATCTCTCCAGACAGACCATCAGGGGTCTCCCCCAGGCTATCTGAGTCCCCTTCTCATTTTATGTTCTATAAGAAAGTTGCTGAAACTCTCCAACTCCCTGTTGAGGAAGCTGTTGATGACCAAGAGGAGCCTGATTATGTAGAAATGATGGATATTCCAGAGTCTAGGAGACTGTCTATTCCCTTGCATAAATCTTTTAGGAAACAGACAGTAAAAATTCTAAAAACTCCTCACTCTATCCTTCCTGCTGATAAAAGGATGGACAAGAGGTATACATTATCAGGCTCTGATACGGAGTTCCTCACTCAGCAATGCAGCCATGTGGGGGTAGTGCAGGCTGCAGCCTGTGACAAGGCAAATATTCCTCTAGCCACGCACCCTCCTGAAAAGGACTCTAGGAGGATGGATGCCATGGCAAAGAAACAGTACATGGCAGCATCTTTAGGACTCAGGCAAATTATATGGCTTATGCTGCTAGGTACCAGAAATCCAGATGGGATACTGTGCTGGCTCTAGCAAAACAAGTCCCTGACCAGCTTGCCAGGGAGCTGGAGCAGGTGGCTGCGGATGGTATTGAGGCATCCAAGGTGCAATTTCATGCTGCAGTAGACTCTAATGATGTGTCATCAAGGGTCATGGCTACATCTGTGGCACGCAGAATGGCTTGGCTCAGATGTACTACCCTGTCTAGGATACCCAGTCTAAGGCTATGGATTTTCCTGTTGTGGGCAATTCTCTGTTTGGGAGCAGACAGAGAATTATATGAAGAAAATGGATGAATATAGGACCACCTATAGGAGTGCACAGGCCAACGAAAGGCAAGCCACTCCTCAAAGGCAGCATCTCACGGGCAGGAGCAGGCCTTTTCATAGGCCTTTTTACCAAGCCCAGGCCTTCTCCTCTTCTGCTTATGCCCAGAGGGGGTTCTTTAGAGGGAGAGGCAGACTGGGTACAAGTAAGTCCACTTCTACCCCTCAGTCCAAAGCCCCTGCCAAGCAGGCTCCCTGATGGGGTGGCCAGGGCCGATTCTCCACTACCGGTAGGGGGCAGGCTGGCTTACTTTGTCCAGGACTGGAAGTCTTTAACATCAGACAAGTGGGTCCTGGAAGTAGTAAGCCAGGGACTGGTTCTCAGCTTCAAAAAATTTCCAAAGATGAGAGCCAGGTCCTTTCCACCTGCAAATCCATCAGAGGCACTTGCCCTAGAAACAGAAGTTTCTACCCTCCTGGCTCTCAGAGCTGTGGAAAGGGTTCCACCCCTACACCAGGGAAAAGGGTTGTACTCCAGGTACTTCCTTACCCCAAAAAAGACAGGAGAATGGCTGCCCATCCTAGATCTCAGATACCTAAACAAGCACCTTTTAAAACCAAAATTAAAAATGGTGACTCTGGGAATTATTTTACCCTCTCTAAGGCCAGGGGATTGGCTAGCCTCCCTGGACCTCAAGGATGCCTACTTCTATGTTCTTATCAGAAGCTCCCATCGAAAGTACCTCAGATTCGAACTGCCCTCAGGCCATTACCAGTTCAGAACAATGCCCTTCGGCCTCACCTCGGCCCCAAGGGTGTTCACAAAATGCCTGGCAGTAGCAGTTGCCCACTTAAGAAGGCAAAGATTGCCATCTTTCCTTATCTGGACGACTGGCTCATGTAGGCCAGTCTCCAGACCAGGTCAAACTACACCTTCAGGTAACTCAGCAACTGCTCACATCTCTAGGTTTCTTCTCAGTCTTCCAAAGTCAGTCCTAGAGCCTGTCCAGCTTCTCACCTAGAGGTGCAGAACTGAACACAAAGAGGCCAGAGCCTTCCTTCCTCTGGAAAGAGCAAGGACCCTGGTCTCTCTGGCCTCCTCTTTCACCCTGCAAGTCTCTGACCAGCAAGGCATTTTCTACAGCTCCTGGGGCACATGGCTGCTTCTACAGCAGTAGTACAGGAGCAAGATTTCAGATGAGGGATGTCCAGTTCCATTTGAGAGCCTTTTGGTCTCAAAGGAGAGACCCTCTAACCAAATTGATCCCAGTGACTCGAACTCTGATCCAGGCCCTTCAGTGGTGGCAGGACCAGAGTAATCTGAGACAGGGGTTCCCCTTCACCCCCCAGTCTCACTCCTTAATCCTTACTACAGATGCATCCCTCTTGGGGTGGGGAGCTCACTTGGGCGACCTCACTACCCAGGGATTGTGGTCCCCACAGGAATCTCTGCTCCACATCAATCTGTTGGAACTTAGAGCAGTTTTTCTAGCACTTGAAGTTTTTTCCACATCTGTTCAGAACAAAGTTGTACAGGTCAGAACAGACAACATCACTACAATGTGGTACATCAACAAGCAAGGAGGCACTCGGTCTACGGCCTTGTGCACTGAAGCAATGAAGTTGTGGTCTCTGGCTTATTCCCTGAACGCCTCCCTTATGGCAGTTCACCTCCCAGGCAAGGACAATGTCCTGGCAGATGCTCTCAGCAGGATTTCCCAGGGCCATCACAAATGGGCACTGGATCCCCTAGTACTGGAGGTAGTATTTGCCAGATGGGGCACCCCGCAGATAGATCTTTTTGCAGCCCCAGACAATCACCAACTTCCCCTTTTTTGCTGCAGGCTCCCAGTGTTGGGCTCAGTCCCTCTGGATGCCTTCCTTCTCAGTTGGGAAGGGAAGTTTCTCTATGCTTTTCCCCCTTCCTCTCCTGTTCAAGGTGCTAGTCAAAATCAGATCTCAACCCTGCGAGATGATCCTGATTGCTCCAGATTGGGCCAGACAGCCCTGGTACCCTCCTTATGTCCTTAGCAGTCCACCTTCCCCTGTGTCTTCCCAGGAATCACAACCTGTTAACCTGTGCTCAGGGGAGAGTTTGGTACCCGAATCTCAAATCTCTCAACCTCAAGGCTTGGCTCTTGAAGAGTTAGAGTTTGCTGACCTACACCTCTCCCAAGGTGTACTGGATATCTTGAAGGCCTCTAGAAAGCCTTCCACCAGGGCTACTTATAATTCCAAATGGAAGACATTTTCCATATGGTGCTCTGGCAAGCATATTCCCCCAGAATCTGCTGACTTGCCAACAATCCTAGATTATTTGGTGCATTTGAATTAGTTGGGGCTGAGACCAGCTACCCTAAAAGTGCACCTGGTAGCCGTGTCTGCTTTCTTATCAGCAGGTAAACCCTCTTCTTTTTCAGCTCATCCTGTATTCTCCAAGTTTTTCAAGGGGTTGCTTCACACCAACCCTCCATTCAGGGACCCTGCCTCTGCTTGGGATCTTAATATTTGCATTGCCCAGCTTATGCAACCCCCTTTTGAGCCATTGTCTTCAGCAGAGCTTAAGTACTTGACTTGGAAAACTGTTTTTTTGGTAGCCATCACTTCTGCCAGGTGTATAAGTGAATTGCAAGCATTGTCAGTGGAGCCTGATTTTATCTCCTTTCACAGAGATAAGGTGGTCCTCAGGACTAACAGGAAGTTTTTGCCTAAGGTGGTTTCAGACTTCCACCTAATCCATGTCTCTTCCTGTGTATTTCACTGACAATTCCTCCTCTGGTGAGAGGAGACTGCACAGTTTAGATGTCGAAAGAGCCTTAGTTACTACATAGAACGTACCAAGGGTCCAGGTTTGACTCCTCCAACTGTTCCTCACTTATGGTGAGGTTGGTAAAAGAAACCTGCCACTAAAAGATCCATTGCCAGGTGGATTGTCTCTTGTATCCAATTTTGCTATGAAAAACTGGGTAAGGTTCCTCCCTCAGGCCTGAGGGCTCACTCTACCAGAAGTACAGCTGCGTCTCTGGCTGCTGCCAGGGACATCCCTATCCTAGAGGTATGTCAAGCAGCTACCTGGAAAACAGTTCACACTTTTACCAAGCATTACTCCCTGGACATCCAGGCTAGGAATGATGCTCGGTTTGGCACAGCTGTGCTTCAGAGCCTATTTCCTAAGTAGGTTCTGTCCCTCCTCCATGGAGGTACTGCTGTGTGGTCTGCATATGTCATAATATAGCAAGACTTCATGTTGTTTGAAGAAAAAATTTCTCACCTTAGTAATGTTTCTTCTAATGGAGTCTTGCTATATTATGACCCCACCCCCGCCTGCCCGTCTCAGAACCTCTACTTTTGTGATGTGGGTGGGCAGTACAGTGTTGGCACTTAGTAGATGCCCACCTTATTTTTCACCCCTTCTTTTTGGGGTGTTTGAGTGTTATGTTTTTAATTTTCTTTCTTGGATCCCCTGACTTGAGTCTTTGTTTTGGGACCAAGAAAAATGTGTTCTTGTATTTAGGAGCCAGTGGGCTAGTGTAGGTTTACGGCTTCCACACAGAACCTTAGTGAGTTTTGCTCGTAAAGATCTGACAGTTTGAGTTTGAAGAACAGACAGAGTTTTCAACCGAGCTCGCGCTCAAGGTTCCATGCCTGGCATGGAAAGTTAACTCTTTCACCTCCGGAGCAGTTCGAAGGTTGAGACTCACTGCATATGTCATAATATAGCAAGACTCCATTAGAAGAAACAACATTACTAAGGTGAGTAATTTTTTCTTCCCTGCCTCCCTGTCAGCAGTCAAGATGGTCAGAGAACAGGGTCGCTCTCCAGCCAAGAACCAACTCCAGACTGTCTTGGACATTGGCAACTCCTGTGCATGGTCTGTGGTAGCAGCGGTCACTATGCACCACAGAGCCTGCCTGTGGAGTTCCACCTTTGTGGCAGATACCCAGTACAAACTGGCTGATGTCCCCTTCTTGGGCACTGACCTGTTTGGTCTGGGGGTGGATGGACCACTTACTAGGATCAAGAAATCCAGTGCCACCCTGGACTCAGTGATGTCCTTGCAGAAGAACCACAAGGGACAGAAGTGGAAGAAGCTTTTTCAGTTTCGGTCCTTTCTGTCCCCACAGTCCAAACTGCAGCAGACCCAGCCAGGGCCATCCCAAGCCTGGTGACCTAAGGCTAAGTTCACCAGCCAGGGCTCCAGGAAACCCAGAGGCAGGCATGGTAGTGCCTTTCTGGCTCCCAGCTCTGGGGGCTTCAAGTTTGTGCAGTGACATATCGGAGGCTACCTGCCTCCCGTCTGTTAGATGCCTGCCTCAGCTTCCTGTGGAGGGTCAGCTTCACCATTTCTGGCACGCCTGATCTGCCATCACTTCAGACAAATGGGTGCTAGAAGTGGTGAGTTCAGGGCTGCCTCTTGACTTCAAGGCTCTCCCGCCCTACCGAGCTCATGCCCCACGGGAGTCCATGGTGTCTCGGGGCATGCTCTCCGCCCTCCGAGAGGACATCACTCAGTTCCCAGAGAAAGTATCTATAGCCCATGTCCAGGATGCGACAGCCAACCAGGGCTTCACATCCAGGTATTTCCTGCTCCCCAAACTGATGGAGGGTTGGTGCACCATATTGGATCTTCACAATTTGAATCAGTTTCTGAGGAGGTGCACATTCTTGATGGTCACTATGAACCAGATAATACCATCTCTTCAGCAGGGCATGTGGTTCTGTTCTCTGGACCACCAGGATGTCTTGTTCCACATTCCAGTCCGCCTGTCCCACTGTGGCGGTACCTTCGGTTCTGTGCGAATTCCAGGTCATGCCTTTTGGACTCTCCTTGGCCCCCAGGCTCTTCACCAAGTGCTTTGCAGTGGTGGTAGCCTTCCTGAGACACCAGGGAGTTCAGGTTTTTCCATACCTGGATTACCGAACTGATAGCTAGCTCATCTCGGGAGGTGGTGGAGCGGTACAGGGACCTGGTCCTCCAGACTTGCTTGGCCTTGGGTCTTCAGATCAACCCACTCAAGCTGGAGCTTGGCTCCTCACAGGTCATCCATTTCATCAGGGCAGAGCTCAACTCCATCCAGACCAGGTTCTGACTTCCAGCAGACCGGGCAGCAGATCTTACCTCCTTTACCCGATCATTTCAGGTTGAGTGCTCGCACCCTGCTTGGAACTTCCTGTGGCTGCTGAGGTACATGGCATCCTGCACTAGCATGGTCTGGTGGGCCTGCTGGAGGATGTGCCACCTGTAGTGGGAGCTGGTCCGCCAGTGGTCTCAGAGCCTAGGTCACCTGGTGATGCAGCCGATGTGGGATGCCATCTAGCGTCGGCTCATCACAGAACATATTGAAGGAGGAGTCTCATTCATCTGCTTACAGATAACAGTCACTCTGATGACTTGACATGTCTTTGGTAGGATGCGGAGTGCACCTGGGAGACCACAGGGCCCACAGGCTCTGGACCCCAGGGAGTTCCGTTACCACATCAACCTGCTGGAGCTCTGTGCAGTGTGCCTTGCTCTGGTGGCATTCGCTCCATGTGTCTAGGGTTAGGTCATGCAGGTCCAAACAGACAATACAGTGACCACATACTAAACAGGCACGGCGGAATGCATTCCCTCCGGTTGTGTTGTGAGGCCCTCCACACCTGGACCCTTGTGCACAGCTTGGGTGCCGATCTCTTGGTGATTCAAGTAGCCAGAGCCTCCAACCAGCTTGCGGACACCCACGGCCAAGTGGATGACCACCTGTTCTCCCAGTGAGGCACTCTCCTGGCCAACCTGTTTGCCTCCGGGGAAAACGCAAAGCTGAGGCTGTTCTGTGCCTGCCTTCCACAGTGCAGGACACTGTTGGGGGGGTGCCTTTGCGAGGCCCTGGACTCCAGGCCTCATTTATGCCTTCCCACCCTTTCTTTCCCCTGAGCCAGAGTGTCCTGGTCAAGGTGTGGAGGGACAAGGCGTGGATGATCCCGGTAGCCCCAGACTGGCCGCACCAGTTCTGATACCCAGATCTCCTCAGCCTCAGCAGTAGGCCTCCATGATGCTTGCCTCTAAGCCCAGATCTGTTCTTCTATTACAAGGGGATGGTCTTGCACTCAGACCTTCAGTCCCTGCACCTGACAGCCTGGTTCCTGGGCAGCTAGAATTTCAGGCTTTGGGTCTCTCTGAAAAGGTTCTCCATGTTGTGGAAGCCTCTCGGAAAGAGTCAACTTGCCAGTGCTATGCCCTCAGATGGAAGCGCATTTCCATTTGTTGCCAGGGCAAGGAGCTAGACCCCCTATCTTGCCCCGTGGCTAGCATTGTGGACAACCCATGGTTCCTCTCCCAGTTGGACCTGACATTGGTGACCCTCGATACACCCGGCAGCCATCTCTGCATACTGAGCATATGCTGATATGCTCGGTGGCACAGGAGAAGGTGGTTGGGTGCTTCTTTAAAGGCCTTGACCGCTTGTTCTTGCCGGTGCGTAAACCACCACCACCTTGGGATTTATTGCTGGTAGTGCTCATGGGCAAGCCATGCAAACTAGTTCACAGGTGTGATATCTTTCACTTGTCGTGGAAGACAGTCTTCTTGGTGGCTTTCACCTCCGCCAGAAGGATCAGTGAGTTCCAGGCACTTTCAGTGGAATCTGCATTTTCGGTGTTCCACAGAGACAGTGTTCTCTTCCCCGACCTGAAGTTTCTTCTGAAGATTGTTTTGGAGTTTCACTTTAACCAGATGATCACCCTCCCAGTGTACTTCACCAATCAGACCTCGGAGGCCGAGCACAGGCTCATACATTGGACCTGAGGGGAGCACTCGTTTATTATAGGGAGCACATGGCTGGAGTTTGTGCAGAGGTTCGCTAGCTCTTCCTCACGTACAGGGGTGTAGCCAGGGATTTCAGATCTGCACACCAAGTGGACTCACTGCTAACCCCGGGTGTAGCCATGTAGCCAGACAATATACAAATGTACACCAGGTCTGTGTTTGTTGCCTCATTTGGCACAATAAATACAACTTTTGTATCTCATGACAGTGGTTGTTGCCATGCATGGGTAAATATAAATGCCATTCATTGCTCCCTAAGACACCCACATACCAGCCCAGAGCCTATAAAGTTGTATTGTGCTTGGGATGCAAAGAGAGTATTTGTGACCAGTCCTTCTAGTTTCGACTCCTATGAATAAAATGACAGAAAGGTTCAGTATTTTCTTTGTTAGTTTTCATGGAAAAAGGAAGAAGTCCAGAGCCTATTTGCTACCCCCTTAAATAAATTTGCACACCATGGAGTGCTTGGAGTATACCTGCCTACACCCATGCGTCACGTACGCTGAAGCAGAGTGTGAGATAGAAGTGGTATAGGGGAGGTTTAAGGAGTTTGGGGAAGATTTGCAGGGAGGTCAGTAGTCTTTTTGGAAATACTTCCAGTCCCCAGGGCCAGTACTGCAAGAAAACAGAGGATAGAGGAGTTTAATTGTTGGACGAGGGGGTGGTGTGAATCAGATGGATACGGGCAGATAGATGGCTGGGGTAGGACATGGGACAACAAAGACCTGTATGCGCCAGACAGATAAGTTAAACAGGAACCAGGGAACCAGGGTCTTAAAGAAAAAGCTAGATGACTTCATGGCAACAAAACTAAATTTAAACTAAAGGGGTGGGGGCTGCATCAGTAGACACCCAGAGTGGGGAGGCTGAACCTCTTCCTCCCCAGTGGAAATTGGAAGGGAACAGGCAAAATGGGCAGAAGGGGAGGGATAAGGGGGCGGCAAAATGGGCCAGGCAGTAGTATACAGAAGGCAAGAGGGCGGGCAGTATCCTTAAATGCAAGAAACTTGGCAACAAGATGGTGGACCTGCAGACACTGTTGGCTGAGGGAGTTGGACAGCTATCATGGAAACGTGGCCACCAAACACCATGAATGGGACCTCGTGATCCCAGGACATAAGATCTACAGAAAGGGCAGAGTCGTAGAGGGGGAGTAGCTTTGTACATGAGAGAGGAGATTACATGTACCAGAGAGCAAGTGGTTGAAGGCAAACCGGAAGCACTGTGGGTTCAGCTTGTTAGCCAAGGGGACAACGGTTAAAATGGGAGTGGTATACAGACCACCTTCACAGGGAGAAGCGATAAGACGGTGAATTAGGGGAGCAGATTATGTTGCAGGCAAATAGGGATAAAGTAATCATAGCTAGGGATTTCAGTCTTCCTGAAGCTAACGGGAGGATCCCAGCGACCTCCTGCTCCAGAGAACAGGCTAAACTGGATGCCTTTCGGGATGGTTTCCTGGTGCAGGGGGGCGGTAATACCACCAGGGATGGTGCTTGGTATTGACCAGTGAAGACCATGTACAGGATATAAAGGTAGAAGACCCTCTAGCGGACAGCGACCATGTATGGTTCTATCTAGATGTGGGACAGGAAATAACAAGGACAGAAACTAAGATAGCGGACTTAAGGAGGGCTGACTTTGGGAGGATGGGTGAGATCCTGATAGAGCATCTTTTTTATTTTTAGGGAACTCTGTTTTTCCTCCTCACCAACTACTGGGGCATCTCTCAGGCAGCTCACTCAACCTCACCTTCACCGCCCACTTGAACTCCTCCCCTGACTGAGGAATCGGGTGCTGGGTCCCCCGGCCCCGTCCCGTCCCATCGGGCCCTCACAAGAGGAGGCAGGGAATCTCAGTCAAGTCGGGGCCAGCACTGAGCATGTGGGCTCAGCCACTGGAGACTCTGCATCACCTCCATGGATCTGGAGTTTTTTTCCTTCATGTTGCACCCTGGGGCGTGGACGTGCATTGACGTGCACCCTATGATGGGCACGCTCCTGCACCCATGTGCTGGACGACTGCCGACGCCCCCTACCCCACTGTATGAGCCCCCACCTGCTGCAGGGCCCCTTGGCTCTACCAGGAACTGCTGGTACAGTGAGGCCCACTACCCTCCCTCCTCAGGAGAGGAGGGCAGTCCTCCGGCTGCTCAATCCTCTCCTTCCCTGGCCAACCCCCGGTGACCCGCATCTTCTCCTGAACCTGGGTCGCCGGCGTGGAGCAAGGTGTGGTGTCCAGTGCCTCAACACCACCGGGCCAGCCCCTTGAAGGAGCATCTTGCAGGGATCAGGCCAGAGATGGGGTGGAGCTGAAGTGGTCCACTATTAAGACAGGTGTCATCGAGGCCACTGAAATGTGTACCAAGGTTCAAGCAAGAAAGCCAGACTAAAAAACCTAGCTGGTTTAGCAGGGAGGTGGCAGCTAGAGTTGGGGAAAAGAGAGCAGTTTATCACAAGTATGAAAGCACCCTGAAGGATGCAGACAGGGAGGCTTACTTGGAGAAGTCAAGGGAGGCAGGCAGAGTTGTCAGGGCGGCAAAAGCGAGCAAAGAATTACAACTGGCCGAGGGAATAAAGGTAGGGGAAAAGGACTTCTTCAGGTATGTAAGGGGGGAAAAAAGGAAAAGGAAGGATGGCATAGTTAGATTGAAGCCAGGGGGATGGGCAGAGAGTATTGTGGAGCAAGCAGAAGTACTAAACGAATACTTCAGCTCAGCCTTCACAAGAGAAAAAGGATGGACCAGTGCTGCAGGGGAAAATTGGTGGGCAGAAAGTAGGGTGGGGGGAAACAAAGGCTGTCCCTGAGGACAGGGTTTTAAAGGGCCTCAGAGTACTTTTGAGTGGATAAAGTGTCAGGGCCAGATGGTGTGCATCTGAAAGTCTTGAGGGAGCTAGCAGGAATACTGGCTAGAGCTTTAGCAGACCTGTTTAATGCCACGTTCGAGACTAAGGGTGTGTGCCAGGGGACTGGAGAATGGCACACGTGGTGCCTCTCAACAAGAGTGGACCCAGAGATGAACCAGGTAACTACAGACCAGTCAGCCTTACCTCCGTTATAGATAAGCTGATGGAGACCATACTAAAGGAGAGGCTGGTGGACCTTCTGGAGGTAAATGGTCTTCAAGATGGTAGACAACATTGGTTTGTGTTGGGAAGATCCTGTCAGACAAACCTGATAGACTTTTTCGACTGAGTCACCAAAACTGAAGACAGATGCCAGGCAGTTGATATCCTGTACCTGGATTTCAGCAAAGCATTCGACTTGGTGCCACATAAAAAGCTGCTCAGTAAGCTGGAGGGTATAGTAGCAGGGGCGAAGCTGGTAGGATGGGCCAGGGACTGTCATGGCAGAAGTCCAAGAGTGGTAGTTGGGGGCGAACTCTTGAAGCCTACACCTGTAACCAGTGGGGTCCCACCGGGCTCAGTGGTTGGCCTGGTGTTGTCTAATATCTTTATTAGCAACATAGTGGATGTAATAAAAGGTAAAATCTGCCTTTTCACAGATAACACCAGGCTCTGTGGGAGAGTGGACACGAAGGAAGGGAGAAAGCTTGGGGAGGACCTGGCGAGGCTCGAAAAGTAGTTGAGTATCTGGCAGCTGGCCTTTAATGCCAAAAACTGTAAGGTTATTCACCTGGGAGCAAAGAACCCACAGACAGAATACTGGCTTTTTTTTGGGGGGGGGAGGGGTACAGGAGACAAGGACTGAGGAGGAGAGGGATCTAGGGGTGGCCATCACTAAGGACCTGAAGTACTCTGTCCAGTTTAGTAAAGCAGCAGCAAAAGCCACCAGAATGCTAGGGTGCATAGCCAGAGGATTCACCTCAAGGAGGAGGGAGGTCCTAATGCCGCTGAACAGATCACTGGTGAGACTGCAGCTGGAGTACGGTGTGCAGTTCTTACGCCCTCACCAGAAAAGGAACATCAGTTTACTGGAGGGGGGGGTGCAATGAAGAGAAACAAAGATGGTGCAGGGCCTGCAGGACAAACCCTGTAAGTAGAGGTTGCGGGAGCTCAACTTGTATTCCCTGGAGGAGCGAGAGGGAACATTATTGAAACCTTTAAATACCTCAAAGGTATAAACAAGGCTAACAAAGAAAGCATCTTCAAGATCTGGGGAAATGGAAAAACGAGGGGACACTTTCAAATTGGAGGGAGGAACATTTTAAAAGGGAGATAAGGAGAAACTTCTTCACTGAAAGAGTGGTGTCTGGGTGGAATGAGCTCCCAGAGGAGGTAGTGGCGTCAAGGACAGTGGACAGCTTTAAGAGGGGTGGGCTAGGGTGAATGGGAGGATTGAAGCTGGGGCTAGTGGAGGGGGAGGGTAACTGAATACCTAAGTAAGTGGAACATTCTTCGCGAAGCTCAACATGGTTTTAGAAAAGGTCATAGTACATTGACTGCACTGCTAAAATTTACGTCTTGATACTCTTTCAAATATGGACTGTGGGTGACTTACAGGCGTTGGCAGAAGACTCCAGGAGAAAGGACTGCTGTGTGACTGAACTTCTCTGCTGGGACTGAAGTAGAAGAACTTTTGTATTTAGACCTTTAATTTAGGGTAAAAAAACTAACATACAAAACAAAACAAAAAAAAGTGTGTGTTTGGGTTAACTGAACTGAATGGGTAACTGAAAAGTCATCTAGGTGTAAATCTCAGGTGACTGAAAGGACTTAACTATTGTGAGGTTTAAATTACTTGTAGAAAGATCTGGTAAGTAGGGGAGTGGCTTAGCTAGAAGGAAGCTACATTTAAAGACTGCCTTAAAAAGATTCTGCTAATAGCTTGGCAGAAGACTCCAGGAGAAAGGACTGCTGTGTGACTGAACTTCTCTACTGGGACTATATTGCCCTCCTTCCTCCCCCTCCCCCAAAGCTAGTTCTATTTTTATAGGCACAGGATTTGACTGACAACAGGAACTTCCTGTTTAGGGGCAGGAAGTGAGTGATCACAGAACCACCAAGGACCCACCATCCTAGAAGGGCAAGAGTAGCCTCCCGCCCTCTAGCTGCTGGAGGTCTGCCTCTGAACAAGTAAGTGGTCTACTGAGAAATATAGGATATTCTTGTCTCAGAACAGGACAATCAGGAGCTTAAAGGGCACACAGGCAGAAAGTAAGGAGAGAGAGAAAAAAACAGAGGAAAGAGTAAGGATTGCAAACAGTTAAGGGGCCAGAAATAAGACATGATTGAGTGGTGCAGTGCAGTGCTGTGGAGCAGCAGTCTCCGGGAGATGTTCTGGAGGATGCGGTGTTGTCCCATCTGCAGGCACCTCTCTGGGCTGAGGAGGAGGTTGCTCATCTCCAGGCTGAGTTGGCCAGGATTTGTGGGACCTCCTCTTCCATCCAGGGACCACCAGTGCCACTGCCGTTGCCTCAGAGGTTGCCAAGAAAGAGGAGCGGTTGGACCACAGTGGGCTCAGGGAGGGTGAGGGTGGTGGAACAGAGGCACATCCCTCCAGTTGTACCTCTCCACAATTCCTATGCCATTCTATGGAGGCACCTACAGTGGAGACCAAGGAGGATGCTGGGAACCTCCACAAAGGAGACCCACAGGAGGGTGGCAGGGGACCCTGCAGGGGAAGGAAACAACTCCTGGTGGGGGACTCCATTGTTAGGAAGGTAGAACTGGGCAAGGAAGGGGAGAGGGAGGTAAGGTGCCTGCCTGGTGCCATGGCTTGGAGGGACAGGGAGCGAATCCTCAGGATTGCCGGAGCAGCTGCACAGGGGAGGGAGCTGGATGTCATTGTCCACTTAGGGACAAATGACCTGGCTAAGAAAGGGATTAGAGAAGTGCAGGAAGAGTTTGTGGAATTGGGGAGGGGCCTTAGTCAAGTAGCACACACGGTAACCTTCTCGGAGGTGCTACCCATCTATGGCATAGGAGAGGCTAGGGTGTTCCGTACCATGGGATTCAATCAGTGGTTGAAAAACTGGTGTGGAGCTCAGGGATTTGGCTTCATTGGGGACTGGGGGTCCACCTGGAGTGATGCAAGCCTATACTGGCATGATGGGCTGCATCTGTCCGGGAGGGGAACCAGGATCCTAGGTGATAGGTTTAAATGCTTCATTGGCAAGCTTTTAAACTAGCCAAGGGGAGAGGCACTGGAAAGGAGCAGGAAAATCCTAGCCCCCTCCCAAACAATCATGGTAGTAAGTGTGGCAAACACCAACATGGAGGTGTCGATAGGGAGAAGGGCAGGGGTAAATGGAGAAAGTGACAAAGGCAAGAAGGACAGGGATGGGGCAAAAGGGGGTAAGGCCATCAGGAAATGGAGGGTAATGAGTACCAATGCCCGTAGTCTGGGCAAAAGCTCCCTGAGCTGGTGGCCTTAATGGAAGAGGGATGCCTGACATCGAGCAGTCACAGAAACATGGTACACAGAGAACCATGACTGGGATGTTAACATACCAGGGTACATAACCTACAGGAGAGACAGGCAGGGGAGAGGGGAGGAGTAGCTCTCTATGTAAAGGAAGGGATAAAAGCAACTGAACAAAAGAGTAAACAGGGAGGAGAGGAGGCACTGTGGGTCACCTTGGAGACTGGAAAGGCACCACAATCCGCACAGGGTTGTGTACAGACCCCATGTCAGGGGAAGGAATGGACAAGGATATGATGGAAGGCATTCTTAGGATGGCAGAGAAAGGGGAGATACTGTTCATGGGAGACCTGAATATGCCAGATGTTAACTGGAGCACATTTGTTGCAGCGACATCCAAGAGCAGGGCCGTTCTTGATGCCCTACAGGTGGCAGGCATTAGACAGCTAGTTTCGGAACCCACTCGTGAGGGAGCAATCTTAGACCTCGTACTCTCAAACGGGGGCAGTGAGAGGATCTCAGATCTAGAAGTGGGTTGCCATCTGGGGACAAGTGACCATCAAACAGTGTGGTTCACGTTAAACTCAGCTACAGAGTCAAGCCATACAAAGTGGAGGGTACTGGACTTTAGGAGGGCTGACTTTGGCAAGATGGAGAGTGCCTCAGAAAAGCACTAGCAAACAGGCTAGAAGGAGGTGTGGAGCAACAATGGGGAATTATCAAAACTGCCATCACAGAGGCAACAAGCCTTTGTGTGAAGCAAATAAATCAAAACGAAAGAAAAAGCCACTATGGTTCTCAAGAGAGGTGGCTGTGAAAGTCAGGAAGAAAAAGATAGCATTCCAGAAGTATAAGGAAACACAGAAGGAGCAGGACAGAGAGCT
Organism: Neoceratodus forsteri; assembly: GCA_016271365.2. Classification (NCBI taxonomy): domain Eukaryota; kingdom Metazoa; phylum Chordata; order Ceratodontiformes; family Ceratodontidae; genus Neoceratodus; species Neoceratodus forsteri. The sequence continues at coordinate 80,637,093 of JADMNL010000030.1, forward strand.
GTACCAGTTAAGGCAGAAAGAAGCAGGGAGGGAAGTCAGAATAGCAAAGGCCCAAACTGAGGAAAAGATAGCCAACTCAGTTAAGAAGGGGGATAAAACCTTTTATAGGTACATCAGCGAGCGTAAAAGACAAAGGGAGGGATAGTGAGGCTGAATAGAATGAACGGTGGGTGGGCAGAAGGGGACAGTGAAAAAGCAGGAATACTGAACGAATATTTCTGCTCAGTATTCACAAAGAGGAGGGAAGTGCCTAATCCAATTAACAGAAGCACTCTTGCTAGGGGTCGATCCCAGTCCTTTCACAGAAGAAAGGGTTCTGCAAGAACTCCTAAAACTGAAGGTGGACAAAGCAATGGGTCCTGATGGAATTCACCCCAGAATTCTAAAAGAATTAAGGGAGGAACTAGTGAAACCACTGGCTACTCTTTTAAATAAATCATGGGAGGATGGTGTGGTACCCGAGGACTGGAGGAAGGCGGATGTGATTCCCCTTCACAAAAGTGGGACCAAGACAGAGGCAGGAAACTACAGACCTGTCAGTCTGACCTCTGTGGTAGGGAAAATGATGGAGTCACTTCTGAAGGAAAGAATAGTTGAGTACCTAGAGGTCAGTGGAGCACAGGATCCAAGGCAGCATGGGTTCACAGCGGGAAGGTCATGTCAGACGAATCTAATAGATTTCTTTGACTGGGTGACCAAAGTAGTAGACCAGGGAGGGCTGTGGACATGGCCTACCTAGACTGTAGCAAGGCATTTGACACAGTCCCACACAAAAGATTATTAGTCAAATTAACCAGCCTGGAGTGGGTCCCAGGGTGATAGCCTGGTAAAACATTGGCTGACAACAGGACACAGAAGGTAATTGTAAATGGAGTCCACTCTGAAGAAAAGGGTTACTAGTAGGGGTACCGCAGGGTTCAATATTGGGTCCAGTCCTTTTAATGTCTTCATCAGTGGCATTGCAGAGGGACTGAAGGAAAAGTATGCCTTTTTGCAGATGACACAAAGATCTGCAACAGGGTTGATACACAAGGAGGCGTGGAAAGGATGAAAAGGGACTTGGCAAGGTTGGAGGAATGGTCTGACGTATGGCAGCTAGGATTCAATGCAAAAAAGTGCAAAATAATGCACCTGGGAAACAAGAACCAAGGGGAAGAATACACAATGGGTGGGAGGTAGTAACAACAACAAAACAGGAAAGGGACCTGGGGGTAATCATATCAGATGACCTTAAGGTTAGCAAGCAATGTGAGAAGGCAGTAGGGAGGGCCGGGGTATACTGGGATGTATAGGGAGAGGCATCAGCAGCAGAAAACAGGAAGTTGTTATCCCTCTGTACAGACAGTTGGTGAGACCCCATCTGGAATACTGTGTCCAGTTCTGGAGACCCCTTCTCCGCAAGGACATAGACAGGATAGAGGCAGTCCAGAGGAGGGCAACTAAAATGGTGCAGGGTCTGCAAGAGAAGCCGTATGAGGAGAGACTAAAGGAGCTTAATATGTATACCCTTGAGGAAAGAAGGGAGAGGGGTGACATGATAGAAACTTTCAAGTACCTCAAGGGAATCAACAAAGTCCAAGAGGGTAGCATCTTTCAGAAAAAGAGACTTGCAAGAACAAGGGGACACAATTTAAAGATAGAAGGAGGGCGGTTCAGGGGCAATGTGAGGAAGTATTATTTCACAGAGAGGGTAGTGGATGCATGGAACAGCCTTCCTGAGGAAGTGTGGAGTCTAAAACTGTGGGAGAATTCAAGAATGCATGGGACAGACATAAGGCAATTCTTGTGGGGGGCAGGAAGATATAGGCTGTTGGTTAAATAGGATCTGCGGCCTATCCTGTAGGTAGGGAAATGGGCAGACTAGATGGGCCAAGCGGTCCTTATCTGCCGTCAAAGTCTATGTTTCTATGTTGCTATGTATTTATTGACCTTACTAGGGCTTTTGACCTTGTAGATCACCCCATGCTTCTCACAGTCCTTCGCAAATTAAACTTCTCACACCCAGTTGTTGACTGGTTCAGCAGCTACCCATTGGATAGGATCCAAGCCGTGAAATTTCATTCCTCCATATCTAACACTTCTTCCATCAATATTGGGGTTCCTCAGGGCTCTATCCTGGGGCCAATTCTCTCTCTTTATTAACAATATTGCTGATACCTTTCAATACTGCTCCCCCATTCTTTATGCAGATGATCTGGTCTTTTACACTAGCTCCATAAGTGTTGCCAGTATTCATCCCTTACTGCTGATTTTAAACATGTCCAGAACTGGCTTGGTGTCCATAAACTGGTAATTAATGGTCAGAAGACAAAATCTATGCTGCTAGGCTCTGTTCTAAAACTAAGGGCCTGCTCTCTGCCCTTTATGGTGTGTGACTCTGACAGTACACAAATTTAATCTGACAAGTCTTTTAAATACCGAGGGGTCCTGCTAGACCAATCCCTTGATTTTAGTTCTCATACAGTGTACATGCAAAGCTGTCAACACTAAACTGGGTGTGGCCTACAAAATCAGCTACTTACTTAGGCCATCAGCCAAGCTAGCTATTGCTAGAGGGGATACTGTTCCCTGCCCTCACCTATGGTGCTTCTATCTATGCTGCAGCTCACAAAACTACCCTACAAAAGTGGGACGTCACCTACAACAATGTATGCCACTATGCTTCTTCATCTCCTTGCCTCAAGCATCACTGTCAGCTATACAGTTACCTTAACTGGCTCTCCCCCTTATCCTGTAGGAAGTACTCTCTGGGCTGCATTACTGACTCGGTTATCAAAGACCGCACTCCCTTCTCGCTTGCGTCATTACTTGCCCCCGCTAACTCATGGACTTCACTCAGTAGATAGATCCCTGTTGCATGTTGAGAGATGTCGTACATCCAAAGGCTCTAGTGCCTTCAAGATTGTTGCCTCTCAACTATGGAACTCTCTTCCCCTAGGTCTTAGACAATTGAAGTCCCATTCTTTTTCCAAAAAAGAACGATGGCATTTCTAGGATCGTGGATATGTTGTTCGTCCACACTTCTTGGCATGTCCCTTTCCCTTTAAGGATCACCGGAAGGTCTTCAAGCTGGCTCTTCCCACCCACCCAGGTGGTATATCCCTCGGCTCCGCCCCATGACACCAGATCTTCCTTTCTGCTTAAAGATTCAGGTTGCCTCCTTCATGCTCCTGCATTTTGTAGACCCTGGCTTCAAAACCTTTGGTTATTCCGAAAATTCGTCTAGTTCGCATTAGCGATCATGACTGTTTCTCTTCGATTATGGAAACAAGTCTTCCCCCGGATTTCGCTGGTGTTCATGCGGCCAGAAGATGTCGCGCACCGATCCCCACACTGTGTGTATCTATTGCTTGGGTGTCGACCATGACCCCTCAAAGTGCAATTTTTGTCTTGCATTTCACCCTAACGTCCTAGACCATCTCGCACACCTGAAGTTGGGGAGGCTGGAAAACAGAATCCTCTGAAATCAAAGGAGGCTCAGTGGGCGGTTTCCCCAGCCGTGGGATCCACCGAGCAATTGGAACACGCATGCAAGCCTTCGAGGAGGAAGCAGCTCGTGCTGTGGAATCTTCCTCTCAGATCTTCTTCATTCCGCTCAACCTGGGCTCCACTTTCTCGGGTTCTTTTTCCGAGAGTTGTGCCAGTCTCTCCCGACTAAGGGAGAGGGTCCTGCGGGCACGCACTCCTCTCAGTCCCATAAGTGGGAAAAGGACCTGGGATCGTCTTTGTCTTAGTGAAGACATTCTTGGGATCAGGAGAGATCTCGGTCCCAGGAACCGGCAGTCTCGACTTCGGTTAAAATTGCCTCTTCGGCCGCTGGCTTCTCGGCTTTGTTGTTCAGCCAGTTGACCGAAGTGTTGATTGACGAGGTTGAAATAATTATCGACCCATTGTCAACGACTCTCTCAATTGGCCTCCCGGTCCTTTCTTTCCCTGACAAGGAGAGCCAGCCTGCTGGGAATCCCATCGAGGAAGTGGTCCCTTACCCTGGGAAATCACTGGTCCCCGCTGGTGTCTCCCGAGCGATCGAATCTTCCCACCCGAGCTCTGTCAAGGTCCAGGACCCCCTCGACCAACTGTCCGAGGAACAGCCACAAGCACTCAAAATGAGGCGACGCCATCAGTCATCCTCATCCTCCTCAGATGATGAGAGGCTTCGGTGGAAACTCCGGCGCTACGAGGACCTCATGTGGCAACAGCTGACTTTGACTGGTCACAAGCTGACCCCAGCTTCTGCTCCAGCCATTGCTTGGCTTTCGCCTCCCAGGTCGAAGCTGACTCCTTTGGAGCTGATAAAGTCTGTTCCCCCTCCCCCGGAGTCGGCAAAACCTCCGGTTCCACCTAAACCAGTCTCTCCACCGATAGTGGTGGAACCATTGCACAAGCAGCCTGTGGGAGGGGCTTCTTCTAAGGAAGCTAGACCAGACACCGGGCTTCCCTGGCATCTTTTGGTCATCATCACCCTGGACTACCCTTGACGAGTCAAAGGTGACCTAGGCAGTCAACTGCTGTATCCGGATTCCTCGGATATGGATGAGACCGGCCTACATTCACATCCCGGGCATGATGAATCGGCTGGTGGGATAGAGACGGAAGAAGGTCCTTCATCCTTTCAGGGCATTCTTCACCTCATCTCTGAGTCTACAGGGATGCCCCTGGAGCCTATCCAGAAAAAGGCGGAGTGCCCTCTCACAGACATCCTCAAGAGAGGGGATACCCCAATGGAGGCCTTTCCTGGCCGAGGCCATAGTTGGCCCAGCCTTAGAATTTTGGCAGTGCCCTGCCTCTTGTCCAGCTCCATCTGCCTGCATGGCCTGCAAGTATGCGGTGCCCTTGGGGTCCCTTGCGGGGTTCACAGAGCACCCTTCGGCCGAGAGCCTGGTAACTGCCTCTGTGTTCAGGCATACTGGCAGTTCTGTCGACACTGATTGACCTCCCGAGAAGGAATCCAAAAACTTGGATTATTCGGCTTGGAAGGTCTATGCGGCCTCATCTTTAGGCCTCTGTCAGGCAAATTTGGCCGTCATCATGGCACACTTCTACCATGCCCTATTGGGGTCTTTGGATGAAGTCCTCCCACGTCTCCCTGCGGACATGCAGACCACGGTCAGGCAAGTCTGGGACCAGGGCTGGGCTGTTGCCAAACAGCAGCTTCAGACGGCCCTGGATATTGGGGACTCTTGTGCCCGCTTGTTGGCAGCCACAGTTGCCTCTCACCGCAGGGCTTGGCTGAGACTCTTCTCTTTCCTGGCAGATACTCAGCACAGACTAGCTGATGTGCCTTTCCTGGGCACCGATCTTTTTGGCCCAGGTGTGGCTTGTCACCTTCAGTGCATTGAGCAGTCCAATGCCACCTTGGACGCCACTTCTGCTAAAGGTTCTTAGAGTAAGAAGCAGCACAAGAAGAAGAAGCCTTTTCAGCACTCTTCCCCTGCAGACCAGCAACCCTCCTTTCAAGGAGGGCAGCAGCAGCAGGCTCAAGCTTGGCACCCCGGGCTCTCCCAGGTCCATAAAGGAGGCCGAGGTTCAGGTCCTGGATCCTCCTCTTCCAAGTCTGCTCAGTGCGGGGGCTGCCACCCCCTCTCCTGTCACACCAGCTCTGGGTCCTCCCATGGGGGGCTGGCTCCGCTGCTTCCTTTCCGCCTGGTCCGCTATCACTACAGACAGGTGAGTCTTGGAAGTGGTCAGTCAGGGACTACCTCTAGAATTCGAGCAGTACCCTCCAAGCTGAGCCAGTGCCCCACGGAAGGAAAGAGTATCTGCCCATACTCAGTCGGCTGTCTGAGACATCGCTCAGCTCATCCTCAAGGAGGCAGTAGCTCCAGTGGGGTATTCTCCAGCAGACCCAGGCTTTGTCTCCAGGTACTTCCTGGTGCCCAAGCACATGGTGGGGCTAGTACCCCATTTTAGATCTGCACGACCTGAATCAGTATATCTCAGGTCATGCACCTTTCAGATGGTCACTCTGTCCCAGATCATACCATCCTTGGAGTGAAACACATGGCTCTGTTCACTGGATCTGCAGGACGTGTTCTGTCATGCCCCAATCTGTCCATCTCATCGGCGGTTCCTCCGCTTCAGAGCCAAAGGGACCCTATACGAGTTCCAAGCCATGCTGTTCGGCCTGTCTTCAGCCCCACAGGTCTTCATCAAATGCATTGCAGTGGTGGCAGCCCATCTCGGGCGTGGGGGGGTCAGAATTTACCCCACCTCAACGATTGGCTCTTAGCAGGTCCCACCCGGCAGGAGGTGGAGGGGTCCAGGGACCTGGCCCTCCAGACCTGCTCCCAACGAGGCCAAGTCAGAACTTGTGCCTTCCCAGGTGATGTACTTCATTAGGGCAGTGCTTGACACTCATCAAGCCAGAGCTGGTTGGGCAATTATGCCCTTCCTGGGACTTTCTGCGCCTTCTGGGTTACATAGCAGTGTGCACCTCTGTGATCCATTGGGCCTGGTGGCACATGCGCTCCCTCCAATGGGAGATGGCCGCCCAGTGGACTCAGTGCCACGGTCACTTCGACCAGCTGATCACTGTAACCCAGATGATGTGGGACGCTCTCCAGCGGTGGACCACCCCAGACTGGTTGTAGGTAGGGATCCCGTTTGTCTGCCCTGAGCTGACGGCCATCCTCACGACCAGTGCCTATCTCATGGGCTGGGGAGCCCACATGGAGGACAAAAGGGCCCATGGGTTCTGGACCCCTGAGGAGTCCTGATACCACATCAACCTGTTGGAGCTCAAAGCAGTCTGACTGGCACTGTCAGCTTTCGCTCCTCAGCTTCGGGGTCAAGTGGTTCAAGTCCAGAAGGACAATACCATGACCATGTACTACCTCAACAAACAGGGAGGCATGCATTCCCGTCTGCTTTGCAGGGAGGCGCTCCACATCTGGACCCTCATTAGCCGTCTGGAGGCAGATCTCCTAGCCATTCATGTGGCAGGAGCCTCAAACCATCTGGTGGATGCTCTCAGCCGCTTAGGCGAGACATCCCACAAGTGGTCTCTCCATCCAGAGGTAGTTTACAGCCTGTTCTCCCACTGGAGCAAACCAGTGGTGGACCTGTTTGCCACCAGGGACAACACAAAGCTGAGGCTGTTTCATGCCCACCCCCCTCGGCAGGGCTCGCTGCAGGGGGATACCTTCTCGAGGCTGTGGACCCCAGGCCTCTTTTACGCCTTCCCTTAATTTCCCTTGATCCACAGGGTGCTCCTCAAGGTGAGGAGGGACAAGGCGAAGGTGATCTGGTAGCCCCAGACTGGCCTTGCTGGTTCTGGTATCCAGATCTCTGTAGCCTCAGCTGCAGGCCCCCGGAGCGGCTTCCAGCATGCCCGGACCTGATCTCTGTCAGTCAGGGGAAGGTATACCATCTGGACCTTCAATCCCTGCACCTCACAGCCTGGTACCTGACAAGCTAGAGTTCCAGGCTTTGGGTCTTTCCGAGGATGTCCTCACTGTGGTGGAGGCATCCAGAAAGGAATCAACCAGGAAATGTTATGCCTTCAAATGGAAAAGGTTTTCCATTTGGTGTCAGGGCAAGGGCCTGGACCCTCTGTCCTGTCCAGTGGCTAACATTCTCGACTATCTTTGGTCTCTGTCCAAAGGGGGTCTTCGGTCATCGACCCTTAGGGTGCACCTGGCAGCCATCTCTGCTTACCGGATGCGGGCTGGTCAGCCGACGGCACAGGAGACTGTGATTGGGCGCTTTTTCAAAGGCCTGGATCACATATCCCCTCTGGTGCGTGAACCTCCACCTCCGTGGAATCTACTGCTGGTACTGGCAAAGCTCATGGGCAAGCCATTCAAACCAATGCACAAGTGTGCGTTGTCACACTTGTGGAAGATGGCCTTCCTGGTGGCTATCACGTCTGCCAGAAGGACAGAGGCGCTCCAGGTGCTCTCAGTGGACTCCCCTTATCTGGTCTTCCACAGGGACAAGGTTGTCCTGCTCCCCCACCTGAAGTTCCTTCTGAAGGTGGTGTCAGAGTTTCACCTTAACCAGGTGTTAACTCTGCCAGTATACTACCCTAATTACACCTCGGAGGCCGAATACAGGCTCCATACTTTGGACCTGAGATGAGCCCACTCCTATTATGAGGAGAGGATGTGGAAATTTGGGTAGAGGTTCGCCAGCTGTTTGTCACCTACGCTGAAGCCACTTCTGGCAGACTTGCAGCAAAATGGACTATTGCAAGGTGGACTACATCTTGCAAAAGTCTGTGCTATGAGTTGGCGGGCATGGAGCCTCCCAGAGGAATAAGAGCTTATTCTACCCACCATACCGCTGCATCGGTGGCTGCTTCCAGGGACATCCCTATCCAGGAAATCTGTCAGGTGGCTACCTGGATGTCCGCAAACACCATCATTACCACATCGACCACATTGTGCCCTCCAGATACCATCCAAAGACTGCCACTCCAAGTGCGTTTTCTGCCTGGGTCCAGACCATGACAGCGCGGCCTGCAGCACTTGTAGAGGCTTCACCAGCAGGACAAGGATTCGACACCAGAAGGTCTTAAAAGCCTACCTCCTAGAAAAGAAGATGGATGTCCTGCACACTTCAGGGGACAAGGGTAAACACCAGGACAAGCCCCGTAAGCGTTCCTGGGACAAGGACCGTAGCCGGTCCCATCATCGGTCCCGTTTCTGCTCCCCCCCCCGAAAATCCTCTTCATCCCCTGGCTCGGGAGAACATCACACAGACCCTAAGAAACAGAGTCCTCCCACCAAAAAACCGACGCCGGTCAAGGCGGGACCATCCAGCAACAAACAAGCGAAGCCTAAGGTAGTGCCAATTCAAGTGACCAAGGCCTCTTTGGCACAAGCCTTGGCCCTGCCCAAGACTGCCTCAACTGCACCGGCTTCAGACAAGCCTCTGGGTGGTACAGACATCCAGACACCGCCTCCGGTAAAACCAACGCCGGTGGAGGTTCCTCCTGTGGAAGACGCTCCAGGGGAAGGGGTCCCCACTAATGTCCCGGTGACCCTCAGATCTTCCACTCCACACGGGACTCCCCCACTCAAGCCCTCCCGGATCCTTCGGCTTCCCCGGGTCCCTTCCCGGGAACAGCAGCTGCTGTTTTCAGCAAAGAGCTGCAACAGCTCTTCTCCTTTTGGTGGAGTCAGGTGAAGAAAGAGGAGACTCTACCGAAGCTGGACCCGACACCGGTTCCTGACCGGCTGGACAACCTTGATCCCAAGGGCTTTCCCGCTCCTCCTCCGAAGACCCCTGAGCTGCCGCTACCTCGCCCACCCTCAAAGGTTCATTCCCGATCCCGGTCTGAGGACCGTCGGCGCTGTTCTCGATTGGGCAGCCGTCGTCGGTCCCAGTCTCTGCCCAGGAGCCGATCACGCTCTCCCAGGCAGGCCTGCTTCCGACGCCAGTTCCCAGGCCGATGTCAGTCATTGCTGCATCGTTGGTCCTGCAGCCGTCGCCAGTCCTTGGACCAACATTGGCCCGGTAGCTACTGACTCTCGAGCGGGGGGAGTCCTAGATGCATCTCGGGCCATTCTAGGCCCAGTAGCAGGACGTCTTATCCTTCTGCTTCCTCACCTCTCTCGGGGGTTGGGGGTTCCCCAGGGGAGAAGGACCAACCCCGCTCACCTCCTGACGATCCAAACTTTATGGATGTCATGAGGCACATCCAGGCCTCCAATGAATGGGAGACGGAGGACCTGGATCTGGAACGCCGTCGACTGGCCCGTTACCTGAGGCAAAAGGAGCCCAAGCCTCTAGTGGTGCCTCCTTTAGTGGACACCTTCCAAGATCTCACCAGGATAACTTGGAAGCATCCAACCTCAGTCCCGGCTATTCTGAAGAAGTTGAGCGGACTCATCGGTCATTACGGCTGCTCACGACAAGTCTAAGCACCTAAGCTGCCAGCCTCCTGACCCAGAATCCCGCTACTTGGACCAGGTGGGCAAGAAAGTCTACTCTGCCTCCACCTTCTCCATTAGATCCCTCAACTTCCTCACACATATGGTCCAGTATCAGAATGCATTGTGGGAGAGAGGGCAGGAACTAACCAGTGCCTTGCCAGACTCCACACAAAAGATGGAGCTTCTGGACATATTAAAATCTGGCTTAGACGTAGGCACGCATGTTCTCCATGCCTCATATGACACTGCAGATACAGCTGCCGGAATGGTAGCATCAGGTGTCTGCCTCCAGCGCCATGCCTGGTTGAGAGTCTCAGATTTTCACCAGGATTTGCTGTCCGGAATCTGGGACCTCCCGATCCAGGGTTCCATCCTTTTTGGGCAAGAGATGGAGTCTCTTATCTCTCGTCTCCAGGAGTCTGGTAAATCTATCTGGTCCGTCAGGCAGATGTACAGAGGGGACCAGAAACGAGCAACACGACACGGCCATTTCGTAAGCCCTCAGGTGCTCAAGCCCATGGAAACCAACAGGGCCAGAGAGGTGGCTTTAAAAGGAAAGCCGGCAACCAGCAGCCTGGAGGCACTCCTTTTCGAGGTCCCAAGTTCTCCCAGGCCTCTCTGCCCACTCCCGGCTCTGCCCAATGACTCCTTCCCGACCCCCCTCTGGAGGAGGAGGCACCAGGGAAGGTGGTGGGGAGTCATTTCTCCTTTCATCTGGAGGGATGGAGCTCCATAACAGTGGACCAGTGGGTCCTGGACATTATAAGGAGGAGACATATGCTGGAGTATACCGAGACCACTCCAGAAACTCTACCAAAGTCCTCCAGGTATCCTCCTTCTCACATCCCCCCTTATAGAAGGAGAGATTCAGGTCCTCTTGCAAAAAAGGGCGATAGAACCAGTTCCTTTGCAGCAGCGAGGAAGGGGGTATTACTCCCATTTCTTCCTGGTTTCAAAGAAGACGCAAGACCTTCAGCCCATCCTGGACCTCATTTCTCTAAACATCTACACAGAATACCGAAGGTTCAGGATGGTGACCCTTCCAGGTCTCATCCCTCTGCTGCATCATGGAGACTGGCCTCTGTTCCCTGGATATGCAAGATGTGTATATGCACTTTGGGGTCTTTCCCCCTGACAGGAAGTACTTGAGGTCCCACTTCCAGAGGGAGCACTATCAATTTAGAGTTCTTCTGTTCGGCCTCTCCTCCACTCCTCGAGTCTTCATCAAGTGTCTGAAAGTGGTAGCTACAGCTCTAAGGCGCCAGGGACATTACATCTTCCCTTACCTCGACAATTGGCTGCTCGCGGCCCCATCAAGGACGCATCTTCTTCAAGCTCTGAGAGACACTTATACTATGTTCCAAGATGTGGGGATCACCCTGAACCTTCCAAAGTCTTCCCCAGAGCCCAGCCAAAGACTCTTCTTTATTGGAGCAGTCCTGGATTCAGTCCAGGGCATGGCGTTTCTTCCTCCAGAGACGGGAGATAGCCGGATCTGTCCTAGTAACCCCTCAGATCCAGGCCAGGACCTTCCTCAGACTTCTGGGGGCACATGGTGGTGGCCATCCCTGTCACTACTTTGGCCTGCCTCCACATGAGGGTCCCACAATGGATGCTTAGGGTGCAGTGGGATCAAAGCTCAGACGGCCTAGACCACATGGTCAGGATTGCAGAGCCAGTCAGGAGAACCCTGCTTTGGTGGTTGGACCCCCTCAGTCTGAAGAAAGGGGTCCCCTTTCATCAGGAGCCCCCAAGTCAGACTCTAACAGATGCATCTGACTTGGGGGGGCACACCTAGGGGCCCACCGGACTCGAGGGGTCTGGACCCCAGAGGAGCGTACCCTCCACATCAATGTTTTGGAAATGTGAGCGGTCCTCAATGCTCTAAAAGCCTTTCAATAGTACCTTGTACCGGGCTCTCTTGTTGTTCAGACAGACAATATGGCGGTCATCTTTTACATCAACAAGCAAGGAGGAACTCACTCCTACCCAACCCCGTGCAGGGAGGCGATGAGTCTGGTACTGGGTGTTGGAGTGTCACATTTGTCTGTCCGTGGTGCATGTTCCAGGTGCCCAAAACGACTTGGCAGACAACCTAAGCAGGTCTCAGTCCAAGGCACATGAGTGGGAGTTGCTACAGTCAGTAGCAGACCAGCTCTTCGGCACTTGGAGTTGTCCAGAGCTGCACCTCTGAACTCCACGCAATGCCAAACTACCAGTTTTCTGCTTGCTAGAGCATGTGCCTGGTGTTTTTTGACCAGATGCGTTGTCCCTTTGTTGGGCAGGTAAGTTTCTTTACGCCTTCACTCTCATTCAGAGAGTCTTATTGAAACTCCAGGCCAAGGGGGCCCGAATGATTCTGATTGCTCTACTATGGCCTCAGCAGAGTTGGTTCCCATTAATTAAGCGGTTGTCTTCAGAACCTCCAAATCTGCTACCCATATGCTCGCAGTTGCTGTCCCAAGATCAAGGCAGGCTGGTTCATCCAGATCTCAGGTCTCTGCACCTTCATGCTTGGCTCCTGCAGATGTAGCCAAATTCAGGTACGGGGTTTCCCAAGAGATGGAGGATGTCCTCGTCTCGGCAAGGAAGCCCTCTATGCGCTCCACTTATGCTATGAAGTGGAAGCATTTTTGTTTGTGGGTTTCGTCTCACCATCTGGACCCCCTTGCCTGTCTGGTGAACTCAGCATTACAGTATCTCCTCTCCTTATACCAGCAAGGCTTGAGCTACTCTTCTATAAAGGTGCACATGTGGGCCATCTCTGCATATCATGTCCTCCTAGGAGGTAGAACCTTGGCCCAACTGGATGTGGCCCACACCTTCTTATGGGGTATCTTACATTTGAGACCTCTCATTAGGGATCCGATCCCTCCCTGGGACCTCCTTTTCGTGTTAGAGAAGCTCACTCTCCCCCCTTTTGAACTAGCGGCTGATTGTGAGCTGCGTCATCTTTTCTGGAAGGTTTGTTTTTAGTTGCTGTTACTTCGGCTCGAAGGGTTTCCAAGCTTCAAGCCCTGATGTGTGAGGAGCCTTATTTAGTTTTTCACAGAGAAAGGGTTTCCCTTAGAACAAATCCTAAGTTCCTTCCCAAAGTGGTCTTGGAGTTGATCCTCAACCAATCGGTTGACCTTCCAGTCTATTATTCTACCCCTGCCAATAGGGGAGAGGCTCTCTTACACACATTGAATGTCCACAGGATGCTGAGGTACTACCTCAAGCGCACTGCACACCATAAATCGGAGCAACTGTTTGTGGCCTTTGCGCCACAACACCTGGGCAAACTGGTGTCTGAACAAACTATTTCCAGGTGGCTTGTCCACTGTATTGTACTTTGTTACGACAAGCACAACAAACCTCTTCCAGGCACAGTTAGAGCTCATTCCACCAGAGGGATTTCTACCTCCATTGCTTCCTTAAAGAATGTCTCTATAAGAGACATTTGTGCTGCCGCCACTTGGAATTCAGTGCACACCTTTGTGAAGCACTATAGCCTGGACATTGCCTCCAGGCACCGTGCTGGTTTCAGCTTGGCAGTCCTTCAGGGACTCTTGTCCTGATTTGCTGTATGTCCGCCATCCTTCACCTTTCCTCCTCCTCCCGGGGTTGGTCATCTCCTTGGCGCGGGGCTGCTTGGGAATCTGTCCTAATGGTTATAGTCTGCTGCAAGAGCTCCCACTCGAAGTAAGATAGTACAGTTACGTAAGAACTTACCGTAACAGTAGATCTTCGAGAGGAGCTCTTGCAGCAGGCATTGCTCTCCTGCCCTCTGGTGAGGTTTACAACATGTCTTCGATAAGCTTCGCCTGGTTCACTTGCTAGGGTCTGTTCGCGGGTCTTGGCGGAACTGAGATGGAGCTGGGGTCCGCCCCCTTTTATGGCATGACCGACGGGGTGGAGCTGACGTCCGAGGCGGTCTCTGCTGGGTACTGTTAGCTAAGTATTTTCCGGTGGGTCCTAAGGCCTGCGGCATTAGTCCTAATGGTTATAGCCTGCTGCAAGAGCTCCTCTTGAAGATCTATTGTTATGGTAAGTTCTTACGTAGCTGCACTTTTCTCCACCCTCTCTCTCATAATCCCTTCCTACTAACTTCTGTTAAAGGATCATCCCTTCTTTTAGCCACTTTGGCATATTGTATGCACTCCCCTACTAGTCTCTCCTGACCACTGTGATTCTCATAATTTCTCCTATCCCCGTTTAACGTGTTTGTTCTGTAATAATTACAGCTATTTGTTTTACCTTTTGGAAGGCATTGTAACTATTTAACTATATTTGATGTACCCTGCCTGATTTATAGACTAAGGCCCAGATATTCAAACTGCGCCCAAAATGTGCGCAACAGCAGGAGCAAGCACAAACCAATTGCGCATATGCGCAACAGGTGCGATATTCAAACATGGAGCAGAACAAATTGCGCAAGCAGCCAACGTCTGAATATCGCACTAACTGCAACCAGGAAGGAGAAGCTGAGCAGAAATGTTGCACCATAGCACAACCAGGGCAGCCCAGCTGAGCAGTGCAGAGGTGCTATAGTGCAAGCAGAGCCCCCAGAGCAATGGAACTGCACATCCAGGGAGGCAGGCTGGGGCCCACCGCCAGCCATGCCACACATAGGCACAGGAACACACTGCAGAACCAACACCACACCTGCACACCCCAAGCACAGCATCACTGGGGGTGTGATGGATGATCTACTGGCCTATGGGGACAAGCCAACAAAACACAGCAGAGCCATGACACCCCAGCACAACCACTGGCAGGCTGAGAGTGCCACACACAGGGGTTGACAACCACAGTGCACATCAGCCCCCTGCACGCACAGCACACCCTGCACCGTGACCCCAAGACACCACCCATGTGCAGTGACTGGCACTGCAGGAAACCATGCATCCCCCAGCACACGCCAACCCCTGCAGCACAGAAGCCACAAGCCAGACACACCTGTGCACCCAGCAGTGGGTGGCAGCAGGCGCAAGACCAACAGAAAGTCACTGCCATGCTGGAGATACCTTCCCATGCACACACACACACACACACACACACATATACCAGGACCATACCACCCCAGATGGCATGTACACCACTGCAACTGAGCACCCATAGCCAGCTGCAAATCAGAGACCAACACAGTATTCATATCAAAATATAAATGTATATTTAAATTTTCAAATAGTAAATAACCAAAACAATAAACAACAACTATTTACAAGGGGGACGGGTACAAGGTAGGGGTGTTCAAGGGTAGGATGAACAACTTGGAGAGGGAAGGCAGGGTGGTAGGGATGGGAGAAGTGGGAAGGGTATTGTGTCCTAAGGCCCAGCTGGCTGGTCATCCTGTGCCTGGTTCCGCACTCCCCTGTGACGCCTCCTCCACAGGCCATGGCGCCTGATGGACTCAAGGATGGCCTGGTTTTCAAGGGACACCTGTGTCAGGCCCTGAATGTCTCGCTGAATCCTCTGGAGAACCTCGAGGCCTAGGAAAATGGGAACACAGTCAATGGCTGTGACTGACCACAACCCTGAACACCACCCAACCTGCAAGCCATATAGCCCAATGTCCCGCACCTGTGATGGCATGCACCCACCCACAGTGAACATGCACATGGCCATCACAAACAGGCGGCACCAGCTATGTGCACCACTGCACACACACACTGCCCATGTCCATCACAGCACAAATAAGGCTGTCAAGTGACGTGGCAACATGGTGCAATGCCAGTTACACAGCTATGTGCCCAGTGCATGCATGGACCACCAGTGACGCATACACAGACGTACTGTGATACTAGACAGTGATGCATGTCACCTGTGTCGTGCATACATACATAGCTACATAGTGTCGGCAGATAAGGGCCTATGGCCCACCCAGTCTGGCCATTTGAGCTTGTCAGTTCACTTTGTTTTCCTATAAGTCTGTTGCACCTTACCCCTGACCTCCAGAATTCCTTCATGTCTATCCGTGCATTCTGAAATCCGTGATTGTTTCAGCCCCACCACTTCCTCTGGCAGGGTGTTCCACTTGTCCACCACCCGTTCTGTGAAGAAATTCTTTCTCATGTTTCCTCTGAATCGTCCTCCTCCAACTTCATCCCATGCCTCTAGTCCTGGAACATCTTTTTCGCTTAAAAATAGTGTTTTCCTGCACCCTGTTCCTCCTGTAAGATACTTGTATGTCTCTATCATATCCTCTCTCTCCCTCCTCTCCTCCAGGGAGTACATGTTCAGTTCCTTCAACCTGTCTTCATCGGACTTGTGATGCAATCCATGCACCATCTTTGTTGCCCTCCTCTGAACCTTCTCTGCCCAGTCTATGTCCTTACGTAGGTATGGTCTCCAGAACTGTACACTGTACTCCAGGTGGGGCCTCACTAGTGTCTTGTATAGTGGAATTATGACCTCCCCTTTCCTGCATGGTTGTGTTGTGCAGGGCTGGTGGTCTCCCCAGCATGCAATAGCATCCATGAAGTAATGATACTCACACTGCTCAAGCAGCTGGGTCTGCCACTGATGATGCTGCTGCTGCTGGGGTGCAACACCCACCAGTACCGGGGCCCTGGCATGGCCCTCCTCACCCCGTGCCTACATCCTCACATCCCAGCCTGTGGGAGACATATGTTGAGACAAACATCAGTGTGACTCCAGAGCAGACTGCCCCCTGCCCCAGTGAGAGTGCCTGCCCACACAGCCAGACCCATGCATCTCACACCTGCACACACTGACACAGCCAACCATGGCAGAGCCATCACCTATGCACAGCCACCAAAACACACTCACACCCCTACAGAGAATACAGGTGCATAGATGGTACACCCACCTGGCCTAGGCACCACGCCCTGCCTGGCATGTGACCGCAGCCGATCAAGACGATCCGGATCCCTCCGACAAGGGTCACCGTACTGGTGCCGGCACTGCTCAACTGACCGGCACCGTCCAGTGACCCCCACCAGGTCAGTGGCCACTTGCTGCCACACCTGTGTCCTGGCAATGATGAGGGGCGCCTCACCATAAAGTGCCCCATAGTGTGGCTCCACTAGGGCCACCAAGTTGGCCAGTTCAACTGGGCTCCACTGAACTGCTCTTCTGTGAGCCATGGTACCAACTTTACAGCAGGCAATATGGCAGCCCGCTGTGCCATAACCCCACGTGGAGATGTTGCGCAATAGACTACCACAGGTTCCAATCGCGCTGTTCGAACAGCGCCGTCACTTCACATAGCACTGTCACCAGACAGCGCAATAGGGCCGTACACATGGCAGCCGAACAGGGCCAGGGGAAAAGGTCGGACACAAGGTCATGGGCAATGACGCAAGGCCACGCACAGCGCCATCTGACGTATACGCATCCTGCGCGACCGACCAGCTGCGTACCAGTGCCACAGTGGACTATTGCGCAGTAGTGCCACAGTGCCATATAGTGCCCAGTGCTGTAGTGCCACTGGCACAATGGTGGCCATGGCCTGAATTGCCGATCGTGCACAGCACGTCAGCAGCGTGGCAGACGCCTGCGTAAGCTATCTGGGCATGCGCAGTGCAGTGTACCACACAGTCACAGATCTGCGCCATTGGCTCAGATGACTCAACCGTATTGCGCAAAGCGCAAATTCGCGATATTCAGCCGACACATGCAAATCATCTGATCAGCCATTCAAAGGCGCAGTGGCGCGATTTGCATGTCATTATAGTTGCTCCACTCCTAATTTGCATGCATTGCACTATAAATGTGCGACATTGGGCTGCACTGGCCAGATTCGGTTACTGCAGGTGAGAGGTGAGTTGCATGCTGTGTGATGTTCTGGACAATGGTCATGGGAAAATGCTGTAGACTGCACAGTGACAGGTGTCCACCTGCCCCATACAGATCGCCATAACCGAGCAGAGCCAAGGTGAGGGTGAGGACGGTGGGCGAGGAGGAGGCCCAACTTTACCCCAGAGACAGAGGCCCTCTTCCAGGCCTACCTGGATGAGGAGCCAGTACTGAGTGGACGGAGGGCACCCTCAGTCCCGTGCAAGGGCTGCATGGGAGGGTAGCTTGGGCCGTGAACCTGCACGAAGCCACCAGCGCTCCATGCAGGAATGCAAGAAATAAGATGGGGACAGACCGCAGGAGGTTGAAGGAGAAGGTGGCAGCCTTCAGGGGCGCGATGCTGGCACTGGCGGGGCCCGCCAGTGGTGTTGGAGCTGACCCGGCTGAGGAGACACTGGTTGCATCAATGCAGCAGGCGCTATTGAGGGCGTACCAGGAGGTGGATTCCAGACAGGTGGAAGCCCATCACTGCACGATATGACATGGTGGTGGTGTTGGGGGAAGGTTGTTCACATGCACTCACATGTACTCTCTTTCTGTTACAGATCCTGTTCATCTTCAGGAGACGGTAGTGGTGAGTCCAGGCAGTGATGATGACCTGCTGGACATGGAGGAGGGTCCATCCACCTCTATCACCAGCCAGCAGGCACTGCAGCAGCATGCACGCTGGGCCGCCAACTCTGGAGTCGGTGATTCGGGTGCGGGGGGTGCACAGCCTGTGTCTCAGCACGCTGTGACTATGGCTGTAGCACGTACCTGCACCATTGATGATGCAAGGACTGCAATGGGCAGTGATAGGTGTGTGTCCCATGACGGACACACAGCAGGCCAGCACGTGCCCCTGGGCCTTTCTGGTTCCAACTTGTATACCAGCATGCTGGCACAGTCCCATGCTGTGCCTGTCAGCACCGGTGGGGCAGCACCGGTGGCTGTGCAGGTGTCTGGCACTGTTGCTAGCACAGCGTGGAACGAGTGGACCCTGGGGCACAGCAGTTGGCGGGGCAGCAGCAGCAGTCACCCACCAGGTCTGGGGGTACAGTGTCAATCGGTGGCACATGTCCGCCGCCCTTTGATCCGCCCATTCCTGGTCCTGGCGAACAGCGCCCACGCTCAAGGGGTGTTGTGCATCAGGACCTTCCACACCCTGGGGGACAGGATGCCGTTAGGGCACAGTACCCATTGGACGAGCACACCCGCCTGCTGCGGGAATCAGTACAGCTGCAGAGGCGGGTTGCAATGTCTGTGGAGGCACTGTCTGTGGCTGTGGAGCGGCACAGCAGGGAGTGTGCTCTGGACCGTGCAGAGCTGGTGCGTATGTGGACGGATGTGACTGCCGCCATTGACAGGCTGACCCAGGCAGTGGTCTCTGTCGTGGACGCATTGGGCACACAGTCAGGTGCCCCTGTACCGCACACCCCACACAGTTCACTCTCAACTCCCCGTTCCCGGCGTCGTGCGACACCAGGCCTGTCGATGCCGGGTTCTGCTGTGGCCATCCCGAGCACCCCTGGTGCAGGTTTGTTCGGCTTGCTGCAGACCCCTGTGCGGGCAAGGTTGCGTTCGCGCAGTGGGACCCCTGGTGGTGCAACAGTGCCACCCCATGTGGCCCCTGCTCAGCCTGCCAGTGCTGTTGGGTCATGGTGGGGCCACCCACGCATCCGCGGTGGCCGTGGGACAGTGCTACATGACTGAGCTGTCTCCCAGTGCGGGCCCTGTCTGGTGCTGCCATGTGTGCAATGTGTGTCATGGTGGGCAGTGCACTGCTGGGTGCTCTGCTCACCACGCCGACACACGGACCACCTGCACACCTTCCCAACTGCTGTCCACAGGTGCGTGTGCATGATGATGCCTGCATTCTACTGTACACCAAGGTGCAAGGGTGCCCAGCATCTGACACACGTACTTGGACAGTACAGGTGGTGGGGGTGGTCGGTGGTGCTGTGTGTTAGCAATGTCGGTTCTGCTGTGCTGTGCATCTTCCCATGTACGCTCTGTGCCTGGTGTGTGTGTGTCCATATGAGTGCTCACCCCTCCCTGATGGTGTGTTTGTATGCCTGGACCCTTCCACTCCCCTGGCCGTCATGCATCCCTGGTGTGTTACCCTGTGTGCCTGTGGTTTGCGCATGGACAGTGTTGGTTGCACATGTCCCCTTGACTTACCTGTGTTGTGCATAGTGCTCCTCTGTGATGGTGTCCCGGTGCAGCTGGGCCTGCCGGATCAGTCGGGGTCCCCGCCGTCCTAGGGTGGGCTGCTCATCACCATCAACACCGGCGCCACTGGCGTCCCCATCGCTGTCCCCCTCTTCAACCTGTACGGCTATCCCATAGTCTTTGGCCATGTTGTGCAGGATGCAACAGGCCAGGAATATCCCACAGGCCTTTTGGGGGCTGTACTGTAGGGCACTGCCGGAGGTGTCTAGGCATCAGAAGCATGCCTTGAGCATCCCAAACACCCGCTCTATGATGTTGCGTGTGGAAACATGTGCCTCATTATAGCGTTGCTGCGATGGGGTCATGGGGCGCCGGTACGGTGTGAGCAGCCAGGGATGGAGTGGGTATCCGCTGTCACCTGTGTGGAGATAGTGGAGATCAGTCTCATGTTCAGGTCCATATTGCCCATATCCCTGTGCCACTACCATGGCACCTGTGGCATTCCCACCCTTGCCCCGAGTTTGCATTCCATACATGTGTACTCACCCACTAGATGTCCTGTGGGGATGTCCCCACTCTCGAATCGATGGCACAGTGCGGACTGATACCATATGAAGGCATCATGTGCTTCACCAGGGTGTGTGGCACAGACATTGATTATGCACCCAGTGGCATCACACACCACCTGGCAGTTGACACCGGAGAATCCCTTTCTGTTCCTATATGCGAGCCCATCGGGGCCAGGTGGCGTGCGAATGGCCACATGGGTGCAGTCTATGGCCCCTAGCATGCCAGGCATACGTGCTACCCTGTGGAACTCCTGCATGTTTGCTGTACACTCTGCCGCGGTGCTGGGGAAATGGATGTACTCCGCAGCATGTGGCAGCAGTGCGCTGAGGAATTGGGTGAGGATGCGTGACGTGGCCGACTGTGTGATGCCTGTGGTGTCCCCTGTCGGCCTCTGGAAGGTGCCCGTGGTGAGCAGGCACATGCAGGCTGTCACCTTGGTCTCCACCGACAGAGCGTGACTCCGTCGTGAGGGTGCCTGCATCACATCACTGCACAGCTCACAGAGCCATCTCAGTATTGCCCTGTTCAGGCGGTGCCGGCCCACGATCTCTACATCTGTGTACAGCTCAAAGCTGATGCAGGCACGGTACTGCCTGTTGGGGGCATACCGCCGACGGGCCCTTCCACGGCCACGTCCCCCTGCAGCATGCATTCTCACCCCCCTCATTACAGCTTCCATGTGGAAGCTGGCACTGTCCATTTCCCTGGCTTCTGCCCCCTGGCTGGTGTTGCTGTGTTACCCCCGCTGTCCTCACTGCTACTTCCACTGCACCGGGCACCCCCCACTGACCTCTACAGCCTATGGCCCACGCTTTCCTTGCCTGCCCTAGCCTGTCTGTTGTCTGTCTGTCTCTCTCTCTCTCTCCCCCACCACTTGGCAGCCTTGTAGCGTTCTTGCGCCGCTTCCTTAAGCCTTTTTTATTTTGGCTCATTTCCGCTAGTCTTAATTTCCGGCTGTGCCGCTATTGCGCATCGCGCAAGTCTTTGAATATCGCATTGCGCTCTTTATGCATGGATCCACCCCCTTCGGTTGCGCATGCCTTCATTTTCATTGCGCTGTTGCTCAGCATGTTTTCGGTGGCGCAACTGCCTCCTTCTGAATATCGCAAAATGGCGCAATTTTGGACTTGCGCATGCGCAACCCTTTTGAATATCCGGGCCCATGTATGTTAATGTCCTTATTTCTTTCCTGCCAATGTTTCTGACGACTACTACTGTTTATTGTTATTGCTTCATACTGACCATACCTGTAATGTTCCTGCACTTCTTGTTGTATGCTTGTCTTTTGTTGTACTCTCCCGGGTCATGCCTGAAAATAGTCATTTTATAGCTAAGTGCACCTACCGGGTTAACAAAAACTAAATAAATAAATATGTTGTTCTAGCCACATTTCTGGCAGTTGCCTTTCCCTTTAAGATTCGCTGGAAAGTCTCAAAGCTTTCTCCTCCCACCCACCCAGGTGGTATATCCCTGAGCTCCACCCCCTGATGACAGATCATCCTTTCCAGTGGAAGAAGCAGGTTCCCTCCTTACCGCTCCCGTGCCGAGTAGGCCCTGGCATTCAAATCTTCGGATTTTCTTTCAAACTTAAACTTGTCAGAATTTCTTCTGCATGATCTTCGATCGTGACCATGATGGAGGACAAGTCCTCACCTGGGTTCCGCTGGTGCCCCTGGGGACAAAAGATGTCACTCACTGACCCGCACGCTTCGGTTTTTTGTGCACATAACAACTTGCACTAGCGAGTAGGCAGCATTAGACATACTGGCTAAGTGTTGTGTCACATGAAACTTTTATACATGGAACTTGAATGTTTTGATGCACTGTTATTATTGAAATCTTTGCAAGCAGAGGGAAAAGGGCATCATCCCTAGCCCTCCTCTATTACTGCAAGGGAGTGTGGGATACTGGAGGATAGAGGCACTTTCTGGCTTGCCTCCATAAATCTTCCTACTCCTGCACCTATTTCCACTTGCTGTACTTTGTTTGCACTTAAACCCTGCTTTACATACTAGGGGTAGCCTTTTTAAAGGCTTTATAAATAAATTGAGGCTTCTAGCGCTAGTGCGAAACTGGAAATAACGCGATCACGCACTTCTGGTTTCTTGTGCATATAACAACTCACACTAGTGAGCAGAGCCACGCGTGTCTGTTGGGGACAGCAGGACCAGGATTACTAACACCCTGATTTCTTCAAAGGTAATTTAAACAAACCTTGATATCTATATTACTTGCATAGTAGCCAGTATGAAGAAAGCAAACAAGTTGTGTACATCTTGCCAGATGTATACCACTGGCAAACAAGTGCCCAACTTTGTTTGTGATAGATGCTTGTTGGTTAAAAATCTTCAGGATGAAATAAAATGCCTACAGCCTAAAGAAACACTAAATTCTGAAATTAAAGCCCTAGAGGACTATATAGACCATATGTCACTCTTACTAGCGACAAATACTTCCCCCATAAAACATTCAAAAGATATCCTTACTTATGAACCACCCTTACACATTCCTTCCTCTTTAAATTCAGAGGTACAGCCTGACATCACCTCTACCCCTTCTATAACTTCCACCAATAACTTAATTATGCACCATAAAGATGTAGACAATTGGACAAAAATACCCTGAAAAAAATGCACGGACAAAAAAATCACTTACCACCTAGTATACATATAACCCCATTACATAACTCCTTTCCCAAATAACTGATGAGGTTCCAGAAGATATATTAGAAGTGCATAGTAATACAATATCTAAAGCCCTGGTGCCTTCATTACAGCCTTACGTTGATCAGTCTTATACTCCTATTACACGTGGATCTTCCAAGAATGTCCCCGATCACAACATAAAACACCATAATAAAGAAAGATCAAAATCTCAGATAGTGAAAAATGTAACAATGTAATGGGCAAACCCCTCTTGACGATGACTCTTCAGCCCACTTTCTCAATACCACTTTCCTTATCAAACCAGGAGGTACCATGTACAAAACAACAGGTGTTTGTCCTAGGAGACTCTATCATAAAAATATGTTGACCAAGTAGTATGTAATCCTGACAAGGAGCATCGAACTTGCTCCAGTTTTAGAGGGGCAAAGATTGCAGATAATACTTCAATGACCAAATCTGTCTTATCTTCAGCTGGTGATAATCCTCTAGTGATTATCCATGCTGGAACTAATGATGTTGGGAGATCTGATCTCCAACAAATCAAACAAGATTATGTTGCCCTATGCAATGTATTAGCTGAAAGGGGCTGTAACTTATGCATCCCTGAAATATTACCTGTTCCAAGAGCCACTAGGTACATCACTACTAAAACAAAAGCTTTGAATGAGTGGCTATGTAAATGGTGCTATCGGCAAGGAATAACTTGCCTAACACATTGGGAGGACTTTGAAGATAGACCATCACTTTACTGCTGGGATGGTTTGCATCTCAGCAGAAGGGGTAGTATTGTCCTAGGGGGTAAGATGACATCCTTTATAAATAAACATTTAAACTGATAAAAAAGGGGGAGAGTGGGGTACCCCTCCCCCACATCTCTTGTTACCAATGCCTGCCGACAATATAGCACCAATTTAAACATCTTGGGCCAGATATTCAAAAGGGTTGCGCCTGTACAAGTCCGAACTTGCTCCATTCTGCGATATTCAGCAGGAGGCAGTTGTGCCACAGAAAACATGCTGAGCAACAGCGCAATGCAAATGAATGCATGCTGAACTGTAGGGGGAGGAACCATGCATAAACTGCACAGCCCGATATTCAGCCGGGCTGTGCAGAGTTGTGAAGGCACAACCCCCAACCTGCGCCGCCCTGCACAACTTTGAGCCAAAAAAAAAAGGATCAAGGAGAGGACCACCCACAGGTGAGCTGCTGCATTGCAGGGCGCAACACAGCAGCTGCCACCTGTGGCTGGCCCTCAACCCACTCCCTGTGCCCCCGCAGCCCGATCATGGGCAGAGGTGTAAATCCCACCACCACCCCCACTGGCCTGATCGCGGGCATCTTAAATCCCCCCACCAGCCCGATCGCGGAGCAATGCTCTCCCCCCAACACATCCCTGGAGGTCCAGTGGACCTATAATCCCGATCGCGGGATGGGTTGTAAACCCCCACCTCCGAATATATCCCTGGTGGTCCAGTGGACCGATAAGCCCGATCACGGGCTGAAGTAGTCAGACCCCAGAACATATCTCTGGTGGTCCAGTGGTACGATAAGCCCGATCATGGGCTGAAATGAAACACACCCCGAACATATCCCTGGTGACCTACTGTTCCCCACCCACCCACCACGGCCCACCACCCGCTCCCCCAGCGGCCGGCGGGCAGCAGCATCCACCGCCTACACGCCCACCGACTGACTGCCTGGTAGGACTGCCGCCCATTGGTGCAAGAAGAGCCAATGGGCATGCAGCCCATACCGTCTAAGACAGTCTAGATTTGTGAATGACCACATTCATTCACAAAAGTGGACTGTCTTATGCGTATGCTGCAGCCCGTGACAGCGCTCGCAATCATGCATACCCTCTAGCGATCGGTCGATGGCGATGGCGGCAGAAGTGGATGCTGCTGCAACAGCTGCGGAGGCGGTGGTGAACTTCGTGGGTGAGTGGGTGGGGACACCTAGGTACCAGGGACATGTTTGGGGGTGTTTAATTACTCCAGCCGCCGATCGGGCTTATCGGTCCACTGACCACCAGGGATATGTTCGGGAGGGTGTGTGTTTCATTACTCCAGCCCGCGATCGGGCTTATCGGTCTACTGACCACCAGGGATATGTTCGGGAGAGGGGGTGTGTTTCATTACTCCAGCCCGCACTGGGCTTATCGTCCACTGGACCACCAGGGATATATCGGGAGGTGGGGTTTACAACTCCATCCCGCGATCGGGATTATCGGTCCACTGGACCACCAGGGATGTGTTGGGGGGGGGACACATTGCTGCCCGCAGTCAGGCTGGTGGTGGTGGTGGGGATTTAAGCTATGCCCGCAATCAGGCCAGTGGGGGGTGGTGGTGGGGATTTTACACTCTTTTGCCCACGATCGGGCTACAGGGGGCGTTGGTCCCCGATGGCTGCTGCCTGGCAGGGCGCAAGTCCTTGGGGATCGGTGCACCTGCATGCTAATGGCATGCAAATGGGGCCATAATCAAATGCAAATGGCCCCCCCGCGCCTTGCATGAATTATGGCCCCATTTGCATGTCACCTTTTGAATATCGGGATTTTGCACATGGCACAATGGTACTTGCACCACCGCAAGTGGTCAGAGTGGAGCATTCAACTTGTGGTGGCGAAGTTCCACTGCGCCATGCACAGTGGCTGTGGCTGGGTGATATTCAAAGGAGCGTTTGGCGCGCAACTCCTTTGAATATCGCTTCACACCCCTGCGCAACTATTTTGTGCAGCGCAAGGGCTTGCTCCACAAAATAGCGCAGTGTGAATATCTGGCCCCTTATCTTTAAATGCACAATCAATGACTATTTACAAGCATGCAGAATTTGAAATATTGGCCCAATCCTTAGATCTAGCTTTAATTGCTATCACTGAAACTTGGGGTAATCCAGACAAAAAATGGACTGTAGAGATTCCTGGCTTTAAGCACTACTGTAGATATAGACAGGACTCAAGGAAAGGGGAGGGGTCAGTTTATATGTAAAGGAAAACATTCCATCCTATGAATCTACGACCAATATACAAAAAAAGTTTATGGGTCCATATTAGACCCATGGGCACTTCCAAGCTACTTATTGGGACTTGTTACTGACCACCTTCTACTGATATAAACCAGACCAAGCAGTTAGCTGATGAGATCGCCCAGATAGCACACGAAGGCTCAGTCCTCATACTGGGGAACTTTAATCTTCCCACCATCAATTTGGACACTGTATCTGGTATTAATCAACATGATGAACAAATACTCTCAGCCATTATTAAATTAGGCCTTCAACAAATAGTACTAACATACTAAAATGCCAGCAGAATAGGCCTAACGGTCTTTCGTGTCTGCTCGTTTGGTCAGCCCCCATCCTGGGTGCTGACCTTGCTGTCCCCCTCGCCTTCTCTGGCTTCTCCCTTCCCAGTTCCGGATATTCTCGCTGCATTGGATTTTGCTTCCAGAACCCTTCCCCTGTACCTGTCCCACCCCCTCTTGAACCCCTCCACTGTCTCTGCCTCCACCAGCCCCCTAGGCAGTGCATTCCAAATAGCAACAGAACCAACAATGGGAACAAACATACTGGACCTTGTTATAACAAATTTAGAGACTCTTACATTTGATCTTCAGATTTTAAATCCGTTGGGTAACAGTGACCATGTCAGTTTTCTTTTCTGTACAATTTTCCCTACAACCTAAAACTAATAAACTAAAAATAAAACAATATCATAAGGCTGACTTTCATAATAGCAATAGTTCCTTAAAATCTCTCAATTGGGAACAGCTTCTTTCTCCATTAGATACTGAAGATGCATGGGATTTTCTAAAAACAAAGATTCTTCAACTTGAAAAACAATACGTACCAGAAAAATATAAATATAATAATAAAGGCAAAATACCGCCTTGGTTTAACGGAACAATTAAAAAATTAATAGTACAAGAAAGTAAACTGTTCTCAAACTTAAAAAAATGCTCACTACAACAGAAAGATGTAGCCTTAGCAAGGTACAGGGTGACAGAAAATTAAAAAAACAAATTACTCTGGCTAAATGCAACCTGGAATTCAAAATAGCACACACAAAAGATTGCCATAAGGCATTATACTCCTATCTAAATGGAAAGAAAGGAAACAATAATTTGATCGGCCCATTAGTTTCCAACAATAAAACTATAACATTTGATATTGAAACAGCATCTGAACTAAAACAGATATTTTTCATTTGTTTTTGTTCAGAAACCAATTATCATCTTACACAATGAAATGACTCCAAAGTCTAAAGTACATAATATTTCTCATCACAAAACTCGGGGGTCTGGATTTATTACAACAAAATACAAGCTCTGGCCCAGATAATATCAGTTCTAAATTTCTTTTAGGGACAAAAGATACAATCACCCTGCTTCTAACAATTATCTTTAATAAATCCCTTCAAGAATCAATAATTCCTGCTGATTAGCGTACAGCTACTGTTACATCCATTTTTAAACAGAGTTCCCACTCAAAAGTTAAAAATTATAGGCCCATTAGCCTAACTTCCATAACATGCAAATTAATGGAAAAAATAATCAAACAACTTGAACGTGAAATAGCAAATCTAAACATCAATGATGAATATCAGCATGGGTTTAAACCGGGTTTTTCGTGCACCACAAATTTGCTTCCTTTCTATAATCATATCAGTTATAATCTAGATAGTAACATTCCCACGGATGTTATTCTTTTGGACTACAGCAAGGCATTTGACAAAGTGTCGTACATCATCTTGATTGATAAACTTACTCATCTAGGGTTTACATTATCCATTATCTCATGGATAGACAGCTAGTTGGGAAATAGGACTCAAAGAGTAAGGGTAAATGGTGCTTTATCTGATATAGTGGAGGTGACTAGTGGGGTCCCTCAGGGAACGGTCTTGGGTACAACACTCTTCAACTTGTTTATTAGTGATATGCGTATTTCAGCTAATAATTTTATAGTCAAATTTGCCAATGACTCCAAACTTGGTGGTATGGTTACTAACCCAGATAACTGTCACAATTTAAAACTGGATCTAGCATCAGTTGAGAACTGGGCACTTAAAAACAGAATGTACTTTAACGTGTCTAAATGTGTAGTACTTCACCTGGGAAAGAACAACCCTAGGCAAATTTATTACCTAAATAACATCATTTTAAGGAACTCTAGTGTAGAGAAAGATCTTGGAATAGTAGTAAATGACAAATTATCTTCCACTTCTCATTGTTCTAGAGTTGCAAATCAAGCAAACGCATTACTTCGCAGGATTAATAAAACTTTTATCTCTAAATCAGAACAATGCCTTATGACTCTGTATAGGTCACATGTCAGGCCCCATCTGGACTATGGATCTCCATTCTGGAGTCCTTACTTGAAAACTGACATCAATAGAATCGAGAAAGTTTAACGTAGAGCTGCTAAACTTGTTCCCCACCTCGCTCATCTGGATTATGACACCAGATTGAGAAAAAAAAACGGACTTTATTCACCAAGCAAAGACGCATTAGAAGTGATCTTCTGCAGCTGTTTAAGATCCTTCAATCCCCAACCCAAATGGTATTATGTGGTATAGTTTATTCAACAAGAAAAATTGTAGCAAGATTGCACAAAAAACAGAGGTAAAAAAGGCAAAAAATAAGAGGCTAAATTATTTCTCCATTAGAACACCTAAAATATGAAACAAATTACCCCAGCATATAGTTGATTCTTCAGCAATTACAGTATTTAAGAATAAGCTTGATAGATGGATGGACGATCAGAATCTGGGCTAAACATACCAAGTATATGGAGGACAATCTTAATGGGCATC
Organism: Neoceratodus forsteri; assembly: GCA_016271365.2. Taxonomy (NCBI): domain Eukaryota; kingdom Metazoa; phylum Chordata; order Ceratodontiformes; family Ceratodontidae; genus Neoceratodus; species Neoceratodus forsteri. The sequence goes on from JADMNL010000030.1 coordinate 80,665,970, forward strand.
CTGCCTTCTTTTGTCCTATACACCATGTTATGCTACATGCATTTATTGCCTGGGGCATGACCACAATACCCAGGCCTGCGACATGTGTCGCTTGTTTCACCGAGACATGCTCGACTGCCTCACTCGTAGCTGGGCCACTCAGGAAAAACTGAACCCGCTAGTCAGATCTAAAGAAGCCCGTTGGGTGATCTCTGTGGCTGTGGGGTCCGCCGAGCAGTTAGAACAGATGAAGGCTTTTTGAGGAGAAGGTGACTTGGGCCACCAAGCAGTCCTCTTTGGCTTCTGCCTTCATCCCTCTTAAACTGGGCTCAACCTTTTCAGGCTCCTTCAAGGAATTGTGCCAGTCTCTCCTGACCAAGGGAGAGGGCCCTTCGGGCTTGCATAGCTCGCGCTTTAAGAAAAAGGAGTCAAAAGATAGAGAAAAGTCACCGTCTATGTTCTTGGGACAGAGAGTGGTCTTGGTCCCAGGAAAGTTCAAATTTGACCACGGTCAAAACCGTGGCCTTAGCCGCTGGCTTCACGGTGCCCCCGTCAGGCCAGCCTCTTGAGACGTGGGTCGACGATCCAGCCGAGATTTTTCTCGACCCAGTCGACCTGCTTTCTCTTGAGGAGGCCAACAGTTCTCTCTTTAGGATTCTGGTCCTACCAACCGACAAGCTAATCCTGCCCATTGGGCCAGATCAGAAGGCTCCAGTAGACCAGAAGGAACCACGGCACTCCCCAGTTCCCACCGAGTGACCCTGACAGTCTCGGTCATCTTCCTCCAGTGGGTCGTGCAGGTCCCACAAGCACCATTCTCAGTGTCGTAAGAAGCGGCACCGCTGCTATTCTTCTTCCTCATCCCCCTCGGCTGAGAGAAGTCTTCGGTGCAAGTTGTGTCGACGCTATGAGGACCTCTTGGCAACAGTTGGTTCTGGCCTGTCAGAAGCTGACACCGGCTCACACCCTGGCTATTACCTGGTTGTCTCCTTCCTGGTCATTGCCTTCGGAGCAGGTAAAGATTGTTTTGGCTCAGCCTAAACCGGTGCCTCCACTGATCATGGTGAAACCACCACCTCATCAGCCACCATCCGGGGTTCCATCCAAGGAGTCTCTGTCAACTAAGGGGCTTCCCCATTGGCTGTCTGTCACTCTCATGCCTGACCATCCATGGTGGGTCGAGGGTGACATAGGTGGTCGGATGCAGTACGGGAAGTTTTTGGAGTCTGATGATGACTCCTAGCTTCACTCCTGACTGGTCGACTCTTGAGTCGGCAGGGGATCTCTCTATGGAGGAGGGCCCTTCATCCTTCTTGGGCATCCTCTGTCTCCTCTCCGAGTCCACGGGGATGCAGTTGGAGCCTGTTCAGAACCGGGCCCGTTACCCCCTTACCGATATCTTGGATAAAGGGGATTCACAGACTGAGGCCTTCCTGGTGGCCGAGGTTATTTTTGGTCAGGCCCTGGAGCTTTGGCAGCACCTTGCTTTCAGCCTCACACCACCTGCCCATATGGCTCACAAATATGTGGTTCCCTTTCAGGGTTCATGGAACACCCCTTGGCAGAGGGGATAGTGACAGATTCCGTGTTCCAACATTCGGGTCATAAGGACATGGATAAACCTCCGGACAAGGAGTCCAAGAAGCTGGACTGCTCTGCAAAAAAGGTTTATGCTGCCTCTTTGCTCGGTCTCCACCAGGCGAGCTCAGCCACTATCATGGCATATTTCTCCCATGCCCTCTTAGGGTCCCTGGATGAGGTGCTTCCTCATCTTCCCACAAACCTCCAGACCACAGTCAAGCAGTTCCAGGGTCAGGGTCAGGCTGTAGCCAAACAGCAACTCCAGACAGCCTTGGACACTGGGGACTCTTTTGCCCGCTTGCTGGCGGCCGCTATCACCATGCACCATAGGGCCTGGCTGAGGATCTCTACCTTCATGGCAGATACTCAGCAGAAGTTGATGGATGGTCCCTTTTTGGGGACCGACTTGTTTGGACCTGGAGTTGACAGTCACCTCCAGCGCATAGCGAAGTTCAATGCCACCTTGGACTCTGGCCAATCCATCCAAAAGGACTCTAAGTGCTCCAAGCAGCAAAAGCGCAAGCCCTTTCGGCCTTCCACCCCTGTGGCCAAACCAGCCCAGTACCAGTCTGGGCAGCAGGCTCAATCTTGGTGCCCCTGGCCAAAGTCAGTGGCCTCGGTGCCCTGAAAGCCCAGAGGCAAAGGTCCCGGCACCTCCTCAGCCTGATCCTCCTCCTCTGCCAACTCTGCAGTGATGGAATGGGGGTTGCCACCCCCATACCTGTCACACCTCCCATGGGGGGCCGTCTCTGCCACTTCGTTTCCGCCTGGTCCACTGTTACCACGGACAGGTGGGTTCTGGAGGTGGTTGGTCAGGGTCTGCCTCTGGAATTTGAGCAGTACCCTCCAAGTTGAGCCCGCACCCCACAGGAGGGCTTGGTATCTGCGGACACTCAGTCGGCTCTCTGAGACTACATAGCCCAACTCCTTCACAAAGAGGTAGCGGTCAAAGTAGTGGATCCTTCTGCACACCCAGAGTTTGTCTCCAGGTACTTCCTGGTGCCAAAGCAGATGGAGGGGCTGGTGCCCCATTCTAGATCTGCATGACCTGAACAAGTTTCTCAGGTCCTACACCTTCAAGATGGTGACTCTGTCCCAGATCATCCCATCTCTTGAGCAGGACATGTGGTTCTGCTCTCTGGATCTTCAGGATGCATTCTTCCATGTCCCAATCCGTATGTCCCACTGAAGGTTCCTCCACTTCCATGTAGAAGGACACCTGTATGAGTTCCAGGCCATGCCATTCGGCTTCTCCTCAGCCCCCAGGGTCTTCACCAAATCAAATTAAATTTATTTATAAAAAGCGCATTTCCAAAAATGTTCAATGCACTGGAACAATAATTTTAAAACATCAATAAACACTACTGTATTAATTAAAACCACACTTCAAACAACAATTCATACTTCTTTAAAATTCATACTATATCTGATAACTTAATAGACCGTATAAATACTAAACGCAGTCAGAAAAGGGCAGACTAAATAAATACGTTTTTAGTGCACTCTTAAAACTCTCAATGGTCAGGCACTCCCTCAGCCGATGAGGCAGAGAGTTCCACAGGGTAGGGGCTACAAAAGCACGGGCCCCCGATGTTTTAGGTTGAACCCTGGGAACCTCTAGCAGTCCCTCAAAGGAGCAGGGGGTGAGCAGTAGGGACACAGGAGATCTTGCAAGTAGCTGGTCCCAGCCTGTGTAGGACTTTGTGGGTCAGCAAGCCGACCTTGAAGTTGATCCGACACTGTACTGGCAGCCAGTGCAGTCCGCCTAGCACAGGTGTGATATGGCTCTATCTCAAGGAGCCAGTCAACAGCCTGGCTGCCACATTCTGCACCAGCTGCAAGCAGTGGATATCAACCCTCGGTAGCCCTAGGTAAAGGGCGTTACAGTAGTCAAGGCAGGAAGTCACGAAAGTATGGACCGGAGTTGGAATATAATCGAGCAGAACCAGGTGCTTCACCCGGGTGATATTCTTCAGATGGTAAAAGAGGTCTTGACAATGGCCGACACCTGAGATTTAAGTGGCAAACCGTTGTCAAAAATAACACCCAGGTTTCACACCTGGACAAAGGTCATCAGCTGAACGCCCCCGAGCCATAGCTTGGAGGGTTGTCTTGCTGGCAAACCCATGCCCCGATGACCTGGGTCTACTACCAACACCTCAGTCTTTGCCAGGTTCAACCTCAGCCAGCTGGCACTCCTCCAATCCTGAATCTCGGAGAGGCAGTTATTAAAGACTGAGAGGGCCCCATCCTGCTCGGGACAAAGGACATGTGTAGCTCAGTATCATCTGCATAGCAGTGAAAACTCAACCCATACCACCTAATAATGTCTCCTAATGGTAGCATATGCACTGCGAACAACATGGGTGCAAGAATGGAGCCCTGCGGTACCCCGCAGAATAGGGGCCAAGGAATAAATTCCCTGACACCACTCTTGAGTCCTACCCTCGAGGAAAGAGCGAAACCACCTGAGGACCGTACCAGACAGTCCACAGATGAACTGCAGAGGCTCCAACAATACACCATGGTCCACAGTTTCAAAAACGCTGCAGAGAGATCAAGGAGGACCAAGACTGAACGAATCTTCTGATCTCTTGCTACTAGGAAATTAAGTACCCGAACAAGTGCCATCTTGGAACTATGCCTTTTCCTAAATCTGGACTGGAGAGGATCATAGACATCGTGGTTGGATAAATGATCATCCAGCTGCAACGCAACAACCTTCTCAATAACCTTACCCACAAAGGGTAGGTTAGAGTCGGATCTGTAGTTTGCCAGACAGTCCGGGTCAAGGAAGGGATTTTTAAGGAGCAGTCTTACAACCGCCTCCTTTAGGGGGTCTGGGAAGAACCCCCCCTCTCCAATGATCTCCAAACTATCTCGGCAAGGACCGGGCCAATTTCCTCAGTGTACCCCACAAGAAGGCATGTTGGGACCGATTCCAAACTACAGCTGGTTGGTCGCAAAGTCTGGATGATCCTCATGATGTCGGTGATAGCCGGCCGGCCAAAGTCAGACCAGGCAAACCAGGTGCTGGGAACCTCCTGCTGATCTCCACCACACCCAATAGAGGGGTCTGAGCAGATGCCAGAACTGATGGTGGCAACTGTATCTGTGAAAAATCAGGTAAACTCATCACACTTCTGTGAAAAAGCTCCTCCAGACTGAAGACAGATTGGATTGCACAATCTGTCAACAGTCCGGAAGAGCTGAGCTGGTTGGTTTTGTGCAGCTGCAATCTCCCTGGACAGGAGCTCTGCCTTCTTATGGGCGATTTCCAATTGATAGACTGTATGATCCATCAATCTAAGTCTGTCAACAACCAGACCTGATTTCCACCAGTGCCTCTCCAACCTTGGCCCCCACTCTCCTCAGCTCCTTCAAGGTCCCATCAAACCATGGGGATCTTGGGTGAACAAGGACTGCAGCTATGGAATCCAGGGCCTCTGTCACAGCCTTATTGTAGGCTTGTTCTGGAGCCCCTGGGTCCAAGCATTCACTCGGTATGCTCGATAGGTCATCTAGTGTCACACCCCTTAATGGGTGGTACCGGACCATTTTCGTAGGGGCAGGCCTATTTGGGGGTGCCTTGAAACTGAACCCTATGGTGTGATGGTCAGACCACCCAACTGGTTCCACCACCAAGTTGGAGATCTTCATCCCCAGGAGTAACACCAGGTCCAATGAGTGACCATGAATGTGGGTCGCAGAGGTAATTACCTGTGTGAGGCCCAACTAAGTCATCAGTTGGAGAAAGTCATGACCAAATTGCAAAAGTTCATCATCAGCCCAGGCATTGAAATCCCCAGGAACTAACCATCTGGGGGATTCCAACACCATGTCAACGAAGAAGTCTGTGACTTCCTGCAGGAACTCTTTCCCATCACCTGGTGGATGGTAAATGAGTAGTATCTTGCATCCTACACCTGCACCCATGATACACTCAAAAGGATCTGGTGGCCCCCACTGGAACATCCACAAGGCCCAGTTCTGATTTGAAACAAATGACTACACCCCCGTCCCTACGATCCACCCTCGGGCAGTGTATCACTGAGTACCTGGCCGGAATCACTGATGCCAAAACTGGACCAGCGTTTTTGTCCAGCCAGGTCTTGGTGATGCAAGCCAGGTCTGATGTACCAGCAAGATCCATTGTCACAGTGGTCTTGTTCTTTATATACCTGGCAGTGCATAACACCGCCCTAGTAGGATGGGCAACCGAGGAAGACTGCGCTGCTTGCCTGCACAAAGCAGAGCCCTTGGGTATGGGGACCAGACAGGGAGGTCCCCTATTCTGGACCCAGTTCGCCCCAGGGCATCTCCTTGTCCTCACGACCCCAGTCTGCCCACTCCTCTCTGTTCCCCAAACCAGGCCCAGTCTGCCCCCACCCCTTTCTTCCTCCTAACTATCCCCAATACATGACATCACTTGTAAACCTCCACTGGTAAAGGGGGACAGTTAAAAAGGTGGAGGTCCCTGAGCCTGGTGGGAGAATAGTGCCTGACCATCTGTGTACCGGGTCAGCACATCCTACTCAACAACAGTACACAAAGACTACACAAACCACAACTACAATCACAATCAATCGCACACCACACTGACACAATATGCACCAAATGCATAGCAGTGGTGGCAGCACACCTGAGGCATCGAGGGGTCCGGGTGTACCCCTACCTGTACAATTGGTTGATAGCAGGTCCCTCCAGTGGAGTGGTCCAGGGATCTGGCCCTTCAGACCTGCATCGACCTGGACCTCCTTGTCAATGAGGCCAAGTCGGAACTCACGCCCAAACAGGTGATCAGTTTCATCAGGGCAGAGCTCGACTCCTACCGAGCCAGAGCCAGGCTCCCAGCGGACAGGGCAGAGGTTCTCTCCTATGCCCAATCATTTCTGGTTGGGAACTTACACCCTGCCCGGGACTTCCTACTCCTCTTGGGGTTACATGGCGGCCTGCACCACCATGGTCCGTTGGGCCTCATGGCATATGCGCTCCCTGCAGTGGGAGCTGGCCAGTCAGTGGTCCCAGCACAGAGGTCACTTCGACCGGCTGGTCACAGTGACCCAGAGGATGTGGGACACTCTCCAGTGGTGGACCATCCTGGAGCATCTGCAGGAAGGGATCCTGTTCATCTGCCCTGAGCCGGTGGTCATCATGATGACCGACGCCTCTCTCATGGTCTGGGGTGCCCATCTAGGGGAACACAGAGCCAATGGGCTCTGGACCACCGAGGAGTCCTGATGCCACATCAACCTGCTGGAGCTCCGAGCAGTTCAGCTGGCACTGACTGCATTCGCTCAGTTTGGGGTCAAGTAGTTCAAGTCCAGACAGACAACACGACCATGTACTACCTCAACAAGCAGGGAGGGATGCATTCCCTGCCTTTGAGCAAGGAAGCTCTCCGCACTTTGACCCTAGCGCACAGTCTGGAGGCGGATCTCTAACCCATCCATGTGGCAGGAGCCTACAATCAGTTGGTGGACGCCCTCAGCCAGATGGGCGAGGTGTCTCATGAGTGGTCCCTCCACCCGGAGGTAATTTACAGTTCGTTCTCTCAGTGGGGTACCCTTCATGTGGACCTGTTTGCCTCCAGGGAGAATGCAAAGCTGAGGCTGTTCTGTGCCCGCCTCCTCAGCAAGGCTCTCTGCAGGGGAATGTCTTCTCAAGGCCATGAACATCAGGCCTTCTCTATGTCTTCCCTTCACTTCCCTTGATCCAAAAAATGCTGCTCAAGGTAGGGAGGGACAAGACACAGGTGATTCTGGTGGCTCCGGACTGGCCCTGCCAGTTTTGGTACCCAGATCTCCTCAGCCTCAGCAACAGGCTCCTAAGGCATCTTCCAACATGCCCGGACATGCTTTCCATCAACCAGGGGAAGGTACTCCATCCAGACCTTCAATTCCTGCATCTGACAGCCTGGTTCCTGAGCAGTTAGAGTTCCAGGCTTTGGGTTTCTCCGAAGATGTCTTCACAGTTGTGGAGGCTTCTCTGAAGGAGTCGGCCAGAAAATGCTATGCCTTCAAATGAAAAGATTCTCCATTTGGTGTCAGGGCAAAGGGCTGGAAGCTTTGACCTGTCCAGTGGCCAGCATTTTGGATTACCTGTGGTCTCTCTCCAAAGGGGGACTTCGGTCAGCAACCCTTAAGGTGCGCCTGTTAGCCATCTCTGCTTACCGGGCACGGGCTGGTCAGTGGCATAGGAGACAGTGGTCTGGCGCTTTTTCAAGGCTTAGAATACACATCTCCTCCAGTGTGTGAACCTCCACCTCCATGGAATCTGTTGCTGGTACTGGCAAAGCTCATGGGCAAGCCATTTGAACTGATGCACAAGTGTGAGATGTCATATTTGTCATGAAAGACCGCCTTCTTGGTGGCCATTATGTCAGCCAGAAGGATTGGGGAGCTCCAGACACTTTCGGTGGAGTCTCCTTACTTGGTCTTACACAGGGACAAGGTTGTCCTGTGCCCCAACCCCAAGTTTCTCCCAATTTTTTAATGTGTAGACCCCATCTCCACAAAGACAGGATGGAGGCTGTCCAGAGGAGGGCAACTAAAATGGTGCAGGGTCTGCACCAGAAGACATCTGAAGAGAGATTAAAGAAGCTTAATATGTATACTCTCGCGGAGAGGAGGGACATGATAGAAACTTTCAAGTACATCAAGGGAATCAATGGAGTCCAAGATGGTAACATCTTTCGAAAAAAATGTGCAAGAACAACGGGGTACAATTTGAAGATAGAGGGGGGGACAGCTCAAAGGTAATGTGAGGAAGTATTTTTTCACTGAGAGGGTTGTGGATACATGGAACAGCCTTCCTGAGCAGGTTTTGGACTCAAAAACAGTGGAGGAATCCAATAATGCATGGGACAGACATAAGGCAATTCTAGTGGGGAGTAGGAGGAAGTAGGCTGTTGGTAAACTAGGATCTGCAGCCTATGCATTAGGAAGGGAAATGGGCAGAGTAGGTGCACCAAGCGGTCCTTATCTGCTGTCAAATTCTATGTTTCTATGTGTAACTTAGATAATTACAGGACTTTTTTTGTTAACCGGATCGATAAAGTCCAAAATGGCTTATTCCTGTATAAAAATAGTTTTACCATACCAAGGTTATGTCGGAGTTTCACCTGAATCTGAATTCTGGTGTTCTATCCAAATCACACCTCGGATGCCAAATACAGGCTCCATACTTTGGACCTGAGCCAAGCGCTCACCTATTATAAAGAGCTCACGGCCAGAGTACAGGGAGAGGTTCATCAGCTGTTTGTCACCTATGCTGAAGCCGCACCTGGGAGACCTGCAGCCAAGCGGACGATTGGCAGATGGATTACATCATGCATTGATCTCTGCTATAGATTGGTGGGTAGGGAGCCTCCTGTAGGGCTGTCTCATTCCACCCGCTATACCGCTGTGTCAGCTGCTTCTAGGGACTCCCTATCCAGGAAATCTGCAGGGCTGCTACCCAGAAGTCGGCACACATCTTCATTTCCCATTACCACATCAACCTTGAGTCGCACCAAGATGCTGGTTTTGGGGCCTCAGTTCTCGAAGTAAGGGGGTGTGCGCCTTACCTCCCTCCCTCCTCCAAGAGAACTGCTAGGAGACTTCCAGAAGTGTGGATAGACCATATCCACGTCCCTAGAAAAACAGGTTACTCACCTGTAACAGTAGTTCTAGGAGTGGTATATGTTGTTCATCCACACGGACCCATCCGACCTCCCTGGCTTCGGTGCTTACACTCTGCTTTCCAGTGGGCAAGATCTGATATCACGGGGCGGTGCTGAGGAAGATACCACCCAAGTGGGTAAGAGGAGCCAGCCTGAAGACCTTCCGGCTATTCTTAAAGGGGAAAGGGTTCTGCTAGAGTGTGGATGTGGATTCAAGCTTGAAAAATGGTCAAGTATGTGGCAGCTAAAATTCATTGCAAAAAAAAAAAAATGCAAGGTCATGCATCTGGGTAAGAACAACCATGGTACTGACTACTACCTGGGGAGACTAGTAATCACCCTGCAGGAGCAAGATCTGGGAGTTATCATTTCAGATGATTTAAAAGTGGGTAACCAAAGCAAAAAAGCAGCAATAAGGGCCAGCAAAGTGCTAAGATGCATAGGTAGGGGCATCTCAAGTAGCAGGGAGGTGATTCTGCCACTGTACAGGTCCTTGGGGAGGCCCTACCTTGAGTACTGCATTCAGTTCTGGAAGCCTTACCTCAGAAAGGACATAGACAGACTGGAGATAGTGCAGAGGAGGACAACTAAAATGATTCACAGTCTCCATGAGTTGTCTTACGAACACAGATTAAGGGAGCTCAATATGTACTCCCTGGAGCAGTAAAGAGATAGGTTGGACATGATTGAGGCATTCAAATACCTAAAGACGCCTCCAGACTCAACAACTTTAATGCCCTTTACTTCAGGGTCAGGGGAGGTACCAGCCGCAGGCTGCAGCAGGTGCAGAACACAGCAGCCTGGTTACTAGTGGGACTATCTTGGTCGTGCCATGTGACCCCGGTCCTGTGTGCTCTGCACTGGCTTCTGGTCAGGTGTAGGGTCCTTTTCAAGGTAGGCTTGCTCACCTATATGGGCTGGGTCCTAGCTACCTGTTTGAGCTCCTGTCACCTATGGCCTCTGCCCACTCTCTCCATTCTGAGGGGCCTCCTGGATGTTCCCAGGGTACAACTCAAGACCTCTGGTGATCGAGCACTCAATGTCTCTGGGCCAAACCTATGGAACACGCTTCCAGCTGCAGTCTGGGAGGCCCGCTCGATTAGCGTCTTTAAGCAGAGGCTTAAGGCCCATCTTTTTTGCCAGGCTTTTGAGGATTAAGCCATCTCCCCCGTTTCCCGACCCTCAACTATTGTACATTTATACCACATATTTATCATTTTATAATTATGCTTTTAAGAATGTTTTAAATGTTTTATTACTGCACAAGTGATATTTTTTTATTTGTATCCTGTTTTTATCATGTACTCGGTGATTCACCGCTCAAGATTGGATCGCGGGGGGAGGGGTTAAGACCGAACTTAACCTCAAGAGTGTACTAGTTGAGGAGACTGAGTCATTTGAGTGTATCGTGGTAGCAGGTGTAGGTTGTAGGATCGCCCTCATCTACTGTCCACCCGGAGATGAGAAGCAGTTCCTTCAGGAAGTGGCAGACTTCGTCGTCGACATGGCATTTGAGCCGCCCAGACTGATAGTTCTGGGCGACTTCAGCACCTGGGTGGTTGATGAATTCTTGCAGTTTGGACAACACTTCCTCCAGCTGATATCATCTCTGGGCCTTACACAGCTAGGTACCACTGCTACCCATAAACATGGTCACTCCTTTGACTTAGTCTTTCTCCTGGGGATCGAGGCCTCTGATTTGGGGATGGAACCAGTTGGATGGTCCGATCACTACACCGTGGGATTTAGTTTTAGCCCCCACTTCATAGGCCTACCTCTGTGGAGATGGTCAGGTATCACCCTTTACGAGATGTTAGCTCTGAAGGCCTGGTGGTGGTACTTGACCTATCGACCCTCCCAGTGGCAAACAGTGACCCAGAGGCCCTTGTAGTAGCCTATAATACAGCTATTTCAGTGGCCCTGGATGTCGTTGCTCCTGTCCATGTTCGCCCTCTCTCCCTTTGCCCTCGGTTCCCATGGTTTGATGGGATCTTGAGGGAGATGTGGCGACTAGAATGAAGGTTAGAGCATTGCTGGTGGAGATCCTCCCTTGATGCAGACCACCTTAGATTGATGGAGCATTATCAAGCTTATCAATCTGCAATCACCCATAAGAAGGCAGAGTTCCTGTCCGGGGAGATTGTGGCTGCTCAGCATCGACCAGCTCAGCTTTTTCACACTGTAGACAGACTGTGCAACCCAGCCTGCCTGCAAGTTCGAAAAGCCTTTTTGCAAATAGAGTGCGACAAACTTGCTCGATTCTTTGCAACTAAGGTGGCCGATATCAGGGCGGCACTCCATCCAGCACACTCTAAGGGTGTTGCTCTGGATCAGCACGTGGTCGCTGCTCCTCATCTCTCCTGAAGTACCTTCGACCGATCAGAGTTCATGGATATCATGCGGATTGTCCAGGGTGCGTGACTTACGTGCTGTAGTTTGGACCCTGGACCTGCTTCCCTGATTTTGGGTCATATTGATTCCATCGGTCCGGTCCAAGCATGGATAGTCTGGTGCTCCTTGGAAACAGGTGAGTTTCCTAGCTCCCTGAAGGAGATGGTGATAACACCTCTCTTGAAGAAAGCTTCTTTGGACCCCGACTGCCATGCAAACTACAGACCAATCTCAAACCTTCCCTTTTTAGGGAAGGTGATTGAGAAGGTAGTGAACATACAGCTGGAGAACCATTTGACCATCCCTGATATCTATGAACCCCTCCAGTCCAGTTTTCGAAAGAATCACAGTACTGAGACAGCGCTGGTTCGGGTGCTCAATGATCTCTTGATGGCTAAAGATCAGAAGAACCGCTCCATCTTGGTTCTTCTAGATCTCTCATCAGCCTTTGACACTGTGGACCATGGAGTCCTACTTGACTGCCTGAGGTTCATCTGTGGACTATTGGTGTAGTCCTCAGGTGGTTTACATCTTACCTCACTGGAAGAACTCAGAATGGTATCCAGTGTTTATTCCTCGGACCCAGTTTCTCTGTCTTGTGGGGTTCCTTAGGGCTCAGTGTTGTCTCCCTTGTTGTTCACAGTGTACATGCTTCCCCTAGGAGACACTGTAAGAAGGTATGGGCTGAGGTTTCACTGCTACACTGATGATACCCAGCTCTGCCTTTCTTTTGCACCCGACCAGGATGGAGCTCTCTTGGTCTTTAATAACTGCCTCGCAGAAATCCAGGAGTGGATGGACTCGAGTTGGCTGAAGTTGAATTCGGAAAAGACAGAGATGCTGGTTGCAGGTCCGGCACGTTGAATAGGGGGGCTGGGGGTTGGTTCACCCTCTAGGCTTTACCCTGGGGGGTGTATCACTCCCGAACTCTGAAAAGGTGCGTAACCTGGGGGTAATTTTTGATGAAGGGCTGACTCTGCGCTCACAGGTGTCTGCCGTCATCAGATCCTCATTCTATCATCTGAGGAATATCTCCAGGATTGGGCACCTTGTTTCGTCTGGCGATCTTCCTACGCTGGTCCATGCCTTTGTGTCCTCGCCCTTGGACTATTGCAATTCCCTTTACCTAGGGCTACCTGGGGCGGAAATCCACCGCCTGCAGCTGGTGCAGAATGCAGCGGCCCAGCTTTTGACTGGAACTTCCCGGTCCAGTCATATTTCGCCGGTGCTGCGCGGACTGCACTGGCTGCCAGTTCAGTGGTGGATCACCTTTAAAGTCAGTCTTTTGACTTTTAAAGCCCTACATGGACAGGGCCCAGACTACTTGCAAGAGCTCCTGGTTCCTTACTGCCCTGGGTGATTGCTCCGCTCAGCTGACGAGGGGTTGCTAGAGATCCCAATGGTATGATTGAAATCTTCTGGTGCCCGTGAATTTATGCATGCAGCCCCTACCCTCTGAAATTCTCTACCCCGTCAGTTATGGGAGTGCGCAACTGTGGAGGGATTTAAACAAGCTCTGAAAACATATCTATGGTGTCAAGCATTTGGTGGTTAATTTTTCTCAATTGTAGCAGCTGTTTTATCAATTTTAAGATTTTGAAATTCTGATGTTTTTAAACTGTGTTAGGCGCCTTGGTTTTTGAAAGGCGCGGTAGAAATAAAGACTATTATTATTATTATTATTACGTACGGTGCCCAGAGCCTCTGGGATTTGGCGCCTTAGAAATAAAGTTGCCTTGCCTAAAGGGTATAAACAGAGTCCCCACCCAAGAGCGCTTTGTCAATAACTCCATGAGAACTAGAGGTCACGACATGAAACTGAAGGGGGTGGGGTTGGATTCAGAGGCAACGCGCACAAGTTTTTCTTCACAGAAATGGTTGATCCGTGGAATGGCCTACCTGCCAAAGTCACTGAATCCAAAACAGTATGGGGATTTAAATCAGCTTGGAATAGGCACAAGGGGGTAGTTACAAAAAGTATCTGAGTAGTGGGGAAGGATCTGGGCAGACTAGATGGACCGTTGGTCCCCATCTGCCGTCACTTTCTATGATGTTCATCGTATACCACTCCTAGAACTATAGTTACAGGAGAGTAACTTGTTTTTACTCACCTGTAACTGTGGATCTTCCCTGTGCCAATCTTCACCATTCATCACTGGTGGGTGGTTGGTTGGCTGCAGACAGGCACCCCATGGGAGCTGTTTTGGTAGTAAGGAGGAGCTGACTGTGCAGCCCACGAGGCCGAAGCACTGCAAGGCGCTTGTGGGTTGGCCAGTGATGGCCATTGGCTCCTCCTCCACCTCAGTTCTGCATCTCCTGCTGTTGAGACAGCACCTCGACTAGCATCGGAATTGTTCTCTGCGACATAGCGGCCTAGTCCAATGTCAACACCTTCCAGAGCTGTTCAACGCTGTTCCTTTGACTCCTTCACCGCAAATCCATCTCAGTTCTGCAGCCCACTCAATGCCATTTATCTCCAGACCGGTAAGCTCTTTCCTTTTATTAAGCGGTGTTGAGTCTTTTACTGTTTTGTGTTTTTGTTACAGTTTGCATCATGCCTGGTCCTCGGGACAAGAAACATCGAAGAAAATGGGTCAGCCTCCCATACGTCACTGTCCCTGTGGCCGACAGATTTCCAGTACTGACCGGCATAATGTTTGCCTCACCTGCCTTGGACCCCAGCACGACATGGATACCAGCAACACCTTCTGTATGGACCACCGCATTCTGGAGCACTGTGCGTTAAAGATCAGCAGGGCTCTGCCGACTTTTGAGGGGCAGCGTCACTGTAGTCAGTCCAAGCACAGGACTCTCAGCCCTTCCTCCAGGTCCCCTTCTTGGGCACACCTGGTCCAGTGAAGAGGGTGCTTCCTCCTCCTCTTCTTCTTGCCTTGCCATTGAGGAGGTTCCTACCGGAGGTCTGGTCTGGCTCCACTAGGGGCCGGGCCAGGAGCACCGCTCTGGCAGTCACCTCTTCGGAGGTGCAGGCTCTCCTGTTGTTGGGGCCACGGTTGTGAGTTCTGGTGCGGGGCATTCCTCAATGCCGCCTCGGATCCCAGGGCCATTCGCGGCTCCGGTGATCAGGGCGACACCGCAAGGGATGCGAGGCCTGTTTGCAGCACCATGAGCGGGAGAGCCCCCGGGGCCGCTGGTCCAAAGCTCCTCTGGATTGTCTCCTCTTCGGAGCCGGCTGATTCGGAGGCTGATCCGGACTGGCAGCCCGACTCCTCATAGTTGGAGGGCTCTCCATGGCCTGGTACTCTTGCGCCTCCCGAGGTACCCCTCCTGTGGCTCCAGTGACTGCAGCCCACACCGACTCTCGAGCCGATGGTGGCTCGGTGGGTCAAGTGCATGCTGGTGATCCCACTACTGTGGGAGTGGTGGTCCAGATTTTGAGGGAGGGAGTGGCTGCTGTCCCCGTTGCCATCCCCTCTGTCAGGATCAAGACCAAACCTCCCTCTTCTGAGACTCTCCTTGGAGAGTCACCAGAATTGGGGGGTTCCTTGGCACAGGGCTTCCTCAGAGTCGATAGGGTTGAGGGGACAGGGTGAGGGATGGCAGCACACTCCTGTGGCCTCCGGGGACGGGGGAGAAGCCACAGTGCTGAGCCCAGTTTCTCTCTTTCGTCCCCTTTGAGGGAGTTCTCATTGAGTGGGGCTAGGGACCACCTTTCTGGATCCATGTGGCCCCGTTCCCCTCAGAGGGAAGCTTCTCCTACAGGGCTAAGTCCTGACTGCTTTGCATTTCTTAATAGGTCAGTGAATTTGCAGACCTGCAGATTCCCGCTTATACCAGGTTCACCTGTAGAGTCTTCCAGCCCTGGCAGAGGCATGTCATGTACAGTGACAGGTTCATCTGTGCCTCTTTGTCCAGCTCTCCTTCTCCCAGGCCACGTTGGTCTTTTGGGACCTTTCACCTGGGAACAGTTCAGATCCCAGGATGCAGATTTCCCCAGTATGTTAGGGCTATGGACGAACAGGTCTTTTGACTGGTTTCCCCTCCGTAGCCAGAGTCTGACTGTGCAAGCTCCTTGGCCTCCTCATCTTCCTCCATGGAGGAAGAGGAACCCTTTGCCCATGTGTCCTCAGACGCTGATCAAACTCACTATCAGTGCTTCCTAGCAAGGCTGGTCAGGGATTTGCACATTACCCACTTTGCCTGTCATGATACTGGGCGTGCGACGCAAGCCTTCTTAGACGAGTTCAGGGCACACCATTTGGTGGTCCTCTCCTGGCCAGTTCCCTTCCAGGAGGCATTGTACAGTACCTGGCAGCTTCCATATGCCACAGTTCCAGCCTCCATGAACTGCAGGAGGTGGTATTGTGCACTGTGAGGATCTCCAGGCTCTCTGCCTCATCCCACTTTGGGACTGACGCATCTAGACACTCCTTTCAGGCATAGACATCCGGTCCGCGACTGACCCCTGGATCCTGACTCTGTGGAGCTCGATCATCTGGGGCAGAGAGTTTTCTCCTCTGCACGTATGACTCTATTGTTTCACATCAGGCACACCACACTGCCTATAACAGGCATCTGTGTGCAATGCTGGGTCAGGCTGTAGCATTGCTGCCTGATTCAGAGGCTACCTAGCAAGCCATAGCACTCTCTGCTATAGGTCTGGAGTTGGCAAGGCACCAGTCAAGGGCATCTTATGACGCCAATGAAGCTGCTTCACGACTTGCAGGGGCAGCGATCTGCATTAGGCGGATGGCGTGGCTTCACCTTTTGAGGTTGTCACCTTTGGCCTGGCGTAGGTTACTGGCCTCCTTTTTCCAGGGGACCCATATTTTTTCCCGCAGGGCGAAATGGGAGTTGCAGGAGCACCTTCTTTCCCCCAGGGGTTAGGGGACCCCACCTCATCCCGACCAGTCCCAGGCCTAACTGGCCAGTGGAGGGTCTCCCCCCCCATTATTCCCCAATTGGGGGGGGGCTGAGGGATGCTATTCTCTCAGGGATTTCTGGGTCCCCTTCGGGGGAACTCGGTACTCACCCACCAGTGATGAATGGTGAAGACTGACACAGGGAAGATATGAAAATTACATACCTACTGTAACTCTTGATCTTTCTGTGTATCTTCATCATTTATCCCTGAATCCCACCTACCTGGGGGTGCTGTTGAGCACACTCACCGATTACACGTTCTTCGCTTCAGCTCTACAATTTCTGTACTTGTTTGACCTTAAAAACAACTCTATCCAGTACATATCAATTATTTAACCAGCTAACCTGACAGATCTTATCGAGAGGAATACGCAGATACCCGATTTAACAACGGTGAGACAGAATGAAGGAGGTGGAGGAGGTTTGAAAAATCGACCTCTCATGGAACAACAGGCCGCATCACAACCAGTGGGAGCATCAGGATCTAGTGATCCACCATGGCAGTCCTTGACGGCCTCAATGAGAACGATAGATGGGAAGGTGGAGGAAATTCTGAAACGGTTTGGGGAATGAGATCTAAAAATCGAGTAGGCTAATACAACAGCAATGGCTGCAGAGGCTCCAGCAACTAAAGTCCTGTCCATGGCCAGCAATTTAGTGAAGTAAAACTGGCAGCTTCGCTACTGACTAGAAGCCCTAGAAAATGTACAAAGGGCAGTTAACTTATGGTTGGTCGGTCTTCTGGAAGGATCAGAAGGGCCTGATTTGACAAGTTTTCCTACAAGATTGGCTTCCAGGGATCTTAAAAATTTTCCCCAAACACTGCCTCAGCTTCTCCAATTATCTGGGCCTACAGAGTTACCCCATGGGTCGCACCTATGCTGTAAGAACTCCCAAGTACCATTTTAATAGTTACAACTGGAGTGGACATCAGAGACAATTACCTGCAAACAGCTCGAGCGTCAAAAAATTTCCAATATGATGGGGCATCTCTCCACCTCTTCCCCAACCTCTCGTTCGCTACTCGCTCTCAACGGAAAAAGCTTGATGGAGTAAGGGCCCACTCAAGGAGCCTGGGGGTCATGCACTTGTTAATGCCTGCATGCCTCCGGATCCATTATGGAGGCCACATGTATCAGTTTTCTGACCCGCATGAAGCGGGCAAGAAGGTGGAAGCATTCAAGAAGGAATTTGCTGCAGCATCGCGGCGGACAGGCGAACAGCTGGAAGATGAAGCTACATGAGAGGGCCGATGGTTCCTTGAGCTTGTTTCCCATTTTCAGCAACACGTAAAAGAGACTGCAGGGTTTATCCTGGACTGGGGCTTGATCCTGGACTGGGGCGTGATTCAAGGTTTTATAAAATGATAATAAGATTACCTCATCTGGGAAAGTTTTGGGTGAGGGATTAACTTGCCAGAAAACCTCACAAGAAGGACTGATAAAGCCAGTTTCATACATTTCTATTTTGGGTAGCGGCAGCAATAAATGCTGTGGGTTTATTATGTTTCTGTTTGATTAAGGGAGAGATACAATTAATATCTCATTTCCTGTTTTATCGCAGGATACCCTGATAGTTTAAACCGCTCCTGTATTGTAGTCAGGAACCAAGGTCAATGTGGCTCATCTGCCAAGGTTACAGAAGGTTTAAAAAATTGGTTAATGTAAGTGTTGGATGGAGATTCTTTTATATTAGGTTAATTATTGATGAGGTGCAGGACCTATAGGATCTGAAAAGGTACTAAACATACTGTATTTTATGATTGTAATGGGATCACATCAGCCATCTGGCTGATTCTAAAACTTCAAGGATTACCGTTAAAAAAGCAAGATCACCTCACTCTTGCAAGGTGCAGCTGTGATGGACTAAGTTATATGGACTCAAACGAACTACTCCCAACTCCTTATAACAACTACTTAGGTTACTATATGAATCTGTATTCCATTAGATGGCTCCTGGTACTTAGTTTTATATGCTTGGTAGGAGGTATTTACTGTATGTTGTTGTTTTATTGTAACACAAAATACAAGCACAAAAAAAAATGAATCCCACCCACCTCCCCCTCACAAGGCCTCAGTCCCTGAGCTGTGCCCCCTCCCTGCTCGCCTCCCCTCTCTTCACTCTGCTGGGATCTTTTCCCCTCCTTCCCTTGTGGACCTCAAAGAGGCCTCTGGGGGAGTGTCAGAGAAGGGCAAGTAGGGCCTCTATCTGGGCTTCATGGGGACTTCTGGTGGGCCCCTTCTTTATATGGGGTCGGCTATCCCCTTGGTTCACCAACCTTGGGTCCTCTGCGATGAGGGGGGGTTCTGGGGCTGACTAAAATGCCCTCTGACCTTGTTATTCTACTCTTTGGCTATACCCTACCCCCTGGGGTGGGACACTTTAATACTGGGGGTCCTTCTTCCCCCCCCAAAGAACCCAATGGGTTCTCCTGATTGTGGTAACAAGAGGGGGGAGGGGTTGGAAAGCCTCCTGGGGAGTTGGGATTTGGGGAGGCCTTACCCAGCTAACAGGATTCTTCAGAGTTTCCTCGGAATCTCTCTGTTGAATGATATCCCTTGGAGGATCTGCCAGCTTAATTCTGGATGGGGCTTGGCCTCCCCCCTTAATTTTCTCTCTTTCCTTCCCTTCCTGCCCTTTTGGCCATCAGGAACTGGGGCCTTTCAACACATAACCTCCCAGGTCCCCCTCCTCTGTTCTCTGGTCGGCCTATTTCTTTTTCAGTTTACATCCTTTCCTTTTGTTGTCTCTCGGGCTCCCTTGACCCATCCTTATTTTTCTCTATATCCTGTTTTCTTCGGTCTCCCCGGCATGCAGAATTGAGGCAGAGGAGGAGCCAATGGCTGTTACTGGCCAACCCACAAGCGTCATGCAGTGTGTCAGCTGTGTGGGAGGCACCGACTCCTCCCTCCTACAAATAAAAAAAGCTCCCTCGGGGTGCCTGTCTCCAGCCAACCACCCACCAGTAATGAATGGTAAAGATACACAGGAAGATCAAGAATTATGGTAAGTATGTAATTTTCATTTCTAGGAGTGGTATATGGTGCACATCCAAATGACCCTCCCTTGGCAAGTGGTCGGTGAAATCCAAAGATGCCCAGCAGGTGGTCTCCGCAGCTGCAGGGTCTGCCAACAAGTTTGATTAGGCGGCAGCTCACACCTCCTTGGCCTCGGCCTTCATTCAGTGCCTCTTTTACGGGGTCTTTTAAGGAGTTGTACCAGGCCTTACTGACCTTAGGGCCCGACTTCAGGGCACATAGAATCTGTCAGCAGATAAGGACCATACAGTCCTTTTCCCTGCTCTGCTGTACAGCAGGGTGCCTTTATGCTTATCCCATGCACTTTTGAATCCCCGTACTGGTTTTGTTTCCACCACCTCCGCTGGTATGCTGTTACACAGATCCACCACACCCTATGCCTCCCTCCAGCCTCATGTTATGTTCCCCTGTTCTTGTGCACTTTCTTCTCTGAAATATGCTTCCCCCCCCCCCAATACTGTTTATTCCTCTAAGGCATTTGAAAGTCTCCATCATATCCCCTCTCTTCCAGTGAATAGATGTTAAGTTCCTCGAGTCTTTCCTCATAAGGCTTGTGGTGCAGTGCATGTATCATTTTTGTTGCTCTTCTCTGGACTTCTTCCATTCTGTCTATGTCCTTCCTGAGATGCGGTCTCCAGAATTGGACACAGTATTCCAGATGGGGCCTCACCAGTGAGCTATACAGTGGCATCACCACTTCACTCCTCCTCCTGGTTATGCCCCTTCCTATACACCCCAGCATTCTGTTTGCTTTCCCCACTTTTTTTCCCACATTGGATGACTTCAGGTCATCAGATACAATAATCCCTAGGTCTCTCTCCTGACTTGTGGTAGCTAGAACCTGCCCCCCCACCCAATCCTGTATTCCTCTCTTTCGTTTCTGTGTCCCAGCTGCATTATCTTGCACTTCTTAGCATTGAAACCCAACTGCCAAACCCTTGACCATTCCTCAAGTAATCTTAGGTCATTTCTCATTTTATCTAGCCCCTCCTGTGTTGACTCTGTTGCAGATCTTAGTGTCATGTGTAAACAGGCATATTTCCCTCTGCAATGTCACTTCTGAAGACATGGAATAGGACTGATCCCTGTGGCACCTCACTGGTTACCTCCCCCTCTTTGGATTTTATGGCATTTACTACCACCCTCTGGGTCCTGCCTTTTAGCCAGTTTCCAACCCATTTTACTACTTCAAAGCCCACACCCAGATTCCCCAATTTGTTAAGCAACCTTCCGTGTGAAACGGTGTCAAAGGCCTTGCTGAAATCCAGGTAGGCCACATCCATCGCCCTTCCCTGATCACCCAAAGAAATCGGTGAGATTAGTCTGACAGGACCTTCCCTCAGTAAATCTATGCTGCCTTGGGTCTTTTCCCTACTTGACTCTGGGAACTTCACTACCCTCTCCTTAAGGAGGGACTCCATCAGCTTCCCTAACACCAAAGTCAGGCTTACAGGTCTATAATTGCCTACTTCCAATCTCGTGCAGGGGGACCACCTCTGCCCTCCTCCAGTCCCCAGGTACCTACCCATCTCCAGTGAATGGTTGAAGAGGGTTGCCAGCGGACCAGCTAAGACTTCCTTCGAAACTCTAGGGTGAATCCCGTCTGGCCCCATTGCCTTGTGTGTCTTTACTTTCCCTAGTTCATCCAAGACTATATCCACCTTAACTGGGCTGGTGTCCACCCCAGGCGCGCGCGCGCACCCCCCCCCCGTAAAGCTTTCCTGGTGAGCCTTGACCCTTCCCCTGCCTCTTCCTTGGTAAAGTCCAAATCAAAAAAAGAGACCAAAAAACAGTCTTGCCATTGATCGTGGGAACAGAAACAGTCTCAGTCGAGGGCTTCTGATTCCCACACTTCTCCTGATCAGACTTCGGTCAAATCTTCAGCCCAGGCCACCAGCTCCATGGCATCCCCGTCGGCCCAGTTGGCTGAGATGCTGATCCATTCTCCAGACGAGATTTTTCTCAAGCCGGTTGACCAGTTGTCAACTGAGGAGACTGACACTTTGCTTTCCAGTCCTTATTCAGACCATTGGAGGGACGAATCAGTCTGCTGACCTACTGCCTCTGGTCACTGACCAAGACTCGGAGATGCCTCGGCTTTCACCCACACCCTCCGAGGCACGCCGCCCAGTCCCCTGCGTGGTGGCGGTTGAGGTTTCAGTCCCTCCCGGGGTCAGCGGTTCCTGCCAACATCAGCGCTTCCACTCTCAACACTCTGGAAAGCAATGCTGCCGTTGCTCTTCATCCTCATCCTTCTCGGGAGGGGAGAGGAGAGGCTTCAGTGCAAGGTGCATTGACACTACGAGGATCTTATGTGACAACAACTAGTGTTCTGTGGTATGACACCGGCCCCGGCTACTACACTGGCAGTCATTTGGCTCTCGCCTCACCGGCCGACATCTTCTCGGCCTCAGGAGCTGACCAAAATGGTCCTGGCTCGTCCACTCCTGGTGTCTCCACTGATTCAAGTGGAACTGCCACCTAAACAGCTGATGACAACTGCTGTGACCCAGGAGTCTCGGCCAGCCATGGGGCTTCCTCATTGACGGTCAGTCACCATCACTCCTGATTATCCACTGAGGGTCAGTTGGGACTCTGGCGATTGATCCCTTTTCCATGACTCCTCGGAGTTGGAGGGTCCCTCCTTGCACTCCCGTCTGGTTGACATGGAGTCGGTTGGGGGTGTCTCAGTGGACGAAGGCCGTACTTCCTTCATGGATTTTCTCTGCCTGATCTCTGAGTTTCCGGGTATGAAGATGGAGCCCGTCCAGAAACGGGCTCAATACCCCTTGACAAGAGATCCTGGACCAGGGTGATACTCCTGGGGAGGCATTCCCGGTGGCAGAGGCCATCCTTGGTTCTGCCTTGGAGCTTTTGCAGTGCCCTGCTTCCTGCCCTGCACCCTCTGCCTGGATGGCCTGCAAGTATGCGGTACCTACCAGTTCCCTATCGGGATTCACAGAACACCTCCCTCAGCCGAGGGGGCTGGTGGCAGATTCTGTGTTTAGGTGCTCTGGCAACACTGGTGACGTTGTCAAAAAACCCAACAAGGAGTCCAAGAAGTTGGACCATGCAGCTAAGAAGGTCTGTGCTGCCTCCTTGCTATGTCATAGTCAGGTAAGCTCGGCCCTCCTCATGGCCCATTTCTCCCTTGCCCTGCTGGGCATCCTGGATGAGGTGCTTCCTCATCTGCCGTCGGACCTCCAGACCACAGTCAAACAACTCTGGGACCAGGGCTGGGCTGTAGCACAGCAACAGCTCCAGACAGATATGGACATTGGGGGCTCCTGTGCCCGCTCCGTAATGGTCGCAGTGGCCATGCATGGCAGGGCTTGGCTGAGAATCTCGACTTTCACGAGCAGACACTCCGCATAAGCTGGCAGATTTTCCTTTCCTGGGCACTGACTTGTTCAGGTCCAGGTTCGAAGGCCACCTGACCCGCATTGAGAAGTCTAGTGCCACCTCAGACTCCATGACATCTGCCAACACAGACCCCAAGAGCTCTAAGCAGCAGCAAAACATGAAGCCCTTTTGGTCCACCTCCATTCTTGTGGCCAAACCAGTCCAGCACCAGGCTGAACAGCAGGCCCAGGCATGGCGACCTTGGCCGAAGTCAGTGGCCTTGGTCATCCGTAAGCCTGGAGGGAGAGGCTCCTCCTCCAAGCCTGCCCAATAAGATGAGAGGTGCCTCCCTCATGCCCTTCACACCTCCCCTGGGTCCTCCTGTGGGGGGACAGCTTCACTTCCCTTCTGCCTGGTCCGCAGTCACTATGGACAAGTGGGCCCTTGAGGTGGTGGGTCAGAGTCTGCCTCTGGAATTCGAGCAGTACCCTGGATGCCGAGCCCTACGGGAGGACTTGGTATCCGCAGACATCCTGACAGCTGTTTGGGACATTTGTCCAGCTCCTCTTCAAGGAGGTTGGGGTTCCTGTCACAGATCCTCTGGAATACCCAGGGTTTATCTCTAGGTACTTCCTAGTGCCAAAACGGACAGGGGGCTGGTGCCTCATCTTAGATCTGCACAACCTGAACAAGTTTCTCAAGTTGCGCACCTTCAGGATGGTAACTCTGTCTCAGATCATACCATCTCAAGAGCGAAATGTGGTTCTAGGATTGAGGATATGTTGTTCTATCCACACTTGTTGGCAGATCTGCCTTCCCCTTTAAGATCTCCGGAACGTCTTCAAGCTGGCTTCTCCCACCCACCCGGGTGGTATAACCTTTGGCTCTGCCCATGACACCAGATCTTCCTTTCTGCTGGAAGGTTCAGGTTCCCTCCTTAGTGCTCTCACGTGTAATAGGCCCTGGCTCTCAAATCTTAGAATTTACTTCCAAACCTTTCTTTAAAACTCATTTGAGTTTGATCTTCCACCTCTTCCCTTGCTACCATGATGGAAGAAAAATCTGTTCTTGGGTTTCGCCGGTGCCTCTGTGGGCAGAAGATGTCTCGCATCGACCCTCACACTGCGTGCGTTTACTGCCTGGGACACGACCATGATCCGCAGGCCTGCGATCACTGTCGGTCCTTTTCTCCATCGGTTCTGGAAGACTGTGCTGGCAGACTTCAACTAGGGTGACCGGAAAAGCGTTACCCGCCGGTTAAATCTGAGGATGCCTGTTGGGTGGTCTCCACAGCTGCAGGGTCCACTGAGCAGCTGGAACAGCTCAAGGCCCTCGAGGAGGCGGCAGCTCAGGCCATGGCGGGCTCCTCTTCAGCTTCAGCCTTCATTCCGCTCCAACTGGGATCCTCCTATTTAGCTTCCTTCAGGGAGTTATGCCAGTCTCTCTTGACCAAGGGAGAGGGCCCTTCTGGGTTGCACGTGTCGTGCTCCCGCAAGAAGGAGTCGAAGAAGGAAAAGTCGTAATGTCGACGTTCTTGGGACCGGGAGCGGTCCCGCTCACAGGAAAAGTACAGTTACGTAAGAACTTACCGTAACAACAGATCTTCAAGAACAGCTCTTGCAGCAGGTTACACCATTAGGACTGAAGCTGGCAGGCGCAAGGACCCCACGGAAAAATTCTAGCTAGCAATATCCAGTGGGGGACCACCCCTGACATCGTCACCCTGGCGTCCAGCATCATACAAAGGGGTGGTCCCCAGCATCCTCAATTCTCCCGCCGGAGACTCCCGGCATAAAGGTGACTTCTGAAGGGGAGACCGAGGATCCGCTTCCAAAGGAAGAGCTATGAAAATAATGATATTCTGATTGTGTCCGAGAC
Source organism: Neoceratodus forsteri (assembly GCA_016271365.2). NCBI lineage: Eukaryota > Metazoa > Chordata > Ceratodontiformes > Ceratodontidae > Neoceratodus > Neoceratodus forsteri. The sequence goes on from JADMNL010000030.1 coordinate 80,690,723, forward strand.
GCCCAAGTCTGAACACCAAACCTCCTGAGGGGAAGGTGGGAGGGAAACTACCTGCTGCAAGAGCTGTTTCTCGAAGTAAGATAGTACAGTCACGTAAGAACTTACCGTAACAGTAGATCTTCGAGAACAGCTCTTGCAGCAGTTTACACCATTAGGAGCGATTCCCAAGCAATACTGGAAATCCCTCGAAGGTGGGAGGAGGCTAGGTAGAGATCATGAGTTGGACCGAAGCCTAGGATAGGAGTCCCTGAAGGACTGCTAGACCAAAACCAGCTCTTCATCGTGATGCAACATCCAGGCTATAATACCTGATAAAGGTGTGCACGGTGCTCCAAGTAGCTGCTGCGCAGATGGCTGAAATGGACACGTTCATCATGGCCGCAAAGGAGGTAGCCACCCCCCTTGTGAAATGACCCATAACCGCTCCCGGTTAAGGTTTGTTACGTTTCTGGTAACAGAATGTGATACAATGGATGAGCCACCTGAACAGCGATTGTTTAGAAACCGGAGCCCCCAGCATCTTATGGGCGGAGACGAAAAGCTGATCAGATTTACGGTGGTGCCTGGTTCTGGTCAGGTAGTATCTTAGACACCTATGCACATCTAGAGTGTGCAGCAGGGCCTCTCTTCTATTAAAGTATTTAGGAAAATATGCTGGCAGGTCAATGTCCTGATTGAGGGTGAGGGCTGAGACCACCTTAGGTAGAAACTTTGGATTTGTCCTGAGGGACACCCTGTCCTGGTGAAAAAGCAAATAAGGTTCTTTGCATATGACTGCATGAAGCTCAGAAATCTTTCTGGCCGAAGTAACAGCAACTAAAAATAACATCTTCCATGTCAGGAGACGTAGCTCGCAATCCATGGCTGGTTCAAAAGGTGGCAGTGTAAGCTGCTCCAGGATGAAGGATAAATCCCATGGAGGAATGGGATCCTTAATCGGATGCCTAAGGTGTAAGACGCCTCTCAGGAATGCTTGTGCGGTGTCCAGCTGAGTTATAAAGCATAGGCCTATAGGAGTATGATAGGCCGAGGTAGCACAAAGGTGTACTTTTATTGAGGAGTAGGCCAAGCCTGCTGGAAAAAGAGACAGGAGGAAGTCTAGAACCGAACCTTCCAGACAATCCATGGGGGAAAGTCCTCGTGCTTGAGCCCAGAGGCAAAATCTGCGCCATTTCATGGCGTATGTGGCATGAGTGGCTGGTTTTCTAGCAGCCACTAGAACATCTGCTACCCCTTGTGAGACCCCGTAGCGCATGATCGCTACGTCCCTAGAAGCCAGGCGTGCAGGTTCAGAGAGCGAAGGTCCGGATGGACCAAGGATCCTGCCTCCTGGGACAATAAGTGAGAACTGATTGGCAGAGGCACCGGAGGTTCCTGAGACAGTTGGTGCAGCAGAGGAAACCAAATCTGTCTAGGCCAAAAGAGCACGATTAGTATCAGCGTCGCCTGCTCTCTGCGGAGTTTCAAAAGGACCCTCTGGATCAATGAGAAGGAGGGGGGGAATGCATAGAGGAATCAGCCCGTCCACGAGAGGGACAACGCGTCTTGCCAGAAAACACCAGGCCCTAGATCTAGCGAGCAGAAATTGGGCAGTTCTGCGTTGGATGGGGACGCGAAAAGATCTAACTCTGGTGTGCCCCATCTGTGAAACAGATCCTCTGCCACCTCCTGGAGTAGTTCCCATTCGTAGACTCTGGCCTGAGACTGACTCAGACTGTCTGCAACAACGTTGTCCACTCCTGGGACATGTACAGTGATAAGGTTAGCACCGTGTTGCAGAACCCAATCCCACACCCTCATGGCCTCCCTGCAAAGCGAGTAGGGATGGGTGCCTCTTTGTTTGTTGAGGTAATATATCACTGCGGTATTGTCTGTTTGCAACAGCAGAGTACCCGGTGGAATCTCTGACTGGAAGGCCTGCAAGGCGTAAAGGACTGCTCTCATCTCCAAAATATTTATGTGGAGATGAGCTTCCTGGGTCGTCCACGAGCCCTGAGACCTGACCCCGTCGAGGTGTACTCCCCAACCGGACCTTGAAGCGTCCGTGGAGAGTGTCACAATTGGAGATGGCGCAATAAAGGGGACTCTCACTGACAGGTGCTTTGGTTCAAGCCACCATTGCCAATCCCAGATAACAGCATTCGTGATCCGAATTGGGAGCTGCAGATGGTCTTGCATCTGATCCCATTGTACCCGTAACATCCACTGGGTCACCCGCATGTGGAGACGGGCTAAAGGGACTGTCACAATGGCCACAGCCATGTGTCTGAGCAGGCAAAGGATCAGTCTTGCTGGGACCATCTTCTTTGTCAAGATGTCCCTTATAAGGAATTTGACGTGCCACTCTGTCCTTGGGCAAAAGAACTTTCCCCTGGACGGTGTCCAGAACTGCACCTATGAACTGCAGCCTCTGCGACGGAACCAGGTGTGACTTCTCCTGACTGATGATGATACCCAATGACCCAAAGAGGGAACGAGTACAGTGGATCGCGGACATCAGAGCCTCCTGAGAGAGGACCATGAGGAGCCAGTCATCCAGGTGTGGGAACATGTAGTGGCCTTGTCTCCTGAGAGCCGCCGCTATGACTGCCATGCACTTTGTAAATACCTGAGGTACCGAGGACAGTCCGAAGGGTAGGGCTCGGAACTGATAATGGCAACCCAGAAACTCGAAGTGCAAGAATTTCTTGTGCGTCCGAGCTATGGGTATGTGCAGGTAAGCATCCTGCATATCCAGAGACGCTAAGAATGTGCCCTGCTTGAGCATGGGAATTAAACCCGGAAGGGTCACCATGCAGAAGCGTTTGTAAAGGACAGAAGTGTTGAGGTCGCTGAGATCCAGAATCGGACGAAGGTCCCCTGTCTTTTTGGGAACCAGAAAGAAGTGGGAATAATAACCTACACCTCTCTGGTTCTGTGGTACATGCTCTACAGCCTCCTTTCCCAGAAGCGCAAGCACCTCCTGCTGTATGAGCAGTGCGTGCTGACCCGAATAACGGGAAAGCAGGGGAGGTCTTGATGGTGGGTGGTCGAGGAATTCTATAAAGTGTCCTCTCTCGACCAGTTGGAGGACCCACCGGTCGGCAGTTATCGTCTGCCATCTGAGAGGTGGCGAGCGATGCGACCCCCGACCTTTTCTTCCCATTGATCCAGAGGAGGGGCGGGGGCCAGGAAGGAGTCATGCTGTGGCGGCATTACTCCACGCAGGCTGGGTCGGTTTGGTGCATCTCTGACCTTGGCCTAAGGAAGACTTAGGCTGGGCCTGACGATTGAAGTTGCCCCTTTGCTGCTGGCCGGAATGTGGCTGCTGCCATTGTTGCCAGCAGCAAAAATGATTCTGGTTCCTACGAAAGGAACCAGATTTGGGCCTGTACAGTCCTTACTGCCTTCCTGTAATTTGGTGATCACCTTCTTGCAATGTTCACCAGATAGGACTTCACCGTTGTAGGGAATGTCCAAGATGTTTTTCTGGACGTCCGGTGTAAATCCGGAGACGCGAAGCCATGAGTGTCTCCGAAGACAAATGCCGAGGCTGCTCCCTTTGCTGCGGAGTCTGCTGAATCGTAGGCGGCTCTCAAAATTTGGGTCCCCAGGTCTGACCCACTGTGAAGGGAGGTTCAGAAGCTCCTCCTTCTGCTCACCATCCGGAAGTGCTTTGACTAGGTCTTGACCCTGTTCCCAGAAGGCATTCTGAAACTGAACCATGTGTATCAGACAGTTCAGTGACCTAATGGAGCATGTAGCAGCCGCGTACATGCACCTACCCAGTGAGTACAAGTGCTTGGACTCCTGGTCCGGAGGCTGTGTACTCAAATGTTGTGGTCGTTGAGACCTGTCATGGGAGGTCGTAATGACCAGGGAATCAGCTAGGGGTTGTTGCGCCAAGTACAGGTCCTCTGCAAGGGCCCTGTACAGGTGGTCAGCCTTCTTCGGCACTGCGGGGGTGGAGTGCGGATGTTTCCACGCGGCCTTGGTGATGTCCGCGAAGGTGTCCACCAAGGGTGGCACCACCACAGGCTTAGGGTCCTTCTGCCGAAGATAACGAGCTAGGTGCTGTCGTTCGGGGTCTAGGTCTTCCGTTTCCCATCCCGTGTTCTCCTGGATGTGCCTCATGATTTCAGAAAAGGAGGGATCATCTGGAGGTGACCTGGGGAGGTCTCATGGGTCAGGTGATGGGATGCTGATTGGAGAAGGAGACCTGGAGGTATCAGAAGTGTCAGGTCTAGAGTCATCCCCCTATGGAGTGGACCGTCTACGTCTGGGTCGCTTGGGACTGGGGGACCCTGAGGGAGATATTGACAGGGGCCTTCTTTCTTTGGATCTGCCCCTAGGAGGTGGAGTAGGCTCCTTGGGGGTCAGAGGTCTTCCTACTGGCCCCTGTGGTGGAGGAGGAGTGGGGGAGTAGGCTTCACTGGGACCACGTCTTTCTCGATTGTGTCCCACCAAAAGATAAAGAGGTCTTTAACCTCCTGAGTGTTCATACCGGACGACGGACCTGGTGTCGGGGTTGGTCTGTCGCCAGTATCGGGCTATCGCCTATCGTCTCCCCTCCCTCTGAAATCTACTCCCCTCTTCAGCTCACCCTCTGTCTCGCTCCATGCCTTACAACACCTGCTAAGGCATACTGCTGTTTCCATCTGTACTTGTCTCTCTCTCTCGAGCCGCCTGACTCTCATCTCCCAGCCTCTTCTGTTTTCTCCCCTAACTGGGCCACCAGCACTTTTGGCCCCCCAGTCTGATCTAGGAGTTGCATAATCGTATGCACTCTTTATTTATTGCAGCCATGCAAGAACCAATGTACTGATCTTTTTTCAAAGCTAGATATTATGCTGTTGCTATGTTAAGTGAGGACTTTCCACTTATATTCACCTTGCCTCAACTGCTAATATATTTTGCATATGAACTTTCTATGTTTGTAATTGCTCATGTCTATACTCCCCTCCACCTCCCCTTCCCAGGTCGCACCTGGAAATAAGCCTTGATTCAGTGTTGCCTTTCCTGATTATATAGTTTATTTAAAATTTTGGTATTTTGTTTTATTAAATATGTGCATGTTTGTAAGGAGAATATAACGGAAAAGAACATGATTTTGGTTACACTTTGTGTCACTTAACTACACTGTAGTTACAATATAACTATACTGTGACTGCATTGCAGTTGCATGCAACAGACATGTAACTACAGTGTAATTACCCTGTTGCCTGTAATTAATTTGTTACATTTAAACAGACATTTAATGTGTAACCATGTTTTTTTTAGTGAGTAAAGGTGGCAGCCATGTTTGTAATGGCTATCAGGAATTTTTGAAAAGGCTCGATCTTGTTAGGATGCTGTGTCTTGATTGTCATAACTTTTGTTTTTTGTTACCCATGCACTGTGCTTTCCCAATGCATAGGCTCTGACCCATCAGGATACAGTATTTCCGCTATCCATTTTATAACACATACCGTTTTCTCTTACTGATTACATAGGATCCAAGTTATAAGTACAATTATGCATAACAGGGTGTGTATAATGCTGCGATTTGAGAACTCTTGGGTGGTTGGATTCCTTGCCTCAAAACACACCAAAGGGGTACATCACACTATTACCCACCCCCTTTGTGTCGGACTGCTTAATTGTTTGCATGGCATAAAGCTGAGGAATGAAAATTATGCATCACTTATCCTGACTAATGTGACATCTGCACCCTCACTTATTTGTGTTACAGAACACTGCATGGGGAAAAATCATTCTACGATTAATGTGGATCAACTGCAGCACAGAACACTGATGTCAGCAGCTTTTTATTTTGAACACTTTCTTCTCAGACACTTTCAGTACAGTTAACAAAATGGTTACTTACAGCTATTTTTATTCTGTAAATAGAACTGTTTACCCATGGTTGCTCAGGATGGTGAGAACTGTGCCATAGGAGTGCAGCATCTCCTTTCAAACTTGAATTCACTACTAAATGCACCTGGTATGGGAAGATCACTGTTAACTGGCTCATTTTACTGTCATAAGGGAGATGTAGACCATGTCATTTATTTTGGATTATAAAATGCAATATACAAAATGGACCAAATCAAACACCTTCATTGGTTAAAACAGAACACCTGTTATTTACCTAGAAACTGCACAGTTCATAACTAACCCTGCCCTAATGTACCTAGCAACAACCTATCTAAATGAAAACAGAACTTTTTTTCCATTAAAATTATTTTTTTCTTCCACTTTTTGAACACAAAAACCCACAACAGGGCACAGGTTTCTTTAAAATAAATGCAGTTCCCAGATTCATTCAAAGGCACGCAGTCTTTGTTACCAAACTAACCTATAGCAACAACCTAGAGGAAAATAAAACCTTTTTCCTTTAAAAAAAAGTGTTACCAAACTAACCTACAGTATTCTACCTACCAACAAGCTAACTAAAGGAAAATAAAACCTTTTCCTTAAAATAAAAATTAAAAAAATTATATTTTATAAGTGCAACAACCCAATCCAGGGCATGGGTTTCTTGAGAATTAATGCACTTCCCAGGTGAGTTGAAAGTTACTCCGTTGTTGACCTTGTGCTTTCCAATTCATGCGGGGCATGCATTAATTCTCTAGAAACCCATACTCTGGTGTGGGTTACTGCTTACTTATTCGGCTCAGAAAAACATTTTTTTTTATACTAGCAGTAGTTCTTGATCCCTCTCCAAAGAAAGAAGCCTGACATGTCAAGTGAAACTTTTCAGGGAAATCCACTCCTTTTGAGGCACTAGCTGCTAAATGTTTCTGTATTTAGGTTCCCTTCTAACTGGATCTTACAGTGAAAACAGATCACTATTGTTATACTTGTCTACAATGGATAATCCGCTCTGCACTGTTTCTGTTGTTTCCTGCCCCCAAGTTAACAATTGGGAATAGCTTGCCAAAGCACTGGAAGCAACACATGATGGCCCATCTAGTTTTATATATACTGTATTCGATCTCTATGCCCGTTTATGACATCATAATTTCCACAGCAACAGACTGTGATGTCTCACGCAGCTGATTACGAAATTGTATACAACAAAAAATAACAGTCACGTACATACCGTGTAGATCTTCGAAAGAATCTCTTTCATCAGGTCACACCTTTGGAACTTACATGGCTGCCAGGCACTAGGACAACATGGAAGCTTCTGCAAGCAATCAGCCAGGGGCTGCACACGACAATGTCAGGTGTCAGAGTCTACAAAACGTGGGCAGCCCTCCTCTCCCCAGTTCTCCACCAGAGATCATGCTCGGAAGACTGCCCTCTAGGGAACCTGGACAGAATACAGCACTCCACAAATCAGATGCCACAGCGGACTGGAAAACGTAACAATGGAGACAGCAGCACAGAAATCCAGTGTTGCAGGCCCCCGAAAGGGGGAAGGACAGGGGGATGGCATGGCCTGATGAAAGAGATTCTCTTGAAGATCTACTGTTACGGTAAGTACGTAACTATTCTAGCTTCTTCAAGGCTATCTTTTTCGTCAGGACACACCTTTGGAATGAGCACCAGAAAGTAACAGTCTGGGCAGCTGGAGCCTATGGGCTTATGATAGTAGGCCTCGTAGCACAGCTAGGCCAAACCCAGCTCATCTATGAGAAACAATGTCCAGAATGTAGTGCTTAGTGAAGGTGTGGACAGTAGTCCAGATAGCAGCCGCGCAGATCTCTGCAGCGGACACATTCCTAAAACAAGCAACAGAGGTGGCAATGCCTCTAGTGGATGACCACAAACCACACCAAGAAGTTTCTTACTGTAGTTCCTGTAACAAAAAGTAATACAGTTTGCTAGCCATTTGGACAAGCACTGTTTAGAAACTGAGGTGACCTCTTACCCGGGGCGAGCAAAACAAAAAACTGTGAGGACTTTCTGTGGTCCTTGGTATGGTGTGCATAGTACCCGAGTATTCTAAGCGCATCTAAAGTATGGGGTACTGCTTCTTCTGTATTGGCATGCTCTGCATAATACACTGGCAGGTGAATGGTTTGATTTAAAGTGAACTCAGACACCACCTTGCGCAGGAACTTAGGATTAGTATGCAAAGGCACCCTGTCTTTGTGAAACATCAAATAAGGAGGTTCACACATCAGAGTGTATAGCTCCGAAATCCTTCCAGCAGACGTGACTAAAACCAACACCTTCCAAGAGAGAATGCTCAAGCTACAGGTTGTGGCTGGCTCAAAAGGAGCCAAAGTAAGCTTTTCCAAAATAAAAGTCAGGTCCCAAGCCAGGACTGTATTTCAGACAGGAGGCTTTAGATGTAGAATGTCTCTCAAGAACATAGGGTTACAGTCCAGCTGAGCCACTGTACGGCCATCTCTAGGCACATGGAATACTGATATGGCAGCTAGGTGCACTTAGATTGAGGAATACTGCAGGCCTTACTCTGATAAGGACAGCAGGTATGCTAGAACCTAATTAACTGGACAGGTAAATGGATCCATGTGATGAGAAGCAGCCCATAATTAGCGAACTACTTCGATTTCATCGAATACGTATTTCTGTTGGACGATTTTCTAGCAGCCGCCAGAACATCCGCCACTTGTTATGACACCCAAAACTGACCTATGGCTAGATGCCTTCAGGAGCCATGCGTGCAGATGGAGAGACTTCAGGTCTGGATATACCAGGGTTCCCTGTTCCTGTAACAGTGGACCCTTGCACAGAGGCAGAGGTACTGGTGGTTCCACTGTCAGCTGTTGTAACAGAGGAAACCAGATTTGCCAAGGCTATAGGGGAGCAACGAGTATTAGAGTTGCCCCTTCCATTTTCAGCTTGAATAGCACTCTCTGAATTAAGGGAAGGCATACAGAAACCACCCTTTTCAGGCCCTGGAGTGAGTGAGCAGAAAAGTAGCAGTTGTGCATTAGGTTGGGATGCAAAACGGTCCAACTCCAGATGGCCCATCTTTCAAACAGGTCGTTGACCATGGAGGTTAGCAGTTATCACTTGTGCATCCTGGACTGTGACCTGCTTAGCTTGTCTGCCAAGACATTTTGGATGCCTTGAACATGTACTGCTGACAGTTCTTGACCACGTTCTACAGCCAAATTCCAAACCCTGACTGCTTCACTGCACAGCAGATAAGTCCCCCCTTGTCTGCCAATGTAATCTATCACACTGACACTGTCTGTATTAACAGAGGACCTGGGAACAAGTGGTTCTGGAAGGCCTAGAGTCCATATAGAATGACACTCAATTCCAGACATTGCTGTGCAAAGTGTGCTCCACTTGGGTCCATGTGCCCTTTGTTTTATCAGGGCCCAGGTGAGCCCCACAGCCAGACCATGAGGCATCTATGGTGAGGATCTGAAGAGGGGACGGGATCAGAAACAGAACCCCCTTGAGCAGATTTCTGTGTTCCATCCACCACTTGAGCACTGTGCACACAGGGGACGTGACTAGAATCATTCGTGAGCTGGTCCCACTGGACTCTTAGGGTCCACTGGGAAATCCGTATGTGCAACCTGGCCAGTGGTACTGTGGCAATGGCCGCTACCATGAGTCCCAGAAGGCAAAGGAATGTCCATGCTGAGACATAATGGCTGTCGTACACTAACTGTGCTTGGGCAATCAGGCAGTTGGCCCTCTCCAAAGGCAGAAAAGCCAAACCCTGTGTCCTAGACTGCCCCATGTACTGCAGTCATTGGCAAGGCATCAACACTGATTTTGCTATGCTGTCACCCCCAGAACATCGAACAACTGGTTTGAGCTAAGGTGTTCAAGAGCTGGTCCCTAGAGTGAGCTTTTATTAGGCAATCATCCAGGTAAGGGAAAACATACAGACCTTCCTTGCAAAGGGTTGCTGCCACCACTGCCAAGCATTTGGTAAAGACCCGTGGTGCAGAAGACAAGCCAAAGGGCAACACTCTGAACTGGTAATACTCCCCTTGAAACAGGAACCTCATGTATTTTCTGTGAAGTTTCTGGATCTTGATATGGAGGTACACAGCCTTCATATCCAGGCAGCATATCCAATCCCCGTTTGCAATAACGGAAGGAGATCCTTGCAAAGTGACCACTCTGAACTTCTTGCATTCTAAATAGAAGTTTAGATCACTTAGATCCAGAACAGGCCTTAGGGCTCCAGTCCACTTTGGGACAAGGAAGTACCAAGAGTAAAACCTGTGCTCCTTTGTTCTAAAGGCACAGGTTCCATGACCCATTTTTGGAAGGAACCTTGGTGTGTTCACCACAGAGTCCTCACTGCAGGTGGAGACTGTACAGTTGGTGTCATGTCCATATTGGCTCTCAGCATAGTCTTCTGCTTCATCGTCCTCCTCTTCCTACATCATTAGATCAGGGATGTACTCATATTTGTTTTCTACCAGGTTAATGGGAATGAGGGACCACGCCAGTGATGTCAACAGTGGCAATGGAGGATTCAGTGGCAAGCGAGTGCCTTACATTCTCAATGGGGGATTGGTAGGAGTCCCCATCAATGAACCCCCTGGAACAGGGAGGCCAGGCAGTAGATACCGTATGTTTGAAAAAGACATGAGGACTGCCTGAGCGTCTGCAACCCTTTGGTCAATGGGCATGACTGGAGGATTGATGGGGACCGCCGAGTTGCTATCGTAGATGATGTACTGGCCGTAGCAGGTCTGGTAGCACCTACAAGCCCCAACCCTGGTGTCATGTCAATGGTTTGGGAGGGGAGCACAGTTGACACCGCTGCCGAAGAAGACAGTGTTGAAGCCAAGGTCATATCTGTGGAGCACAGGGGTGACCTGGAACACACGGGGAGTGTTTTCCTTGTCCTGGTGCTTGTGACTCCGACATTTTCTCACAGGACAGAGAAAGTGATGCAGATTTCTGCTGGTGCTCCTTCTCCTGTTTCTCTATGGTCTCCAGGAGTAAAAATTTCTTTAAAGTCTGTTTTTGGCATCACCTGGTTGCAGAATTAAGCCCTTGGCAGATTTTGTAGGCTTTCACGTTGTGGGTAAGGCCTAGCAGCAGATACAGACGTCTTGGGAGTCTCCAGTGTAAATCTTCTCTCTGCACTCACAATACCGAAAAAGTTTCACCAAAAATCACTATAAAAGTGATTACTTAGGTAAAAAAGAAAGAAAATTGCAGCTGTAGCAGCAATGTTTCCACAGCGGTCCAACAAGTCTGATCACTGGAGGGAAAAGAACTAAAGAGAGGAGGGACTGCTCACATTTATGTAGATACTAATGCCTGACTTCGTCATGGGTGGCCCCAGCTAACTGCTTGCAAAAGTTTCTGCGTGGTTCTAGTGACTATAATTTCCAAAAGTGTGGCGGCCTGATGAAAGAGATATCCTAGATCATCATCTAGAGAGGTCATCATGTGACCCCTCCAGTCATTTGCATAATAGCCCCACAGAGATTGTACAAGCCACTTGCATATGGCAGACTGAAAGCCCCTGATTTTCCACTTGATGTCCCCCCTATTTTTTGTTATATACGATCTGTATGGTGTACACAGGCATCCAGAGCAAATGACATTGTGGGGACAGTGCTTGCATTCATGTCATTGTGCACATTTTTAATTAAAAGGAGAGGGGAGTAAATTCAGAAAATCTATTAAAAAGCGTATGTATTTTAAAGCAACATATTAAACAATGTTAAATACTGAGATATTATTTTATATACAAGATCATCTTTTTAGAAAATAGTCGTCCCTTCCCCCAACGTGCATGCCTGACAAAGGTCAACTACATACCTGGATCAAAGAGGGATACTTCTAAGAGGTGGGTTTCCCATGAGAGGTCAGGTTTTCTTTAATATGGTGTGTAAGAAGCGGTAACCTTACTTGTAACGGTAGTTTTACTACTAGTATCAGGGTTTTAAATAATTGATTAGCAGTTTTTTTCTCGGGACAATACTAACTTTACAGAAAGCATTTATATAGGTTTTCTGGAAGTGTTATGTTTGTTAAACAGAGCGAGGCAAGTGCTATGCATTTTCACAATGTTTTAGAACTTTTATGAGCAAAACGCTAATCAATTTTTAGAGGTAAATAAAACCCTGAGTATTCAGTTCACATCCATATTTAGGAAAATCTACTGGGCATGCTCAGTCACTGTAAACAGTCTTTAAGCTGGATTCCTCCTACCACCCGTCGTATGTCCTCTGATCTCCATCCCTACTGTTGTCAGACCCAAACAGGAAGCTTGACCAGGGCACTTGGCCAGGTCCTGCGGATGCTGACTTAAAACTATTATAGATTGAGGGAGCGCTCCCAACCAATCGGAGTACTCCTTTCCCCTGCACGTGAGACACTCTTATTCTGTGAAGAGCATCTCATGCGCAGATGCCCTGGAAATGGGCATATTCCAGGAACAGTTTTTGCTTTTTAAATACATTACTGATCACTCCTGATCAATAATATATTATTACGTCCCCCGTCGCCACTTGTTTCTGTATTAGAGTGGTTTCACTTGCCTGCAGCTTGAACCAGAACAGCTCAGCTTTGCTTTGCTGTTCTTGCTCTAGCGGAAAGTGCATGAAACCACTCTTATACAGCAACAGGTGGCTCCGAAGAATGCATTACCATATAGTAGAACTACGGTTTCTGGTGCCTTCCCTCTTCTAACTACCTAGAGTCAGAATATTTACTATCTACGATTAGGAGATTCCAAGCCTACTCTGTGAGGAGGTGGTCAGGTGTGTGCCCCAAGGTTTTTTGGCAAATGGAGACTTGATGACTAAGGTTCTAAAAGCAGCATCAAGGAAGTACAGCAGATTGATGCTGTAGTGGGAAAAAACATGTGCATTAGACCACGTAGCACCCTGCAGATCTCTGCAATGGGGATGCTATCTGCAAGAACAGTGGTAGCGGCATGTATGGCAGAGTAAGCACAAAGCCTGTAGATGACTCCTTAACAGTCAACTGATAACAGCACAATGCGATATGTAATCCACCTGGCAATGATCTGCTTGGCTGCTGGTCTCACTGACAGACTTCAGTAAACTTACAAACACCTAGTGCATTTCACCACAGAATTCCACCACATGCTCCTCTGCAGCACAGCAGGGCTTTACAAATGTCTACAGAATGGAAAATCCACTCTGTGTCTGAAGTGTGTGGCTCTAGGAACAGCAAAGGTAGCACCAATGACTGGTTCAGATGGAATTCAGATACCACCTTGAGCAGGAATTTTGCATGGGGGCATCAAACAACCTTGCCATTATGAAAAACTCAACACAGTGACTCCACAGAGTGCACATGGGATTCACTCACACATTAGATAAATGTGGTGATAACCAGGAATGCAGTCTTTCGTAACAACAACACTCGTCAGTTGGTTCAAATGGGTTTTTCCATGAGCTGAAAATGCACCAGTATTAGGTGAGAAATTGATGATGGGGTGGATCAAGCACTGAAGAGAACAGGTGATCCAACCCCTTGAAAAATTTCTCTCCTGGGCCACAGTCAGGATACGAGTTTTGCAGCACTATACCGAAATAGCCTCCAGGTGCACCTTGAAGATGTGACATACAGTACAGACAGGAATATAAGGTTGCCCAGAATGTGCTTCATAGAACGAGAAAGAGATGACAGTGTGCACCTCGCACCAGTAAGAGAACTTCTAAGTTGTAAGTTTTGCAAGCTGATGTCTTCCAAGTTGCCTCCAGCACTGTCAGGACATCCATGGAAAGCCCTAGGGCCTGCAACTGTAGCTGCTCAGGAATTATGCCGTCAGGTTCAGGAAATCATCAGACTATCCCTCTGAAACTTGTCAGAAGGTCAGGCCAGAGTCTAAGTAGCTGAGGCAGTTTGCGTTGAGGCTGAGAAGGTCCTGGTATTGGAACTGGCAAGGCCAGGAAGGGGCAATTAGGATGAGGGTTACATAGTCCCTCCAAACATTGAGCACCTTGTGGATCAAGAGAACTGGAGAAAAGGCATACAGAAGACCCCATTTAGAGACAGACAAAGGTGTCCCCTGGCAGAGTGTTCTGCTGCATGGGTCAGGCACACAGTAGCCTCAGCTTGCTTTTTTCCCCAGAAAGCAAATGGGTCCACCGGCAGAGTTCTCCCATACAGGAGACACCTGGGCATCACTTGTGGGTGCACAGATCAATTGTGAAATGTCTCTTCTACACAGCTAAAGCTGGTTGCTTGAGCTCACTACTTCGTCTGCCTGGAATGAGCATCACAGCAACAACATCTGCATGGCCTCCTGACAAGAGTCTGAAGGAGTTGGTACCATCCTGCTTGTTCAGGTTGAACATGGCTATATTGTCTGTATTTACAGAGACAACAGAAAGTCAGCTCTGAGAGCACTAGGTGAACAGTTCATAGCTCCAGCAGGTTAATGTGCATCTTGGGACTCGCAGGGTAAACATTTATAAAGCATGTACCTTGTGATCCCACGAGCGTGCCTCCCTAGACAATTAGGGAGTTGTTCATTGTCAGGGATTCTAAAGGCCCATGTTGGATGAATGCGATTCTCTACAGAAGGCTGAAAGAGCATGTCACAAATGGAAGGCATCCAGCATGGACTGGGTCACCCAAACCAGCTGGTCTAGGTCTGAATGCATCTGGGACACAGATAGATCAGGTCCCATGAAGAAGCTTGTAGGACTACTAAACTCCAGAAGGGAGGGCCGGCCCAGTGGCGTGGAGGGCTGAGGCACCATGCCTTACCTCCTGCCTTGCCGGTGACCCATGTTCGTGGTGCGAGCGGGTCGGCTGGGGAGGGAGAGTATTAAGCATCTGGAGGACAACTCTCCTCTCCTCTCCCGGGGAGGGGTGGAACTGGAGATCGGCACATGCCTGGCCCCTAGCGGCAGCTGGAGGCTGGCATACTGATTCCACAGAGACAGGGCAGAGACTAAGCAGATGCCCAGTGTGCCGCATGTGGAAGCGTGCGTCTCGGCCATTGGCGTTATTGCACGCTACGTCCCACACTCGGGGTCATGGAGAAAACTGGAAGAAGAAACATACAGCGAACCAGCGGGATGATGCCGGCCCTCCACAGGCGCCTCACCTGGCCAGCTGTCACCTCAAGCCAAGAGGTGAGCTCCAGTGGACTTCGGGGTGATAAGGCTGGGAGAGCCGAAGGAAGGGAGCCGGTCTGTGAGAGGAGATAAAGGAATTAACAACAACAAAAAAACTCCAGAAGGGCAGGTCCGCGAAGCCACGGTGCAGGGCCAGTGCACTGGAAAAGGGGCAGCCAACCCCAAATGTGAAACACAAAACCCAAAGATCCTGTGCACTCTCCAGAAGCTGGGCTTCTTATTGAACAGATAATCAGGAAAGACCACACATGTAAATACCAAATACACACTTCATTGATAAAACATAAAAAGTTGAAACACATGTAAAGCAAGCTGTAACTGCCTGCCACAATCGCCCCGGCGCTTCGAGTCTCCCGACACTTCCTCAGGGGGCGTCAGTGACAACCCCTGAGGAAAAGTAATGCTCCCCTGATGAAGAGTTGGGTGAGTTGAAGTACTGGGGCGAGTGTGGCAGGCAGCTACAGCTTGCTTTACATGTGTTTTATCTATTTCTTTCAAAAATAGGTAAATGTATTCCCACACACAAGGACATTTCCCTAACTGAGCGCACCCATGCAATGCTCTGGCCCAATACTGCTGACTGTTATAGACAGTAATTAGTGGCCATTGCAAAAGTGGTGAGATGGGGAACTTACAGTATTAACAGCACTGAGTGCCACTTACATGCCAACCTCTCCCACTTCTACCCACTTTGATGTGCACTGGTGTAGAAGAACCTCCTCTGAGCATAGTACAAGGGGGTCACAGCCAAGAGGATTGTAAAATTGGCTCACAACAATTCTGCAACAGCCCCTTGCGACTGAGAATCCAGCTCAACATCAAACATCTCTAGCTTCAGGAGTCTAAGTGTTTGACCTAAAGGTCCCCTTCCAGGAGACGGTTGCGCAGCCTTCCCTGCCAGCTGAGCCTGCTGTCAGGCACATGCGAGCACTAGTGGCAGCTACATCATGAGTAAGGCCAAGAAAATGCACAGAGACATCGTACCCACCCTTAACAAAGTAAAACCACAAAAACCTCATATTTTAAGGCTAGGTTCGTTTTTTTATTTTACTTTTTGCACCAGGCTCCCCTAGCCCTGCAAACGGGCTTGCCAGGTGCCCCCTCATACTCGGGCTTACTGCCCTGAGTGGGGCTGCCGGAGAACTATGGTGGCCAGAGGGGACGGTTCCAGGGCCGGTTCATTAATGGGGGCCAGCATTTTATTTTTGTTGCTGTAATTTTCTTAGGGGCAGGGACATGCAATGACGGCCTCCCTCCGTCCCACCCCACCCGTGCATACAGGTGCCAAATGCAGCAGTACTCCTGGCCTCTGCCAGGGGTCAGTCTTACATCGGACACTCAGCCCCACCTCCCCAGGAGTAGGACAGCAGTCCAGCGGACGCTCTATCCTCTCCCCGGCTGGCCCTCCGACTCCTGGATCCATTCCTGAACCTGGGTCGTCAGCATTGCAGATGGCCACCATGCCTTTGCGCCAGCAGGCCGGCTGTGATTAGGTTTGTTTCTGGTCTACCGTGTCAACGAAGCAGTGAGTCGGTGATGCTGGACAGAGAAGGAATGCAAAAAACCCACAAACTGTGAAATAACATGGAACTGCAAAAACATAAATCAGAAGCAGGAACTGTGAAGGAGGTAACCTGCTTTTTTCAGTGAAAAATCTGACAGCAGTGGGGGCTGAGACCAGAAGGCACATTATCAGTGGTAGGGGGAGTCAAGTTTCCAGTGAGTGACTAAGCATGCTGGGCAGATTCTGCCTGTGGATAGTGAAATGAATCTAGGCAGTTTGGAAAAAAAAAATATTAAGGACATCACTGGGCAGCATATGAAGTCAGTACATTCAATTATGGCAAATGAAACCCCTTCTGAGAGGAGATACTGCACCTTTTGGAAGTGGAAGGAGGCTTGAAATGAAATGTATGGACGGGTAGCAGTTGACGGTAATTATTTAAAAAGGTGGTTATATCACCAGGTTAAATATGGACATGCTTTAAGTAAACAGTAAGACTTTATATACAACTAGGAAACCCTCATGAAACCCACAGCAATTCTTCCCTTGGTGTTTATACACTACAGACTCTGAACAGTGTCCAACTGGTCTATTTCTTCAACTCCTACATGTGGTATTTACATACTGTTGTTGAAATGTGAATAGTAGCCCAAGAAATAAACAGAGGAGTAACAAATTTGAATGTACATTTTTGCAAGTATTTACAAGAATAAGTAGTAGCTTATTTTTAAAGTGTTTAAAGACCAGGATATTAAAAGACGCTGACCCAAACTTGGGACATGTGCTCCCTTTCTATGCTGAGGGCTGAGACATTCAATTGTAAACAGCACTTATCCTGAAACAATGAAATGTATAGGTTGTAGTTCTAAATGAATAATCAAAGAGGCCAATTTAGTTCTTTCTGATTTAAAGAGGACAGGAAGTGATTTCTAATAGGCAGCTGTTTATAATGTTCTCCTTTACAGAAATTAAATCCATAACCCTAAATGATCCACAGGTAACTGTACCTGAATAAAGAGCGATGTGAAAAACTACATTTTACATTGCTTTGATTTTATGGGCAGCATTCTGTTACAGTTCTCTTCACTGAACCAGTGATCTGGTGTTTTAACTATGTCACGGTTTGAGCAAAGAACTCTAAGCATGGTTCTGATAGGACAATAGCTCATGTTTAACATTCTGTACTCAAACCGTGACATAGTAAACACTTCAAATTACAGGTTCCATGAAAAGAACTGTGCAGAATGTTGTCCATAAGCAGAAGACAACTGAGAAAACACAGTTTTTCACATCCGTGTTTATTAAGGTAAAGTTAAATATGGCTCATTTGGAGGCAAGTGTATCACTTCTCATACTAGGAACATTACTAACTGCTGCTGATTAGCACAAATTTCCTGTCCCCTTTAAAGAGGTGTCATTGAGTTGAATGCTGGAGGACTATTATAATACATTGTTGTTTAGAGGCAGTGTGGTGTAATGGTTAGAGCACCCGCTGGGGAACCAGAAGATCTCAGGTTCAAACCTCACTAGAGTCAGATACGCACTATGCAACCATGGGCAGGTCACTTTACCTCTCAGTGTTCCAGTCCACCCAGCTGTGGAAATAGGCAGAAGAAGCCCCCCCACCGCGCTGGAAACAAGATGTTACATCTCAGATGTAAAACAGAAAGTGGTATCTTGATCCAACATAGCAAGATAATATTATCTTGCAAAGTAGGGTATGTCACAATGCACAGTGAACCAATCAGAGTGCAGCTTTCACAATTCTGATGGCATCATAATAGCCAAGTGCAGCACTGAAGCCAGCAGTTGAAATCAAACATAAGCTGTTATATCTTCATACAAAGAGGACATTTAAAAGGTATAACTAGTAAAATTATGTTGTATAAACCGAATATACAAAGGTCTGACTTAAAATACACAATTTATCATCACTTATTTATTTTTATTTATTGATTGATTTGTTTCATCAGGAAAGGTACACTGAGCAACAAACTGCTCGTCTCATGGAACATCCAGGGAAAGGTACACTGTGCAACAAGTTGCTCGTCTCACAGAACTTACGTGAGTTATGGTCCTGCCCCCCTCACATGTGAAGATAAGTTGCATATTTTTAGTTGGCTTATTGCAAATCCCATGTATATAAAAAATACAGGCATGGTAATGCCTCCATTTCTTTTTGTTCATTCTTTGGTAACTGGGTAATGTCCACTAGGCACAAGTGCCTGTTTTCAGGGGTGACCCAGAAGCATTGGGAGGTTAAGTGACTTTCTCAGAGTCACATAGTAGGTGAGTGGAGGTAGTGGGAATCAAACCCAGCCCTGCTGGATGTCTCCTTTCTGGAAATCTGAAGTCCAGGAGTGTGCTCCAGGACCAGAGAATTGCATATGTGGTGCCTCTCCATAAAAGTGGTCCAAAGGATAAACCAGGGAATTACATGCCAGTCAGTCTGATCTCAATAGGCAACCTGATGGTGACTAACCTGAAGGACAGACTGATGGGCTTTCTAGAGGAAAATGGGCTGCAAAACGAGAGGCAGCATGGATCTGTGTTGGGGAGGTCTTGCCAGACTATTCTGATTGACTTGTTTGACAGGTTGACTAAGACAGTGGACAGGAGCCAAGCAGCTGATGGTCCTGTATGTGGACTTCAGCAAGGCCTTCGACTCTGTACCTCATAGGAGACTGGTCAGAAAACTGGAGGATCTGGTGGTGGGGGTTAAGTTAATGGGTTGTTAACTGGTTAAAGGACTGAAGCCAAAAGGTGGTGGTCAGAGGGGAAATTCTCAAAAGCTAGGCCAGTAACCAATGGGGTCCCGCAGGGCTTGGTGCTCGGTCTGGCATTTAAAATCTTCATCAGTGACATAGCGGATGGGATCAAAGGTAAAATCTGCCCATTTGCGGATGACACAAAGCTCTGTGAGAGGGTGGACATGGAGGATGGGAGACAGGGACTAAGGGAAGACCTGGCTAGGCTAGAGAAATGGTCTGGCATTTGGAAACTGGGGCTCAACATTAAAAAGTACAAAGTTACACACTTTGGGGCACAGAACCCAGAGACCAAATACTGGCTGGGTGGTGTGCAAGCCATCGAGTCTGAGGAAGAAAAGGACCTGGGGGTTATTACCAAGACTGATCTGAAGCACTCAGAACACTGCAGGAGAGGAGCAGCAAAACCAAATCAGGTGCTAGGCTGCATAGCCAGAGGGATTACCAGAAGGAAGGTGGCCATACTACTACTGTACAGGTCACTGGTAAGACTGCAACTAGAGTACAGTGTGCAGTATTGGTGTCCTTGTCTTAAGGATGTTAACTTTCTGGAGACAGTCCAGAGAAGGGCAACCAAGATGATCCAGGGCCAACAGGGCAACACCCAAGAAGAGAGACTCAAGGGGCTCAACATGTACTCCCTTGAGGACAGAAGGGGGGGATATGATTGAGACCTTCAAATACCTTAAAGGTATTAACAGAATGAATATGGAGGGCCTCTTCACTCTTAGTGGGAACAAGTCCGCTACGGGGCATAGCCTAAAGCTGGTAGGGGGGAGATTCAAGAAAGAGATGAGGAGGCACTTTTTCACTGAGAGAGTGGTGGCCAAGTGAAACAAGCTGCCAGAGGAGGTGATCTCCCTGAAAACGGTGTATAGCTTCAAGAAAGGATGGGACAGAATGGAAGGGAAAGTTGCTGGGGGTGGGGGACTGAGGGGGGAAGGTCCCACTGTAGACACAAGAGCGACCTGAACACTCAAGCAGACAAGACAGGCTGTAAGGCCTTTATCTGCAGTCATATTCGTATGTACCAAGCTCATTCACAGCTTGTTACTCTAACCTCTAAGCTATACTGCCAGCACTTTTAGAATTGAGTTAGTGTTTGTGTCAAAAACAGGGTTTTTGCCAGCTTATATCGCGGAGGTCTCAGTCCCTATTGACTGTAAAATTTAGGGTGCACAGTCTCGAACCTGGGGGCTAATTTTTGGAAAATTTGATGGAAATCGGTTTGGTGGTTTAAAAGTTACCGATTCGTGAATTGCATAAAAATCCTCATTTCAAAACACTTTTTCTGCCTACAGATAGTGAAAAAATGACAAAGATCTAAGTTGTGAAACTTACAGCCTTGTTTCAGCTTGCCCCAGAATAGGGGGCCTTTTGGTGGTCTCAGAAAATCTTACGCATGTGTGGACCGCTTGATAAAATAGCTGAAAAAATGCAATGCTTCCTCCCAAGTTAAAGTTCTACACAAACTTCAGAAGTTGAAAACGTAAAAAATGCTTAACTCTAAAGGTTGACAGCTGTTAGACAGTCTAACAAGATGTCTGAGATGACTTAAAAAAAAAAATAGTATTTTAATTAGAAATATACTATTTGTGACTCTCTCCAAAAAAACACAGATTTTATCAAATTCAGTATGTGCATAACAGATATGACCCCCCCCATTTAAAAAAGGTCAAGAACAAGATTTGTTCAGTTCATGAGCTGCTAGATGAACGTTAAAAATAGTCGAAAAATGTACGAAGTCCCAAAGCACACACACACAAAAAAAGAGCACAACTGGGAAAAAAAAGTAATGTGTGCATTTTGTAGTACAATTAAAGTCATATACAAACAAAATATTAAGAAAATAATTTATCTCCTGCTTTGTGCAAATAAAGTTATAACTCATCTGCTTCACATGATGAAAACTACAGCTCATCTCTTGCTTTATGCAGGGCCCTTTTACAGCTCATCTCCTAATTTGTGCAGGGACTGCAGGTCCCTTCATGAAGAAAATTATGACTCATGTCTTGCTTCGGGCCCTGTGCAAAGAAAATTACAGCTCATCTCCTGCTTCATGCAGGGCTCTGCACGAAGAAAGTTAGAAATCACCTCCTGCTTCATATGCAGGGCCTTGTGCAAACTGATTTATAATGTCTGGCATAGTAGTTTCTCAAAAAGTACGGAAATTCATTAAAAAACTATGTTAATATACATGTTAGGGTTACAAAGCCAAAAACTAAATGTGGTAGGAGTTTATCAACCCCAACACCCTCCCCTATCCCCTACCTTCGTGACACAAGCCAAAGTTACAGGTCTGAGGCCATGCCTCTGTGACACAAGACCAAGCTATAGGTCCGGGGCCCATGCCACAGGGGTCTGCAGCTTCAAGCCTACAGATCCAGAGACCCTGCCCCATGGTTCTGCTGCTTTGCCTAGGGCCCATGGCCCCACAAGAAGCAAGGTACAGGTCTGAGGCCATGCCCCATGGGTGTTATTACTTCAGGTAGGGCCATGCGCAAAACAGTGGTCTGCCGCTTTGCACAGGGCCTCCAGAGGCCTGCAAGCAGTAAGCTACAGTTCTGGGGTTGTGCCACTCAGGTCTGCTGCTTCACTTCAAGCCTGCAGGTTTGAGGCCATGCACAACAGCTCCGATTCTTTGACATTACAAAGTAAAGTATAGTACACGTCTACAGCCGTGCTCAACAGGTCTGCTTCTTAGTGTACGGCCCTACACCAAATAAGACATCTATGTGACACCTATTGGGTATGACCCCAGACCTTTAACTTTAAGTAGCAAACCCATGGGGCATGGCTCCAAACCTGTGGCTTGGCTTTGGGTCACAAGAGTAGGGGATGGGGAGGCTGGTGGGTGTTAGGGCTGAAAAACCCTAATGCCACATCTCCCTCCTTTTGTGACTTTGTAAGCCTTATGAATGCATTAAAGTAGTTATCTTGCAGTGAATATTCATATACAGCAGAATCAACCAGGATGCAACGCTCCATGTCACCCTTTCCAGAATGACAGACTGAAGTAACTGCCACTGGATTAGACAGACAGTGTTCCTGCAGTATTCTGCAGCATTTCACTCTCAGAAACTGTGATAAAAGCATTACATCCTGGTTAACTCCAGTGTGTGTGTGTGTTTTTCCTTTAACTGGAGGTGGATTCAAACTACTACAGCATGGTTAAGTGCTCAGTTTGCTAGCCTCTGCTGCACGGACTACACTCTCGATCCAAAAGTTATAGTTCCGAAACTAATACAGGCAAATGTACATTCCTATCTGGTTTCTACTAATTTGTAGCTACAGGCATTACAACTAGGAAGGGTGTATATGTGTTGTTACTCTACACAAATGTACACACTATAAATCGATAATTCCCACAGAGTTGCACATCCATCACTAAAACACCTATAAAAACAAGCATCTGGAAATCAAGACAAAAAGCAAATACAGAAAAACTAGCTATTTGCATCTGGGGAACTTTAAGAAAAATTGCATTATTCAGGTGCTGACTGTGTATAAGCTAACAGCCAGCTCTGCGAACAACCCATTCTCAGTGTTCTCATTCTCACGTGCAGGGATTTATGAAGCATCTCAGAGGTTTGCAGTACTTTGGATTCGATGGCAGGATGACACTGGAAGCTGTAGTGACTTCTGAAACTTTTTTTTTTTTTTTTAAGCTGGACACACAAAGGGAACCATAGTCCCAAGAATTCCATATTTTCCAACTCCTCCCGCCCCCCCAACAAAATCTGGAATGATGTATTCATTAGCCCTTTAAAAAAACAAAGCCTGCAAGTTTCTCAGACACAGCTGATGATTCAGTACCATACTGTCTTTTATCCAGTATGGGCTATTTGGCCAGCAACACTCTCCATGGCCTTGATGTGCCAGTGACCAAGGGGGGAAAAAGGGAGCTGTAACACAACATGGTGCTGAAGTGAAGTTCGACAGACATGCATCCATTGCTCTGCTGTGGATACACTATTTTCTACGCTGGGACAGCAACTCATTTCAAGACTCACCAGATGGACTTGTTACAACATACAGCTGTAGTTTTAAGAAATCTTTAGGCTATTTTATACACAATGGTGCATTGAGCACACATATATGGAACCCAAACAAACAGACGAGAGAAAGAAATAAGTGCCTTAACTGGATATGTAGTCCTTAGGTTACTTGATCTGGGCTAAAGGGATTCAGGTTTTACTCACTGTGGTTCAGGTTCTCTCCTAACAGACATGAACATTTCTTTAGCTACAAGCTGCATAAAAAGACCTGCGTAGTTGGTTTGTAGTTCTCAACAATCATACCTCTCAACCTTTTATCACCGAAGTGAGGGACATGGAGACTAAATGGGAGACAGTGGCCCTCCTAATGAGGGACACATCCCCAAACATGGAGATACAAGCTCAGAATACTGTGGAAACCACTGTGTTTACAAGTACAATGTTTATTTTTGATTTAGCGTCTTAGAATATTAAGAATTTCTGCTTTAAAGTTTAAATTTACAGCACATTATCTGTTTGGGCAGCACCTTTTCCATCAGGGATAGATAAGGGACTGTGCCATTTTAAGGGATAAAATGAGGGAAGTCCCTCACAATCAAGGACAGTTGAGAGGTACGTCGACACTGACCAAAGCAGCAAAACTCCTAGTCTACCTTTACATAGCTGCACAACATAATACGATAGTTTTAGGTGACAAAGCCCCCAACCCCCCCACTTTTATTTCAGTCCTACTTCTTTCAGTGTTAATTTCTATTATTTACATGAAATGACCAGAATGAACAACTCCTTTTTGATTTTTTACTTCTTTTTCTTCAGACTTGGCCCAGGACCTGCATCCATCTTCTCCAAGCTTTTCCAGTCCAAGGACAGCAGTCAACACACCACTCCCTGGTGACTCTTACTTCAGCAGCACTGTCCATGACCTAACCCCCACAGTGGAGCCCCCGAGGATGGGGACAGTCTCCTAGGAGATGGAGTTCTGGCTGAGACAGGCTGGTGGGGTGTGTGTGTGCGCTCTGTATGGCCACAGTGGGCGTGGGGACAAAAAGGGACATCATGCTCCCAGCCTATCTGGTGTGTGCTTTGCATCTGGGAAGGCTCAACTTCCTCTGTCTGTAAAGCATCAACCCCAGGCTTAGACACAGACACCTCCATGCCAGGGAGCATCCCACGAGGCCCAAAACCCTGCACGCATGACAATCTCCCTGGGCCATTAGGATGCAGCCATGGATGGATAAGCAGCCACCTTCCCTCCCAGAGTGTACACTCACCCTGGCCTCTGCCGCCCCCCCCTGCGAAGACCTGGGCCCGCAGTGCAAAACCAGGTGCCAGCATGGTAAGTTGATGTGCTTACTGCCAAGGCCATTAGTTGCCCAGTGTTGTCGTAACATTTTTATGGCTATAAAAATAAAGAGTTGTTTTCTAACAGTGGCTGTTGCTTTTACATCTGCATGTCTTTTTTTTTTTTTATTATTATATATATGCAATCTCTAGTAAACTGATCTAGTTAAGTCTAAGTTTATGGGGTCGCTTCTAGACAGTTTTATTGCCAGCATGACAACAAGGCACAGGGCAGTCAAGCGATATGTTCAGGGCCATGCACTGAGACAGCAGCTTTGGCTGGATTTGAACCTGGGATCTCTAGGTTCACAGCTCTGTGCTCTTACAACTGGACCATACAAACTTTTACAATGGGTGTAAAAACGGTTAGCAGTTTCAATGTGGTTTGAGAGCACACATTTCAAATACAGCTGCTGGAAAAAGTATGTGCAAGGAAACAACTTGGGCATCATAAACCGGGCTGAGAAATTAGAAATTCAAACAGGAAGACAGACACACACACACACACACACACACACACACACACACACACATATACTCACTCTTACTTTTGTAAGTGCTAATGACTGCCCTATGACAATTGAAACCACAACCAGTAGGTCATCACCAGCAGCTAATTAATCAGGGGATCTAAAGGGGGATTTGGAATGCCTAATTTTTCCACCAAACGCCTATACAAAAATGATTTCTGTGGTGCTAGATGATTCCTGGCTTTTTGTCGGTCTCAGTAGACTTGTCAACTTCACTATCATAAAGCCTCGGCTCTATCCCTGCACATTCTTGCCACATTTCTGAAGTGCATTTTCCCGAAGTCCCGAGAGATAGGGGCCAAATTTTCAGCATCACGACTGATCCAATTTCCATTTTAAATGTGAATAACAATGTGTTTCATTAGTGTTTCCGGTTAGACAACTTTCCTCCATATCCTAAATCTCTTTTCTGTGCACTTTTTTTTTTCCCGGTTCTGTACAAAATTTGTTCAGAAACATTTACATCTCCATTGCTGCTCTCCTCGTTTACCTGTGGCCCTTGCTCACGCACTCACTCTTTTATTAGAGTTTAATAATATTAATATTGTTTTCTATGAAGACGAGTTAAAAAAAAAAAACACTCCAGCAGCTTCACTGTCCTGCTCTTTAGGGCATCATGTTTCAGGAAGCTGGTTAATATCTGTCAGTTTTATATCATTCAGGATTGCATGAACCGTCTCCAAGGACTCTGCCTGCCGGATCCTTTCTAGCTGCACCTGTAGAAACCAAACACATTATCAGTGGCGTAACATAAGGAATGAAGCACACCCTAGTCTATGTAATAAGCACGTAATAACATTGATGGGTTCTGGGAGCATAATTTGTCACCAGAACCCTAAGGTGACATTACAGCCATGTTTGTACACTTTCAGCATATTTTATTACATTTTATTTCCATTGGACAGTTTACTTTAACTTGTACATACAGGAACCAGGAAAGGGGACATGCTCGCAAATCAGTCTGCTCTGCACCAGCCTGGAGCAGCCAGCTCCCACACGAACCAAAACACAGTCAAATGGTAGGGCACGCCTCTGGAGAAAAGACACTAGGCAGGAATAAAGCTTAAAAAATAGCTTTCATGTGGACTAAATGCGTAGCATTAGTGACAAAGAAATCTCAGACAGCCAATCCCGGCCAAATTCCCCGTCGCTTAAAGCACAGCTGTTCCTCAGGGGGAAGAGCTGTGCTCAAAGTTTTTGGCCAGGAGTGGCTCCCTGAAATTTCTTTCTTACTACAGCTGCACATCTGGTCCACATTAAAGGTATTTTTGAGCTTTATTCTTGCTTAGTGCCTTTTATTCAGAGGTGCGTGCCCTGCCATTTGACTGTGTTTTGTCTGTAACCTGTACCTGCTTCGGAGCAAATGACAAGTCTGTGGCATTTCACTTCACCTTTGGTGCGCAAGGCATCAGTGACATAGAAAGCCACTGTTTACAGCCTTTATGTTGGTAAGTTCCTGTGTCAGAACTATTTGATAAGAAATTATGTAAGAAAGTACAGTTACATAAGAACTTACAGTAACAGTAGATCTTCGAGAGAAGTTCCTGCAGTAGATCATTACATATAGGACTGAATTCCAAGCAGTCAAGAAGAAAAAACAGTCGGGGACTGAGGCCCGGGAGGTGGAAGAGTCTGCAAACAGAGACCTAGGCTAGGACAAGAGGCCTTGTAGGACGGCCAGGCCAAAGCCAGCCCTGCGCCTAGAGGCGATGGCCAGACTGTAGTGCTTGGTGAAAGTATGGATGGTGCTCCAGGTGGCCACAGCACAAATGTCCGAGGCGGACACATTTCTGAAAAATGCAGCAGAAGCGGCAATGCCGTGGGTCGAGTGCCCCTTTACTTCCCCCGGAAGTGGTTTTTCATATTTGTGGTAAACGAAAGTGATACAGTTAGCCAACCACTTAGAGAGGCATTGCTTAGAAACAGCTATGCCCTGACGTTTGGATGCAAAAGAAACAAACAACTGGTTGGACTTATGCATATCCTTAGTCTTTGAACTATAATAGTGCATCATCCTATGCACATCCAAAGTGTGCAAAGGTGTCCCCGCGAATATTCAGGGTAGTAAACCGCAATTGAATATCTTGGTTTAACGAAACTCAGATGCTACTTTTGGTAGAAAAGAGGAATTAGTCCACAGAGCCACCCTGTGTGTGGAAAACTAAATAAGGCTCCTTACAAATGAGGGCCTGAAGCTCGGAAATCCTTTGAGCTGAGGCAATTACAATTAAAAATAGCGCTTCCCACGACAAGTAGTGCATATCGCAACTTGCTGCCAGCTCAAAAGGGAGCAGAGTAAGTTTCTCTAAAGCAAAATTCAAATCCCAGGGGGGGAACCAGACTACAGACCGGAAGTTTCAAGTACAGGATCACTTTAAGGAAGGTTTTAGAGAACTCCAACTGAGCGAGATTCTTGCCGTCCACTAGAGGGTGGTAGGCAGAAATTGCAGAAAGATGGACCTTCAGTGAGGAATAACTAAGGCCAGAGTTGGATAAATGCAAGAGGTACTCTAAGACCTGGGGCACCGGGCAAGAGAAGGGGTCTAAACCCCTGGCAGTTGCCCATATAGTAAACATCTTCCAAATCATCTCATATGTCATTCTGGTGGAAGGCTTTCTGGCCTCCACCAAAACTTGGGCTACTCAGGAGGAGGAGGAAACCCCGAAGTGCGAGACAGCTATGTCCAGAGGTGTCACGCGTGCAAGTAGAGAGATCTGAGGCCCAGGTGCACCAGGTTACCCTGCTCCTGCGTTACAAGGTCAAGAAGGAGAGGCAGAGTTACTGGAGGTTCCAACGCTAGCTGCTGATCAGGAGAACCAGATCTGCTGAGGCCAGAGAGGAGCAATGAGGATCATGTGTGCTCCTTCCACTTGAAGCTTCAGCAGGACCTTCTGCAGAACTGGAAAGGGGGGGAAGGCATACGTAAACCTCTCCGTCCAACAAAGAGACAGCATGTCTCGCCAGAAAACACCACGCCCAGGAATGAGTGAGCAAAAATTGGGTAGTTTTGTGTTGAATAGGGAGGCAAAGAGGTCCAGCTCTGGTTGACCCCACTGATCGAACAGGCCTTCTACTACCTCTTGCTTCAGTTCCCACTCGTGAGCCCTAGCAGTGGTGCGGCTGAGACTGTCCGCCAGGACGTTATGAACACCCGGGACATGGACTACTGTTAAGAACAGATTGTACTGACTCCCCAGTACCACACCCGCATCGCCTCCTTGCAAAGGGGGTACGATCTAGTGCCTCCTGTTTGTTTATGTACCAGACCATGACCGTATTTTCAGTCTGGATGAGGAGAGCTTTCCGGCATAAGAGGGTCTGAAATGCTTGGAGAGTGTAGAGCACAGCTTTCATCTCCAGGGCATTTATGTGCAGATGCACTTCCTGTGGTGACCACTTCCACTGGGTTCGGTGGTCTCCAAGGTGGGCTACCCAGTCCTGACCGGATGCATCCGTCATCATGGGGGGGGTGAAAAAGGGCCCCCGAGGAGAGGTTGGATTCCTCTTCATGCCTCTGGACACCATGACGCCGTGGTCCAGGTCGTCCGAGCACTGATCCCACTAAACCCTGAGTGTCCACTGGGTCACCCTCATGTGCAGTCTGGCCAACAGTACGATGGGAATGGCTGCCGCCATTGATCCCAACAGCTGGAGAACAGAGAGAGCTGTGGTCCAATGAGAGTTGGCTACAATGAAGGCTTGCTGTTTCAGGGTATCTGCTCTGTCTGGAGGAAGGAAGGAAGGCCCTGCCCTGGACCGTATCCAGGACCACTCCACTGAATTGGAGGTGCTGGGAGGGTGAAAGATGGGACCTGGGGTAATTCACCGTGATGCCAAGACAGGAAAAGAGGTCCAGGGTGGTGGAGACAGACTACTGCAGACTGCTCTGAGATGAGGCTGACAAAAGCCAATCGTCCAGGTACAGGAACACATGAATCCCCCTGCGGTGTAAGGGCCGCCGCCACCACTGCCAGGCACTTGGTGAAGACCCGAGGTGCCGAGGAAAGGCCAAAGGGAAGAGCCTTGAATTTATTTATTAGCTTTCATTTACCAGGTAAGCACGCTAGACAAGGAATGTCTTTTTTGGTAATGGTGCCCCTGGAAAGTGAACCTTAGATAACGGCGGTAGGCCTGGAGGATAGGGATGTGCAGGTAGGCATCCTGTATGTCCAGTGAACAAAGCCACTGATCCTTGAGGAGCAGGGGTGTCCCTGGAGAGTCAGCATGCGGAACCTCTTGTATTCAACAAAGAGGTTCAACAGGCTGAGATCCAAGATGGGTCTCAGATCATCCGTCTTTTTGAGCACCAGGAAGAAGTGGGAGTAATACCCCCTTCCTTCCTTCCTGTGTGGAAGGAACCGGCTCTATGGCTGACCTTGACAGAACAGCCTGGATTTCCTCTTCTACGAGAGGAAGGTGACTTGACGGGTAGTGGGACCGGCCCAGAGGATTTTCCAGAGGTCTGTCCAGGAACTCTATTGAGTGTCCTCTTGCAGTTATCTGTAAGACCCAAGCATCTGTTGTGATCTTCTCCCACTCTCTGAAGTGGAGGGCGAATCTTCCCCCCACTGGCTACACCAGAAGATCTGGAAGTGGTGAAGGGGTCCCTCCACAAGTCAGGAGGCGGAGGGAGGCCGCCTGATTACCTCCGCGGCTCTCTGGGATTTGGCTGGGGGCCCAGACCCCGTGGCTGAAGCTTACCCTGACGTCAGGCCAGGGGTTGCTTGTTCTGCTTCCACTGTGGGCGATGAAAAGCTTGCTTGGGTTTAAAACCAGAGCAGTACATAGAGCAGACGTCCCGAAAGGATCTGCCACTATCTTGTAGCTCAGTAATAATGACCTTTACATTGCCCCCAAACAGGATGGGCCCATGAAAAGGCGCGTCCAGGAGGGCGGATTGGACATCAGGTGCCAGACCCGCTATACGGAGCCATGCAAGCCTTCTCAGGCAAACGCCTGAGGCTGTGCAGTGGGCCACCGAGTCATAGGTGGCTCGTAGGGCATGGTGACAGGAGGACTTGGTAAGCCTCACCTTACGGAGAAGTCTGTCCCTAAGGTCCTGGTCTGAGATCGACTGAAGCTCTGGCTCAAGAACGGCCAGGGAGGATTTCTGATAAGAAATCATATGGGCCACATAACTGAGTGACCTTAAGGTGCAAGAGGAGGAGGCATAAACCTTGTGGCTGTATTGATCCATCTGCTTGGACTCTTTGTCCGGAGGAGAGGCACTTAGGTGTTCTGGCTTTTCCGATCTGTCATGGGCCGCAGTTATCACTACAGAGTCAGCCATAGGCTGCGTAGTAAGATGTATAATCCCTTCCGGGGGATGATACATCCTATCGGCCTTCTTGGAGACTGCAGGGATGGAAGATGGTTTCTGCCAAATGGTAGATTTCAGGTCCTCATGTGGCCCCGTCCACAGAGGTATGGGCAAGGGGTCCGCATCTGTCATGTCCAAATGCACTGCAAGCCTCTTTCATTTGGGGTTTAGCTCTTGAGAAGCCCAACCACATGCCAATTGGATAGACCAGAGGTGCTCAGCAAATGAAGGTCCTCCAGGGGAGATTTGGGGGACTCTTTTGGCTGGGGCTCAACAGGCGAATGGGAGCCCGAGCTGGTAGAAGAGTTGGAATCTGATTCTGAATTTGAGGACACAGGCCTGCTAGGGAAAAGGCTTTGTCTGAAACATCCTCTGTGACAGGTAGGGCCCTGGGTGGGGGCGTCTGGCAGAATCCCTGTCTGGCGACCGGGGAGAGTCTCCTAGGAGCCACCCTAGGGGTCGGCGTGGAGACTGTGACTGGCTGCGGATGACCGAGCTGGGATCTGGCATCCTACCACCATGAAGGAACTGCCCCCCGAGGGTCAGCCTGCGACCTGTCCAAAGCCTGAGGCTGAGGAGGCAGAAGAGGAGGAGGCGGTGGCAGAGGCTGGAAGCCTGGGTACTCCAAAGGAGGATATGAGGGTAGCCAGGGGCTGGTACCCAAAGAGGTAGCCTTGGGGATGTACCCCGACACGTGGGACTCCTGGGCGCCGGCAACCTTGTAGATGGATACCTACGCCGAGCAGTAAGGATACTGCAGCGGGAGGGTAGCCAGGACTGTGCCCGGAGGACTAGCAGGTGCAGGAGCAGATGGCCCTGAGGGAGCAGGGCCAAGGGACCACTAGGTGCGGATGGGTCTGTGAGCGGGCCGTGATGATCAGGAATCCCAGCTGTGATCTGAGATGGGCCTGGCAGAGGCTCAGGTGTCGGAGCAAGAGGAGGAGGCAGGGCGCCCAAAGAGCCGTCAGATGGTGGGGACGACCGGTACACCAGCCATCACTGGATCTGAAGGGACGTCGACCGGTGAGGAGCTCCTTGGAGTGGAGTCTCTAATGGGATTGGACGCTAGGAGATTGGCCATCGGGGGTACTAAGGAACCTGATGCCTGGTCCAAAGTGTACAAGGAGGATCTAGGTGATTTGACCCTAGTCAACAGGCCCGCTGGAACAGCGGGGGACCCGCCAGTAAAGAGACCCGATGATGGGGAAGATGCCCCTAGAGTAGCAGCAGTCACTTCCTGGTAAGTATCAAGGGACAGCAAGGGGTCGGGTTGGGTCAGAGGAAGAGAAGAGTCCCAGGAGGGAGAACCCTCGAGGGAAGAGTGTGGGTCTGGCAGCTGGCTCTGCCCACCATTGGGAAGTTCAAAAGAATCCGAAGGAAAAGCCTCGGCCAAGCGGTCGTCGGGTGAGCTGGCGACCGACTGATCGGCCATGACCAAGCGGACGTCAGAAGGACCAACGCAAGACTTATCCATCGGGGTCGGGCGACAGCAGAAGAACTGGATTCTGACTTATTGACCGGGGCTGAGCACTCTTCGGTGGAACCGGAGGGCGACTTACCGGCCAAAGAATTGACCACAGGCCCAGAGGAAGAACCCTCCTGCGAGAAGAGCCCCTTCCACCCTCTGACCACGGCGGGACAGGGAGCCGGTGACTGATACACCAGGGCAGGAGGAGACTGGGCAGGATGGGTACTTACCAAAGTAGAAGTGCACCCGGAGGCTATGTCGTTGGCCTGGCGACGCTGGACATAAGGGGGAATGGTCCCGGCGCTTCTCCTTCTTGTGCTTGGTGGTGGGGGAGGTGGAACGTTCCCACAGCTCCTGCATCTCTTTTTCCATTCAAGCCAGGCGCTTTTTGAGCGGGTGGGATTCGAGGGCTTTCTGGCGTCTGACTTGTGTGGCCCTGTTGAAGGACTGGCAGACCTCACAGTCTTTGACCCGATGCTTGGGGCCTAGGCAGAGGATGCAGCAGGAGTGTTCATCCTCATACGGGCTCTGAGCGCTGCACCTGTCACACTTCTTCGGACAACGCGATGGAGAAGACATGCAATAAAACAAATACTAATGTAGAAAATAAGAAAAAAATAGAAAATACTCAATGAAAATGGCAGTCGACTGGTAGCAGAGTTCATCATGAGGTCCAACTTGTACAGGTCGACGGCGGGAAAGAACTGGAGGGTGGGCGTGAGGACTGCCCCTTATTTAGTGTCCTGCTGACGTCTCGTCATGTGACGCCGGGGGCAGTCCCCTGCTATGGACTGCTAGCTAGACGTCTGCTGTGTGGTCCTGACGCCAGGGGGCGCAGTCCTATATGTAATGACCTACTGCAGGAACCCTCTTGAAGTAAGATCTCAACGATAAGGCTGCAGACACCAACAGTTTATACAGAAATTAACAGCCCCCCAAATTATATATAGAATAATACATGGGGCTGCATACTTAACGAGAATTTTACATACACCCGAGGGGTTAGATGCTACCTAGACCCCAAGAGCGAAGCTCGAGGGGTTTATTTAAGCATCCAACCCCCCTCTCGGGTGCATGTAAAATCTGAGTTTTACACACAGCCCCATGTTTTATTTTATATAATTGCTGGGTCTTTTTTTTTTGACATAGCAATTCTATAGATTAAAAGAGTACAACGTTCATGTGCCACCAGGGTCCGGTCGCGGAGGATTTAGCGTGGTCAGATGTGGCTGCAGATAAAATAAATGCGCCTTTTTTTTTGTTTGTTTGTTTCTATTGGTGAAATGCTTTTTTTTTTTTTAAATATTTTAGCCCAGGGATTTTATTTTAAAAACTTACCGCTGAATCAGAGTGGGGTGAAGAGATCAGTCTCGGGTAAGGAAGGCGAATGGACGAGAGGGAATACTGCCACAGGTATGGAGAACAAGGGAACCCGCGCTTATAACGCTTAATTATAACCAGGTTTCCCTATGGGAAAAAAACAAGCCCCAGTTACTATATAATGCTTCTTTATGTTCCTTTCAAACTGTCTGTACTCATCCACAGCCAGATGCACGCAGATTCCGGCTCACAGAGTCGTCACCTGGAACCGTCCAACAGAATTTCTGTCTTTCCCAAATGGGAAAGACAAAACTAAAGCTGTTAAGAGTGTTGTCAATGGTTACTAGGCCCAATTTTCAAAGGGTGATGAAAGACTTGCACTAAGCCTTGCGTCAAACCCTTTTTGTCGTACATGCGCCTAACATTTGTGCTGCAACTGTGTCAGATTTTGGTAGGTCGGACTCAGTTATGATACTTTACCCGATTTATGGCAGCTTGTGCCAAATATGTGGCGGAAGGCCTATAAAAAGGATACCCGGGATTGTCACAAGCTAGACCAGAAATAGCTGGTCTAACTTCCGGCAACTGGCACATGGAATCAAAAATCCCAATAGTCGGCCGGAGAATGCCACAAGTCCCATGTGCCATATGTTCAGCGCACCCAGGGTTTGCAGCATTCGGGACCGTTTGAAAATCCAGCCCATAAAAGCTGGCCTGTTGGCGCAGGGGTAGGATTTCCGCCTGTGACACCGGCGACCTGGGTTTGAATCCGGACTCAGGTCATTGGAGGGCTGGCTGAGGGGCCGGGGGGGGGACGGGGGAGACTGAACATCCCGTGGACTGCTCTCCTCCTCCGGGGGGATGTGACTGAGGGTCCGGTGCAAAATTGTGGACCCCTGGCAGCGGCTGGGGGATCCGATGCAACCTGTGCCTTATATATGAGGAGGTGGGATGGACGTTGGGTTCGTCCCTCTGACATCATTGCCTGTCCTGCCTCCTGAGGGGATTAGCATCCACAAAAAATGCTGCCTGTCCCAGGGATGACACTGCCTCCTGGTACTGCGCCCCCCAAAAAAGAACCCGACCCCGACTAAGACCATATTCCGCTGGATGGCCCACATCCCGTGGCCCACTCATGAGGGAGGTGCCTAGAGAGCCCTGCTGGTCGGCGGGGATGCAGCCGGTAACCTAGACCTGTCTCCATGGGGTGGGGTCATCTCCAGTGGCCCCGCCTTGGGGAGTAAGCCATTGTGCTTAATCGGGATCAGTAACGGGGAAGGTGGGGGCAAAGGCCCAAGAGGAAGGGATGATAATATGACAGTCGCAAAAGAAAAAAAAAAAAAGGAAATAAGGAAATATAGACCATTGGATTTGGCATGCGGTGTTGCACCAGTGCCAGCACTGTTAGCTGGCACACTGACAGAAAATTTTTCCACAAGGTGTCCTAGCACCTCCGACCTTAGACCAAAGAGTGATGCGCTATAGAGAAAATATTCTTGAAGATCTGGAGTTATAGTAAGTAACTTTTCTTTATTGCACAAAGAAGGTGAGGAAGCTTGAGATCAGAAGTGGAGTACAACTGGCAGGCACATATAAGCAAAATGAGAGATGCCTTGCAGGAGTTTACCTGCAGAGTCTGAGATAGCTTCACAAAATCTCTCTGCACTTGTTCACTGACGTCTAGTTCAGTCTGCAACCGCTGAGCTTTACTCTTCTCTTCATAAGCCAGCTGTTCCAGGTTAGTCTGAAATGCGAAAGGAAACAAAGTGAAGCACCCATCTTCATATATTCCAAAGTTCCAAAGTTTTCTCTCCAGCTACTGGGCTTTTTTTCCTTTGAGGTTACTTAGACCTTTGTCTTTCACTTATATCGATTCCATGTTCATCACCTTGGGTGACTTTCTCTGCTTTCCTTGATGACTGCTGAAGACAGCAGCCAGTGGAAAGCATGTGCAGTAGTCCAGAAATGTAAACTCATTTTTGAGGATTAAATATTTGGCAGGTGGAGACCATAGAAAGGATCAGACTACCATAACAACAGGAAAGTTACTTAGCAGTAACTTCATCTTCTTGAGTATCTTCTCTATACAGTCACACTCTTTTGAGAAGATACTCTATCTCTATTTTTGATTATCTTCTCTATAGAGTCACATTAAGAGAGAAAGATTGATCAATAGGTAGGTAATTTAAAAATGCTCAACACCCAGAGCAATACAGACATACAAACAGAAAATCAAGACAATTTACAGTTTAACCGACAATCAGTCAGAATAAATAGTCAACTTAGAGGTAGAGGCATAGGGAGAGGCATCAATAGTAGAAAACAGGAAGTTGTTATCCCTCTGTACAGACAGTTGGTGAGACCCCATTTAGAGTACTGTGTGCAGTTCTGGAGACCTCATCTCCGCAAAGACAGAGACAGAGTGGAGGCCGTCCAGAGGAGGGCAACCAAAATGGTGCAGGGTCTGCATCAGAAGACATATGAAGAAAGACTAAAGGAGCTTAATATGTATACCCTTGAGGAAAGACGGGAGAGAGGGGACATGACAGAAACTTTCAAGTACTTCAAGGGAATCAACAAAGTCCAAGAGGGTAGCATCTTTCAGAAAAAGAGATGTGCAAGAACAACTGGGCACAATTTGAAGATAGAGGGGGGACGGCTCAGAGGTAATGTGAGGAAGTATTTTTTCAAGGAGAGGGTTGTGGATGCATGGAACAGCCTCCCTGAGGAGGTCGTGGAGTCAAGAACAGTGGGGGAATTCAAAAATGCATGGGACAGACATAAGGCAGTCCTAGTGGGGGGTAGGAGGAAGTAAGCTGTTGGTTAACTAGGATCTGCAGCTTATCTGTTAGGTAGGAAAACGGGCAGACTAGGTGGGCCAAGCAGTCCTTATCTGCTGTCACATTCTGTTTCTATGTAGAGCCACTAGGACCTTGCAGAAACCAGTATTTCGGTGGTGCTGTCTTACGGCACCAATGTATCATTTCATGTGCACATAAGAAAAAATGACTTACCATAGTAATAGTGTTTCTTCCAAGGGATCTCCCAGTAGGATTAGACATATGCTATCAGTTCAGAATCTCTGACTGCCCCCTGTGCTCTGATGTAATGTGGAATGTATGCAAATCATGGAACTTAGAATGATGCATTCAAACTGCTGCCTCTAGGTGGACTGTGTTCCATCTAACTGCCAGATTCATTTTTGCAGATGAAACAACACTAGACTATCTGAACTAAATAACTGAAACGTAATAATCATAACAGTAATACCCTCCCTGGTAAAGAGGATGGGTTTCAAACAGGAAAAGTAGAAACACTAAAAGGAGAACTAGGTGCCCTATTCATAGTTGTGTACAGTAAGACATTAGGTTAAACCAATGATTAATGGCAACATTTAAAAAAAACATAAAAAAGTATTGCTAAACCTGATTCAGGTTCTGTAAGAGAAGGTAGGAATGGGAGGTCTAATCCTACTGGGAGATCCCTTGGAAGAAACAATATTACTATGGTAAGTATTTTTTTCTTCAAGCTCCAGGAATCTCCCAGTAGTATTAGACATATGCGGACTACCAAGCAGTGGCTTGGGAGGGGGTTAGAGAACCTACTGTATTTAGGGAAAAGGTTCTGCAATAGTGCGGTGCCAAACAGCATCACTCCTGGACTGAACATCCAGGCAATAGTGCTTTGTGAAGGTGTGGCCTGTACTCCAGGTAGCCGCTTTACAGATTTCCAGCAAGGGGATGTCCTTTGCAGCTGCCACAGAGGCAGCAGTTCCGCAAGTGGAATGTGCCTGGAGGCCCTGTGATGGCTGTTTGTCAGCCTTACTGTAGCAGAATTGGATGCAGGATAATATTCAACATGAAATTGAACTCTTTGAGGCAGGCCTGCCCTTTCCCACTTCACCGTAGGTAATGAACAGCTGTCAGTGGGAATCCCTGAGGTCCTTAATACGAGTAATGTAATAGGTGAGAGACCTTTTTATGCCCAAGCTATGAAGCTTCAAATTCACCTGAACTGGATTTGGCTGTGAAAAATACAGGAAGGGTGATGGACCGTTCAAGTGAAACTCGGATACCACCTTTGGAAGGAACTTCCTGCTTGTCCTTATGGAAGATAATGTAATTAGGATCAGTGCAAAGAGCTTGGGGAGTTTGCACACTCTTCTTGCTGAAGTGATTGCCACCAGGAAAATAGTTTTCCATGTGACATATTTCAGGTCAGCTGTAGCCATTGGCTCAAAGGGAGGTTCCATGAGTTTGGCCATGCACACATTCAGATCCAAAGGAGAGACTAGTTCCCTAATAGGAGGGAACACGTGCCAATCCTTTGAAAAATTTCCTAAAAACAGGGTGCGAAGATATTGTTCTCAGTACTTACAGACAAATAAGCAGATACTGCTGCTAAGTGAACCCCAAAGGCTGCAGGCCCGGAGGCCTAGAACCTACAAGTGTAGCAGATAATCAAGCAATGTAGACAAGCTTGCCTTAAGAGGACTGATTTTCTTAGGCATGCACCAGATGGAAAATCTTTTTCATTCTGAAGCACAAGTCTTTTTTGTGGACGTTTTCCTAGAAGTCAATGAATCATGCTTCCACCTGTCTTTGGGTGCAGAGTACGCTCTGTACCAGCAATTTTTATGTGAAATATAATACAGCACGTAAAATCCCAGCCTGGATGAATACTAAAGTAAGGAAATTGATAAACAAGAAGAAAAAGGTGTACAAGAGAGTAAAAGCGAGCAATGAACCCAGAGGATTGATACATTATAGAAGAATCCTGAAGGAAACTAAACAGGCTATCAGGAAGGTAAAACAGGACTTTGAGTTTGGTCTGGCAGAAAAAAAAAACTAAGGATAAAGTTCTTCTTTAATTATGTTAATAACAAAAAAGGGGGGAGAGTTGGGTGGGGCCTTTAGTGGTGAGCTAGT
Source organism: Neoceratodus forsteri (assembly GCA_016271365.2). Classification (NCBI taxonomy): domain Eukaryota; kingdom Metazoa; phylum Chordata; order Ceratodontiformes; family Ceratodontidae; genus Neoceratodus; species Neoceratodus forsteri. The sequence continues at coordinate 80,728,894 of JADMNL010000030.1, forward strand.
CACAGAGGCAGCCCAGATAGAGATGCAGAATAAGGATTTCTCTTCAGTATTTAATAACAAGGCTAATATTGACAAGGGTCAGCTAAAGAGTGGATTTGGTAGTCCGTTCACCTTGGACATAGAGGCTATTAAGGTTAGACATACGAAATGCCAACAGAAACATGTCTCATGGTCTATCGAGTCTGCTCGATTGTGCAGCTAGCCCCTCAACTTGCAGCTGCCCCCCCTCCCCTCCTCATAACTCCCCCCTTCACTCTGTCCCACCCTAGACAACTCAAATAGGATCCTGAAACAGCCGCAGGACCCAATGGTGTCCACCCAAGGGTTGTCGAAGAGTTGTCCAATGATTTGGCAGGTCCATTAACTAAGATCTTCCAGAAATCACTTGATGAGGGGGGAGGTTGTAGACTCTTGGAGAATGGCAACGGTAATACACATTTATAACAAACTCTGATCAGAGCAGCTACGGCTGCTAATGCATTAACTTGATAAGGGCGTGTCATGGGTTTACACAATCAGGGCCATGTGTAAATGTTGCTTTTGATAAATTTAGATCATTTATGTGGTTGGTCCTGTGTTTCCCATGTGTTTAAAATGTGAGCAGTGAGTGCATCTTGTACTACATAGGGAAGGAGAGGGAGTTCTGCACCAAGGCTTTCAAGTAATGGTAGAAGAAATGGTGCAGAGAGGAGAGGTATGGCTACACTGGCGACCGTTGACCAACCTGGAAGGATAAGAGCCTATACCAAGGTGATGGCCTGACTCCATACAGGAGTGAACTATAATCCTCAGTGGATGGTTTAAAATGTTACTTTGATGGACACTTAAAGTAGTCCGGGTGTGTCGAAGAAATAGGGGAGGTAGAAAGTGGCCCACCACAGGCTGAGATAGAGAGTAGGGAGATCTCTAGGGGAGAGAATCCAACCAGGATGCAAGTTATTCAAGGAAGCAGTGGGTTGGCAAAGGATAAAGTGGGTGAGGAGCAATCAAAGGAGAATGTGAGGAAGGGGAAAACAACTGGAAAAAGGAGAAAGCAACAAGAAAACAGCTAACAAAATAAGGAAGGTGGTGTGTGCCAATGCTCAGAGTCTGAGAAATGAGACTGCAAACCTAGAGGCTGTCATGATGGAGGCAGACCTGGATATTGTGGCCATTACCGAATAATAGTGTACTGACAGCTATGTCTGGGACATGGTCATACCAAGCTATACAATGTTCAGAAGAGACAGGGTAGGGAACAAAGGAGGGGGTGTGGTGCTTTATGTGAAGGAGAAAATAAAAGGGAATTCAGGGGGTCGAGGTGATGTGGGTCACTTTGTAGCAGAGAAACAAGAGCCACTGTTTACACAGGAGTAATATGCAGGCCTCTAACACAAAAGAGGACTTAGATAAAGAAATGTAAGAAGTAACTGCCAAAATGGCTGTAAAGGAGTACTGTTGCTGGTGGAGAACTTCAAGCTGCCAGATATAGTTTGGAGCCTTCCGGCTGCAGCATCAGCTAGGAGCAGGGATATCTTGGACTCCTTCCAAGGGGCATTCTTCAGGCAAGTAGTCAGTGAACATGCTTGTGATGGGGCAATACTGTACCTGGTTCTTACTAAACAGGGACATTACTGCGGATGTCAAGGTTGGAAGCCATCTTGGGACCAGTGAACATCGTTCACCATAAGAACGGCGCAGATTCCAACCACACAAAGGGGAGGGTCCTGGCCTTCAGAAGGTACAAAGATTGTTGAATGCCTCAGAAAGAACCTGGCAGAGGGAGATGACTTTTTTTGGGGGGGGAGGGGACGACAAACCTCAGTATCAAGCAACTAAGCAAAAGGAAGATGAGACCGCAATTGTTCTTGAAAGAGGTGGCAGAAAAGGTAAAAGCTGAAAGAGTAAAATTCAGAAGGTTTAAGGAGAGTCAGAGGGAGCAGAATAGGGAAGTGTATCAGGGAAAGCAGCAAGGAGTGCAAAGACACAAAGTGAGGAAAGAACAGCTCAGGCAGTATCAAAATCGGACAATATATTTTGTGGGTTATTTTAGTGAGGAAAGGAAGACAAAGTGAGGGACTATACGGTTAAGGTGGGGGGAGGGACTGTATGGAGGGGGACCAAGAAATGGCAGACATCTTAAACTAATATTTCTGCCCAGTGGTCAGAATAGAAGGTGAAGGAAAGGGAACACAGAAACGCACAAAGGGCTTTGAGGGGAGGGAAATGGAAAGTAGACCCTTTTCTGAGGAGAGAGTCCAGAAAGAACTCAGTAATCTGAAGGTAGACAACATATGGGACCAGAGGGGGTGCATCCAAGGGTGCTGAAGGAGCTCAGGGAGGTTCTAGCTGCACCTCTGACAGACGTATTCAACAGACATGGGGAAGGTCATGCCAAACAAATCTGTTAGATTTCTTTGACTGGGTAATCAAGCAGCTAGTATTTAATGCAAAAAAAGTGTAAAAGTGCACTTGGTCCACAGAAATGGGGGGAATGATACTTACAATGACCAAGTAGAAAAGAGATGGGGGGGGGTAATGATACTGGATGACCTAAGTGTGGCCAGGCAATGTGACAAGGCAGTCAGGAGGGCTAGTGGGATACTGGGGTGCACAGGTAAGGATATCACCAGCAGGAAGAGAGAGGTGGTGTTACCCCTGTACAGGTCAATGCATAGCACCCCACCTGGAGAACTGTGTCCAGTTCTGGAGACCACATTTCTGGAAAGAGACAGGCAGAGTGGAGGTGGTCCGGAGGACAGCTGTCAAAATGGTGCAAGGTCTGCATCAGAAGCCCTATGAGGAGAGACTAAAAGAGTTCAGTATGTACACCCTGGAGTAGGGAGGGTGAGGATATGATAGAGACCTTTAAATACCTCACAGAGGTTAATAAGGTACAGGAGGGAGATACATTTCAGAAAAAAAAAAAGGTGCTCCAGAGGAAGGGGTCATGATATGAAGCTGGAGGAGGGTAGATTCTGGAGAGAGATGTGAGGCAGTACTTCTTCACAGAAAGGGTGGTGGATTCCTGGAACAGCCTTCCACTGGAGGCAGTGGGGACAAAAGCCTGGAATAGGTACAAGGGAATCCTAAGAGGAAGGAAGGGGATGGAAGAGACAGTGCTGTAGATCAAGTAGGATCTGCAGCAAAAGTGATCATAATTAAAAATGGTCCCAGTGGTCATTATCTGCCATCAGTTTCTATGTTTGTATGTATGACGGGTTATGTGATTCAAATGGATACAGTGTACAATTATTAATATGTGCAGGCACATATTACCTAGTGAAGGCACACATAATCCATGTTGTACTATGCTACACATACACGATAATCAGATGAGCAATAATATATGCATTGAACAAGGGAGAAAAGGGGCACACATATGAAGTAATATACTACTCAGAGTGGTGACACCATGATTCACTTTGAATTTTAGAGACAGCAGAAGGCATGATGCCCATATGAGCTGTCCCTTATTTAGTTATAATAATACTCTAAACCCTTCTCTGCCAAGAATTTGTCCAGTCTATTCATATGCTCAGAGAAATTCCTATTTACCACTTCAGGGTTCCACATCATAACAGTGACTCCCGAATGGCAAAGAGTCAAAACAGCGCTGGATTATAGTGAATGCCAAAATTGGTGAATTCTCTGTTTGCAGGGGGCTTTGCCCCCCTGTGCCCCCCTTCTGGGGGGCTGTGCCCCACACACCATCCCTTGCTAAATATACCAACTCTTGGGGGGGGGGTACAGTTAGTTCGCAGCTATTGGCATTTGCTATAATCCGATACCGTTTTGACGGTCTACCACACTTCAGAAGGCAGATTATTTCAAATGTCTTCTATCCTTTGTGTGTAATAAATCTTACGCTTGTTTATTTTAAAATTGATTGGCCTGATTTGTTTTTCATGTCCCCTTACTTTTTGTTCCATTCTAAACTTTTAATTTAAGAAGATCCTCCTCCTCGTTAATGATTTTTTACATCATCAACAAATTCCCCCAAGATGCCTGTTGTGCAGAGTATTTAGTCTGAGCAGTTTCAAATGTTCCTCATATGTCTTATGTTCCAAACCCTTGATTGTTCATGCTGCCTTCCTCTGAATACATTCAATGTTCTTCCTATCAGCAACAGTCAAAGATCTCCAAAACAGTGAGCAGTAATGTATGGTAGTTACATACTGTATGAAGTTACTGCATTATGATGGTATGCAGTTGTATACCAATGTTGAGTTATCTACATTATGGGATTTTATTTATTTTTGTGTGTAGTTTTTTTTTGTTAATAATCCAGACATTCTTTACACACTAATGACATAGCCAAGGATACTCCTTACAATTTGTGACCTTGTTTTTTTTTTGTACCACTGTATTCATTTTTGGGAAATCATTTCAACCTGGCATGTGCTCTGTTTTGTCAGGTTAACAATGGGTTAACCTTGTCAATTGCAAAATGCTGGCTGTCTCCCCCCCGCCCCCCAACTCAGTCCTGTTCCATAACCAGAGATCACTCCTTACCACCCAATCCAGGAAGTGACCATACACACAAGAAACCATTGAGCTTCACATCACAAGGCAAAGTAAGGGAACTGAAAAAATCTCACTGAACTAATTGTTTTATTAGGTCTTTGATTGTGGACCCTTCTGGTTTGTGCCTCATTGACATCCGTGATCAACTTGGGAATGTCAGCGGAGAGGGGGAGGTGCTTTCACTGACCAGCAGCATGGCATAGTAGAAACTGAATGTGCAGAACTGGAGATTCTTAAACATAAGGTCCTCAATGTAGCAGCTTGCTGTGAATAATTAGCTGAGCTCTGTACTGGAATGAAAGCCTTAACGTGTTGTTTTTAATGCTGTTAATGTTCACAGTTTGGTAGGCTAGACTGGCAAGCTGCAGCGGAACAGAAGAGGTAGGGGTGTGTGTGTGTGTGTGTACCGTGGCTGGGCAAAGGCATAAGTTTAATTAAAACAGTGCCTACAACACTGCTCAAACACAGCAGCAGAGTGATTGCCCCAAACCTCTAATTGTATCTAGTCCATTCGGAATCTTGAAAGCTCCCCTTTTCTACTGTCATAACAAAACGACTGCAGGGCTACACTCACTACAGCTGTAAAAAGGGCACCAAGAGCGATCCCAAGAACTACAGGCCAATGAGTCTGACATCCATCTTAGGTAAAGTTATGGAGGGCATAATGAAGGACTATGTAGGTAATCATATAGAGAAAACCGGTAAGATTGATAACAACCAGCATGGATTTACAAGAAGGGCATTCATGTCAGATGAACCTGCTTTAATTTTACGGTCAGGTTAGCCATGCCCTGGATCAGGGGAAGCTGGTGGATATAATATTCTTGGACTTTACAAAGGCCTTAGACAAGGTTCCCCACAGCGAGTTGATTGATGTACTGACTGACTCAGGAGTACATGGAAGCATTACAAAATGGATTACATCGTGGTTGACCTGTAGGAAGCAGAGGATGAGCATACACCGTGTCTACTCAGGTTGGGCAGATATCTGTAGTGGAGTCCCCCAACGATCGGTATTGGGACCGTGTCTGTTCAATTTATATATTGCCTCTATGGGTTGTAAAGAAGGTGTTTGGGTAACCAAGTTTGCCGATGACTCAAGGATTGGAACAGTAGTAGAAACTATGTAAGATTCAGTTAAATTACAGAGAAGCCTTAACCGAGTTAGAAAACTGGGCCATTAAACAATGGCTACAGTTTAATAAAGACAAATATTCGGTTATGTATATGGAATAAAAGCATCAAGGCAAAATACAAACTGTGTGATCATATTCTGAGGGAAGTGACCGAGGAAAGCAACCTTGATATTATAGTTTCTAGCGATTTGACCTTCAAAAGTCACCACCACACAATTACAAAAAGAGCAAATGGTTTACTGAATAGGATAATTAGGCACATAAATAGCAGGAACAGGGAGTATTTTTCTCTGGTCTGCTCACATTTGGAGTACTGTGCCCAGGTCTGGGCACCTAGTGAAAAATCTGAGATTACATCTCTAGAAAAAGTACAGAAAAGAACTACTAGACTGATTAAGGATCTAAGAGGTTGCGATTATGAAAGCAGATAGGGACAACTAGGTATGTTCTCAATTAAGTATAGGAGACTTAGGGGAGACATGTGCCTGTTGTATCGTGCCTTAACCAATCATGACTTATGGGACTGCCTGAGGTTGGACATGAGAGAACATACAGCACAAGATCTCAAACCTTACAGCTGAGAAGGGAGACTTGCTGCTTGAATAAGAGATCTAATTGGTATAACCAGTGGGTAGTTACACTAAGGAATTCACTTCCTCAAGATGTGGTAGGCAGTAACAGCATGGCAGAATTTAAGAGTAAACTTGATGCTTTTTGTATGTGTAATAACATCAGAGAATATGGGAACTGATACGGTGATCTAAATGGACTCGTCTTCCGATGCTCTGTATTAACCTATGTAACACCTTTGCTCCAGCCACTTGACCTAGACTCATACACAATTCGTGATCCAGCAGCCCTGCTATTGGGAATCGTTGGGTTCCTAATGTTGACACAAATGTCGTCCCTCCATGGCCTAGAGTCTTCAAGGAGGCAGCAAGGGCAATATGAAGTGTCCCTTCTCTTGTCTAACCACCACCAGGGGCCTCCTCATGTGGTATCATGCACCCAGAGTCCACAGGTGTGGTACTTCACCCTTCTTCAGGGCTTGAAGTACTGCCAACCTTGCTGGGCACTTGATGCTTCCTGTGTGATCGATCTCCAGAGGCAGACTCCGCTCGGATGGATGCCATTGGCAGGAAGGTTTTCACCTCCTCACATGCACTCATGTGCATCTCTACACACCAGGCACACACGGCAACCTTCTGTCGTCGCCTATGGTTGCAGCTAAGTCAGCTCTTAGCTATCATGCCTCAGAGCAAGTCAGTCAGGCAAGCCACTGACCTTTCTGCTCAGTGCCTGGAGGTAGCTCGGCACCAGTTAAGGGCATTGTACGATGCCAATGAGGTGGCCTACAGGCTAGCAGGAACTGCAGTCTGCATCAGGCAGAAGGCTTAGCTTTGCCTCTCCTGGCTTGCACCTCTGGCCCAGTGTAAGGTATTTAACCTTGAATTTCCCGCAGGGTCAGGTGGTAATGGTCACAGAACCCTCCTGCTCCTGTGCCACAGGAACCCCAGCCTGACCCTAAGCAGTCTCTGGTCTCACTACAGCTGTAAGGAACCCCTGCCTTCAGGTGTTCTCCATGCAGAGGACAGAATCTGTTACTCCCAGGGTGAGCCAGCTCCTCCATCAGAAGGGGGGACAGCTTGGAACTTGGACCCAGAAGTAAGAATCAATGGTGTGGACTGATTCTTGGAAGATATCTTACCGTAATTGTTGATTTTCACCACTGAATATCACACCCGCCCACCATCCCCCACTCTAGCAGAGCCAGGGCCTCTGGGCAGATCACCATTCAGTGCTGGCCAGCACCACAAGTGCTAGGGCATCTTCACAGCTGCACTCCCTTGGAGAAGCTTTCAAGAAAATATAGAAATGGGTTGAATCTTCACCACCACCACCTGCCGTCAAGGTACAGGTCAGGAAGCATAGGAAGACCAGGAGCAGTTGTAAAATCTGCAAGTAACGTTTTATTATTATCAGTAACAGAACAATAAAAAAACTAAAATTGTTCAGTAGAACCATTTACAAAGGCAGTACACACAGAGAAAATAAAGTCCTTCATCTGAGGGTATCTCTAATTCCAAGTTTCAGTCTCTGTCTCTCACTGTCTCTAGCAAAAGCATTGCTGCTCTTTTTATAAGGCTTGGCCTGGGAACTCGTTAAGAAACATCCTGTTTCTCACAAAAGGTTCTTGCCAGTTTCTTTGCAGAGCAGGCTTACAAACGGAACAATGTCCCAAGCTGGACCCCTGCTGATGGCTCTGCAAAACAGATTGCAAACAAGCCTGAGAGGAGCTCAAACTGCATCGCAGGTTAAACCCCTAAATTCCAAACAGCTTTCTGCACCCATTTCAACAGTATAACTATTTATATTTTCAAACCAAGGGATCCCAATTTCACAAAAAGATTCACATATATTTTATAACCGCAGATACGGAAGGGGGAAGAAAATACAGAAACAGCAAGTGAAGGCAGAGAGATAGTGAGAGGCAGAGAATCACGAGTCCGTCTGAGTGACCAGTTCCTAGGTCTCGGGAGAACATTTGGTTGTGCAACCAGACAAGACAAGAGACAGAAAATGAGAGGATAGAACAGATCCTTGCATTTAACTCTTTCTGCATAAAAAATGGGTCAGGACCTTATTCAACCCTGTCACACCACAAAAAAAAAAAAAAAAAAAAACTGGGGTGAGGGTCCTTTTAGGACCTTATGCCAACCAGAAAAAAACAGAATATATATATTTTTCTCTTGCTCTCTCTCTATATGTATATATCTATACACACACACATATATATATATATAAATATATATATACATACATATATATTATATATATATATATATATATATATATATATATATTATATATACATACATATATATTATATATATATATATAAATATATAAATATATTGAAGGGGTAGCTCCCTCTCCTTTATTTTTTTTTTGTCCTCCTTCTCCCTGCCTGGGATATATCCCTATTATTTACTAAATGCAATCTATGCCTCTGGACACTATCCAATCTAACTCCACTGGGCAGCTGCAGTCTCCATGGGAGCAGCCATGCACTGGACAGGGGCAAGTACACTAGCTCTTACACAGGGTACATCCCCGTGGTTGTAGGAGAAGGAAGTCATTTCCTCTCATACCTTCTGAATCGGTAAGACTGTTTTTGGTTGGTTTACCCTTTTTCTTCCCATAGCTAGATGGGCTGTTAGCCCACTAACTTTAGGGATGCCTGGGGAGATGAGAACCATCTCGACTCTTTTGGACAGTACAGTTCTACAGCTTCATGTGCACCTGGAATTCCTCTTTTCTTCACTAGCAAGGGCAAAAAAGCACATGTTAATGGATTATCAGGTCAGTTCTCTGTCTGGTAGTGTGGGGTTGTTTTTCCCCAGGAGTCTACGCATCTCATTCCTATTCTGGCACATTATGCCATGGTGGGTCCCAATTCTGGGCATCACCCTTTATACTGCCTTTTAGATCACTTCTTGCCTGGTTAGTGGTGTAAGGCTCTGGCTCGATACCCAACTACCCCTTTGTGCTACCTAATGTGCCCTGTTCTCCATCTAAAGGTTGGTAGTCGGGTTCTATTTTCTTATTATATTCCTATATCCTTTCCCTATCCCTTTTGGCTAGGAAACTTTTTCCCCCACCCCACTTTGTTTCCTTCCCGGTGAACAGAAAGTGAGGTAACTGAGGGAGCAGACAGTGGTTACTGGCTGGTGTGTAGCACCAAGTGGCAGGGTTTTAAATAATTGATTACCGCTTTTTTTTTTGGGGGGGGGCAATACTAACTCTACAGAAAGCTTTTATATAGGTGTTCTGGAAGTGTTATGTTTGTTAAACACAGTGAGGCAAGTGCTATGCATTTTCACCATGTTTTAGAACTTTGATGAGCAAAACGATAACCAATTTTTTGAGTTAAATAAAACCCTGAAGTGGTGTGTACAGGCGCCATGCTTAGTAGCCATGGCCAGCTCCCTCTCTGCAAACTATTTGCTCTTGCAGGGTCCTAGTGCTTCTGGGCCCACACCCATAAGTGGTAAGCAATGGTGAAAATATTCTGAAAGAGCAACAATTACAGTAAATATGTAATTTTCATTTCTTTCCAGGCAACAGGAATATACAAAAATGAGAAGAAATGCACAGATGCAGCCCCCCCCCCAAAAAAAACTGCAGTTAAATCCCCAAAATCTACACTCCTTTCATTTAGAATATTGATTGTAGAAAAAAAGGTGATGTGAAAATAGGGTTGCCACCTAATCTGATCAGAACAGTCTTGGCTAAAGTTACTGCACCTGTCAAAAAAACAGAAGAAATGGCAGTTCTACTCTGAGATGAGAAAAATGTAATTTCTTACTTTTATTATTACGTAACCAAAACTGAATATGGTTTAAGTGAGTAATTTAATGAAAATCAATCTAAATAAACAAAAAACAATATAAGGAGGCTAAGTTTCAACAACCCTTAGAGACAAACCTGCAAGTGAGCCAAATTACAAACTGCCCTGTTAAAAATGCCAATCTACAGTAAAATGGCCTAATTTGGGGCTTTTTGAACAGCAGTAGGCACAATTTATTTATTTATTTTAGTATTGGTTTTGGTGCCCAGGTAGACCCATGGGAACCAAAGAGTCCAATTTTGACAGGCAACCCAGAATTACATACCGAAGTACATGCAGGAAAAAAACATCAATAGAGACATAGTGGGACTTCTGGTGACGTCAACAGCCTAATGGCAGCCTGATCTCTCAGCTCCTCTAGCCTCCCAAGAAAATCAGCAGACATCTGCTAGCCAAACCATGAATTTACTGGCTAAAGCCACCAGATCAAAGGCTTTACTAACAAAGAACCCACAGATGCCAGCACAAAAATTAAAAGAACTGCTACTCCAAGAAAAAACAAGTGACCTCACCGGGGCGGCGGATCCTGAAGGCCGCACAACAACTATGCCACCAACAGATGAAGATTGCTCAGGATTGATCGCCTCTATCCTCCAAACGGCCAAAACAGTCACTAAGATAGACCAGACACTGACCGAACTAAAATCTGACATTGAGAAGATCGAGCATCGGGCAAATCAGATTGAACTTGGCCTCATGAGGGTTTCAGATCAGGCCGACCACCATTATAGATTGATCCTATACCTTATGGCCTGAGACAGGGAACTAACGCATTGTCTCGATGACCTGGAAGGGTACAGTTGCTGGCAAAACATAAGAGTTTATGGAATTACGGAGGAGGCAGAGTTGGAAGCTCTGGATATCATTTCATTTCTGCAGTCAGCATTGTGGGAAATTTTAAAACTCCCGCACAACTTTGACTTGGCAATGGACCGTGCCCACTGCTCATTAGCTCCCAAACCCAGCAACGCTGGAGCGGGCTATGCTCATTCATAGCCAAAATGACCTCCTACAACACTAAAGAGGAACTCTTAAAACAGGTCTGGAGAAGCAGAAACCCTACCTACAAAGACCAGCATATATCACTGGACAACGACTATATTACAGCAGAGCAAGAGAGCCGGCGCTCCCTGTGGCTGATCCCCAAGCAACTCAGAGCTAAAAACTACAGAGCTCAAATACTTTACCCTGCCAGACTTTGGGTAGAGATGGACAGAGGAGTGCGCACCTTTGAAGATCTGTTGGCCGCTTCTTCCTTCCTAGAAGGCATCAGAATCTCAGTCCCTCAATTAAATAAGGAGCACCTGGAGAAGGAGCTGTTGAAGTTGGCTTGGACAATTCCATGTAAGGGACTGCCTCAGAACTCCATCGTTGGAAAGGGTCGCCAAACTAACCTGTGCTCCTTGTGTGCAACGCTGAAAACCTATAGCTCTCCCCTGCAAATTGACTGTTTAAGTGCCAACGAACAAGACAGAACATAGGAACCTACAACTGCAATGGAAACAGATGTCTCCTGCGAGGACATTTGAAGCACCGTGGACAAACTCTCCCTCGTTGAGAACCACCTCTCAATGGATCCCCTTTCCCTTCTTTTTCACACACGATTACTCTTTGGTGCAGCTCGTTGCTCACGATAGCAATCAGGATCACAAGTGATTGGCTGCCCAAGCATGTAAGACTTGTCTAACAACTCGAACTACACAGATCTACACCTATGGTCTATTCTAGCGGACTACCGTAGTGAGTACAAAAGGACTCGTGGCTGAAACTGTTAAAATGCCTTGGGGGTGTGGCGCAATAACTCTGGCCTAACTTTCACTTACCAGTTGGACTGTCACACCACGGATCCACCTCACAGATGCCGGAGAGTGCTGCTGATGTGCAGCGTGTTGGGGCCTAACCTCCAAGTATACAGAGACACTAATTCCCTGAGTCCCCCCAGACACTAAAGACAATTTGAAATAAATGAGAGGGTCCTCTAATATCTCTTTACTGGGGAACATACCCATTGAAAACATCAGCATCGATCCTGGGATGGGACTAGAGAGGTGGGAAGGGACTGGGGCAGGACCTTGGAGCCACCAGTTGAAGCCCTAATTTTAGAATACAGCCTTGATCTTTCCTTTAAAATAGGCAGATAATAATGAAGGATGTAGCGAGGGAGACGAATCTCCCTTTGAGGTATGAAAAGGCTCGGAGGGGGGAGGGCGGGGGGCACAGGCACCTACAAGTCCATACCCAGCAACAACGGTCTTGAAACTGCCGCTGATGTCAGCTTTGCTAGTGGGTGGAGGACTACTCATCCTCCTTTGCCTGGCTAGCTGGCTCCCTCCTCGCCCTAGCGAAGAGCATGGTGTCACAGATGTGACACACCCCAGCCCTTGGAATCACCTTTGGGCTGACCTAGGAAGTCCTACACTGTTTAGGGTGGAGGCCTTGAATGATCTACTGAACCTTTTACTTCTGGCCGTGCAATTGGCCACTTTCTTTTCAAGCTCAGCTCAGGAAAACCAGGAGAGTTTATTAAACCAGTATTTAAATATGGAACCTGTCTGGATACAAACATTAGTAACTCCCCATCTGAGCCTTGGACTCTTTGCAGTTACTAGAAATGAAGTTCAATTTACAGAGCATGTTAGTACACAATATTCTGAAATTATAAGGTTATCGCCATCTAGTGGCAAAAGTTACTATATGTTTTATCAAAGTTGGATTAAACTCTGGTTTACAGTTACATGTTCTATTATTAATGTTTATAAGAGTTTTAACTTGGTTAATGGGCACACAATCAGAATCTGGAATTCAGGTATAACGCATTCTTACTGAACACTGTAATAGATGTAGATCAACGAGCATTACTGCAGTACATTTACCATGGCTAGTAACAACGCTAAGATCATTTCATACAATATCAATGGAATCAATCATCTGATAAAAAGGAAACAAATTCTGAAATACTTAAAAACCCAAGGTTGTGAAATTAATTTCCTGCAAGAGACCCAGCTAGCTCCTACTGAAGTGATGAAGCTTAAATCCAGAGCCTTCCCAGTGGTGTATCACGCCTCACTAGATGGGCAGGAAGAGGGGGGAGGCAATCCTACTTTCTGCTGCTCTCCCCTTCGAGGAGGAAGAGGTGTTGATGGATCCTGGGGCATGGTATATCATGGTGGTGGGCAGAACAGAAGATACCAGAGTCACACTGCTAAATGTATATGCCCACCGGGTTCCCCTATCGGGTTTTATACAGATCTGCTGCAACTGATAACGGAGAGGGCCAGGGGACTAGTAATAATGGAAGGGGACTGGAACCTCACCCTTAATAGGGCTCTGGATTCCACTTCACAAATCCCAAACTCCTCCAGAGGGACGGCTCGCCTCTTCACAAAACTGACTGCAGACATGGGAGTGGTGGATATCTGGAGGGTAAAATACCTACAGCTAGAAACTATACATACTACTCACCAAGGTTCAAAACTTTTTCCAGACTAGATATGTTCTTAACTTACTCCAAAGATATAATGTCAGTGCACTCAATGTGGGTGGGCACTGCCACATACTCAGACCACCAACCTATTTTTTTTGGAAGTGGATCTGGTGCTCCCGAAGAAAAACACCCATTGGAGATTAAACGTCTCCCTGTTGAGGGATAAAGAAACATTCACCAAAATCCAGAAGATGATTAAAAACACAATAGAACAAAATGATAAACTGGGAACATCCTTGCAAATTTTGTGGGACACAGTTAAGACTACGGTGAGAGGCAAACTGATCTCAATCTCTGCCTATAAAAAGAAAGACAGCAACAAAAACTTTAACAGGGCAGTTGAGATCACTAGAAGCCTTACAGAAACAAAAGTAGTGCAAACAGAGAGAGGGGGACATTAAGAAACTGAGGACTAAAATACAAACCATACAAAAAGCTGAAACTGAAAAAGCGTTGTGGCTCCTCAAGCAATCATATTATGAAGGGGGGGGGGCGCTAATGGGTCTAAGTTCCTGGCCTACCGCCTCGAACAGCAGACAGCCAAAGCAAACATTACAAAAATGAAACACCCCACTATGGGCTAAACATCTTACTGGGGGAACAAATCGCAGAGGCATTTGTCTCTTATTACAAGACCTTTTACCAACCCCAGAAGGAATCACCTCTGGAAGTAAAGAATTGATTCCTTCAGTCCCTGAACCTGGCCACCTTAACACCAGAACAGGGCCAATCACTGAGGACCCCGATCTCCCAGTCAGAAATCATCACCACAATCAAAAACTTAAAGACGGGGAAGTGCCCCGGACCAGATGCGCATGGGGGGAATTCTATAAAGCTCTCTTCAAAGAAGTCACCCAACTCCTCCGAGATACATGTAACGAGATCTGGGAGAATGGTGAGGCAGTTCCACCTTCATGGAATTACACTGCCATTACAGTCATTCACAAAGCGGGCAAAGACCCATCAGACTGCAGTTCATATCGCCCCAACTCCCTTCTAAATGTGGACTACAAGATTTTCACAGCCATAACAGCTGCGAGGCTTAACCCCCTCATACCCCAAATAGTCCAACTAGACCAGACTGGATTTGTCACAGGCAGGCAGGCCCCGGATGGCATACGTAGAACGATCAATATAAACAGGTTACTCACCTGTAACAGTGGTTCTATGAGTGGTATATGTTGTTCATCCACACTCTTTGGCAGGTACCTTGCCGCTTTAAGATGTGCCGGAAGTCTTCAAGCAGGCTCCTCTCACCCACCTGGGTGGTATAACCCTTGGCTCTGCCCCATGACGCCAGATCTTAGCCCGCTGGAAGCCAGGTTTGTGCATCCGCAGCCGGGAAGATCGGGTGGGTCCGTGTGGATGAACAACATATACCACTCCTAGAAATACTGTTACAGGTGAGTAACCTGTTTTTCTAGGATCATGGATATGTTGTTCATCCACACCTTTTGGCAGACTCCTAGCAGTTCTTCGGGAGGAGGGAGGCAAGACGCACAACCCCTACTTAGGGAACAGAGATTGGAGGACCGAGGCCCCAAAACCAGCATCCCGGCGCGACTCAAGGTTGATGTGGTAATGGGTAATAAAGGTGTTTGCTGACTTCCAGGTAGCAGCCCAGCAGATTTTCTGGATAGGGATGTACCTGAAAGCAGCCACCGATGCAGCGGTTTGGCGGGTAAAATGAGCTCTTATCCCTCTGGGAGGCTCCTTGCCTGCCAACTCACAGCACAGACTGAAGCACGATGTGATCCACCGTGCAATAGTCCATTTTGCTGCAGGTCTGCCAGAGGCGGCTTCAGTGTAGGTGACAAACAGCTGGCAAACCTCTTCCCGAATTTCTGCCATGCTCTCCTTGTAATAGGAAGTGCACATCTCAGGTCCAAGTATGAAGCCTGTACTCGACCTCCAAGGTGTAACTAGGGTAGTACACCGGCAGAGTTAGCACCTGGTTAAGGTGAAACTCTGATACCACCTTCGGAAGGAATTTCGGGTGGGGGCACAGGACAACCTTGTCCCTGTGGAAGACCAGATAAGGGGAGTCCACCGAAAGCACCTGGAGCTCCCCTGTCCTTCTGGCAGACGTGATAGCCACCAGGAAGGCTGTCTTCCATGACAAGTGTGACAACTCACACTTGTGCAATGGTTCTCATGGCTTGCCCATGAGCTTTGCCAGTACCAGCAGAAGATCCCATGGAGGTGGAGGTTCACGCACTGGAGGGGATATGTGATCCAGGCCTTTGAAAATGCGCCCAACCACTGTCTCCTGTGCCACCGTTGGCTGACCGGCCCATGCCCCATAAGCAGAGATGACTGCCAGGTGCACCCTAAGGGTCGATGACCGAAGACCCCTTTGGAGAGAGACCAACGGTATTTGAGAATGTTAGCCACCGGACAGGACAGAGGGCCCAGGCCCTTGTCCCGACACCAAATGGAAAATCTTTTCCATCTGAAGGCATGACATTTCCTGGTCGATTCCTTTCTGGATGCCTCCACCACGGTGTAGACATCTTCAGAAAGACCCAAAGCCTGGAACTCTAGCCGCCCAGGTACCAGGCTGTGAGGTGCAGGGATTGAAGGTCCAGATGGTATACCTTCCCTGATTGAGAGAGATCATGTCTGGGCGTGTGCAAAGCTGCTCCAAGGACCTGCAGCTGAGGCTGAGGCGATCTGGATATCAGAACTAGCGCGGCCAGTCTGGGGCTACCAGGATCACCTTCGCCTTGTCCCTCCTCACCTTGAGGAGCACCCTGTGGATCAAGGGAAATGGAGGGAAGGCATAGAGAAGGCCTGGAGTCCACGGCTTCGAGAAGGCATCCCCCTGCAGTGAGCCCTGCTGAGGGGGGCGGGCATGGAACAGCCTCAGCTTGGTGTTTTCCCTGGAGGCAAACAGGTCCACCAGCGGTTTTCCCCAGTGGGAGAACAGGTTGTAAGCTACCTCTGGATGGAGAGACCACTCATGGGATGTCTTGCCTACGCGGCTGAGAGCATCCGCCAGATGGTTTGAGGCTCCTGCCACATGGATGGCTAGGAGATCTGCCTCCAGACGGCTAACGAGGGTCCAGATGCAGATCGCCTCCTTGCACAGTAGACGGGAGTGTGTGCCGCCCTGTTTGCTGAGGTAGTACATGGTCGTGGTGTTGTCTGTCTGGACTTGAACCACTTAACCCCGGAGCTGAGGAGCGAAAGCTGACAGTGCCAGTCTGACTGCTCTGAGCTCCAACAGGTTGATGTGGCATCGGGACTCCTCGGGGGTCTGGAGCCCGTGGGCCCTTTTGTCCCCCATGTGGGCTCCCCAGCCCATGAGAGAGGCATCGGTCGTAAGGATGACCATTGCCTCTAGGCAGACAAATGGGATCCCTTCCTGCAACCGGTCTGGAGCGGTCCACCATTGGAGAGCGTCCCACATCTTCTGGGTTACAGTGATCAGCTGTTCGAAATGACTGTGGCGCTGAGTCCACAGGGCGGCCAGCTCCCACTGGAGGGGGTGCATATCCAACCGGGCTCAGCAGACCACTGAGGTGCATGCCGCCATGTAACCCAGAAGGTGCAGAAAGTCCTAGGCAGGGCGCAATTGTCCAACCAGATATAACTGGGCAAAGGAGGAGAGAGCCTCTGCCCTGTCCGCTGGGAGCCAAGCTCTGGCTTGACAAGAGCCAAGCTCTGCCCTGATGAAGCCCATCACTTGAGAAGGCACAAGTTCCGACTTGGCATTGTTGATCAGGAGGCCGAATTGGGAGCAGGTCTGGAGGGCCAGGTCCTTGGACCTCTCCACCTCCTGTCGGGTGGAACCTGCTAGGAGCCAATCATCGAGGTAAGGATAAATGCTGACCCCCCTCCCCCCGAGATGGGCTGCCATCACTGCGATGCATTTGGTGAAGACCCATGGAGCCGATGACAGGCCGAACGGCAAGGCTTGGGACTCGTACAGGGTCCCTTCGACCCTGAAGTGGAGGAACCGCTGATGGGACAGACGGATTGGGACGTGAAAGAACACGTCCTGTAGATCCATTGAACAGAACCATGTGTTTCACTCCAAGGATGGTATGATCTGGGACAGAGTGACCATCCAAAAGGTGTGTGACTCGACATATTGATTCAGGTTATGCAGATCTAGAATGAGGCGCCAGCCCCCCGTCCACTTGGGCACCAGGAAGTACCAGGAGACAAAGCCTGGGTCTGCTGGAGGATCTGCCACTGGAGCTACTGCCTCCTTGAGGAGGAGCTGAGCAATGTTGTCTCAGAGAGCCGACTGAGTCTGGGCGGATGCTCTTTCCTTCTGAGGGACGCGGGCTCGGCTTGGAGGATACTGCACGAATTCCAGAGGCAGTTCCTGTCCAACCACCTTGAGAACCCACCTGTCCGTGGTTACAGTGGACCAGGTGGAAAGAAAGTGGTGGAGCTGGCCCCCCACGGGACGACCCAGAGCTGGCATGATGGGAGTGGGGGTGGCAGCCCCCGCCCCGTCACTAAGCAGGCTTGGAGGAGAAGGATCCAGGACTGGAACCACCAAGCTTGAGCCTGCTGCTGTTGTTGCTGTCCTCCTTGAAAGGAGGACTGCTGAGCCGCAGGGGAAGAATGCCGAAAAGGCTTCTTTTTCTTCTGCTGGCTCTTGCCCGAAGAGCCCTTGGGAGATGTAGCATCCAAGATGGCAATGGACTGCTCAATGCACTGAAGGTGACCAGCCACTCCTGGGCCGAACAGGTCGGTCCCTAGGAAAAGGCACGTCAGCTAGTTTGTGCTGAGTGTCTGCCAGGAAGGAGGAGAGTCTCAGCCAAGCCCTGCGACGAGAGGCAACTGCAGCTGCCATCAAACGGGCACAGGACTCCCCAATGTCCAGGGCCATCTGAAGCTGCTGTTTGGCAACAGCTCGGTCTTGGTCCCGGACCTGCATGACTGTGGTCTGCATGTCCGCGGGAAGATGTGGGAAGACTTCATCCAGAGACCCTAGAAGGGCGTGGGAGAAGTGTGCCATGATGACGGCCAAACTTGCCTGACGAAGGCCCAAGGAAGAAGCCGCATAGACCTTCCTGGCTGAATGGTCCAACAGCTTGGACTCTTTCTAAGGAGGTCGGTCAGTATCAGCAGAATTGCCAGTACGCCTGAACACAGAGGCGGTCACCAGGCTCTCGGCCAAAGGGTGGTCTGTGAACCCCACAAGGGACCCCATGGGCACCGCATACTTGCGGGCTATGTGTCCAGATGGAGCTGGACAAGAGGCAGGGCGCTGCCAAAGTTCAAGAGCCAGGCCCACTATGGCCTCAACCACTGGAAAGGCCTCTGTTGGGGCACCTCCTCTCTTGAGGATGTCTGTGAGAGGGTACTCCACCTTTTTCTGAATAGGCTCCAGGGGCATGACGAGGGACCTTCTTCCATCTCTACCTCACTGGCTGATTTGTCATCCCCCGGATGAGGATGCAGGCCGGTGACATCCGAATCCGAGGAATCCAGATATAACGGTTGACCGCCCAGGTCACCTTCGACCCACCAAAGGCGGACTGGGGTGACGGTGACCGAAAGAAGCCGGGGAAGCTCAGTGTCCGGCCTGTCTTCTTTAGAAGGAGCCCCTCCCACAAGCTGCTTAGGCTTTGGTTCCACCATAATCGATGGAGAGCCGGTTTTGGCCGAACGAGGTTTTACCACCAGTAGGGCGAGGAACCACTTGATCGCTTTGAAGGAGTCGGCCGCCTAGGTGGTGAAAGCCAAGTAATGGCCAGGGTAGAAGCTGGGGTTAGCTTGTGCCCAGTCAAAATCAGCTGCTGCCACATAAGGTTCTCATAGCGCTGACGGAGTTTCCACCAGAGCCTCTCCTCATCCAAGAAGAACAAGGACGATCGATGGCGTCACCTTTTTTTTTACAGCGTTTATGGCTCTTCCTCGGCCTATCGGTTGATGGGGTCAGAGACCTCAATCGAGATCGGACAGGCCGACTCGGTCGCTCGGGAAACGCTGGCAGGACTGGCGATTTCCTGGGGTCGGGGACCACATCCTCGATGGGAGTACCAGCAGGCTGGGTCTCCTCATTGGGGAAAATCAAAATTGGAGTTTGATCGAGGGAATTGTTGACCGGGTTTGGCGATATGGGGTCGATAGGGTCAATGACGATTTCAACATCGTCGATCGACAGTTCTGTCGACTGACCAGACGGCAAAGCTGAGAAGCCAGCGGCTGAAGATGCAATCTCGACTGAAGTCAAGACCGCATGTTCCTGGGAACAAGATCTCTCCTGCTCCCAAGAGCGTCTTCGTCGGGATGAAGATGATCCCGGATCCTTCTCCCACTTATGGGATCAAGAGGAGTGCGTGCCCGCAGGACCCTCTCCTTTGGTCGGGGGGAGAGACTGGCACAACTCTCGGAAGGAACCCAAGAAGGTGGAGCCCAGTTTGAGCGGAACGAAGAAGCTCCGAGTGGTTTCTGCAGCCCCTGCTGCTTCCTCTTCGAATGCTTGCATGCGTTCCAATTGCTTGGCGGATCCCGCAGCCACGGAAACCTCCCACCTTATGTGGCAGCAGCTGATTTTGACTGGGCACAAGCCGACCCCAGCTTCCTTGGATTTCACCGGAGGGTTCTGTTTCTCCGGCCTCCCCAACTTCAGGTGTGCGAGACGGTCGTCAAGGACGTTAGGGTGGAGGCGAGACACAAATCAATTTTGAGGTGTCATGGTCGACACCGAGACAGTACACGCACATGGTGTGGAGATCAGTGCGCGACATCTTCTGGCCGCACAGGCACTGACGAAATTCGGGGGAAGACTTATCTTCCATAATCGAAGGCAAACAGTCACGATCGCTAATGTGAACTAGACGGATTTTCAGAATAACCGAAGGTTTTTGAGCCAGGGCCTATAAAATGCAACACCACGAGGGAGTAACCTGTATCTTCCAGCAGAAAGGAAGATCTGGCATCATGGGACGGAGCTGAGGGTTATACCACCCGGGTGGGTGGGAGGAGCCAGCTTGAAGACTTTTGGCACATCTTAAAGAGGCAAGGTACCCGCCAAAGAGTGTGGATGAACAACATATCCATGATCCCAGAACATAAATACAATCAACTCGGACAGCACCCGCCTGTCTGATGAGCCTGGATGCAGAGAAGGCCTTTGACATGGTCTCATGGGGGTTCCTCTTCTTTGTCCTAGAGCATCTTGGATTCCCACTGCCTTTTATAGAAGGACTAAAAGCACTCTACGCGGCCCCCCAAGCATGGGTGCGTGTCAGCGGTGGCATATCCAATAGAGTCCCCTTTGGTAGGGGCACACGGCAGGGCTATCCCCTATCCCCCATACTGTTTGCTCTTTATACTGAACCCTTGGACCAGGCTGTAAGGGAAGACCCAAATATATCAGGAGTGTGGTGGTGGTGGTGGTGGGGGGGACATGGAACACAAAATCTCGCTTTACGCGGATAATGTCCTTTTATACCTCATTAAACTGGACGACTCAATCCCTAGGGTTTGGGTGCTGTTGGAGGAGTACGGATGGCATTCAGGATACACCCTGAATAAGTCTAAATCAGAGGTCCTCAAATTCCACTATAATCCACCCCGAGGTCCTTCAGATTTTGCCCCTTAACTGGAATACGTCCAAAATAAAATACCTGGGAGCCCAGATCCCCAAAAACCTGACTAAACTCTACTCTGCCAACTCAGACTCACTAATAAACCAAATTCGCCAAGATATAACTAGATGGTCTCTCCTTAATTTTCCCATGTATTCCCGTATACAATCTGTGACCATGAATATACTGCCCCAGTTTCTATACCTGTACCAATGTACACCCCTAAAAATATCGAAAGCCACCTTCCAAAACTGGCAGAAAATTATCTCGCAGTATGTCTGGTCCCCAGGAAGACCCCGAATTAAAAATCTTATTATGCAATCTAACAAGGAAAGTGGGGGTAGGGCCCTCCCTAACCTGGAGGATTACTACCTGGATACCCCAATCCGCTTTGCAGTTCTGTGGTCGGTAGAACGGTATGAGGCTCACTGGAAGAAGATGGAGGTGAGCGTGGTTGGAAGGGCACTCCTGGAAGCCAGGGTCATGGTCCCATCGCTTTCAATAACAATAAAGAAACCCCACTGCTGATGATTCGTGATACAATACAAGCCGCACATACAATCTGGGCTAAGTACAAGCTTAAGACTGACTTGTGACCACTTCAATAGTCTGCCTGCAGCACCACTTTTCGACCATCACATCAGGACCCAACACTCAGACACTGGTCAAGGTTAGGGCTGTACTGCTTGGGACAGCTGATGGAAGGAGGAGTACTGCAGGAATTTCACAAAATCAGGGACACCTACCACTTTCGAAACGCAGAGCACTTTCGCTACCTACAACTTAGAACATATATTAATGACCTCCTAACACAAACCCAAACCTCCCCTTGTTCCCAACACTTACTGGAAACACTACAAAATATCCTGACTCAGAAACTACAGAAGGGACACATCTCGGCAATATACAAGGCCGTTCGACTACTGTATGCCGACTGCACCGTGCCCATGAAGCACAGATGGGAGCAGGAGGCAGGGCTTGAACTTAGAGAAGCGGAATGGGACAAGATCTACATACTAGCTAGCCAAACTACGCATTCACCTTTCTGGCATGAGTTTGCATGGAAAATTATGACACGATACTTCTACATCCCACGTATATAAAGTAAGTGGAATGCTGACCATTTGGCTGGGTGCTGGAGGAGATGTTCTGAGCCGAGGGCTCATCATTCCCATGTCTTCTGGCAGTGCCCTATCTTGAAGTCATTTTGGCAACAGATAGAACTAGTGCTCTAAGACTGTTCTCATTGCTAAACCTGGTACTGGGCCTGCCGCCCCTAGAATTACAGGGGGTTGCCGGATTATAGTTATAGAAACATCCTAGTGACAGCAGCCATAAAGCCATCACACGCAAGTGGCTCTCAGAGGATCCCACAGCATTCTGGCAGTGGCCCTCCATAGTCCATGAAATTCAAAATATGGAAGAACTAACATATAGAGTTAAATTGAAATCACATATTTTCACTCGCAGGTGGACTCAATGGATTATCTGGAGAGACACTCTCCCCGAGGCCCTTCTGAGAGGGAACAGGATATCCACAGACAAAAATGGGATTTGAGAGGGGGTACTGGTCTTTAGACGTGGAGAAGCGGAAGGGGGGGATGCCCAGCCAGAGTCCCCATAGAGGCCTGGAACATCCAATATAGAAAAGAACAAGAAAGGCTCTATTCAGTATGCAATGGTTGATGAACTGTGATACCTACACTGAATTTAATTGTATGAGTGTAAATGATGAGCTGCTGTATTAGAGAATGCCTGCAAGAATTTACTAGAAAAATGTCTTAACCTGATGGGTATGAACTGCATCCGAATATTTCAATAAACTTGAATTAAAAAAAAAACAAAAAACAGAGACATAGTGCAATGGTCAAGTGGTGTGCAAAACATTTGTGCAAAGAGGTAAAAACATGATACTAGACCTTACAACAATTACACAGCTCATAAAGTTATGAGCCCCAGTGTAAACGGGCTTGGGAAATGTCCAAATACTTTCGGAACCTTCTCATAGCTCCTACCTAACAAATCCATTGTTAACAGTATAGAGGTTGTTCAGTGGGCATTAACTTGCTATCCTATAACTTAAAAACCAAAAAAAAAGGCTTGGCTTTGTGTCAAGGGTGTTCAGGCAATTCAGGGGTCCTGGGTTTACACTGCAAGTCCAATCTCTCAGTTTGAGCTGGCGAAATCTGGAATGAACTGTGAAGGTGGCACACGTGGCACACTAGGAATAGGGAGCAACGGTGCTGCTCTCTTCAACAGCAGCTAACTGTTCACTGTTGATGGCAAGGCTATTTATGCTCCATCAGCAGAGGCACTGCCTATAGGACAGGCGCTGGAGATATCTCTAGAGCACTGGAGGTAGGCAGGGTTTAAGTGACAAACGTAAAAGGTGCAGCTCATAAGACGATGACGTGACGTGAAAGCCGCTGACACCAAGGATAAAAATGAAGCAAAAAAGGAAAAAACACAACTCTGCACCTAAGAGTGCAGGTATTTACAATGGCCGAGTGTAAACACTGAATATAGGTTCCATCCCCAATAAGGATTCTTTTTTTTTATAAAAATTATTTATGTTTTGTTAACAGAACCTGTGGAATGCCATGTTGTATGTACTTTAATAGTTATAACGCAAAGCAGCTTTCACCTTAACAGCAGTCTCTCTCTTCAGTTGCTGTTCTAAAGTGTTATTCATGGCTTGTAGACTTTGTAGCTGTTGAGTCTTCTCCTGCAAGCTGGATTCCAACTGAAAATATAGCATCAAGAAGACTGTGTGAAATTCAGACATTCAGTTTTTAGCCTTCATAATCTGAATGAGGTTTTGAAAGATCTTTCTGTTGACTCCTGCCACAGATACCGCTACCGGAAAAGGCTGCTATACTGCTTAAAATGGATCAGCTTCTCAATGTGATCACTTTTCATCAAAACGGCAGTCCGTGCCAGTAGCAGTGTCCGTGTCAGATGATGCTGTTTTTGCTTGCAGCACTTATAATGGTGCAATACTAGTGCTACGTACACAGCTGGATTGGCTAAGGCAAAAAAAAAAAGAGACATACAGAAAGAGAACACAGGGTAAGTACATCTGATTTGGGAATGCTGCAATGCTTCTCTCACCCATTAAAGCAGCAGTATCTGTTAGTTATGTTGTTGCTCTTCATTTTTGTTTTGTTTTAGCAATAATGTATTTCTAGCAAAAATATCACCTTACCAATTTTTCTTTCATTCCTGACCCGAGTCACATGATTTTAAGGTGCTTAAAAGTTACTGCTCCCCTGCAATGCCTGCTATGATAAAATCCAACACCTTGCTGTGTTACGGTGCTACTGGCTATCAGAAATATGTGCCAGTGCAATTGTAATACAGCCTCAATATGCATGTAGTATTTACAGTCAAAAGGTACTCTCAATGGAAAAGATTTTTAAATATAGTGAGCAGCAGTCATCTTTGATGACTCAAGCCATTAATCATACAGCTAGTTACAAGAGCGGCCTTTAAACTATCTTAGGAAATAGATGATATATGGGCAGCCATACACAACAAACTTGTACTGGCACGTAGAGGTTGCCATAGCAACTGTTTAAACCTCAAGAGTGAAATGTGAGAGGTTTTGGTTCCCATGGCAACCTCGTGATGCCGACACAGGCTTGTCTGTGTATAGATGCCCATATATTGTGTTTTATAGTGCATGAGAATGCCATTTAACAATGAGTCTGTGCTAAATGTCACCATAAGTCAAATTGCAAAAAAAATGAAATACGGCTATGATTTCTTTCTTGCTGCTAAATCACCGACTTGTGAAACTGAAGAGGCCAACTAATCATGGTGGCCCACCACTACCGTTGCTGCCAGCTCACTCACTGAGAGACCCTGACTTCCATGTTACAGTCCTGCCTGACGGCCGACATCTCCAACCTGGGGCAGAGGCAGTACAGCTTGATCAGTTGCGTTTCAGACTAAATTATAAAAAGGAAAATAAAATGACTCTTCATTCACTGGTGCCATGGGTGTAAAAAGTAATGGATTGCCTTGAATAACAATGTTCTCCGATACACTACTAAAAAGATGCCCACTGAATCTAAGGATCTCAGAAATACATTTTGCTAACAAAAAAACAAACAAACCAAAAAAAAAAACTCTGCAATGAAACTTTTTGGTGACTTACGAATACTGTTGCTTTAACATCTCCTGAAAGCTATGTATATATAGAATAATAAATACTTTTTTTCAATTGTTTAAGCAGGAGTGGCACACTAAGCTGAAAGCTTGTTTACAGGTGCAACCTGGGAGCACAGGGAAGTTAAGTGACTTGCTCAGGGTCACACAGTATGTAAGTGGGGGCTGTGGGATTCAAATCCAGATTTGCAGCTCAGAGCCTTAAACTACTGCGTTATACTGCCTCCCTATTTGTGTGCTTAACGAGAATTTTACACACACCTGTGGTGATGGATTCTACATAAACCCTGAGAGCAAAGCTCAAGGTGTTTATTTAAGCACCCAATACCGAGGGTGTGTGTAAAATTCGAGTTATACACAAAACCCATATTTTACTTTATATAACTGCTGAGTATTGTTTTTCACCACAGCAATTATATAAAATAAAAAGACGTCCCTCAGCAGCTATGACCTGATCGGGTTTCAGCTGCTGCTGAATGAAACATTTGCCTTTTTTTTCCTTTTAAAGTAGTCCAGTTTAAAAGGATTTTTAGCCCAGTGATTTTTTTTTTATTGAACTTGCCGCCTGGAGTATCCAATGGTAAGGAATACCAGCCAGTGCTGAGGAACAGATGTGCAGCGGCTGGAACATGTGCAGAACAAGGGAAACCCAGGGCATGTTCACCATCATAATGCGCTGGTCACAACGGCGAATTATAACTAGGTTTCCCTTAGGGGGGAAAAACTAAACCCAGTTATTACAAGTAAATGCAAACTGTAATCTACAGTACCAATTAAACCCAGCATCTGGCACGTGTTCCTTTCTCATGGAAAATCTGAACAATGACCACACTCGACGAGTTCACCAACAAAACTGTTTATTAATGTTATTATAATAACTGGGGAGTGTTTTTTCCCCCCATAGAGAAACCTGGTTATAATTCACTATTACAACCAGCTGGTTATGATGGCAAACACGCGCTGGGTTTCCCTTGCTCCATGCATGCGCCAGCCGGCTGTCTTCCCTTCATGATGCTGGACACTTCACCATCACTCGGACTCCACCATAAGTAAATTTAGAACTTAGTTCTTGGAAATACACCCTGAGATGAACTGCTTTATATTTAAAAATGAACGTTTCCACAGCCGCTTGAACCCACCCACTTCTGACCATGCTTGAACCCGACCGGACCGCGGCTGCACAACAATGTGTTTGTATTTTATATAACTGCTGTGGCGAAAAAACACTCTTCAAAATGATATAAAATAAATATGGGGTGGTAAAACTTGAATTTTATTAATAATTTCTTCGGTGTTGGATGCTTAAACAAACCTCTCGAGCTTCGCTCTTGGGGTTAATGTTGCATCCAACAGCTGGGGTGTGTAAAAATTTGAGTTAAACACACCACCTCATGTATTATTCTATATGTCATTGTTTTTTTTCCACTTTTCATCCCTGGTCTCAGCGGCATCCCCCAACCCTGTAACCGACCTGTCCTGTGAACTTATGGGTTAACCACTGCTTACACAGAGCATCACTGGCAGGTGAAAGGGTTGCACGGTGCCTGTGGGGGATACTGAACAAGCCAGGAAGATTCCTCCATTTTCTCCCCCAGGGCATCTGCATGTAATGTGCGCACCTCACTGCATACTGACACACATGCATGCTGCACCAGCACACGATCCTACATCTGTTGGCCCTGCCTGTGCTGCCACCTACCCTCCACTAGATGTCAGGAGAGTGATGGGACTCAGAATCCCCCCTCTCAGAGGGAGGAGAGCCATCTTAGGACACCCAGTCCTCCTCACTCCATCCAGCCCCCCACCCCTGAGTGACCCTGGTCCGCTCCTCGAACCTACACTGCCGGGCGTGGAAGGAGGTAAGGCGTCCGGGCCTTAGCCCTCTACCTAAATACTTTGATGTTCGCTGTCCAATACAATGATACAGTATGTAACCCTGCAGGCTCCACGTGAAAGAGATTTCCAACTAAAAACTACACAGCTGACATCAGTCGAAGGCGAAGCCAGTAATACACCATTTTTCTTAACTCTGAACATACTGTCATTAGAATACAATCTTTTGACGTCATCCATTCCAGTTGCTTATTCCTGTTCTCTAATCATAATTTTCTGCTGATGACATCACAATTTGTTGCCAGTAATATCCGGTGTCAACATTTGTAAATCTTGGAATTATAGCAGCAATAAATACTGCTTTCTGGATTTCACTGGTATCTGTGATGAGTATATAGGGAACGTCAGGACAATCCCAAAACTTGGTGCACTATACAGGTTAAAAGCAAAGATTCTGAGATTATCAGCAAAGAGTGTGGCAGCATGCCTACTAAATGAATATGGTAATGAGTTATATTCAAAAGGCTATGATGCAATGCTAGCCAATCAGCTCTGAGGAAGCGTGAATGGTGACACGTCAGCCGATTCCTTTGTGGGACTTGGTTAGTTCCAGGAGGCATGCATGGTTCGTCTGATCTGCCGGTAATTAATTTTCCCTGCTACAGATGCACTTTTCAGTGCCAGTATGATGTTTGCTCTGTTTTACGATAGCACAGTCGCCACTATGTTTATTTTTGCACTTGCACCTTATGGCTACAGTCAATTAGCACATTTTGCACATAATAAAGAAAAGCAAGGTAAGCGGTCCTTGTAGTTTATTTTGAAGCATTTGGAACTTTTAGGTTAGTGCTGCAGCACTTTTAGGACTTTGTCCCTACGTTGACGGTTCCACAGAAGACTGTAAGGCATAGATCCACTCCTTGCGTTATAAACAGCAGATTTTACTGCAGGAGTATAAAGAAGCAGCTGCACCAGAGATACAACACTAAGGCACTTACAACATGGTACAACATGGTAAGGGTACGACTGAAAACATACAGGAGTCCCATAATATATCATGAAAGCCTCAGTGTATCCCAGTATTGATAAAACCACAAAGCCATCTAAAAGGGAATACAGCAATATCAAGCATACTCCATGATTTCCTCAATTCACACGACTTAGTAGACATTTGGTGCTTATAACACCCCCAAGAAAAAAAAGACTACACACACCATGATAAAAAGAATTCACAGTTTTCAAGAACTTATATATTTTTTTCAAAACACTAATTAAAAATACTTCTCAAACAAAAAGAAAATCTGTAATTTTATCAGATCATGCCTTTGTCCAAGCAGACATCAACATTTATAATGATAAAATGAAATGTAACCATCTTGGTCTTTCAATAATGAACACCTTATGGATGAAACCTTTATTGAAATAATAAAGAAATCTATCGAATTTTGGTATTATAATTACACAGGTCAAACAGCCGTTTCTAATCTTTGGGATGCTACGAAGGCCATCTTAAGGAGCACAACTGTTTTGTAGCAAGAGTGGAAAAACAAACAATATAAATAAGTGTTTGGCAAGGCTGATAAACTTAAAACAAAACAAACACGTGTCTGGCAAGACTGATAAGAGACTTAAAATGCTGGATAAATTGAGGGTTAATTATGCTAAATACTACATTGAATTAGGGCCGGCCCAGTGGCGCTGAGGCGCTGGATGCCTTGCATCGCGCTACGCCGGCGACCCATGTTCGGGAACGGGCACGGGCCACCGGGGATCGGTAGGGAGGAGAAGGGATCAAGTGCCCATAGGACTGCTCTCCCTCTCCGGGTGGGGGGACACCAGTGGGTCGGTGCATGACTGGCGCTTAGCGGAAGCTGGTGCACCGAATCGCTGCACAAGAAGAGGATAGGTGAGGCAGACACTCTGAGAAGTGCGCACGGGAGCGTGCGCTCCTTGCGGCGTCATTGCACGCGTCTACAGGACAAAAATAACTTCAGGTGGAAAATCAGGGTACTGGCACCGCAGTATGACAGTCGGTACCCGCAGGCGCAGGCCCCCACGATGGGCATTCGCCTTCCAGCACCGAATACGGAGTTACGGTGGGTCGAGGGATCCCCACCGCCCCGCCATGGGGGGCAAAGCCGTGGGACAGCTGGACAAGGCTGGGTTGCGAGCAGGGAAGGGGGCTGGGGGAGCAGACAGGAGGCACCACCGCCAGGGACCGGGCGGATAAAAGAGAGTGTCAATAAAAAAATACTACATTGAATTGAGTGAAATCAAGATAAAAAAGACCTAATAAATAATGAAACTGTGAAGCTTATTAAAAGAATTAAGTGTGCTAAATTTTTAGAAGGGGATAACTCGGGCAAATTATTGGCTAATCAACTTAAAAAACTCAAAGGGAAAAATATAAGTTCAATGGATAAACGAATCCAGATAAATCCAGATAAACAAAATACACAGATAAAGAAATAGTTGATTTTTTTGAATGCTATAAGAAAAGATATCAAGAGGAATTGGGATATAAATAGTAATACACTTAGGAATGTTATAAATGATGCCAATATTCAACATATCATGACCCGGATGTTCAGACTGCGCCTGGCAGTGGCGCATGCGTGGGCGCAGCTCAACTGGGATGCGCCGGGGCCAGGAGATATTCAACGGCGATGCACCATGGTGTAGCATCGTTTAATATGGCACGCACTGCGCCGGTGCAAGCCACAGACAGGGAGTACGGGGATGCGCTAGCGCAAATGCAGTTGCGCTAGGCGCATCACCCGCGATATTCAGAGAGGGCATGCAAATGAGGCCATAATATATGCAAGGCGCACATGGGGCCACTTGCATGTCATTATGGCCCCATTTGCATGCCTTGCACAGGGTAGCCTGGCGACCTGCGCCTGGCGCCCTGCACAGACTGACGTGTGCACAGTGGGGGTCCCGGGGCATCCCCTGCCCCGTAGCCGCAATCGTGGTAAACTGCTGTAGAACGACTCCCTGGTGGGCTAGTGGTACCCCATCCCTCACGATTCCCCGACAGATGTCTCTTAAGTCATTCCCTGGTAGTCTAGTGATCCCTCCTCCCTCCTGAATCCCCGATCGTGGGAAGTTGCCGTAATACAATTCCCCAGTGATCCTGGCACCCCCACCCATACAGACCCCTTGTCCACCTGCCCCCCCGCCCGGCCGCGCGGCCAGGTACAGTATGGGCTGTAAGCCCATTGGTCCTGAGTATGGACCAATGGGCTACAGGGCATACAGTACTAGACAGTCCCAAATATGTGAATGAAGTCAGTCACATATTTAGGACTGTCTATACAGTATGCCCTGCAAGCCCATTGGTCCACTCTGGTCCAATGGTCTTACAGCCCATACTGTACCTGTCATTCGGCGGGCGGCCAGGTGGGCTGCAGCCACCAGCCGATGACAGGGAGAAGCGGGGGTGGGGGGCAAGGGTCCGTATGGGTGGGAGGCCATTGATAACCAGGGAATTGTATTATGGTGATTTCCCACAATTGGGGATCTGGGAGGGAGGGAGGGAGGACCACTAGACTACCAGGGAATGTATTATTAGACATCTATAGGGGAATCGGAAGGGAGGGGGTCCACTAGACTACCGGGGAATGATTACCAGAGATTAACCGGCGATCGGGGATTCGGGAGGGAGGGGGGACCACTAGATTACCAGGGAATGTATTATTAGACATCTATTGGGGAATCGGGAGGGAAGGGGGACCACTAGACTACCAGGGAATGTATTAATAGACATTTAATCAGGGAATCAGGAGGAAGGGGAGTCCACTAGACTACCAGGGAATGATTACCAGACATTAACCAGTGATCAGGGATTCGGGAGGAAGGGGGGACCACTAGACTACCAAGGAATGATTACCAGACATTAACTGGTGATCGGGGATTCAGGAGGGAGTGGGGTACCACTAGACTACCAGGGAGATGTGGGTACTTGTGGACAGTGTTCTGGGTGGGCAGGTGGCCACCCACGGCTGGCAGCTGCTGTGCTGCTCCCTGCACTACAGTAGCCCACCTGTGGGTGGCCAGGAGTTGTTCCACCGATTCATGGGCTCAACTTTGAGCCCCCCTATGTGGCACAATGCAGGGTTGTGCTAGCATATGCGCCGCACATCCCGGGCTGAATATCGGGATGTGCCACATATGCATAGGCACACCCCCTGCATCTGCGCCGCATACACTTGCACTGTGCCCTGGCGCATCGGGATTTGTGCTGTGCCAAGCAGCCTTTTCAATATCCTACTGGGGCGCAACCACTTTGAATATCTGGGCCTAAATGTATAGAAAATCCCTTTGATCTACAGGAAATTTATGATGTAACAGAATCATCGCCTAACAGGAAAATGCTAGGACTGGATGACTTAACTAGTGATTTTTTTTTTTTACTTTATTTTTATTAAGCTTTTGAAACTGAACATGCCAGTAGCAGATACAATAATAGATCCCAGATATACTTACATTAGTATGCAAACACACTCATTTTAGTAACCAGATTTTGCAGCCTATTATGCGTCATACAGCATATGGGGGTAATCAACATTTATGTAAAACCAACTACAAAACATTTTGCACTCATATATTCACCAAGCCACAACCTGTGGAAAACAGCAAAACACATACCGTAAAACCTAACCTGTTTAAGTGACCATAGTCAAGTCACTGTGTCCATTTAGCCATATTATTTTCAGGGGACAAAAAGGGTATTCTGCATGCAAACCCCTAAAAGAACCCCACAAAATGCCAATCAGATAAAACTGAGCTCATAAACCCCTTCTCCCCTCTCCTGCTTATGTTTTGAGGTCCGCTTATGCAGCACGATCATAACTGTATGGGGTAGCATCTTTCAGAAAAAGACTTGCAAGAACAAGGGGACACAATTTAAAGATAGAAGGAGGGCGGTTCAGGGGCAATGTGAGGAAGTATTATTTCACAGAGAGGGTAGTGGATGCATGGAACAGCCTTCCTGAGGAGGTAGTGGGGTCTAAAACTGTGGGAGAATTCAAGAATGCATGGGACAGACATAAGGCAATTCTTGTGGGGGGTAGGAAGAAATAGGCTGTTGGTTAACTAGGATCTGCGGCCTATCCTGTAGGTAGGGAAATGGGCAGACTAGATGGGCCTAGCGGTCCTTATCTGCCGTCAAAGTCTATGTATGAAATCTGTAGAGCAGATGTCACCTAGAAGAAGAAAAAACAAATTGTCAGCACAAATAGGGCACACAGCAGTAGTCGCTCTACAAAACAGTAATGTTCCAATGTCTGTATAGTAATGTCTTTTAGTTTTGCGCCAAAAGGCTTTAGGACATTGTGGCAGTGAGGAACTCCATTCCATTCCATTTTTAGAGTTTGTAAGAGCATTGGGGGTGGGAGATGAAATAAACTGCAAACCACAATAAGAAAAACCACCAATACAAGTAACTTGGGTTATCTGAAACCCCTCACGGATCATAAGCCCTTTTTGGAAACGCACTCAGGATAATAAAATATGAAATCAGACAATGTAGACAAGTTGGAGCCCATAACCCAGCATGGGTAACCAGCAACAGTGTCTTACAGTAAAAGAAAGTCCCAAATGCACCTCAGGGAGCAGTCTCCATTTCAGACATCTCTTCTCCACATTCTGGTTCAGTTGGCTGAAATTATGCCACAATTTTGTCCACCTGCTTCTTTGCTTCTTGAGGGTCAGTAAATTGAAAAGTTTCTCCACCATAGGTAATATGAAGGCAGGCTGGAGCAAGAAGCAAGTGGACCCCTAAAGTCCTCAGTTGCTGCCACAGTGGGTTGAACAGTTTGTGCCGAGTGCGAGTGGCTTATGACTAGTCCAGGAACAATCTAATGTCGGTGCCCTCAAATTGTAAGGGGTGATTAATTCTGGCCCAATTTAATCTGTGCCATACCTCTACACCAGCAGTCATAATATAAACTGTGCGAGGGGAGTCCTTATTTAGTAGTGGAGACCGAAAGTTCACTCAATAAGCTTTTGGGATATCAGATGGTACTATGTACAGATCTCCTGGCATCGACTCTGCAAGCCAAGTCTTAATAAAAACTGTCAGGTCCTCTCCCTCAACTCTTTCAGGGAGGCCAATCACCCGGAGGTTCACAGTGTGAGCCCTGTTCTCCAGTGTCTCTAAACGGGAGTGGACTTGTGAGTTCTCAGTCGTAAGCTTTGCAACCACTGCTTGCATCTTCATGTGTTGCTCTTCTGCTTCTTTGGCTGTTGCAACGGCATCCTCAATTTTTGCATCCTGAGAACTCAAGTGTTCAAGGATATTTTCGGCTTTCTTGTCAAGGTCCCCTACAGCTTTTAGAACTCTTACCCAGGGAGGCTGATCTCCGGTACCACTCACAGTATCAGGGCCCGACTGCTACGCACTTGACTGTTGGCCATGAGGATTTCTGAGCGTGCCCTCCTGCCGCTCCCTCTGGCACCCCATGGCAAATATAGTACGAATCTGCTTCTCGTACTGTAGAGGTTCTGATTCTGAGCAAAAAAAAAAACCCAAGTATTTAATGAATATTAGCAGTGTTAATTGGCAAAAAGCTCAGACTTCTGCAGGAGCTGCTGCAAAACACTTCCGGTCCAGAGCCTGACTCTCCAGTTCCCCCAACCAGTGAAGTTTTTTTAAAGCATTTAATGTGGAATTAGCACCATGGCTCCTTTTGATGATTCAGGAACTGATGGATGGTGACTGGCAAATACCAACTTCAATGCAAGAAGCTAAAATTGTGTTATTTCATAAAGAGGGGAACCAAAAAATAACCCGGAGAATTATAGACCAATATCCCTACTAAATATAGCCTACAAACTGACAGCTAAAATAATAACTGAAGGAATTAAACTGGATTGCCACACACCACCCATCATGACCAATATGGTTTTATAAAGAGAAGAACCAAACTGCAGGCAACCAGAAAAAAATGCAGGCTGTGACTGAGTATATTTATTCTCAGTTAAATCAGGATAAAGGGAATTATTATGCAATTGCCATTGCTGCGAGCAAAGCTTTTGATGTTTTAAACAGGGAATATATGGCATGGGGAATTCCTTCTTTTATTTTAAAATTGATACAATTATTTTATAAGATGACAGATTCCAAG
This sequence comes from Neoceratodus forsteri, assembly GCA_016271365.2. Classification (NCBI taxonomy): domain Eukaryota; kingdom Metazoa; phylum Chordata; order Ceratodontiformes; family Ceratodontidae; genus Neoceratodus; species Neoceratodus forsteri. The sequence goes on from JADMNL010000030.1 coordinate 80,763,123, forward strand.
TGAATTCATTTCTTTCTCCTACGTTTATTATGAAAAATGGTGTTAGACAAGGCTGTTCTCTGTGCTCAACCCTCTTCATATTATGTCTAGAACTTTTTTTGGCAAAAAAATCAGAAGTAATCAGGCCATAAAGGGTATACATATTGAAACCAAATCAATAAAAAATAGCGTATTTGCCAACAATATATTTCTTATTATTAGAGACATTAACAAATCATTACCAGCTTTTTTAGAAGAAGTGACATTCTCTAGTATATCGTGGTATAAATTAAATAAAATTAAGGCTATCATTATGCAGTTAACTAAAGAACGGAATAAACCCTGCACAATTTACAGCAGATTTCAAAACTGAAACACAAATCAAATATTTGTGTCACATTAACCAACAATAAAAAAAAAATCAAAATTAACTATGAAAATGTCAAAGCTAAAATTAAATCTCTATTAAATACTTTGCAAAATCTTTAATTATCACTATGGGGTCATACTGACACAATTAAAATGGTGACAATGCCTCATTTTATACATATATTACAAAATTGTTTTGGTTCACCCTCTAAGGCCTGGTTCTCCGATAGTAAAAGAATATTTGCGAAATTTCTTTGGCAAGGAGGCCAACCCACAAAATGCATGGGCAACTCTTACCATTCCTGGAAAACTAGGGGGTTTGGGTTGTCCAGATCCTAGCATTTATAATATGGCACATAATTTTAGTATAACATGGGAGGGGCATTTGTTCCTAAAGAAGATCATACAATTTGTGAAATAACGAAGAATTATGGAATTATTAATCAAAAGGTAGGTTGTTTTTTATGGGAACCTCTATAAAACTTTACTGTATTCCCTACTTATCATCTTTTATCGAGACAGTAAATAAAGCAAGAAAGATTTTACCAAGAAGAAACTCCATGGTTATTTTTTGATATCTGGAACGGAAGCACCACTGGAGGTCAACAGTAAATTTGCTGACCTCCCGTACAGCAGCACAATAGTGACTGGTATTGTGCTGTCCCAAAAAGGAAGTGTTTTTTTATGGGGTCTATTCCTCCCCAGATTTTATATAATCAACCCAGGTTGAGTTGTTCTGGGAGGGGAAGAACACTCAGAGAAAGCTTCACCCAAAACAGATCATGTCGCTGTAATGGTCTGTTTTCGGGTTTCGCTGTCGGGGTGTCGCACTTGAGGGGGTAACCGATTTGGAATAACCATAATATATGGCTTAAAGGAGTCAATATTAAAATCAGTTGAATCCACCAAGAAAGATACAAGAACATGGAAAGATAGCTTGGTTCAAGGAAAATTTCCAGCTTATGATGAAATAAGGATTAGTGAAATAAAGTTTAAAGAGCTAGTATACTGACTGGAATTAATGGTAATTTTCAGATGCAGTCAGTTACCACTTCTTATATCTGAAGTTTCTTTTTTTTTTTGTGTGTCTCTGTTAGCTAACTAGAAGATTTTGCAACTGGCAGTACTGGGCTGATGTGTGGAGCAGCACTGTTTGGAGGCTAAAAAAGGTCAGTTCTGTTCCTCCCACGACATCTTCAGAAATGTGACCAAACACACTGATGCACCACAACCCTTGCAGCCTGAGCCGTGACTTTCACAAATTACCAATCAAAATGCAGGAAATTGTGACATCACTAGTAACCAAGAAGAGTCAATCCCTGCTTCTTCATGTAAAAAAGAATAATCTGGCTGTAAGAAATGGTTCGCCTTGGTTACTAGTGATGTCACAGTCAGTGTGGTCTCAGTGTTGATGATATGGTGGGAGAACAGAACTGACTTTTTATTAGTCACCAGACAGAGTGTGCTCTACTCATCACCATAGTACTGCCAGGTGGAAAATCTTGTAATTAGCAAACAGAAAATTAAAAATACTTCAGATATAAGAAGTGATAGCTGACTGCATTTGAAAGTTACTATTAATACCAGGCAGTACACTAGCTCTTTAAAAAAAAAACTTGAATTATTTTTGTTAAAACACAAACTGAAACTACTACTCGATTTTTCTCTGATAATTACATTAATGATTTTACTCATCTGTTATCAAAACGTAAAGCAGAAATTAAACTGGGTATGCAACAAGTATTGACTAGGACGTATTACATTACCATTTTGCTTAATATAAACAAACCTGGAACCAGACATTTTCCTTTTTAACAGTTTCTCTAACTACACAAATAAATAAGCTCAAAGGAAAATTTCTGTAATAGGCACAGCAGCCCCTAAATGCCTAATTCCTGAATGATGGAACTCCCACGTTATACCTATATTTGAAAAATTTAAATGGTGCAACACGTTTAAGGAAACCCTATCCCACGAAAAATTATTGTGGGGCATTACAGAAACAGAAGATTATATTTTTGGTAATAACTGGAAAGAAGTAGAAGCTAATTTCACCCCTTTAATGAGGCTTTAAGAAGATTAAATATGTAATAGTAAACTCATTTCCTTAACTAAGAATTCGAATTACAAGTACCTAATAAACTGATCAAAATGTATGTTCCCCCTTTTTCTTTTACTTTATAGTAAGAACATACTTTGTTATGAAATTTATTTTTTTTTTTTTCCTTATGGGAGAATTGTACAATATAGGGGACCCTGTGTATGAACAGTTTCACACGAGAATGTATTTATGAAAAATGATCAATTAAAACTTCTTGGGGGGGGGGGGGGCTCCCATAATACAATATATACGTTGAGGAACATGACCATTCGGCCAAACCAGTGTCACATGAGGAAAATTTCATATAATAGCATATACAGCTCCCCAGAGTTATGCTGATAGATGGATTAAACAACTATAAATGTAGAGGAACACCATGGCTTCAGCCAGAGACTGCAAGGCATAGACCCACTCCTGGCATCATTAACAGCAGATTACGTTAAAAAAAAACAGTCCGTAAAGAAACAGCTACACCAGGAGTGTGATACTAAGGTACAAAACATCACAAAACTATTAACTTTGTTGTGTTTCCTTTTTTCAACAAGAGCAGCAGAGTTGTTTTTTTTTTTGTTTAATAAAAACTTGAACAGTAATTTCATGGTAAGTAAAAAGTCCAACATGAACAAGTGAGTATTTGGCATGCAGCCCTGTCCTCATGTTGCCTCCCCCAAGTCCATGAGGTGCAAGGCGCCAGAGTTATATGCACCAATTCCAGTACACATCTGCAGAAGTAAAGACTGAGAGTAAACTAACAAAGTAAAGTAAGTAACATAGCAGATGAGCTGGCCAGGTGGCACTGAGGGTTGAGGCACTGGACGCCACACGTCATGCTACGTCGGCGACCTGGGTTCGGGAGCGAGGTCGGGCACTGGGGGTCAGCAGGGGAGGGAGAGGATTGAGCATCCGAGGACTGCTCTCCTCTCCCAGGGGGAGGGCTTTGGGGTTGTCCGGCATCCTAGTGACCTCTGATGGAGATCAGGGGCATTACGGGATGTGGACCAGATTGCAGGGGGAGTGTGGCGGACATCGGCAGGGTAGCCATGCGCCATGGCATCACTGCACGCCATGCTCAGGGGGCAGGGGGAGCTCACGAGACAAAAAAAGGTGCAAAAACCCTTCCAGGCCGGATAGGTGATGGCCCTCACAGTGCCAAACCGCCACACGCCCAACACTGGATCCTCGCCTCTGCCCCTCCAATCTCCTCGGGCCCTAGCCCCCTCGGGGTTCAGGGAGAAAGTAACGTCCTTGAGGGGCCGGGGATCACAGTGGGCGTTAGAGCGGCATAGGTGAGATGGGTGGCCTAAGAGAGTTCCGGGTCTGGGGGAGAATAAAGTAGAATTGGAAAAAAAAAAAAAAGTAACCACAGAATATAGCCAACAGTGATTATCCGCACCTCATGGGCTGGGGGGAACAGGTGTTCAACAGTCTGCAACATAAGAGACACCACCAAATAAAGTACCTGAAGCAACCATGTCACTGTCCATTGAGGCTCATAGCTCCAGACTGTGCTGCTCTTTCTCCAGTTTTCCAGCAAGCTGACTGGCATCCAGTGGCAAGCTAAAGACATAAGTTTCCCCAACCCCCCCCCAACCTGTACTTGAAATTGCACTAGAAAGAGCAGGGCAAAACGCAGTTTTAAAGGCTTTCAGGCTTGTTTTTATTCCCTCAAATCCTCAGAGTCTGGATCTAATGCAGAAAGAAGTCCACTGTTTCCCCGGCAGCAAGGTTTCTCGTCCTACGTGCAGCACCCAAGATAATGTCTCGACAGCACTTTTTTTTTTGAGGACTGCCAGGATTGTACGGGGCTGCGTAGTGTTTGAAGTTGCCTTTCTGGAGTTCACCCAGTATGCATGATCCAGAAAGCCAGGGGCAAGGGGAATATCCCAACCCACGCAGCCAGTAGCCATGCATTTAGATATTGTAGTAAATCGATCCCCTCACAGCCTTAGGGAAGACCAACAAGCTGCAAGTTTTTCTCTCTCAGAGCTAACTCCACTGCTTCCAGTCTTCTGTGAATGATGGGCGTTTCCTCGAACACTGTTGTGTTAGCCGCTAAGGCCTTGTCTGCATGGGATTTCGAAACTTTCGATGTATCCTCGCATGCCACCACCGACTGTTCCACTATCTGCGTGTGGGTGGTAAAGTCATCAAAGCGGTGTTCTATCACCTGCAGGGAGAGACTCATGGTTTGTAGAGAAGCCTTAATACTGGCTGTGTCTGTGTTTGCTGCCTGCTCCCCTACCGGCGTGTTGCACATCTCCGCTCTGCTAGCCTGCTGTTTTGGTTTAAAAGTTCACCTACTGTTGTTGCTGTCCTTTTGGCTTCCCCATCTGGAAACCTGGTCCCAAAACCACACACCACAAGAGTTTTTACAAGAAAACTGTGAGTATAACAAATAAAAGAAAGTAAAATATAGCAGTCCTAGTCAGCATGTCCTGCTGATCCAACCGTTAGCCACGCCCCTCAGATTTGGGGATATCACTACTAAATTTTAGTAGCAATTAGCCAAAAAATTACAAGTTTTAAATTTGTAGCCTATACCCTGTACAGTCCTTTGAAGATGTAGGTGGAGCTAGTTTCTTTGAGCTCAACAGGGAGAGCTCCAGTTTGCAGGCAACCTATATGAGACTGTTTAACCTGTGGAACTAGGGAGCTGCAGGCACCTGGATTTTAGTGCCCTGAGCAATTATTGAGACAACTGTGTCAGGAATAGTTAAGCAGATAGATAACTGGGAAACTTATCCGCCCAGTATTTTAAAAGAGAGGGCACCCTGTAGTAGAGTTACTGAGAACTTAATCAAGCCTAGCTTGCCACACAGGTACATGGAGTTGAGCCTAGATAATGGGAGGCAGATGTGGGCCCACATACAATCTCCTCATAGTCAATAGTGGGTTGCAACATTCTGGAGACAATTTCACTCCTGGCAAATGGTACAAAGGCATTGCTTGTTTAGATAAATGGCACCCAACTTGGGGTGAAGTCTGGCCATCAAGTGGTCTACATGAACTGAACTGTTCAGGTCAGGGTTCAACCAAATGCCTAGGTAGCAAAATATTGTGACTACTTCCAGTGGGGGTACCATTTACAGTAGACACACCAAGATTACTGAAAATTCTGTCCCCGCATTTCAGAGCTCCAAAAAAGGAACAGTCACTGTCTTCTTGCTGTTTAGGGCTAGTCTATTAGTCAGAAACCATGCATGAATATCTGCCAGGTCCCACTGCAGGAGAGCCTGCATAGTTTGGGGCCGGAGACCACTAGAAAAAAGTATGGTATCATCTGTATAAATGTTAATTTTGGATGATATGTAGGCTGGCGGGGTCATTTAAAAATATGAAGAATAGAAGGGGTTCCCGCAACAAACCCTAGGGTGCTCCCATGGGTATAAGAGTTGAAGGAGGAGAGGGCATATTTGAGTTATGTACAACTTAAATGGGCTCAAAGAGATAGCTCTCAAACTAACTGACAGACACTGGGGAGATCACCAATGATGCCCACTTGAGGAGTAGGAGCTGGTGGCTGACAGTATCAGAACCCTTGGCTAGGTCAATAAAAACTGCACCAGTTAGTGGCCCCTCCATGCCTCTAAGTATGTGGTCTGTGAGCCTGAGAAGAGCCTGTGGACTAAACCACGCTGAAGCTTGACTGGAAGAAGCTTAAGAAGTCAAAGATGTTTAGATTTAGAAAGGCTGCTACTAGGAAGTGGACTAGGCCCTCCAGTATTTTGGACACAACAGGGAGATGGGTCTGCAGTTTCCAACTTCATGCAGGTCACGGCCCTTAAGCAGGGGCAGGACTTGCCCATTTCCAGGAAGAAGGGGAATGTCCAGCAGTCAGTGACAGGTTGAACAGTGAAGTAACTTGGTATGCTAGCATAGGGGTTGCCAGGTGGAGTTTGGAGTGCATTTCATCCAGACTGCAGCTCTTGTGAGGATTGACTGCAGGGCCCTTAGCAGTTCAGAGTGGGTTATCGCAGAGAAACTGAAATTTTTTTTTAGCTATGTGAATTTACATTTAAACATAAAACGGTGTTGCCAGGAAAAAAAACTTACAGCCCAACATGCCTGATCATCTTACGAACATACGAAGAAGCCAGCAGAAGAAGGTCGTTTGGTCTATCTAGTCTGCTTGTGTTGCAGGGCACACAGCTTCAGCTACTGTCCCTGCCCCCTCCCTCCCATCCTCCCTGCCCATGATCCTTACCTTCCCCACCTCTCTTAAAGCTGCCCACTGTCTTCAACGAGATCACCTCTTACGGCAGTGCATTCCAAGTGTCTACCACCCTCTCTGTGAAGAAGTGCTTCCTGACCTCCCTCCTAAACCTCCCACCCTCCAGCTTAAGACTGTGCCCCCTCGTGTTATGGTTGCCAATCAGCTTAAAGAGACTCTCCTTATCCACCTTATTTAATCCCTTTCCAAGTACCTGAAGGTCCCAATCATGTTCACCCCACCCAGTCTTCTAGGGAGTACATGTTCAGTGCCCTCAGCCTCTTCTCATATGCCTTACCCTGCTGACCTGCTATCATCTTTGTAGCCCACCTCTGGACCTTCTCCAGCAGGTAAATGTCCTTTTTGAGGTGTGGGCACAAGGACTGAACTCCATACTCTAGAATAGGCCTTACCAGGCACCTGTGCAAGGGCAGTATAACTTTCTCTCTCCTACTACTGATTCCCCTAGATATACATCCCAGCATCTTGTTTGCCTTTGCTGCTGCTTTCTTGCACTGCGTGGAGTGCTTCAGGTCATTAGTGATCATCACTTCCAGGTCCTTCTCCTACTCTGATGCAGATATCTGGACTCCACCCAGGTAGTACTTTGTCCTGGGATTCTTGGCTCCAATATGCATAACTTTGCATTTCCTGGCATTGAAGCCAAGCTGCCAGATCCTGGACCACCTCCTCAGCTTTTCCAGATCATCCTGTAGGTCCTGTATCCCTTCAGCTGTGTCCACTCTCTCGCAGAGCTTGGTGTCATCTGCAAATAGGCATATTCTGCCCTTGATGCCATCCCCAATGTCACTTATGAAGACACTGAACACCACCTGCCCCAGCACCAAGCCCTGTGGGACCCCACTGGTTACCTCTCTGGTGCCAGATAATCCCCCCCCCACAACCACCCTCTGGGTTCTGTCCCTCAGCCACTTTTCCACTCATCTGGCCATCTTTTCCCCAACCCCAAGATCCACCAACTTCCTGATCAACCTTTTATGGGGCACAGGGTCAAAGCCCTTGCTGAAATCAAGATAGAGGACAGATGATCTTTCTACCAGAGTCGTACCTACTTACCCTTGGTCTTGCCTAGGATATATGCTCATTGGCAGATGCTGCCCTCACTCTCCACCTCCTTCTTTGCTTTAGATGTCACCAACCCCTTAAAGCTATCCCATGCTCTCTTGAAACTAGTCACCATCTTAGTGTTTACCATCTGCCTTGGCAAACGTTTCTATCTATCCACAACCCCATCTGTGAAGAATTTACTTCTTCATGTCCTTCCAGATGCTATCCACCACCAGTTACTACTCATGTCCTCTAGTTGCTGGTCCTTCACTATGCTGCTGTACCCTGTTTATCCACTCAGATACTGAAAAGTTCTATTATGTCCCCTCTTTTTCTTCTGGTCTCCAGCGAGTACATGTTCAAACTGGCCAGTCTGTCTTCATATGATTTACCCTGCTGACTCTGTATTAGCTTTGCAGCCTGCCTTTGACCAGATTTTGTAGTATCTTTATCCTTTTTCAGGTGCGAGCTCCAACTGGACATAGTACTCCAGGTATAGCCTCACCAGTGACCCACAAAGAGGCAACAGCCCTTACTTCTACTGGAGAGCCCCATCCCAATACATCCAAGTATCCTGGTTGCCTTCTCGAGCGCTTTAGTCTCTAGTCTATGGTCCAGTGCATGCACTATCACCAATGATGATTCCCAAGTCCCTTTCTTTGCTGTAAAAATGATTTTTTTACTTCCCATCCAATAAGCCGTCTTCAGGTTTTCCTTGCCTATTTACATAACTTTGCGCATCCTGGCATTTAACTACAGTTGTCATATCCAGCAAAGGAGGAGACCACGCTACGTAGAAACACAGAAACTTAGAATGTCAGCAGAAAAGGACCGGTAGGCCCATCTAGTCTGCCCTAATTTCCCTAACAGTCCACCATGGACTCTAGTCACAGATGTCTCTCCTTCCCCCCTTAACTGTATTTATTATACCCATGTTTGAAGCTCCTCACTGTCTTCAACCCTGCCACCTCATCTGGCAGTCTGTTTCTAGGCATCCACCAACCTTTCTGTGAAGAGGTATTTCCCCACATCCCTCTTAAACCCACCCCCATGCTTCACAGCATGCCCCCATGTTCTGGTGCTCTTTTCCCTCTGAAAGACCCCCCCCCCCCGCACCTCACTCACTCGTGACGTACTTTCAGGTCTTAATCATGTCCCCTCTTGCTCTCCTCCAGGGTGTAGACCTGCCTGACCTAGAGTCCCTAATGCGGACTGCCATGATTCTATGTTACAGCATAAGGGATATTAGTATTTACTCATGCTTGCTATACTAGTCAGCATAGTTATATTTGTGATTGTAGCGTGCCACCTACAGCTATTAGCCATTATGCTATGATCAGCATATTATTTGAGTCATTCTATCGTACCCCAAAAGTAGTTTTACTCAGCATACTTATCACTGTGTATGTGCAAAACCTAACGACCTTGGATGTTAGCTGCCCACTGTACCCACCAATAGAAATGTTTTGTTTAGCTTTTCCACTATGCAGATGAACACGTTACCAGGTAACGGACCCTGTTATCTCTGACTGTAAGAGTTTGTATAATCCTGTTTTTCATGGAGTTTTCCTATGATGACACTGGGTGTTAGGAGGTTCCAGACTCCCAGCTGTAGTAAGCTGTCCTTTTTACATGTATTGGGGAATAAACTTTTATTCTGCAACACCTGTTTCTGTGTCGTGCTCTGCCATCAGGTTTAGATCCTGCCAAAACTCAACAAGGGAGTACATGTAGAGTTCCCACAGCCTCTCCTTGTATGGTTCCTCATGCAGCCCCACACCATTTTAGCAGCCCTGCTCTGGACCGCTTCCACCCAGGCGATGTCCTTGTAGAGCTGCGCCCTCCACAACTGGACACAGTATTCCAGGTAGGGTCTCAACTATGAGCAATACAGAGGCAATGCCACCTCCTTTTCTCCTGCTAGAGATCCCCCTCCCCATGCCTCCTAGCATCTGGTTTGCCTTGCCTACTGCCCTGTCGCACTGCCTTGCCACCTTGAGATGATCAGATACATCACCCCAAGGTCCCCTCTTGCTTGGTAACTCTAAGTACCTGCCCCCATCTTATACTCAGCCCCCAGGCTTCCCCTTTCTGGGTGCATGACTCTGCACTTTCATACTGAAACCCAGCTGCCACCCCTAGACCATTTTTCTACTTTCCCCAGATCCCTTTGCATTCTCTCCAATTTCTCCTGGGTACAGTCGTGTAAGTGTTATTTCCCTGGGTGGCCAGCCCTTACTCAATACATCCACATCCAGCTAAGGAAATGTGGCTATATTAACTTCATTTACCATATGTTGGACCACCCTCCCAACCTGTTGAGGCCCCCTTTACATTCCCAATCCCCTTCTCATTTACCCTGCTTGGTGCAGTTATTTTATACCTTTGTTCCCGAGCACTAATCCTCCATTTCCCATTTAATAATTCCATTAGGGACCCTGAGTGGGACTGCAGCATCCTAGCAAGTCTAAAGACACCAAGGAAACCAAAACATCTTGCCAACCACAGCCACACAGATGGAACAACATCTTATGATGGGTCAGGGTGCACATGGGGGTATTTAGTTAGTTAAGAAAGGTGCATGACTGAGAAGAAATGGCCCCCTTACCTGTTCTTTTTCTGCTTTAATTCGATTGAGTTCTGTTTTTAAACTAGAAAAGGAAGCTGCAGAAAAAGAAAATGAAATTAGCTCTATTCTGAAGTGAATGAGAGTAAAAAAGTGACAGTTTTCTCTAGCAAAGTACATTAAAGACAGTATCTCATGAGGAGCTTCCAGTAAGTGGGAAGACTTCTGGTTCTAAGCACATAGCAAACTCAATGGGTATCCAACAATGGTTTTTGGCATTACTGCACTGAATGGTGTAGCAATGAGAGAAGCTAAGTACAAGCTTCTGTCAGTCATTTCATTGCTTTCACTAAGCTGTTTAAAGAGAACCTCATATCTTTGGTGTAGCTTTGGAATAAAAACATTTTTTAGACACATTTCACACTAATTTTACATATATATATTTTTTTAAATATTTTATGTATTTAGCTTTCCTTTTTTTTATAGTACAGCAACCATGAACATTAACATGAAAATGGGGCCAACCCGCGGCATGGAAGGCAGAGGTGCTGGTGGCCTTACTTCCCTGCACGCCGGTTACCCGGGTTCGGTAATGGACTCAGGCCACTGGGGTTGGGCCAGGGCGGGAGAGGTTTGAGCATCTTAGGGTCTGTTCTCTTCTAGGCAAGAGAAGCGTGCTGGGAGGTCTGATGGTGATACAGCTTAGGGTGGCACGAAAGGAGGAGTGCAGTTACCTGACTGAATATGTGCCTCCACACTCATACTGTGACCGGGGAAGGAAAAAATACAGAAAAGTGGTGGTGGGACTTAATAAAGCCTTACCCCTTTGCCCTGGACCCTAGTTCGCTCTGGATAATGTCTTGGGGGAGTAAGGAGCTGTGGGGGAACACACATGACCAGGTGAGTCACAAGGAGAGGTAGTCGTCGGTCCGGGAGGCAAGACAGGGTTGAGTAGCCATCCTGAGTCACCGCAATGTAGAAAATCCTTTGTGGAAAAAAAAACATGCAAATAGAGTCACTGCCGCCTAGACTTCATCTGCTTTGATTGCATATCTACGCCCATCACAATCCTCAGCTTGTGATATCACAGTTTGTTGCTGTGGAAATGATTAGTCATTCTATTGTTCCGAAGCCTTCACCTCAAAAAAGATAACAAATTGCCTTGACTCTATCCAGAGAAGGACTACAAAAATGATCACTGGCCAACATGAACGGTCACATAAGGGGGGGCTAGCCTGACTATGTACTCACCGGAGATGGCGGCAAATAGGGGATACTTTAGGTATATGAAAGGTGTCAAAAAGGCAGATCATGGGAGCTTAGACGAGAGCTGCAGTCATACCATTACCAGCAGGCATAAATATAAACTGGTCGTGGTGGGGCAGGCCAGTTTCAGAAGGAATATGATGAAGTATCTCCTCAATGAAAGCGTGGCAGACAGCTGAAACAGCCTCCCAGGAGAGTGAAGGCCAAAACAGTGGCAGGCTTCAAGGCAGCATGGAACGTAGATAAAGGACTAGTGAAATTACACTGCACAGGAACTACGGCATGTGGTTGATAGACAGGAAGCTAATGGGTAAACTAGATGGTCCTTGGTCGTCTTTTGCCAACACTTTTCTATGTTTCTGTGTCATAAAAAGGACTGTGATGTCAGCAACCAGAGCAGATGAAGTCCAGGGATTATGATCCTCTCCTAATCTTAAAGGGGAACAGTACGCACGAAGAGCCCAACACCTACGTGTGGGGCAGGTCCCAATTTGCACTCTGAGCAAAAACATTTTTTTTTAATACAATGTACTATACTGCAGTAAACAGTATCAGACTGATCTGTCAGACTTGCAAGCTGACATTTTCTGTAACTACAGATCCCAGAATCCCCTGCAGCTGACACCAGAGGAGGGCTGCAGCACTGGGAGATTAAATTGCTGTGGTGCATGTTGCAGCTTTTATAAGCTCCAATTAGATGTTTGCTGGGCTTGCTGTTCTTCTGGGCTTAAGTACAGTACTCCCCTGACTGTACTTAGCCTAGGAAGGACAGCAGGACCGGCAAACGAGTGGAGCTTAAAGAAAACTCTTAACCTGCATCACAGGCTATTGAATCTCTCACTGCTGCAGCCCCCTATGAGTTCAACTGCAGGGGATTCTTGGATCTGTAGTTACAGAAAATGTCAGCTTGCAAGTCATCAAACTCAATCTGATACAATCTACTCTACTAAACAAAAAATGTTTCTAAACACAAAGTGTAAATTAGGACCAGTCCCACACTTGGGTGGGGGCTCTTAGAGCTGACTGTCCCCACGTAACGTACACAGTTACTGTAAAAAGGGTCAGGGAGCTAAATACACAGACTATAAGAAATACATGCTGAAATGGGTCTAAAAATCATGGTTTTCCCAAAACACCCTCAGATTTCAGAGGCTCTAACATCTGATACTAAAATGATCAAATTAGTCTTCCACAATGTTGACATGCAGCACACAGTGACAGCATGACTGTCTCGGGGTATTTGTCCCTATGAACTTCCTGAACGGCCTGCTGTGCATCAGTACACTTGTTCCTAATAAGCAGTAGTGCTGCTAATCACTTTGTTCCCCTGGACCAGCAGGACTAGGCAGTGTGGTCTAGTGACTAAAGTACGGGCTTGGGAACTAGGAGGCTCAGTTTCTAATCCCACCAGAGCCAACAAGTCAATTCTCGCAGCACTGCAACTGTGTGACCTTGGCCATGTCACCTGCCCTCCCCCTTCAGATATAAAACTGTGTAGATACAGGACTGACCGCCCCCCCCCACCTTGAAAACAAGATGCTGCATCTTAGCTAGGTTATCCTGGGTAACTAGTTCAGTAAAAAAAAGTGCTACAATATAATATGAAAGGCACAAAGTAACACAGCTGTGGTCATGAATTACAAAGGCAGCAACTTCAACCTTTTAGCTGAAGGGAAAATCTCACTAACGGGGAATTTACAGGCTACTTTGAGTCTCATACTTGCTATCCCATAGACCGCCACCAGATGGCTGTTTCTTTACATGGTTATTCACCTCTTTCACTACTAGATGGCGCTGTTTTACACAGATTAGCTTTTCACCCCATGTACTACAATACATTTTGCTACATGTTGTATGTGGGCAGACTTGTCACAGTGTTGCATTAACTGGCTTCTTGGAAAGTACTGTTGTATAGTGTATGAGAAAAGGCAGCCTGTGCAAAACAGCACCATCCAGTAGGGAAAGCTGTGAATATCAAAGAAAATGCTAAGCAACTGTTCAAAAGAAAAAATCAATACAGGCACATAGTGGTGGTCCGGGGATAGCAAACATGGAAGTCAAGAGAGCTCTCTAACCTCTCACTCAGCAAGAAAGAATTTCCATTTAGTTGAACTGAACTGCAGCCTCCGAGACTTTGGGTACTAGGTTTGTTTCCCAGGTTTTGCATTCTGTTTATCTGTTTTAAAGTTGTCTGGCTTCTTAAATCAGCCAGTCAAGTGTTGCAGGAACAGATATACAGACAGAAAGGTATGGTCCAGGTTAAAGCAGCAGTGCAACTCAGTACCAGGAAAACAATTACTGTAATCTGGCCTTTTTTTCCTGTACTCCAGGCATGTTCCATGTTTATTTATTCATATGTGCCTACTATTCCACCAGTGCTGAAAAATTCTTTAAATGTTTTCAATTAATTTTTTTCTAAAGAAAAAAATGGCAACTACTCCCTGCCTGGTCCATCTTTACCTCTCTTCTGCTCTCTCTGCTGGTTGATAACTTCCACATTGCCTGCCCTGGGTCTAAATCCAGATAGTACTAATCTGGTACCCTAGCAGACGTGCACCTTCCATTGGGCTTAGAAAGGCCAAAGCAGGAGTGGATCAGGTGCAGAGTATGGGTAATGACAGACTCAACGCTTCCTGATGAAAGTTTACACACTGGATGACGACCACATGACGTCCTGTCTCTCACTATGGCCTTTTCTGTCTGTAACCTTAGTATTCATGTCCATCTTGAACCTTCTTTTGCCCCCAGATATCAACTGTATCTGCAAAACCTCATTTTTACATCTTTGCAGTACTGCCAGCGTCTGCCACTTTCTGGATCAAATCTCTGCAGAAATTCAAATGTGTGTCTTCATTGCCTCTACCTGATTACTGTAATTCTTGTCTGTAAGACCTGCCTCTTTTTCAAATTTCATGACTTCAACAGGTCCAGTAAGTTACAACCCACATTCTAACCTGCAACTAAAAATGTAAAAATGTCTCCTACATTTTATTATTTTATTTAACTTTTTTTTTGCCACTGCTCTTCCCCAACCATTCGGTACCATCTTTGTAGTGGTGTGTTTTGGGGGCCCAGACTTCCCCTGCAAAACAGCTAAGTTCTAGGTAATGAGTTGGGCAACTGGCTTTGTGCAGCATTATGCAGCTGTGCTGTGGGACTTATCAGATTTTCTCCCCTGCCCCGGGATGCTGATAAAAAGTCTGTCATAAAGACTGATGCCCCCTTCTCTCCTGACAGAAACACATGTAAAGCAGCAGCAGCATGTCACAGGGGTGGGGGTGGGGGACAGGGAGGGTTAAAAGGGTTAAAACAGTGCCCCATGAGACTAATGAAAGCACACACAGACAAAAAACACGGGGCGCATATGTCTTGGCAGATAGCAGAAATGAGTTCCCTTTTTTAAATTAAACTAAAAAATAAAACAAAACAAAAACCAAAACAAAAGATAGAACTCAAACAATGCTGTCAACTTCCAGAAAAGACCTTCAAAAATGGCCACAGTGATGTTGCCCCCAACATACACTGCAATGAAGAAATGACCCAGTGTAGTTTTGACGTAAAGGTAAATCTGAAGGGGTTAAATTAACCAAAATGGCCAAGGATAACAAGGCAACACTACCAGTTTTGGGGGTCTCATTGCTGTCATCAAATTTTTATTTGATGTGTTCCCCACTGAGTACATTTTTTTTATTTTTTTTCAAACTTTGGCATCAAGTGGCCATGTACAATGAGGCCCTGCCTGCAAGAAATCAATTACAATAGTCTGATTTATCATTTTTAGTAAGTTGAGTGAACAAGAATTAGTGCACAGTGAACAACAGTTAGTGCACACTTCTTTCTGCAGAAAGCAGTGATTGCTGCTGTGAAGAACAGCCACTCTTCAGTGGGAGGCCGGCCATGCACGTTGCTATACATAACTTGTAAGTAGGCTAGCTCAAAGATTTGTTTCCATACCTTCCAAGATGTCTGCACATCAGTCATCGAAAGAAAAGAAAACACAGAAAAGGGAATAAATAGAAATGAACACATACAGATAAATCAACAGCAGAAAGAAAAGAGATAAAAGTAGGGTGTTTAAAACTGATGAGGTTTCACAGCTTCTAACCAACCTTTACTGTATTTACAATGAGACTTCATGGCTCAGTGGGAAAAAAAGTGTTTCCATGCTGGAAACTTGGGGTTCAGATGTGAGCTCCCCAATGATGTTAGCAGGATGGTCTCCACTCACAATCTTGAAGCCAACCCAATACATGTCAAGGGCAGATACAGAGTTCTTTTTGTTTTTTTGCAAGGGGTAGTAGCAATTTTGTAAAGGAAACTGCACCCCTCGTTCAAATCATTAACTATTTCATTTTAAATCGCAGGTTAGGCAAAAAAGGTGCTGTTTGTTGGCCTAAGGTGTAGTGGGTGCTACTTCACTACACAGCTGCACGATATAGTAACATGATTCTGTGTGGTAGCTTGTCACAACTTGGGGAGGTGGCATACTCCTTAACCTCTTGCATCACAAATCGGAAATTTATTTATTTAGCTTTTGTTGACCAGGTAAGTACACTAGACGAGTCAATTGCCTATTTTCATGTACGACCCGAAAGAGTACAGGAATTACAGCGTTAAGTACAAAGGACAACATGATACAGATTGAGACAGGTTACAGGTCAGGTAAGGCATATCTTATACAGTATATACACAGTAGAGCAACACATGTAGAAACTAAGAGCAGTACAATAAGTACAAATTGAGATGCAGCAGACACAACACTATATACAACTTAAGGACCCAGGAAGTGGAGCCTTGGTTAGAGCAACACCCCGAAAACATGGGTTATGGTACATTAAAAACCCAGCAAACAACGAATACTTGTCAGAACACATCCAAGAGAAAGGAGTGCAGTGAAGGATCAGGCAAGATCATGGGGGTTTGGGACAACCACACGCCGAGGAGAGTTTGAGATGGTTCCATAGAGAGGATCGAAGGCACACATGTGAATGGGAGGAGCGAACCTGGGCAGGAAATGAGTTCCACAGCCTGGGAGCATACGCAGCAAAATCTCTATCCCCCATTAGAGTCCGGGTAGCAGGGCTCTTAAGGATGGCGGGACCCAGAGACCTGAGAGAATAGGCTGAGGAGGCAGCTGGGACAAGTAATTTTGCCAGCCCAGGAGGGGTGCCAGTACCAAGGACCTTGCCCGTGAAACACCCCAGGACGAAGTCTATATGATTTGATGGGGAGAGCCAATTCAGCTTGCTGTATAGGTCACAATGATGGGTGAGACGAGGGGCAGCCAGAACAAAACGGCAGACATTATTGTAGGCAGTAGACCACTTAGAAAGGTGAGCTTTGGAGGAGCGAGCAAACAAAAGAGCCCGTAGCAAAGCTAAGGAGGAACACACTCTGGCAAGAGCAAGATGGGCAGCAGGAGTAAGGTCGCCCTTAGCTCTGTATGCCAGACCCAGTTTGCAGTAGACAGTCTTACTTACATTCTGAATATGGCGGCCAAGGTCAAGCTTCGGGTCAAGTGTTACCTCAAGGTATTTAAAGTTGTCAGTAACAAGGATCAGGACACCGTCGGTACCAGTAACGCATAAAGGAGCAGGAGAGGTCTTAATCTTGGCCTGGGACCCAAAGAGCTTGGCCTGGGTTTTCTTAAGATTAAGAACCAACTTATGGGATGAAATCCTGGACTGAATGTTCCCAAGGTCCTCACTCAGGTGACGATTAATAACCCCTATATCCGGAGAATGAGTGAGGATGACTAGGTCATCTGCATAGAGGATGGGCCTACAATGGACAGAGACAGAGGGGGGATTGTTAACAAAAATGGAGAAGAGCAGGGGCCCCAGGACAGAGCCTTGGGGGACACCCATGGTTACAGAAGTAGAGCCGAGATCTCCTTGCCATATTTGATAAGCTGCTTTCTGCCATGTCGGTAGTTGGAGAGCCAACGGAGGACACCAGGTGATAGGTCATAGGACCTAAGCGGAGTGCAGAGCATGGCATGATCAACAAGATCAAAGGCCTTGGAGAGATCTATAAAGATTGCCCCACAGAGTTTGCCCTGGTCCAAAGCCGCCCTGATCCAGGATGAGACTGTGACAAGGGCAGAGGATGTGCTGTTCCCTTTCTGAAAGCCATGCTGCACAGGTGACAGTAGGTCATGTGACTGAAAATACTCCGAGAGTTGCCCTGCCACGACTTTCTCAAGGACTTTGCTGACCGCTGACAGAATGGCTATCTGACAGTAGTTTTCAATCAGTTTGGGTTCCCCTGTTTAAGGATAGGGACCATCCTGGCAACCTCCCATGTGTCCGGGATAACCCCCGATAACAGGGACAGATTGAAAATATGGGCCACTGAGGAGGCAATATGAGAGGCACCAAAACAGAGGAGCTTCGGTTCCAAACCATCATGGCCAGCACTGGAGAAGGGGGAGAGGCCAGAGAGCAATCTCTGCACTTCTTGCACCGTCACAGGCTTAAAATGAAAGAGTGGACGGGGTAGTGAGGGGCAGGGACCTGTTCACAGTTATTACCTCCACTAGGGGGGAATGACGAGGTGAAAGCAGACAGGTCAGAGAAGTACAGGTTAAATGCATCTGCGATGGTTAGCGAGTTGTTGCAGCTAGCACCATCTGTAAACATATCAGAGGCCTCACCACTCGAGGAACCGCTAACTATGTTCTTAATGTTCCTCCAGAACCTCCTGGGATCCCTAGCTGAGCTCAGCTGCACAGTTTTGCAAAACTCACTTTTTGCAGCCCTTATTGCTTTCTTGCACTCATTTCCGATTCTCCTGTACTGCTGAATATACAGCCTGATCCAACGTTGCCTTGAAATATGCCCAGCACTTGTCCCTAGACTTCATAAGGGCTAAGAGGCTCCCATGTAACCACTCTGTAGAAGACCCCCTGACCCTCCGTCTGATGCGAGGGGCATGCTTATCCTGCAGCACCCTAAAAGTGCTGCGGAAGTGAGTGGCAGCAGATGAGGAGTCCTGGGCACTCCATACTGCAGACCAGTCAGTGTGCTGGAGATCATCTTGGAAGGAGCCAAGATCAAACCCAGAGAAGTCCCTGACCTGTTTGATCTTATGTGGGATTTTTAGGGAGGGTATCTTCCACACACAGTACACGGAAGAGTGGTCAGAGATGGAGTCGGGAAGGATGCCCGACGAGCTGATCCGCTCAGGTCCGTTTGTCAGAACCCAATCTAGAAGAGAGTTCACACCTCCACTGGGAGAGCACCTGGTAGGGTCCTTGACGAGCTGCGACAGGGAGACCAGCAAGTAGCAGCTCAAAAGCTTTAGTGTTACTACCAAGCCAGTTTAGGTTAAGATCACCTGGAATCATTAACTCATTATGCCGGGTCACGGAACCAACGGTGTCAAGGACGTCGGACAACCCCTCTATGCCCCCCATAGGAGGATTGTAGGTAAATATAATATGTAGCTTTTTGGTCATCCCAAGCAACAGTACCGTATGTAGTAACTCACAGGGGGACTGCAGTGGATGTTGGCAGGGTAAAACCGACAGGTTGAGGTGGCTCCTGTAGTAGACCAAGATGCCACCCCCCCTCTTTTTTCCTCCGGACGATCTCGCTTGACGAGTTCCTAGTTGGGAAGGGCACATGTGGAATTTGGAGTTGAGGGTTTAAGCCAAGTTTCAGTTATGCCAAGGATGTCAGGCCTGTGGTAGGTGACCCAAGCAAGAAGTTCCGCCAAGGTGGGAAGGAGACTGCGAATATTGAGATGAGCCATTTTCAGCCCTTTGACAGCCGATCAGCCCACAACTGAGCGGGAGGCTTGGCAGGGCAGACCAGGGTGGAGCTCAATGTCACCCGCAAGTGCTAGGGTCACCAATAGGAGCCAAAGGAGATGCCTTAAGGGAGGGGAGCCATCCCTGGCAGGCGACTTGCGGCCGTAATGCCTGACCACCTGGGCTGGGCGCAGGAAGCACCTGAGGTCAAGACAGCAAAGAACCCGGGGGGGGGCATCTGTCTCCGGCTATAAGGTTAGAAAGGTGAAGTCAGACTCCTCTGGCTGGGTACGAGTGCCCCAGGGTTCCCCCACAGGAGGAGCACCAACACCAATAATCCAGGGGATGCTAAGGACAGCGAGAAGACCAAAGGTGAAGGAACACATGAGTTGAGGGGACAACACTTTCGTAAAAGAATGCTCAGGGTACCCCATGTCAATACCAGGGATAGTTGGCAAGGAGTGATGGTAAAAAAGTACAGTTATGTAAGAACTTACCGTAACAGTAGATCTTCGAGAACAGCTCTTGCAGCAGCTAACACCATCAGGACCCCACGGAAATCTTCTAGCTAGCAGTCTTCAGCGGGGACCGCCCCCGACGTCAGACGTAGTACATAAGGAGACGGTCCCGCCAGATTCCCCAGTTCTCCCGCCGGAGACTCCCGGCCGCAGGATGACATCAGAAGGGGAGACCGAGGATCCGCCATCAGAAGAAAAGAGCTAAAGCTCCTGCCAAGGCCTGATAGGCCGTACCTCCTCCAAGGGGGAATGGTGGGCGGGAAGGTACCTGCTGCAAGAGCTGTTCTCGAAGATCTACTGTTACGGTAAGTTCTTACGTAACTGTACTATCTTACTTCGAGATACAGCTCTTGCAGCAGGTAACACCATTAGGACCGATTCCCAAGCAATAGCGCCTGAAAGCATTCTGGGAGGAGGAAAATAGGAGAGATCTAGAACAAGTCCTTACTCTAGGACAGGAGAACCTGTAGAACGGCCAGGCCGAAACCGGCTCTCCACCGAGATGTAATATCCAGGCTATAGTGCCTAATAAATGTGTGCACTGAGCTCCAAGTAGCTGAAGCACAAATGGCCGAGGTGGAAACGTTACGCAGTGCTGCAAAGGAGGTAGCCACCCCCCCTTGTCGAATGGCCCCGGACTGAACCAGGGAGGGGTTTATGCTTGTTGTCGTAGCAAAATGAAATACACTGGACAAGCCAGCGAGAAAGGGTTTGCTTAGAGACTGGTTGGCCCAGCATCCTCTCAGCGAAGGAAACGAATAATTGCTCCGACTTGCGAAGCTGTTTAGTTCTATTCAGGTAGAACCTTAAGGAGCGGTGAACATCCAGGGTGTGAAGCAACGCCTCTCCTCTATTAGAGTACTTGGAGAAGTACACAGGCAAATCGATGTCCTGGTTGAGAGTGAGGGCAGAGACCGCCTTAGGCAGGAATTTAGGATTCGTCCTCAGAGACACTCTGTCCTGGTGAAAAATTAAATAAGGCTCCTTGCACATGAGAGCGTGAAGCTCGGAAACTCTCCTTGCTGACGTGACAGCAACTAAAAATAACATTTTCCACGACAGAAAACGCAGCTCGCAATCCGCGGCAGGTTCAAAGGGGGGAAGCGTGAGTTATTCCAGGACAAACAGTAGGTCCCAAGGAGGACAGGATCCTTGATGGGTGGCCTAAGGTGTAACACCTCTCAGGAAGTCTCGGCGGCATCAAGCTGTGCCACTGTCGCTGTCCCACGGGAAGTGGTATGCAGAGATCGCGAGAGGTGCACCTTAATGGAGGAGAGGCGAGACCCGAATGGAATAGGGAAAGAAGGTATTCCAGCACCCCTTTCACGGGCATTCTAAAGGGGAAAGGCCGCGTGCCTGCAACCATAAGCAAAAACGGCGCCACTTCAAGGCGTACATCGCATGCGTTGCCGGCTTCCTGGCCACGGAAAGGACTTCCGCCACCTCTTGTGAGACCCCGTATCGCATAATGGCTATGTCTCCCAGGTGGACTAGTGAACCCTCCTCCTGAGACAATAGGTGGGAGCTGAAAGGCAACTGAACTGGAGGTTCCCGGGACAATTGCGTCAGCATTGGGAACCAGATCTGCCTGGGCCAGAAAGGCGCTACCAGGATCATTGTTGCATGCTCCCTGCGCAGTTTGAGAAGAACTCTCTGGATCAACGGAAAGGGAGGGAAAGCGTAGAGGAATCTGTCTGCCCAGGAGAGGGACAACGCGTCTCGCCAGAAAACACCAGGCCCTGGATCTGGCGAGCAAAAATTGGGCAGTTCTGCGTTGGATGGGGAAGCGAATAAGTCCAACTCTGGAGTGCCCCATCGAAGAAACAGATCCTCTGCTACCTCCTGAAGAAGTTCCCACTCATGGACTCTGGCCTGGGGACGACTCAGGCCGTCTACAATTGTGTTGTCCACTCCGGGAACGTGAACTGCAATCAGGCTCGCGCCGTGTCGGATTAAACCAATCCCACACCCTCATAGCTTCCCTGCAGAGGGGGGTAAGAGTGTGCGCCTCCTTGTTTGTTGAGGTAATACATCACCGCTGTGTTGTCTGTCTGAAGCAGAAGGGTACTCGACGGTATTTCTGACTGAAAGGCCTGCAGGGCGTAAAGGACCGCCCTCATCTCCAACACGTTGATGTGGAGGTGGGCTTCCTGAGGGGTCCATGTTCCCTGGGACCTCACCCCGTTCAGATGCGCTCCCCATCCCAGCCCTGAGGCGTCTGTGGAGAGGATTGCCTTTGGGGACGGCGCTGTAAACGGGACACCCGCAGAAGGTGTCCCCGGGTCTAGCCACCATTGCCAGTCTTGAATCACAGCATTCGTGACTCTGACCGGATGCTGCATGTGGTCTTGCCTTTGGTCCCACTGCATCCTGAGCATCCACTGAATTACCCGCATGTGAAGCCTTGCCAAAGGGACGGTTGGAATGGCCGCAGCCATGTGTCCGAGCAAGCGAAGGACCAACCTGGCGGGGACGGTCTTTTTCGCCAAAAGATCCCTGATGAGGGATCTGATGTGTTCTGCTCTTTCGTCGGGAAGAAAGGCTTTCCCTTGGACGGTGTCCAGAACTGCACCTATTAACTGCAGCTTCTGGGACGGTATGAGGGGAGACTTCTCGTAGTTGATAAGAATGCCCAGAGACTGGAACAGGTCCTGAGTGCTCTGAATAGCTATCAACAGTGCCTCTTTGGAGGCGGCCATGAGAAGCCAGTCATCCAGGTACGGGAACACGTAGTGGCCCTGTCTCCTCAGAGACGCCTCGACTGCCATACACTTGGTAAAGACCCTGGGGGCCGAAGACAGACCGAACAGAAGGGCCCGGAACTGAAAGTGGTGGCCAAGAAACTCGAAGCGCAGGAACCTCCTGTGCGCTTGAGCTACTGGGATGTGCAGGTAGACATCCTGCATGTCCAGGAACACTAAGAAGGCGTCCTTTTTCAGCATGGGAATGAGTCCTTGGAGGGTCACCATGCGAAAACGTTTATGGGCGACCGACATGTTGAGGTCGCTGAGGTCCAGAATTGGACGGAGGTCCCGTTTTCTTCAGAACCAGAAAGAAGTGGGAATAGTATCCGGATCCTATCTGGTTCTCTGGGACATACTCCACCGCTCCCTTTTGCAGGAACGCGAGTACCTCTTGCCTGATGAGTAATCTGTGCCGACCCGGTAGAGGAGAGCAGAGGAGCCTTGTGGGCAGCTTGTCCATGAATTCTATAAAGTGGCCTCTTTAAACCAACTGAAAGACCCACCTGTCGGTGGTTATGGACTGCCACCCTGGCAGGTGGTCCATAATCGGCCCCGACTTGTGTCCCATTGATCCTGAGGCGGGGGCGGGAAAGAGTCATGCTGTGGCGGCTGAGGGTCGGCGGGCTGGCCGACTTAGCTGGTCGTTGGCTTGACCCATGGACGACTTCCTAGGCTCTGGGGAGAAGGAGCCCCTCTGTTGCGGACCGGTGCGGGACTACTGTCTCTGCATCCGGCCTCTAAAACGGCTTTGGTTCCTACGAAAGGAACTAAGCTTGGGTCTGTACATGGCCTGGACAGACCGCACCGCTTTCCTGGCCTCTTGAAGTTTGGTGAGGACCTTCCGAGGACTCACCAAAAGAACTTCTCCATGAAACGGGTGTCCAGGATGTTCTTCTGGACGTCCAGGGTGAATCCGGAGACACGGAGCCATGAATGTCTCCGAGGCATACGCCTGAAGCTGCCGCTCTGGCGAGGGTCAGCGGAATCAACACGCCGCTCGCAGCACCTGGGTTCCCACGTCGAACCCGCGACGAAGGAGTTGTAGCAACTCCTCCTTCTGCTCACCTTCTGGCATCTTTACGCCAGATCCAGTCCCTGCTCCCACAAGACGTTTTGAAACTGTACCATGTGGGTCAAGTAGTTGAGGGATCTGATGGCGCAGGTAGCGGATGCATACGTGCGCCTGCCCATAGCGTCCAGCTGTTTGGACTCTGGGTCCGGTGGCAGGGTGCTCAAATGTTGCGACCTCTGATTCCGGTCATGAGAGGCTGTAATGACTTAGAGAATCGGCCAGAGGATGTGATGCCAAGTACTGGCCTCCCTAGGGGCCTTGTACAGGCGGTCAGCTTTCTTCGGCATCGCCGGAAGAGAGTGTGGACGTTTCCACGCTGCCTTGGTGACGTCCACGAATGTGTCCAACAAGGGTGGCACCACCACAGGCTTAGGATCTTTTTGCCGAAGATATCTGGCAAGACGTAATCTCTCGGGGTCTAGTTCCTCTGCGTCCCAGCCCATGTTCTCCTGGATATGTCTCATAATCTCTGAGAACGATGGGTCATCCGGAGGAGATCTTGGAAGCTTACGTGGGTCCAGAGAAGGGACGTTGATCGGAGAGGGGGATCTGGATCCGTCCAAGAAGTCTGATCCCGTGTCCTCCGTCAAAGGCGAACGGCGGCGTCTTCTGGGTCTCTTGGGGCTGGGTGACCCTGAAGAAGGTCTGGACGGAGGTCTCCTTTTTTCTGTTCTACCCCTAGGAAGATCCGTAGGCTCCTGGGGGGAGGTCCTTGGCCCGCATCCCTGGGTGAAGTAGGGCGCGCGGGGGCCGGCAGAGTCGCAGGTGGAGGAGGAGGAGGTGTGGGAACCACATCCTTCTTTATGGTGTCCCACCAGTAAGTAAACAGCTCCTTGACCTCGGATATGCTGAGGTCCGACGACGGACCGGGCGCTGATAGCCGGTCGTTGGGTTCCGGCGTCGGCTCAAGTCTCAGGTTCCGGCGAGGTTCCTGGGAGTGCGGCAGGACCGGATCGCCCGTCTAGTCCTCGGGCTGGGTCAGCTCTCCTCGTGATCGCTCTTGACCGACGCCGGGAGGCGCGGAGGGTCTCTTCCAGTAGGTACGGACGCCGGTCCCCGCCGCGTCCGTGGGAGGCAAAGGCTTAACCGGCGACGCCTCGTCTGGCGGTCGTCGGTTCTTGGGACCAATGGTGTTTGGCCGACGTCGGGTGGGCCGGTGTCGGGTCCGACAATCTCTTAAGTGAAGTCAGTTCTTTGGTCTTCTGCTGGGGAGGAGGAGGCAAAGAAACTGACCTGGCGTCGGGTTCCAAATGGCGGGAACTGGACTTGTGATGGTGATGACGGTCCCCCGACCTCGAGAGGGCCTTAGTGGCCGAGGGCGAAGAAGTTCTGGAGGTCTTGGCCCGAGGAAGAGAGGAGGAACCCGAAGAAGTCTTCACCGCTGCAGGGGGAGGCTGAGAGCGGGCCCAGGAAGGGGAGCGGTCGGACCGGGAGCTGGAGCTACGGGAGTCAGAGGCCCTAGATGGGGAGCTGGATCTCACTCTCTCCCTATACTTCTCGAGGTGTCTCCGGGCCTTGTCAGAAGATTCCCCCTTGGAGGCTGCGTCCATGGCTTTAATCTTTTCCTCGAGCAGGAACGCCTGAAGAACCTTCTGGCGACGGATCCAGGTCCGGCTGTTGAACCCACGGCAGAAGGAGCAGGCCCGGGTGTCGTGGTCTGGGCCTAGGCACTGGACACAGGCCGACTGCGGGTCTTTGAATGGGATTTGTTTCCCACAGGCGCACTTCGACGGATGGCCTTCAACGGAAGTTGGAGAGGACATCAGACAGAAACTGAGCAGAAAAAACAAACTTTTTCCCGAAGGAAGAACTTAACCAGGCATCGCGCGCTAGAAACTAACTGAAGGGTCGAGACATACAAGTCGACGCGGAAAGAACTGGGGAATCTGGCGGGACCGCCTCCTTATGTACTACGTCTGACATCGGGGGCGGGACCGACGTCAGAAGCGGTCCCCGCTGAAGACTGCTAGCTAGAAGATTTCCGTGGGGTCCTGATGCCTGCCGGCTTCAGTCCTGATGGTGTTACCTGCTGCAAGAGCTGTATCTCGAAGTAAGATCTATACTAACCACCAGGCCCCAAGTTAGCAGCCAAAAGAGCCACCCACAATAGGAAAAAAAACTGGATGTCAAGCAGCAGCAGTCCACTACCACAGTTGACAGAGAGCCCACCCAACGAAGAGAACACAGTGACATCCCAGTTAGAGAGCACCCATGATATACAACGGTTGTAGCCACTACCCGTGGTCTAGAGGCAGGGACCTGAGCTTAAATGCAAGGGTAACTTAGCCTAGAATGATTACTAGGGCAGACTCAAGCAGACAGTAGCTATGTGGGCTAATGAGGCAGAGCAGTGAACAAAATTAACAATGCAGAACAGTAGACAAAATTAACCTTGCTAACAGATAGTAATACAATAGCAGCTAAGCCCATGTGAGGTGAGGTGAGTGTACATGCTACTGGCAGACAGTAATAACAGATATGCTTTTCAGTTAGGTTAAGATGAGTTGCCACCTGCCAGACCCAATTGGTCTTGGGCAGAAGTGGGCGTGGTTACCGGTATTTAAGGGAGGAGGAACGGGTGGGTGGGAGGGCCGAAAATTTGTCAGCAAGTATCATCCCAATGTGATATTTAAAATTCCCCACAGCAAAGCAAGCAATAAGGCACAAACAAAATCAGGGACAAATATGAAAAAACAGCAATATCAGCTCAAGGCACTGTTACAATATGCGGCTTAACCCTTTGAGAACTGAATGTGTGTGAACATATATAGATTCTGGACGTATATATACGTCCACAGTCTTCTAAGGATTAATGTGAAAAGCATTTTCTGAAGAACTAGACTATAACATTAATGTCCGACATCATTTTATGATTTAAATTCACACTCTTCAGGGAAAGAGATGTTACATTTTGGGGAGAAAGAAGAAATGTCTGAGGCAAAAGACAGGGATACTACTGAAAATTCGGGAAGGGGCTGCATTGCATGTGCACAGAGACTGAATGCCTCCCACTCTCTGTGCACATGCACAGAGACCCAATGCCTCTCACCCTCCAATGGTATTCCCACCAAGTCAGTTCTCACTGCACTGAACCTACAGTATAGAGAGGGATGTGCACGGAGCCAGAACCGTCCTATCACCCACTAGAATTTGTTCCCTCCCAGACAGGTGTAAGGAACATTGGCTGGGCAGAGAGGAAATGCTTGTGCGGGGACTGACTGTGCTACATCAGTCATACAGATAAAGGAAGGGAGAGCCCATTATGGCTACAGGGATGCACTCAGGAACAGAAATAAAAGAAATCCCCGCCTTTATTCTTTATTACAAAGCGCAGTGAGAGCAAAGCAGAATGCTCCGTCACTTTGTCTGCTCGGGCTGCCGTTCTACAAGTGATATCATAAGCACAGCTATAGTACCCAGCTGTGGTGTCACAAGCAGAGGATTATGATGTCACCTGTAGACAAGCAGCTACAGCAAATGAGGACCAAGTGACGAGATCCTGTGTCATGGAAGTTCATAACACGGTAATAAAGTAAGAGAGGAAGACAAGTTTAGGATATATAAGCTAATTTGTGTGTATTTTTTTTAATTTTTTTTCCAGTTGGCCCAGTGGTGTCAGAGGCTATTTAAACAAATGGGCAACCTAGAGTTGATCACCACCTCCACGACAGTGAGTAACCTGTAGGCGATCCCGTAAAAAGGTAAGTAGTGGGGATGTTGGCTGGTAGGGGATGGGGAGGAGGGAGGAGAGGGTAGAGTGGCAACAAGGGGGCATAAATAAATGATGAAAAGAGAAAACTTCAGAGTTTGGTACTGTTCTTCACCAGAAATGTCTCCCCCCACACACACACTTCTCCATCTTCTCTGCACCAACAATCCGTGCTGCCATGGTTGCACCTCCTCCAACCAGGACAGCAGGCAAGTGACCATCGATATAGCTGCCACTAATGCCACTCTATGATCGTCTGACGAGGGGTGAGTCAACAGCAGGCAATCAGTACGGGGTTCCGGGACTGGCTTCCCAGGTGGCAATGAGATATGCAGTCACTGCACCAGCAGGAAGTGCCTTAAAGAAAATGGCACCCTGGAAATTGGAGTCAAATGTGGCTCTCTTCTCCCTAGCATGCTGCTGCCATACATGGTAAAGTCTTGCTGGCCCTTGAGCCAAAGCAGCAGGAACACGGTGCTCACCTCTAAAAACCTGCATTTTTAGGCTCGACATCCCAAACCATATGTTTGTAAATTTGACAACCCAAAAATTTAAATGGGGCTTCTTTTAAGGTCTCTTTTTCTCCCCTCCCAATGCCACCACTCTCCCCAAAAAGACCTCCTTACCCTGCCTCATGCTGCTCCTGCATTCTGGCCAGTGTCATCCTCCTGTGTACACCCCCTCCCCAATAAAAACTGAGATACTGTGCCTCATGGGGCTATCCCACCATCTCCTTGATGCAAACTGTTAAATACGTAAATAACCCATTCCTGGCAGGCCCCCTCTGGGTGCGTGTTGGGCAAGCTATGGGGAATAGAAGAAGGAATAAGTACCGGAAGAAGGTGGGTGACTGGCCAGACCAAATGAGGGCTGACTGTAGGAAGCAGTATAAACACCTAAATAAAAATGAATTAATTAATGATGGTTGCTTAGTGAAATTCTGTACTTCTGAATGTCGAATTGCTGCCAACACACTTTTACAGCAGACCATGTCCCAATGCTTTGGCACTGAAAATGGGGCCCCAAGTTACCAGGGAGAGAAGGTGGGGCACCCAGCATTATAAAGGTCTGCCACATAGCCAAACAGTAAAAGAAGGGATGCACACACAGTGCAGATTCTACCACCCTAGCATTCATAAGATCCAAGCTGTCTGGCACAATGATGTGTGACTATTTGGGAAAAAAAAAAAAAACATTTTACCAGTAAAGCAGCTGCCTTGACAGTCGACGCCAGTGCTGCTCTGTGCTTGTCCAGTAGTGAAAGCATGAATGTAGGGCGGCCCGTGACCTCCTTCCCCAGTAGCCAAGCGCCCAACCTCCATAATGCTAATGGCCCCCAGCTGGATCTAATGTGTTTTTCTGGGGGTGCGCTTCTCCTACACCGCCAGGCCAGCAAACGGACTCCTGTATCGCATCACATATTCCAATGCAATTCAGGCCATATTGTAGGTCTGCAGTACAACAAGGCATGCAAAATGATGGCATCTGTTTGGCTACCTGGGCAGTGATAGAATCTGCAGATCAGAGGAACGAGTTCAAATCTGAATGTGCTAAACCCAGATTCTTAACTCTTGTCACTTAACAGCAATCATCTGTTTGCTTGCTCCCTGCATGCTGAAGACCATTTAAATTACGGGACACAGCTAACCTTGGCCATCCCCATCCCCTATGGCTACCTATAAGGGGCCCAGTCACTGCTAATGCATATCAGCAGTCTTTGAAATTAACTTTCGCTTTTGCATTTTGTTTGTACCCATGGAGTCATGGTGGACTAGCACTCAAGGGGCTCCACTAGGCTGGGCAGAATCTTGCAAAATGATATCCTCACGCTGTAAGTATATTCACCAAGGTGCTGCCCAAGCAATTCAAGGTAGAGGGGCAAAATGGGTAGTGGGCAACCCCCAAGACTAACCTTGTTGCCCCAAAAAAAAATCCCATAAAGCTGGGATCCCAGGCTCAATCTGGTAAGAAAAGCAGAAATGAACTCACTCCTCCATTGTTGAGCACTGAAAACCAGCTACACATGTCTCCAGCTATGGATTCAGTTGCAGTTCCTGGGCTCTCAGCGACACAAGTACTTATGTCCTTTATGTTAAGCTGGCAGCTCAGGATGCGTCCTTCCCAAAGTGCACTTTGAGATATACAATTTTTGTAATTGTGGCAAAAATGCCATGTCACAGTAAAAATACTTCCATAATGGGCATGCAGTAAAAAGTAATAAACTGTAGTAATTTGTTTTTGCAATTCAGCACGTTTACCCCAAATACGAGGAACTCAGACCGTTTTCACAGATCTCCCTTTTTTTTCTACATGGAGTCAAAGACCTACAAAAGAAAAATCATACCATGTTCCACACAAACTGGTTGAAACAAACTTTCCAAAAGACTAGGCTTCCAGCTACACTGTCTTGATTTCCCTAGATACAATAAAAGTTTGCTTTGTGGTAATCGAGTAGCAGGCTGGAAACTGTATTGGTGGGAAGGAGCTGTACAGGACGAATGTTCTATTCTTTTTCCAAAGAGAAGAGTATCCTGTTACACATCTGAAGTTAGTTGCAGGGAGAGGATGGGAAATACTGTGTGTTTTCTAGGTGCCTTACCTATTTCCTCTTTGCAGTTCTCTATTTCTAGCTGTAGCGTTTCTTCCAAGTTCTCCTTGAAGCACTGCTCTGCCTGGATCTGCTCCTTCAAGAACAGGATCTCTGCCTTTAGCTTTTCCTCCAGGTGATCTGCTGCCGTCCGGACCTTAATGATGTCCTCCCGATATTTCAATACTAGTTCTTGTAGTTCCTGAGTTACAACAGATCATTGGGAAGAAAAAGATGAAGGGAAGCATAGCTATTAACTCAATTCATGTTATAGGTATTATGCATACATAAGAATTTCAAATGTAGGAAAACTACGCCTTCATATCTTGTAAATTGTGTTTCTGTCAACAGAAAACTCTTTTCCTGTAGCAACTGGGGATACACATGTTTGCTTCAGTTTGTTGTTCATGCTAGTCCCCTGTAACTACCCCTATAGGTTTCCATTTTATAGTTGTTGAAATCTTATTGTCCGTGAGAGCTGCATTAGCATGTGAGAATATGATGTCACATCATTCATTTATACCTTGTATCTCTATGCTGAAAGTACAAATATCCTGAAAAAGCCCTCTGGAAAAACACAAATTGAATACAGTTTAAAGGGAAAAACCCTGCATTACAACTCAGACAGTTTGCAATGCTAACTGGAGGTAAATGTGGTATTTCACACCTTACTGCAACTTATTTTTTTGAACTCTAATTAAGCAGACAGGCATGTTGTGGAGTCTAAAGGGTAATGACACATCATGTTCTCATATGCTAATGAAGCTCTCAGGGACAATGAGAGTTCACTAACCAGAAAATGGAGACCCATGATAGTTAATAGGGACTAGTATGAACAGTGAAGATAAGCCAAAACAATCACATATATTTCCAACAGCTACACAAAAATAGTTGTTTGTTGATATGGAAACAAAATTTACAAGACTTGAGGTTATATCTTTCCTTTAAAATGTTTTTAAAAGGCCAATGATTAAGTTTTAGTTGTAAATTATGATGTTTAAGAAAACACAATAAATCTTCTATGCTTTGATTTAAAAGAACATCTGCCTCTTTGCAGATGAAAAAACTCTGTTGCAGGGCAGACACCGAAGAGGAGATTAGGGATGACCTAGAAATATTGAAAGAGTGGTCAAAGGTATGGCAACTGAAGATGAATGCTAAGATGTGCAACATTCTGCACAGAGGCAGGGGTAACTACAGGATAGGTTGCTGGACGGGCATGTGTATGTGTAAAAAAACATCAGTGTGACCACATATAGGTAAGGGACTTAGGGGGTCTTCATTAGTGGTAAGTCTTAAGTCATTGGTCCCGTACTCCAGTGGATTTGGTAAGGCAAACAGGATGCCGGAATGTATAGGAAGGGGTTTCTCTAACAGGAGAAAGGAGGTACTGTTGCCCCTCTATGGGTCCTTAGTGAGGCCATATCTGCAGTACTGTGTCCAGTTCTCGAGCTCACAAGTTAAAAAAAAGAATAAGGACCACACAGAGTCTTGTGAAGGTTAGCTACAAAGAGGATACAGAGTCAGCAGGGGAAAACAGAAGAGGAGCACCTAGTCAGGCTGAACGTGTATTCAGTGGAGACCAGGTGGGAGAGAAGGGATATGACTGAAACCTTTTAATACCGGAGGAGAATAAACAAGGTAGAGTGTCATGAACTGTTCAAGTGTTGAGAGGGATCAACAGCGGGCACAATCACAAGCTGGTGAGCGGTAGAGTCAGAAAGGAAGTGAGGCAATACTTCTTCACGGAAAACAGTGGTGGACAGTTGGAACAGCCTACCCAGAGAGGGGGTAAATGCTGAGACAGTGACAGATTTGAAGATAGTGTGGGATAGCTCTAAGGAGTTGGTGACAGCAAAGGCAAAGAACAGGGTGGGGGTGGGCAGGCTGAACGGCCACTAAGGCATTGGCCAATGCACATCCAACAGTAGGCTGGAACGGTAACTAACAAAATGACGAAACAGGATGAACTAGGAGCCTGCTTCTGCAGACACCTTTCTACTGTTCTTTCATGATCAACAGAAAAAGTAAGTACCATTCATGCGTGGCAAAACCAGAAGTTTTCTATTACTACCTCGTACATGACAGAAGATTTCCTACGACAAAGTACAAACACAAGAGAAATACTGCCCCATGTTTAGTACTTGGCATCATCTCAAGACTGGTCTTGTTGATTCAAATGGTTAGAGCCCTGATGGCACTGGGACAACTTTAAAAAAAAAAATGAAGTATTTAGGCACAATTCAGCTTCTATTTCATTTTTCACATAGTGCTCAATTATCTTTTTTCATTACTAAGGTCATCGGCATTAAAATCACATCTCTTCCCTATCTGCTCGGGCTGCCTGTACACACCCAACATCACAATCTGTTGCTGTGGTGATAATAATGAAGTCCTACACAGAGGATTATAATGTCAGGTACAGGCAAGCAGCCAGTGATGATGACGTCTTGGGAACGGAGAGCCTGTTTTCATGCAACTTTCCTATATAAGAAATTAAAAGGGGAAAAAAACCCACAGAAAATATATGAACTATTAACTGAATGGTGTCTAGATCTTACATTTTTCAAAGTTTTCCTCATTGTGTCATGGGCTCTTACGGTCAGCGGTGTCACGTCAAGGCAACTCTAGCAGCTGAGACCTAACTCTTCGTGTTCAAAAGCCTTCTGTTCAAAGACACAACAATATGTATGCTTCTCAAACTAATGACTGATCAAATGGGCTTCTGGGGAGGAGCCTTGGAACCTGTTTAGCAGTTAATATTTGGAGGAACTTATTTTAATCTTATTTTTTATTTGAAGAAAAGGATCTACGGCATGAAAACTTTGGTCTCAGCAGCAGGAGTTCCCATGACATGGCGCTGAACTTAACTGTTTGATTCCAGTTGAATCCATGCGATCCAAGAAAGATCACTGTGTGTTCCCTTGCCATGTCTTGTTAAACCTAGGTGTACATACACGAGAAGTGATTATGGTCTGTCTTTATTGAATAGCACCTGTGGCAAATGATCACAGCCACATGAAGAAAGCCATACTAGGTATGGATACATTTGTTGGCTATAGGCTGAATCCATGTGCTTAAAGGAGAAAAGAAAAAATTACTCACCTTAGTAATTGCTTTTCTTCTCATGGAGTCTTGCTATATTATGACAATTAGCAGTTAGCCACAGCACTTGAACTGCCCCGGAGAGGAAGGAGTTAACTCCAGGCTGACTGGAGTTCCAAGCGCGAGCGCTTTGCTGAAAGCTCTATCTGGCTAGTTTCAAACTGAAACTGTCAGATCTTTACGGAGCCAACACTAAGCAAAAGTCTGTGTGGAAAAAACCCTACACTAGCCAAATGGCTACCTACTAGTAGAATAACAATAACAGAAACAACAACAACAACAATATCACCCCTAACAAGCACTATTAGCCCCCCCCCAAAAGACAGAAGTCCAGGAGGGGGGCCAAACATACAACCAAAAACAGAAATACCTAGTTTTCCTAATCCTAAAGAAAAGGGAAAAGGGAAAAAGAGCTATAACGGTATGACACAGTGCTTGCACTAATTTGCCAACCTCTTACCCAAGTAGAAGTTCTGAGAGGGGCAGGTTGGGGTGGTCATAATATAGCAAGACTCCATGAGAAGAAAAGCAATTACTAAGGTGAGTAATTTTTTCTTCAAACACCATGAAGTCTTGCTATATTATGACAATTAGCAGATTACACAGCAGTACCTCCATGGAGGAGGCCCAGAACCTACTTAGAAATAGGCTCTGAAGCCAGCTGTCTGACCAAACATCACTCCTGGAACTGGACATCCAGGGAAGTAATGCTTGGTAAAGGTGTGAACTGTTTTCCAGGTAGCAGCTTGACAGATTTCCAGAATGGGAATATCTCTAGCAGCTGCTAGAGATGTAGCTGTACCCCTGGTGGAATGGGCCCCTCCGTCCTGAGGGGGGTTCTCTACCTAGTTTTTGGTAGCAAAATTGGATACAAGAGACAATCCACCTGGCAATTGTCCTGCTTAGTGGCAGGTTTCCCTTTGCCAACCTCGCCATAGGTAAGGAAGAGTTGGAGGGATTCGAACCTGTGACCCTTGGTGCGTTCCAAATAGTAGCTTAAAGCTCTTTGACATCCAAACTGTGCAATCTCCTCTCACCCGAGGAAGAATGCTCAGTGAAAAATACTGGAAGGAGATGGATTGGTTAAGATGGAAATCTGAAACCACTTTAGGTAAAAACTTTCTGTTAGTCCTGAGGACTACCTTATCTCTGTGAAAAGAAATAAAATCCTTTTCCACTGACAGGGCTTGTAACTCACTTATGCATCTGGCAGAAGTGATGGCCACTAGGAAAACAGTTTTCCAAGTTAGGAACTTAAGGTCTGCTGAAGACAGAGGTTCAAGGGGGTTGCATTAACTGAGCAATGCAAGCATTAAGGTCCCAGGCAGGGGCTGGGTCCCAAAAGGAGGGTTAGTGTGAAGTGCAACCCCTTAAAAACTTGGAAAACACAGGGTGAGAAGAAAGGGAGGCAGGCTTTCCTGCTGATATAAAAGCAGAGACAGCTGCCAGATGAACCTTTAAGGTAGCTGGCTTGAGGCCTAAGGAATTAAGATGGACCAAGTAGTCCAGCAAAATGGGCAAATTAGCAGATTCTGGGACAATTTGCTTCCCAGAACACCAGATGGAGAACCTCTTCCATTTGGAATTATAAGTGCCCTAGTGGAAGGCTTCCTAGAGGCCTTTAAAATATCAAGGACACCTTGAAAGGTGTAAATCAGCAAATTCTAACTCCTCAAGAGCCAAGCCTTGAGGTGGAGGATTGAGTCTGATACCAAACTCTCCCTGGGCACAAGTCAGCAGATTGTGGACCCTGGGAAGGTCCAGGGAGGGTGGACTGTCAGGGACAGAAGCAGTGGGTACCAGGGTTGCCTGGCCCAGTCTGGTGCAATCAGAATCACTTTGCAGGGCTGGGATCTGATTTTACTAACACCCTGACGAGAAGGGGAAGGGGGAAAGGCACAGGAACTTCCTTCCCAATCCAACAGAAAGGCGTCCAGGGACTGAGCCCATTACTGGAGGCCTACAACAGAACAGAGGAAGTTGGTGGTTGTCTGGGGCTGAAAAGATCTATCTGAGGGTGCCCCATCTGGCAAGACTGACCCCAGCACTAGGGATTCAAAGACCATTCGTGATGACCCTGAGAAATCCTGCTGAGGCATCCGCTGGGACATTGTCCTTCCCTGGAAGGTGAACTGCTACTAGGGAGATGTTCAGGAGCAAGCCAGAGACCACAATCTCATTGCTTCGGTGCACAAGGCTGATGACCGAAAAGCCCCTTGCTTGTTGATGTACCACATTGTTGTGGTATTATCTGTCCTGACCTGAACTACTTTGTTCTGGACAGATGCTGAGAAAACCTGAAGAGCTAAAAGACAGCTCTGAGTTCCAATAGGTTGATGTGGAGCAGAGATTCCTGGGGGACCACACTCCCTGAGTGGAAAGGTCGTCAATAGCGCCACCCCAGCAAGAAGGCATCCGTGGTGAGGGTGAGGGAATGAGAAATGGGAATGAAGGGACCCCTTTGATTGCTCTGATCCTGCTACCACTGAAGAGCTAGAATCAGAGTTGGGGTCACTGGGACCAATTTGGTAGGGGTCCTCCTTTGGGACCAATAGGCCCTCAAATGAAACTGAATGTCTCTCATCTGGAATCTTGCTCCTTGCACTTCAGCTGTGGAGGCAGCCATGTGCCCTAGAAGTTGCAGAAAGTGCCTTGCTGGTTGAGAGAGACCCGCGGGGTGAAAGAGGATGCCAGGGCAATCAGCTTCTCTACCCTTTCGGGAGAAATGCCTGGCCAACTTGTCCAATTCGCACCTATGAAAGTTAGTACCTGAACTGGTTCTAGAACTGACTTTGGTAAATTCAGCAGGAATCCCAGGAAGTGAGAAGCTGCTGGGTGACTTGCAAGTGGGATTTACCTGATCTGGGGACTGACCCACAATGAGCCAGTCGTCCAGGTAGGAAACACAGCAACCCTTGCCTTCTTAAATGAGCCACTACCACAGCTAGACATTTTGTGAATACCCTTGGAGCAGAGGTAAGACCAGGGCATTGCTCTGAACTGGTAGTGACCTGAGGGCAGTTCGAACCTGAGGTATTTTAGGTGAGAAGGCCTGATCAGGACATGAAAATAGGCATCCTTGAGGTCCAGGGAGGCTAGCCAGTCCCCTGGCCTGAGGGAGGGCAAAATCATTGCCAGAGTTAACATTTTGAACTTTGGTTTCAAAAGATGCTTGTTCAGGTACCTTAAGTCTAGAATGGGCCGCCATTCTCCTGCTGTATTCATCCATCTTTTTCATATAATTTTCGTTTGCTCTCCAAACAGAGAATTTCCCTCCACAGGAAAATCCATAGCCTTTGACTGAGTATCCTGTGACAGATTAGTGCACCTGAGCCATGCCAACCTACGGAAAGCTACAGAAGTGGCCATGACCCTAGAGGAAACATCATTAACGTCTACAGCAGTATGAAATTGAACTTTAGAGGCTTCAATGCCATCAGCAGCCACCTGTTCCAATTCACTAGCCAGCTGGCCATGGGCCTGCTTGGCTAACTGCAACACTGTATCCCATCTAGATTTCTGATATCTAGTCACATAAGCCATATAATTTGCCTGCCTGAGTCCCAAAGAAGCTGCCATATACTGTTTTTTCGCCATGGCATCAATCTTCCTGGAATCCTTATCAGGAGGATGTGAGGCTAGGGGGGTATTAGCCTTGTCAAAGGCTGCAGCTTGTACCACACCTACATGACTACACTGCTCAGTGAGGAAGTCTGTATCAGGGCCTGATAAAGTATACCTTCTGTCCATTTTTTTATCTACAGGAGGGACAGAATGAGGATTTTTTTAAATTTTTGTTGTTTGCTTCTAAATGACTTATGCAAGGAATAGACAACCTCCTAGACTCTGGATATCCATCATCTCAACATAATCAGGCTCCTCTTGCTCATCCACAGCCTCTTCCAAGGGAAGCTGGAGGGTTTCTGCAACCTTTTGTAAAACATAAAATGAGAAGGGGACTCCAGGCAGCATAGGGGAGATTCTAATGGTCTGTCTGGAGAAATGTCCGGTTCAATGGGCACGCCCAGACCCTCCCAGCCACATACATAATGATCAAAATCTTCCTCCCTCCTGTGGTTCATAAAATTCCTCAACATCATACTCTTGAACCACTGGAACCGAACAGAACCAACCTTTTGCCAGCTGTTGGTGGTTCGGCCGGTCCCTGAGACAGTGACTGGACAATCTGTATGGCTTTAGCTATCTCTGCAGCAGTTGGAGAGGCAATCTTGCACTCCAGACCTGCTGATTTCTTAGATTTTTTTACTGGGACTGGTTCCTCAGAACCAGCCTTCCTTTTGCCCGAGGAAGTCTCGCCCTGGTCAGAGGGCACTCCCTCTGGTCCAGTGGGTGCTGGACCGGGCTGGCCATCCGGGTCAGCGGACTTTTTGGCCTCTCGTTCCCTGAGCCGGCCCAATCTTTTCTCCAGGGTGGCTGCAGGGAAATTCTTACACACCTGGCAGTCTGACAGGAGGTGGTCAGCCCCCAGACAATAAACACATGTGGTGTGTGGGTCAGCCTTGGCAAAGGCTTCCCCACAAACATCAGTGTTGAAACCCAGTGGGCCCGGTTTTTCTTTTGGGTTTCTCAGACATAATGCCAGCCTATCCAAAAACTTGCCCTTTTTATGGCAGTGCCAGGCAAGACAACTTTATCGGTTCCTAACCGTGTCACGGTATTTGAAAACCCAATTTAGAGATAGTTTTTAGAACCGATAAGAACCGGGAACCGCACTCTAAAAGCCAAGCTATTATTTAAAATTGTTTTTTAGTAAACCGATTGGTTCAAAACCGAACCGATAATTAATTCCACACAGACTTTAAAATCCTGTACTTACAGTTTACCAGATAGAGCTTTGAACCAAAATGCGGTAAAATAAATACTTATTGCCGTTAAAATGAACCGAAAACACTGTTTGAACCGAGAAATGAACCGAGCTGAAGGAGCAGATCTCCGAGGACTGTTCAGTGAAGCGGAGTAAAGAATCTGACAGTTTCAGTTTGAAACTAGCCAGATAGAGCTTTCAGCAAAGCGCTCGCGCTTGGAACTCCAGTCAGCCTGGAGTTAACTCCTTCCTCTCCGGGGCAGTTCAAGTGCTGTGGCTAACTGCTAATTGTCATAATATAGCAAGACTTCATGGTGTTTGAAGTACAGTTACGTAAGAACTTACAGTAACAGTAGATCTTCGAGAACAGCTCTTGCAGCAGGTTACTCCATCTGGGCTGAAGCCAGCAGGCGCCAGGACCCCACGGAAATTTTCTAGCTAGCAGTATCCAGTGGGGACACCCCCGACGTTGGCCCCGCCCCAGACGTCAGGCATCATACAAAAGGGGGTGGTCCCCCTGAATCCCCAGTTCTCCCGCAGGAGACTCCCGTCCGCTAGATGACATCTGAAGTGGAAACTGAGGATCCGCCGTCAAGGAAAGATATACAGCAGGGGGTGTTGAAAACACCGAATCCTAGGTAGTGCTAAATGGAACAACTCTACCTCCAGAGGGGATGGTGGAAGGGAAACTACCTGCTGCAAGAGCTGTTCTCGAACATCTACTGTTACGGTAAGTTCTTACGTAACTGTACTATCTTACTTCGAGAAACAGCTCTTGCAGCAGGTTACACCATTAGGACTGATTCCCAAGCAATTCTGGAAATTCCTCTCAGATGGGAGGAGGCTAGGGAGAGATCGCGAGTTGAACCGAAGCCTAGGACAGTAGTCCCTGAAGGACTGCTAGACCAAAATTAGCTCTTCGCCGTGAAGCAACGTCCAGGCTATAATGCCTGATGAAGGTGTACACGGTGCTCCAAGTAGCTGCTGCGCAGATGGCTGAAGTGGACAAGTTTTTTAAAGCAGCAAATGAGGTAGCCACCCTTCCCCTTGTGGAATGTCCCTTAACCGAGCCCGGTAGGGACTTGTTACGCTTCTGGTAACAGAACGTGATACAATGGATGAGCCATCTAGAAACAGTTTGCTTAGAGACCGGGGCACCCACCATCCTATGGGCGAAGGAGACAAACAGCTGATCAGATTTACGGTGTTGCCTGGTAGTATCCTAGACACCTATGCACATTGAGAGTGTGCAGCAGGGCCTCTCCTCTATTATAGTACTTTGGGAAGTAGACTGGTAGGTCGATATCCTGTTTAAGGGTAAGGGCTGAGACCACCTTAGGCAAAAATGTTGGATTTGTCCTTAGGAACACCCTGTCCTGGTGAAAAATCAAATAAGGTTCTTTGCACATAAGTGCGTGTAGCTCAGAAATCCTTCTGGCCGAAGTAACAGCAACTAAAAATAACGTCTTCCAAGCAAGAAGACATAGCTTGCAATCCTCGGCTGGTTCAAAAGGAGGCAGCATAAGCTGCTCCAGGACGAAGGGAAGGTCCCAAGGAGGAATGGGATCCTTAATCAGAGGCCTAAGGTGGAGAACACCTCTCAAAAAAGCGTGTGCAATTTCCAACTGGGATAAGGACTGTAGGCCTATAGGAACATGATAGGCAGAGATGGCACAAAGGTGCACTTTTATCGAGGGGTAGGCCAAGCCTGCCTGAAAAGGGGACAGGAGGTAGTCTAATACCGAACCCTCAGAACAATCCATTGAGGAAAGTCCCTGAGCTTGAGCACAGAGACAAAATCTGCGCCATTTTATGTTGTACATGGCATGAGTGACCAGTTTTCTAGCCGCTGCTAGAACATCTGCTACCTCTTGTGAGACCCCGTAGCGCATGACTGCTATGTCCCTAGGAGCCAGGTATGCAGGTTCAGACAGCGAAGGTCTGGATGGACCAAGGAACCTTCCTCCTGAGACAGCAAGTGAGAGCTGATTGGCAGAGGCACCGGTGGTTCCTGAGAAAGTTGGTATAGCAGAGGGAAACATATTTGCCTGGGCCAAAAGGGTGCGATTAAGATCAGAGTCGCCTGCTCTCTGCAGTGTTTCAGAAGAACCCTCTGGATCAACAGGAAGGGAGGAAATGCATAGAGGAATCTGCCCACCCAAGTGAGGGACAACGCATCTCGCCACAAAACACCAGGCCCTGGATCTAACGAGCAGAAATTGGGCAGTTTTGCGTTGGATAGTGACGTGAAAAGGTCTAATTCTGGTGTCCCCCATCTGCGAAACAAATCCTCTACAACCTCTTGGAGTAGTTCCCATTCGTGGATTCTTGCCTTAGACCAGCTCAGGCTGTCTGCGATTAACGTTGTCCACTCCCGGAACATGTACCGAGATTAGGTTTGCGCTGTGTTGCAGTACCCAATCCCACACCCTCATGGGCACAGAGGGAAGGAATGAGTGCCTCCTTGTTTGTTGAGGTAATACATCACCGCGGTATTGTCTGTTTGCAGCAGAAGAGTACCCAGTGGGATCTCTGATTGAAAAGCCTGCAAGGCGTAAAGGACCGCCCTCATCTCCAAAATGTTTATGTGAAGATGAGCTTCCTGGGTTGTCCACGAGCCCTGACACCGTTGAGGTGTGCTTCCCAACCAGACCCCGAAGCGTCCGTGGAGAGTGTGACAACCAGAGACGGTGCAACTAAGGGGACTCCCAACGAAAGGTGCTCTGGAACGAGCCACCATTGCCAATCCCGGATGACGGCGTTCGTGATCCTGATTGGATGCTGCAGATGGTCTTGCTTCTGGTCCAACTGCACCCGTAACATCCACTGGGTCACCCACATGTGGAGACGGGCTAAAGGGACTGTTGCAATGGCCGCAGCCATGTGTCCGAGCAGGCAAAGGACCAATCTTGCTGGAACAGTCCTCTTTGCCAAAATATCCCTTATTAGGGATCTGATGTGTTCCGCTCTGTCCTGGGGCAAGAAATCTTTCCCCTGGACGGTGTCTAGGACCTCGCCTATGAACTGCAGTCTCTGAGACGGAACCAGGTTTGATTTCTCCCGACTGATGGTGATGCCCAAGGATCAGAAGAGGGATCGAGTACAATGGATCGCGAACATTAGGGCTTCCCCGAGAGGGGGGGCCATGAGGAGCCAGTCGTCCAGGTAGAGGAACA
Organism: Neoceratodus forsteri; assembly: GCA_016271365.2. NCBI lineage: Eukaryota > Metazoa > Chordata > Ceratodontiformes > Ceratodontidae > Neoceratodus > Neoceratodus forsteri. The sequence continues at coordinate 80,804,171 of JADMNL010000030.1, forward strand.
CGTAGTGGCCTTGTCTCCTGAGAGCTGCTGCTACGACTGCTGTGCACTTCGTGAATACCCGAGGTGCTGAGGACAGCCCGAAAGGGAAGGCTCGGAACTGATAATGACGACCTAGAAACTCGAAGCGCAAGAATCTTCTGTGCACCCGAGCTATCGGGATATGCAGGTAAGCATCCTACATGTTCAGTGATGCTAAGAAGGCACCTTGCTTGAGCATGGCAATTAGTCCCGGAAGAGTCACCATGAGGAAGCGTTTGTAAAGCACTGAAGCGTTGAGATCACTGAGGTCCAGAATCAGACGGAGGTCCCCTGTCTTTTTGGGAACCAGGAAGAAATGGGAATAACATCCTGCGCCTCTCTGGTTCCGTGGAACATGCTCTATGGCTTCTTTGTCCAGAAGCGCTAGCACCTTCTGCTGAATGAGCAGGGCGTGCTGTCCCGAGTAATGGGAAAGCAGGGGAGGCCTTGAAGGTGGGTGGTCGAGGAATTCGATAGAGTGTCCTCTCTCTATCAATTGTAGGACCCACCGGTCGGCAGTTATCATCTGCCACCTTGGAAGGTGATGGGAGATGCGACCCCCAACCTTTTCTTCCCGTTGATCCAGAGGAGGGGCGGGGCTGGGAAGGAGTCATGCTGTGGCGGCGTTGCCTCCTGCAGGCTGGGTCAGTTTGGTATATCTCTGACCTTGGCCTGGGGAAGGCTTAGGCTGGGCCTTATGGTTGAAGTGGCCCCTTTGCTGCTGGCTGGAATGCGGCTGTTGCCTTTGTTGCCAGATGCAAAGACGATTCTGGTTCCTATGAAAGGAACCAGTTTTGGGCCTGTACATGGCCTGTACAGTCCTCATCGCCTTCTCGTCATCCTGTAACTTGGTTATTACCTTTTCAGAATCTTTACCAAACAGGACCTCGCCATTGTAGGGAACGTCCAGGATATTTTTCTGGACGTCCGGGGTAAATCCGGAGATGTGAAGCCATGAGTGTCTCCGGAGACAGACGCCCGAGGCTGCTCCCCTGGCTGCAGAGTCTGCCGAGTCATAGGCGGCTCTCAAAACTTGGGTCCCCATGTCTGACTCAGTGTGAAAGAGGTTCAAACGCTCCTCCTTCTGCTCACCATCCGGAAGTGCTCTGACTAGGTCTTGACCCTGTTCCCATAAGGCATTCTGATACTGAACCGTGTGTGTCAGATAGTTCAGTGACCTGATGGAGCATGTCGCAGCTGTGTACATGCGCCTACCCAGTGAATCCAATTGCTTGGATTCCTGGTCTGGAGGTTGGGTGCTCAAATGTTGTGGGAGGCCGTAATGACCAGTGAATCAGCCAGGGGTTGGTGTGCCAAATATAGGTCCTCTGCAGGGGCCCGGTACAGGCAGTCAGCCTTCTTCAGCACAGCGGGGGTGGAATGCAGACGTTTCCAAGTGGCCTTGGTGATGTCCGCAAAGGTGTCCACCAAGGGTGGCACCACCACAGGCTTAGGATCTTTCTGCCAAAGATATCGAGCTAGGCGCTGTCGTTCGGGGTCTAGATCTTCTGTTTCCCATCCCATGTTCTCCTGGATGTGCCTCATGATTTCAGAAAAAGAGGGATCATCCAGAGGTGACCTGGGGAGGTCTTGTGGGTCTGGTGATGGTACACTTATGGGAGAAGGAGACCTGGAGGTATCTGAATTGTCCGGTCTTGAGTTGTCCCCCTGTGGAGTGGGCTTTCTTCCTCTGGGTCGCTTGGGGCTGGGGGACCCTGAGAGAGATCTTGAAGGGGGCCTTCTCCTTTCTCTAGATCTGCCCCTAAGAGGTGGTGTAGGCTCCTTGGGGGTCGGGGGTCTTCCTGCTGGACCCTGAGGAGAAGGAGGAGAAGTAGGTTTTACTGGGACCACGTCCTTTTTAATCGTGTCCCACCAAAAGGTGAAGAGGTCTTTTACTTCTTGAATGTTCATACCGGATGGCGATCCTGGCGTTGAGGTTGGTCTGTCGCCAGTATCGGGCGTCGGGTCCGAGGGCGTCGCCAGTTCAGGCAAAGGCTCCCGTGGAAGCCCGGCATCCTCACTGTCACCTGCCTGGTCATCAGGCAATGTCAGATCCCCTCAGAAGAACCCTGGTGACAGGTATCAACCGGTGAAGGGAGGGCAGTTGTCGGCTCCTTAGGTTGCTTGACTGACGGGTGCTGAAAAGATGTCTGGTCCGACGGGCGTTTGGCTGGAGAAAGATCAGCAGCCCGCTTAGGGTCCGTCGTCCGCTTAAGGGACGTCAGGTCCTTGGTCTTCCTGGGAGGGGGATCAGGTCCCTTGGAAGGCCAATCTGGCGTCGGGTTCCCAGCGTCTGTCCAAGGAAGCAGAAGTAGACTTAGAAGAGGACTTGGACCGGTGATGGTCAGAAGACTTCGCTAAGGCCCGGGAGGGCGCTGGAGATGGGTCCGAAGTCCTGGAAGTCTTGAGTGGATGGAGAGAAGCCGAAGAGCTGCCTGAAGTTCTGACTTTAATGGGAGCAGGCTGCGAGCGAGCCCTGGAGGGAGAGCAGTCTGAGCACCTGGAGCCTGAGCTGGTGCGCGAGTCCGAGGCCCAGTTCGGGGATCTGGACCTGGCCTTCTCCCGGTGTTTTTTCCCGGTGCTTAAGGGACTTGAAGGTAGACTCACCTCTGGAGGCAGGGTCTCTATCCATATTTTTTAATCGTTCTTTTAACAGGAACCCCTGAAGTGCCTTCTGACGGCGGATCCTGGTGCGGCTGTTAAACTGCTGACAAAAGGAGCAGGCCTTGGTGTCGTGTTCCGGGCCTAGGCACCGCAGTCAGGCTGAATCAAGATCCTTGAAAGGGATCTGTTTGCCACAGGCACACTTGGTGGGGTGTCCTTCTGTGGAAGGAGTAGGAGATGCCAACATTTAGTTGAATAAATGCTGGAAGTACAAATCGTCGTTCGCTGAAACAGGCATCTGTAAGGCCGATGCTGGCGAGTCGACGGCGAGAAAAGAACTGGGGATTCAGAGGGACCGCCCCCTTTTGTATGATGCCTGACGTCAGAGGCGGGGCAGACGTCGGGGGTGGTTCCCGCTGGATACTGCTAGCTAGAAAATTTCCGAGGGGGACCGGCGCCTGCCGGCTTCAGTCCAAATGGTGTAACCTGCTGCAAGAGCTGTTTCTCGAAGTAAGATCTGCACTTAACTTGTAAGTGATGTTTTCCTGTTGAAGCTTTTTTTCCCTTTAAATACTGGTTCCATTTCTGTTATTGTTTTGTCTTCACTGGCCTTTTAGTCAACTCAGTGTTTCTAATTTACACAAGTGTGGTACAGCAAGTACAGTTTTAAATTTCACAATGTCCTTTGTGTTCCCCCTCAACCACAGAGTTATTTATGTTCCGAGAGTTAGGCCTGATGACCCCAAGGCACACCCAGACGCCTGTTGGTGTGTGGAGAGAGAGAGAGAGAGAGACTGTGTGTGTGTGTGTGTGTGTGTGGGGGGGGGGTAGTAGAGCTGGTAACCCTGACATCGGATTTCAAAACTTCTGTCACTGTAATTACAACCCTAACTCTTGCAATGAATTTCCCTTCTTTTTGAGAAAGTGCAATGTTACTCGTAAGTGGGGCCCTGCGCTCCCATCATGCATGCATTTTGTAACTGTCTCTGATCTTCATGTGGGAGTGCAGGGCCCAGAAGGCCCTGTGCTCCCATCTATACATAAGTGTACTGATATTTTAATGATATCACATCTCCGTGTGGGAGCACAAGGCCCTAACGTAGAGCTCTGTGCTCCCATTATTGCATAATGGGATCCAAATGTGAAAGCGCAGGAAGCATAGAGACGTAGCACATGCCTACAGCCATTCCAGCTATCCCTTGTGCTGCAAAAGTTGCAATATCTCAGGAACTGTAGGAACTTTGGAAAAAAATCCTTCGCAGTTGTATTCGTGGCCTGACCACCTCCACACATGCTAAAAGGTGTACTAAGCTGTGCTTAGCAAAAATCTGTATCTCAGACAGTTTTCGAGATATAGCCGCAGAAAGGCGCCATGACTGCCACAATGTTATCCTATGGGAAAATGTGCAAATGCAGAGTGCTGTAACTATGGAACCGTGTCCATTTCTTCACCAAACCAGCAACAGGCACATCTGTGGGGCAAGCGCTTGCCACCCTGCAAATTTCAGCCCAAAAGTCCTAACCGTTTTCTTGCTATGAAGTGGCAAAGAAACTGTTTTTTGGGGCTGTTTACCTGCTTTCACTTTCAGATCATATATTTTTTCCCATAGGCTATAATGGGAAACTTTAAAGTTTAATAACTTTTGAACAGATTAATAGTTTTTCACCAAACCTTTAAAAAGGCACATCTGTGAGGCAAATGCTTTCTACCCTGAAAATTTCAGACCGCGACCTAAAGCCGTTTCTGTGTTCTAGGTGGACAAAGTAATGTCAAAAAACACAGATTTTTCTGTTTTTTCAACACTCTACATCTCAGAAACCACACAACGGGTAGAGACCTACCCCTAGACATTATGCGTGCCAAATTTCATACAAATCCTCTGAACAGTTCCAAAGTTATTAACGTTCAAAAATTCAGATTTAACAGACGTTACCTTTCACCCCAACTATACTGGCACTACCATGCCAGTATAAAACAGTGGAACACGAATGCACTATGACAGTAACATAAGAATGTAACAAGGGCCTAAACTACATCTTAAAGTTCAAAAACAGTATTTAAACACCATTGTAAAAAAACAAACAAACAAACAAAAAAAACACTGATATTACTGAAAGTCAGTAAAGCTGGAACAGTAAGTAAGAGAACGTGAACCAGTATTTGAAATTGCCTCTGCAGGGTACTTAAGATTGCAGGTTAAAGGACCTTCCTTCAAATAGCCTGTATTATGCAAGGAATGTGCTTTTTTTTCCCCCAATATGCTAAGTGGGAATTGTGGTAGACATGATGTGCCCAGCAGAAAGTGATTTGACTGATTCAATTGTGCTGGGCTATTTAAGACTATTCCGCCGTGTCATACTTTGTTCAGTTGTGCAAGAGCTGAAGAGTTAATACACACAGTGGTATAAGGAATCGTTAAATGCTCAAATGTGCAGTTAGCTAGAGTATAACAAGGAGGTGCAATTCACCTTGGCTAGCTGCTTATGAGCATGAGCAGCTGAATCCGAAGCTGCATCAGTTGAACTCGCACGTGAAAGCAACTAGTTCTGCTCAAGAACAAGACACGAGAGGTTATACCCATTACAAACGGATCCAACGCCTTTTCTACAGTTAGATGTGCAATGGTCAATTTAGACAGGCTAAGCTTGGAGATGCAAGGCACTGCTTAATTCTGAACAGCAAACAGGAACAGCAACTCAGAAGTGACTGTTCTTAGGACAAAAGGCAAACAAACAGAAACAGTCCTGGCACCAGTCAAGGTAGGAGTATGTACTGCAGAAAACTAGTAGCACACAAAATATGAAACTGTCCACTTAAATGTTTGTTTTGTGTGTGTGTGAGGGGGATGAGAGGCATCAACTTCCATTAATCCCCACCCTGATCACAGGATTTGTCCCAGCCATCTCCTTCCTGCTCTTCCTCCAACGAGGACTGCTGATGAACACCAACCGATGCCAATCCGTGGTCAATCACACGCAGGCCCAGCCTCTATAGTCGAACGCTTCACTTCTGGGACGGAGAGATCTGAAGATCAGTCAATTTACTTTTCCTGGCTTATGTAAATTTAAACTGAAATCTCTACTGCACTCATGTATCATGTGTGCAATGTATCGTCATTAATAAGGTGTGGAATGTTATGGTGTTACTTGGATTCTTATCAGTCATGTTTACATACTAACATACTATTTGCCAGCAGATTAGGCCTTACGGTCTATCGAGTCTGCTCGAACCTCAGATCCCTAGTTGGGTGCCGGGGCCCTCCCTCCCTCCCTCCCTTGTGTTCCAGAAACCCTATCATCCATCCCCACCCCCTGGGACAGCCATCATCTGATACATCCACTTTCTGTGTCTGTCCCACCTCTCTTGAAGCCCTCCACTGTGGATCTCTGAACCAGCTCGCCAGGCAGTGCATTCCAAGGGTCCACCACCCTCTCAGTGAAAAACCTCCTCCTCTTTTCCCCCCTCACCCTTCCACCTTCCAACTTCAATCCATGCCCTCTGGTGATACCTCCCTGCTTTAGTCTAAAGATCCCTCCATGTTTACCCTATTTATTCCCTTGAGGTACTTGAGACCTCAATCATGTTCCCCTGTCTCTCCTCCTCCAATGAAAACAGGCAGAGCTCCTCAAGTCTGTCCTCATACGTCAAATCCCCTAGCCCTCGTATCATCTTAGTTGCCCTCCTCTGTACCCTCTCCAGGAGCTGTATGTCCCTCTTCAAGTGTGGTCTCCAGTACTGTACACAGTACTCAAGGTGTGGTCTAACCAGTCCATTGTACAGCGGCAGAATCACTTCCGTGCTCCTAGAGGTGATCCCCCTTACGATGCATCCCAACATCCTGTTTGCCTTGCTAGCCGCTCTCCTGCACTGCTCAGAGTTATTCATACATGCATCCACCATGACCCCTAGGTCTTTTTCCCCTATTGAGGCCTCCAGCGCCTCCCCTCCCAGGGTGTACCTGTGTTTAGGGTTTCCCGCCCAGATGCAACACCTTGCACTTGGTGATATTGAAATTTAATTTCCATGTGTGAGCCCAGCTTTCCAGGGTGTCCAGGTCCCCTTGCAGGGCCAACCTCCCCTCTTCTCCCTCAAGTACTGCTCCCATCTTGGAGTCATCAGCGAAGAGACTCATTTCACACCCTGTACCCTCCCTGATATCCGATATGTATGCATTAAACAGGATCGGACCCAGGACCGAGCCCTGCGGTACCCCACTACCAACCTCTCTAGGGTTCGAGAGCTCCCCACAGACCACTACTCTCTGGGTGCGTCCAGCTAGCCAGTTTTCAATCCATCTGACCATCAAAGGGCCTACTCCTAACCCCATCAGTTTCTCCACCAGACCATTGTGGGGGACAGAGTCAAACGCCATGCTGAAGTCCAAGAATAATACATCCACAGGCTTTCCCCAGTCCAGTTCTGATGTTACCCATTCGTAGAACTCCACAAGATTGATTTGACATGATCTACCTGGCACAAACCCATGTTGCCGACTATCCAGACCTCCCACCTCCTCCAAGTACACCCCCAATCATTCCTTTAGTATACTCTCCATTAATTTTCCCACCACCGAGGTCAAACTGATGGGTCTATAGTTACCTGGTACTTCCCTCGACCCCCTTTATGGATTGGCACCACATGTGCCTCTTGCCAATCTAGGTGCCCCCCTGTCTCAAGTGACCTGTTGAAGAGCTCCGCCAGGTGCAGCCAGTATGTCCGCCAATTCTCATAGTACCTTCGGATGAATGCCATCCCGCCCAGGAAATTTGTCTTCTTTAGGGCCTTGAGGGCTAACCACACACTTTTGGCGGAGATAGCATCATCCGTCCCCTCCACCTCACTGGCCTTTTTATCCTTATCCAGATGTGACACCTCTGGGGTACCTCTCGCTCCATTTCTGTTGCTCCCCTGATCCCACTCACTGCCGCTTCTATCCCCCTCGTGCCTTGCTTTGTGGATATCCCATCCCCCTCCCTAGTGAACACAGAGGCAAAGTACTTGTGAAATACCTCTGCCTGGTCCCTTGCCTCTTCCACCCACCCTCCTTCTGATCTCAATCTGCTGAGATGGCCCTTAGTTTTTCTCCGCTCCCCAATGTACCAGAAGAACCCCTTTTCCCCTCCATGTATCCCCTGTGCCAGCCGCTGCTCTTCACTGGACTTTGCTCCCCTCACCATCCGGGTGACTTTTCTAGATGCAAGATGGTACATTTCCTTATCCCTATCCCCTCTTGTTGTTTTATATTTTTTGTAGGCCGTCTTCTTTTCTCTGACCGCTACCTATACCTCACTGGACCACCAGCATGGTTTATGTGACCTTGCTCCCTCACGTTTCAACTTAGCGCAGATCCTGACTGCCTCATGAAGTCCCCGTTTTATGACCTCCCACCTCCTTTCCACACTTGTCATTGATGTAATCCCCTTCAAGTGATCTTGAGAATATTTCCCATGCCCACAAAGTCTGCCCCCTGAAGTCCACCGCAGTGTCCTAGATCTCCCCCAATGCTATTTGAAACCAGACAGTATTGTGGTCCGCCCCAGTCAGGGGGTCCTCTACAACCAGGTCCCTTACCAGATCCCCATCTGCCAGAACCACGTCCAGGACATGCCCCTCCCTTGTGGGCTCTATCACATGCTGTGTTAAGAACACATCCTGGAAGCCGTCCAGCAGCCTCTGCTCCTTGGCCACCTTAGAGGACATGGTTCCCCAGTTAGTACCTGGCATATTAAGGTCCCCCATCAACACCACTCCTTCCCCTTTTGGTTCACACTGGGCAATGATGTTGTCCAGCAAACCATCCTCTAGAACATCACTCATCCCGGGGGGCCTATATACTACACCCAGCTTGACCTTATCTCCTACTGTGGATCGTAAGGTGACCCATAAGGCCTCCACGTTTCCCTCTGCCTCTTCTACCCTAGCAATTTCTATGTCATCTCTAATGAACATAGTCACTCCATCCCCTCTGCCCTCCTTTCTATCCTTCCTAAGCTTAGTGTACCCCCGCACGTTTAGGTCCCAGTCATGGTTTTTGTTGGCCACGTCTCCGTGACCGCCACATCCACCCTCCCTCGAAAAGCATGGCCTGGAACTCTGGCAACTTGTTTCCCAAGCTCCTGGCATTTACTAACACCAACCCCACCCTTATTCCTGATCCCTTTGTGAACCCCACCCAGGTTCCTTATACTTCCATCCTCCTCTGCTCCTCCTGAAACCTCCACCCCAGTCTGTCCCCCTTGGGTTTGAAGGCTACTCCCTCATCTGGAGGAGAGGGCTTCTGGTCAGCCCTCCCTTATCCCTCCCCTCACAAGTTTAAACCCCACCTTTCTTGAATGTAGTCAGCCATCCCTGTTTAAGGACTTCCTTCCCTAATGGGGCAAGATGAAGCCTGTCCTGGCATACAGTCCCTTATCCTCCCAAACTCCTTTCCAGTTCCGTAACACCCCAACCCACTCTTTACCCCACTTCCTGAGCCAGTCATTAACCTCTGTGATCTTCATTTTTCTCCACTGAGGCCTTTGGTACTGGCAATATCTCCAAAAGGAAATGTTGCATCCATTATCCCGACAGACTCTGGCAAGTTCTTGGAACCTTGCTTGGATTTCCAAAACGCTATTTCCCTCTAGATCGTTAGTTCCCAAATGCACCAGGAAATCCGGTTTCCCTCCACAATCCCTAACCAGTTCATACACCATGAACTTTGCTCCGTGCACTGTCAGCCCAGAGATACTCACTACGGTCACCTGGCTATGGCAACCACCCCCCTGTCCCTCCCAGTGGATACCCCATATCATCGAATAACAGAACCTTAACACCGCCATCATCCTTATGGTTACCTCCACTATGCCTTCTCAGCCCCCCATCCCCTCCTTTATTTGTGATCTCCATTCCATGGGAGTCTTCCTGCCTTATTAGAGACCCCCTTGTCACTCTCCCCTTTCTGCCTCCCTCGTTATTTTGCCCACTTAACTCAGACCCCCTCTGAATAGGTGTCCCCTTTAACCCTCTCTTATCCGAACCATTTATCCTGGCCCTGATGGTTTCCCTTCCCCCACCCTGTCCCCCCCTTGTAATAGTACCCCTGCCTCCAGAGACTCTCTGTGGGTCCCCTTTAGCTAGGGCCCCATCCTTGGTACTGACCCCCTGCTGAAGGGGCCCTCTTCCACCTCCTTGTCTCCCAGTTTCTCTCAGTCATGCTCTCCTCCCTCATGTCTGCAATATGTTGCATCTCCCCATCTGCTTAACACTTATGTTTCCCTTCTCCCTCTGGGACTGTTTCTATCCTTTCCATTGCCGGTCTGTGATGCCCCTATGGGCATCCGACTCCTCCCCGGCCTCTGTATCAGTTTCCTCATTTCCACCAACCCCTTCCTCCCCCTCTAGGTTGCTTAGTAGCTCAAATTTATTGTGACACTCTATGTCAGCCTCCATCAAGTAACCAGAGTTTCCCCTGACTGCACTTCTAAACTGCCCTTCTTCTTCCCCTCTTGCTCTGTTCTCCTTAGGAGCTCCCTTCCCACAGTCTGCTGTTTTAGGCTTCCCCACAACAGCCCCTCCCTTCTCAATGTCTGCTCTACTGGGCTTCCCCACAACAGCCCCTTCTGACTCTTCCCCCTCCACTCTCTTTGTATTCGGAATGTTCATCCTGTACGCTTTCCCCTTAGCGTCAACATCCCTATCTAAGGGTCCTCTGTCCCTAATATCCACCCTCCTGCTTGCTGTAACATAATGTCCTGTAATTTCAGAGCGTTGCCCCAGCCTCCCCTCAGCCCCACCCTTCTGCTGCCCATATCCACACCCCTTATCTTGGACACCCCCCCAGCTCCCCAGCTTACTCCTTAACCAATATACCTCACTCCTGATACAAGATAGCTGTCTACAGAGTGGGCAGCCTCCTCTCTCAGGCCCAATTGAGAATTATTGCCATCCCACAGCCTGTGCAGCCTACAACCCTTCCGAAGATGCCTGCCATGGTGGAATATGGCCACCCTGTTTGTCCCCCTCTGTTTATAATGGCACACCCCCTTTTCTCAGTCCCTTCCCCCTGGAATACAGTTTCTCTCTATACTGACTGCAGTTATTTATAAACCCAATTTCAACCCCACCAATAAAGCTCCCAAGTCTCACAAACACATACAGTCCAGTGTGTGTCCAGTCCCACTAACAGTGTGTGTATGCAGACATCAGGTACCATATGATGTCACAGGCCCACCAGTTCCTGTTGCTTTGAATTTCAGTCCCAAACAGAAATACACAGCCCTTCAATCCCAACCCCCAGTAGCTTTTCAGTATTTAAGGCAAACAAAACATTGAAATTTCACTCTAATTATCACTGACAAACAAGTGTTCCCAAGCCTCAAAAGTTACAATATCACAGCACAAGTAACAGTTCTAACTCAAAGCAGTAATTTTTAACACATAGAACTAATTTCACGTACCAAACTATTCAAATATTTCCGTTAAAACAGAATATAACCCCAGACCTCTGTCCTTACCAGCCTCCTGCTTATGTTCCCAAGTGAAGAATGAAAGACAAGGTGATTCCTGCTAATTTCCCCTCCCCCTAACACCAGGGAAACATCACATTTAAATTTCACTCTAATTATCACTGCCAAACAAGTTTTCCCAAGCCTCAAAAGTTACAATATCACAGCCCAAGTAACAGTTCTTACTCAAAGTAGTAATTTTTAACACATAGAACTAATTTCACGTACCAAACTACTCAAATATTTCCGTTAAAACAGAATATAACCCGAGACCTCTGTCCTTACCAGCCTTCTGCTTATGTTCCCAAGTAAACAATGAATGACAAAGTCATCCAACAAAACAAACAAAAAACTCAGAGCTTATTATTTAACGTAAAGCTTGAAGGAACAACGTGTACAGGACACAGTCATAGAGAGTGATAAGCTGTATCAAAGACACAATTTAAACTGCAGGACTCAAATATTACATTAATTTGGTGTCCCATGCATACCAAATATTGGCAGTGGAATACCAGGTTAAAAATACTTTTTGCGAGATGTATGTAAAAGCACAGAGATACTTTATTTTGCCTGATGTGGTATACCAGATATTAGGACGGAATACCAAAATTAGGATTTTGGTATTCCATCAAGGACACCACATTTAAAACTAAATTGCTAGTCCTGAACTGATACTTTCATTAAAGCAATGTGCATTGATAATGATAATATGTTAAATGATGCAAAATCTGGAGCTCAAGGAGCACTTAATTTCATAGTTCTAATCCTGTACTAGTGTGCTTATTGCATTTAAATAACAATTAAAAAAACAGCAAGAAGTGGGGAAAGGGAATATTGTTTAACCAGGAGCAGCACACTAAGCCAAAGCTTGTTTCCAGATGCAACCTGGGAGCACAAGGAAGTTAAGTAACTTGCTCAGGATCACACAGTATGCACCTAGGTGGCTGTGGGATTCAAACCCAGGTCTCCAGATCTGTAGCTCAGAGGCTTAACCCACTGTGCTATACTGCCTCCTAGTGGCCCTTACAGATGGGGGACTGAAAGAAGAAACCGAAAATAAGTGGGCTTGCATGCTTTTCAATTTTCCAGGGGTTCTCTTGAGACGCAGCAAACCGTTTGACTGAGCACTCACCCTCCAATACTGATGCAATGTCCAAGTTTGTATTTCATGTGCAGGGCTATATTCAATCGATAAAAGGTGTGATGTCAACATCTCTAAGCAGCAAGTTACAGAGCTCTCCACTCAAGCCAACAGTTTCACGCCTCCCCAGCTTTTTCTAGGCATGCCTTGAGAAAGCACCAAAGGTGTGAAACTGCTGGCATGAGTGAAGAGGAGGACTGTAACTTGCTGCTTAGGGATGTTGACACTGCAGCTTTTATCGACTGAATAAAGTCCTGCACATGAAATACAAACTTGAACATTGCATCAGTATTGGAGGGTGAGTGCTGGGTTAGTCTGTTGTTCTGATGTTTGACCTGAGAGCACCAAATACTTGTAGAGCTGCCACTCTGGGAAGATCATTTGAGACATCAAGACTCCCAAGTGAGCTTCTCCTGTGAGCTCAAGAGGCCTACCTCCATGACTTCTGGAAGGGTGAAGTCCTCGGACTGCTGCAGTGACTTGTGTAAGCTATGCTTTCCCTCTAGGCTCTCATTCTCCCTCTGTAGTCTCGTCAGTTCTTCAGAGACCTGCTCCCTTGACTGCATCAGAACTGCCTGGAAAACAAAAACAAACAAATCAGACAGCCAACTCTCACCACTCCACTGGCCTCAGTAATATTCAACTTGTTTGTAGCTTAGCAGTAAATAAGCTCTGTGAGAGCGGACTGCACTTTACAACAGCTTTTATGGACACGAGTTAACTCGTTTTCAGCATTTGCTATCAAAGTTATGCAATGGATGCTTCGGAGTTCTAACAGCTATTTTAACAAGGATCTTCAGCTTCTTTGCATGAATCTCACCTTCTTTGTAAATTTGTTGTCTCATTTCACATCAAAGAGAAAAACATGTTTGAATTAGTGAGGCTGCAGATGCTGGCTGAATGATATGCTACACATCTCAGGCAATTCTTCTGCACCATCAGGTGTGGTTTTTCTATCACTTTGTTTATTCCCTATTTTCTCCCCACCCCTACCTCCATCCTTCACCTTGACAACTGGGGTCAGCATGGTTTTTCCCTTTCTTTGGTCAGGAAGGCATGCAAGCAACTGCCTCCAAAGCCGCTCTCTGACTGGCCAGCAGATGGACTGCCAGCACTGCAAGGTGCCATCTCCCCATGCATGCCAAGCTCCTCACCCCTATGACACACACAACTCCAGCAGACCTCAGGGTGGTATTCTGGGGACTGCATTCACCCCATGATACAGACAACTCCAGACAACCTCAGTGTGGTATTCTGGGAAATGCACTCACCCCCATGATGCACACAGCTACAGCCAACCCCAGTGTGGTATTTTGGGAACTGCATTCACCTCCATGGTGCACACAGCTCCAGTCAACCTCAGTACAGTATTCTGGGAATACCATTCACTCTCATGATGTACACAGCTCCAGCTGACTTCAGTGTGGTTATTTTGGGAATATTGTTCATCCCCATAATACACACAGCTCCAGCTGACCTCAGTGTAGTATTCTGGGAATACCATTCACCCCCATGATACACAAGGCTCCAGCTGACCTCAGTGTCGTCTTCTGAGAACTAAATGCACCCCCATGATACACACAGCTCCAGATGACCTCAGCGTGGTATTCTGGGAATACCATACATCTTCGTGATGCAGACAGTTCCAGCTGACCTCAGTGTGATATCTGGGGACAGCATCTACCTCCATGATACACACAGCTCTAGCCAACCTCAGTGTGGTATTCTGGGAATACCATACATCCTCGTGATACACACAGTTCCAGCTGACCTCAGTGTGTTATCTGGGGACAGCATCAACCTCCATGATACACACAGCTCTAGCAACCTCAGTGTGGTATTTTGGGAATACTGTTCAACCTATGATGCACACATCTCAGCTGACCTGTGTGGTATTCTGGAGACTGCAGTCACTTCCACGATTAAACTCCAGCCGACTTCAGTGTGGTATTCTGGGGACAGCATTCACCTCCATGATATACACTGTTCTAGCCAACCTTAGTGTGGTATTCTGGCCATTTTGGAAGGATGCGCTAGACCACTGAAAAGATGGTCTATTTATTTATATGTAATGTTTGACCAGGAAAGGCACACTGAGCCGTGACAGCATCTTCCAGGTATTAGTCTTCACCATTCATTCCTACTAATGGGTCTAAGCTGGAGGCACCAGGACCATGTGGGTGCAAAGTCTTTTGCAGCTAGGAGGGGACCAATGTTGGCTAGTGGCACCTCCCATGCAGCCAATGTACTGACGTTGTGCACATGAGCTAGCCAGTAACCGACACAGGCCTCCTCCCTTCCCCAGTTCTGTTTTACCCCCATAGAGAGTGCACCATGGAAGCAACTGAAGTCTACTGCATTAGCACTCGTATCCTCAGTTCGCTGACTTTTTTCCTGCGCTTTTCAATGCTGAATCTTATTTTCAGCACCAAATTTGGATCCGTTACCAATTTTGGCTCTGTTTTTTAAGTTTTTGGCACCGAATTGAGTTTTTTCTACATTTTTTATTTTGTTCTGTGTCGCAAAGTCAAGTTCATCTAAAAGGGCAAAGAAGAAAGGCTGCAGCTTTGTGATACATCAGTGCCCCTGAGGGGGCCTATGGCAGAGACAGATCAGCATCAGAAAGGCCACTCCTGCCTTGAATCTGATCATGACATGGACCAGTGCAGTGCCTGTTTCGCCATGGACAAATACAAACTCAAAATCTGCACATTAAAGTGGCATCATCTGCTCAGCACTTCTGAAGGAAGCAATCACACCCATGATGCCAAGTGCAAGAGTCTGGGCCTTTCCTCTGGGTCTCTTCCCAGTACTTATGGTGCTGAGGAAGTTCAGGGTCCTCCCTGCACTTGCCATACTGAGATGATGCAGGCTTGGGGGGGTGGGTTGTGGACAACAGTCTCCTTCCGAGGGGCTGGCTTAGCACCCCCCCCCCAAAGTCCATCCGCTCTGGACAGCAAACATCCCCCGCGGTGAGGCTGAAGCTTTACCCTTGGTCTGCAGCAGTGGATATCTCAGTGTCAAGGCCTGGTGGTGCGCCAGCTCCTGGTGCCACCTGGTACAATTTGCAGTACCGGAAGAGGGGTCGGTACTGGAGCTGCCCTCAATCCAGTGTCTGAGGTGATTATCTCCTCTCCTGAGTGCCCCACGGCCTAGAGCGGGGTGCTGACACCGCTTTTAGGCACAAGACTGTGGGTGGCGATGAGAGCACCAGCCCTGAGCCTGGTTCCGAGAATGACGCCAGTGATAGTATCACCCTTGGAGTCCTCCCTGGGCATGGTGATGGAGACAGTGCCAGGACCTGTTCTGGTGCCACAGACAGCACCAGTTCAGGTCCTGGTACCTTTCATGGTAGTGCCGTTCGCAATGCCGGGGACAGCCCCCAAGATGATGCTAACACCGGTGACATGCCAGACTCCCAGGATGCTGCCATCCCTGCTGTGTTGATGGAACCCCGTCACTCAGTCTGCTGCTGACCCTGTGACTGGTGCTGGAGGTGGCACTGGCCATGGTTCTGGCAATGCCCCGATGGTCAGTTTCTCCCCAGAATCAGTGGCAGGTGTCGTCCCTGGTGAGGACTGCAGTTGCCCTGTGGGATCTGTATGGCTCTGCTCTCTTCACCTGGGAGTCTACCCAAGGACACTGACTTGGTTGCGCCACTGGAGTTGGCTGACTACATTCAAGTGAGTTTGCAAGATCCTCCCCCAGGAAGAGGTACCCTAAGCATTTCTGCAGCCCTGACAGAGCCTTAAGCCTCTGGCTTCTTCATCCCTCCTGGGCCTCTGCCAATACTCCCTGAGTTGCCAGGTATCATGGGTTCTCTCGCTCCCAAGTCCAGCTCCTCCTCTCATACTTCCTCTTCCAAGGATGAGGACTTTTCTCTTCACTTATCCATGGATGCTGAATACTCTACGTATCAGCAGTCCCTCACAGAGATGCTGAGGGAGCTGAACATAGGATCCTTTGTAGGTCGCAATCCTGTGTCCTTGCCACTGAGATTCCTTGTGAATTTCAGAGATGACAACTTTGCCATCCCTCCTTGGCCTCAGACCGTTGAGGAGGCATCCAGGACTTTCTGGCTCTGTCCTTTTCCCCCTGTACCAGCCCAAAAGGACATCCAGTGCAGATATTGCACTCCCACAGGATATGCAGGAGCTATACCTCATCCCACTTCATGGATTCAGGTGCTGCACATCCCGAAAGGACCTAAACACCCTGTACATGACTGATCTCCCAAAGCTAACTCTGTGTAGGTAGATGCCTGGGAAAGGAGGGTTTTCACATCAGCACGCACCATCAGTGTGCACTGCTGCATACCAGGCCCATCCCACAGCTTATAACAAGTGCCTGTGGTCACAGCTAGGGCAAGTCCTAGCTACAATGCCTGACCACGAATTAACCCAGCAAGCCATTTGCCTTTCTGCCTAGGGCGTGGAGCTAGTGAGGCACCAATCAAGGCATCGTATGATGCCAACAAAGTAGCTTACCAGCTGGTAGGAACAGCAATCTGCATTTGGCGAACAGCATGGCTTTGTCTTTCCAGGCTGACACCTCTGGTCTGGCGTAACGTGCTTAATTCGCACTTCCAGGAAGCTTGCTTGTTTTTCCACAGGGACGGATGTGAGCTGTCAGGGCACCCTCCTGCTCCTAGGCCACAGGAGCCTCTACAAACAATACCAACATTTTTTCATATGAGGGCATCCTTTTCTATATGAACCAAAAAAAGCTCCGGAAAAAGGAACACTTCACATGAAAAAAGAATCAGAAGAGTCCCAATTCTTTTTTTTGTATGAAAAGATTCTTTTTCATTCACACAAAAAAGATGCCTCATCAAAAAAGAATTTGGACTTACCCCCAAATTCTTTTTTCGTATGAATGAATCTGTTTTGTGAGCTTTTTCATCATTTCAGCTGTTAAACAGGACTGACAAAGGTGCAGCCAGTACCTCTCCGAGATCCCTCAATACCCTAGGATGTACCTGCCTTGTCCCACTGCTTTGTCCACTTTCAGATTAGAGACTCTCTCCTCTGAAAAAGAACTAGTGTCCATCTCCCTCTCTTCAGAGCTCCTGTTACGTTTTTGTGGCCCCTGCCCTTCTCCTTCCACTGTGAACACTGAACAAAAGTATTTGTTCAGGATGCCTGCCTTTTCCTGGTTCCCCTCTTCACCGTCCCCCCCCCCAGTCCTTTTTCAATCTTACAGTCCATCCCCTGGTCTTCCTCTTTTCACTTACCTACCTAAAATGTCTTGTCCCCTTTTATTATTGCTTGGGCTATTCTTGCTTCAGTTTGTGCCTTCTCGCTCCTTACCAATTTCCCTGCTTCTCTTGATACACCTCCCTATCTTCCTCCCTCTACGTCTCCGTGTATCTTCTGAATGCCACCCTTTTAGCCTTCATCTTTTCAGCGCTTTTCTTTTCCTCATATTTTTACTCACTTGTCTGATGCAGAGGTTTGTTGCCTTCACTATGATGCCTTTTAGCTTCGCCCACTGTTCCTCCACCCCCCCCCCCCGGACACACCCCCTCCCAACAGATGATCCCTGAGGCATTCACCCATCTTTATTAAATCTGCCCCCCTGAAGTCCAGGACCTTTACCAATGTGTGGTTCGACTCTTCAGCCATCTTTATACTGAACCACACTGTACGATGATCACATGTCCCCAGGTGGCCTCCCACCTTGACGTTTGCAACCCTATCTTTGTTAGTGAGTACCAGGTCCAGTATTGCCCCATCCCGAGTGGGTCTGCTGACTAGTTGCCCAAGGACTGCCCCTTGCAGGGGAGTCTAGGATGTCCCTGCTTCTAGTTGAAGCCGCAGATGGAAGGCTTCAATCAATATCCAGCAGACTGAAGTCCCCTACTAGTAGTACCTCCTCCATTTCGGTCCTCTTGTCAGTGGCTTCCACCAATACCTTATCTGACTCCTCCTCCTGTGCCGAAGGTCTGTAGATCACACCAGTGCAAATTGTGGCTCCATTCTCCTTCTCCAGGGTGACCCACAGTACCTCGGTCCCTCCCCGTATTCCCTGTATCTCTGTCGCTTTTATGCTTTCCTTCACATAAAGCACCACACCTCCACCTTTTCTTTCCACCTCGTCTTTCCTGAACAGAGTATAGCCTGGTGTGGCCATACCCCAGCCATGGTTTTCAGTGCATCAAGACTCAATAATGTCCACAGTCTCCAAGTCGGCTTCTGCCATGATGGCCTCTAGGTCCGGAATCTTCATTTCCTAGACTTCTATCATTCACACACAATGTTCTAGATTTTGCTAAAACTCTAATTATTACCCCTCTTTCCCCCTTTCTGCCCTCCCTCCTCCCCCTCATTTTTACTACTCCTGTTTCCATTTCCTTTTATCTCTACCACCCTGATTCCTTTACTAATTTGCACCCCAAGGTACTTCTCTCCCCTCAGGTTCTCCCTACTTCAGACTCTGGGGGTGGGCAGTTTCTGTCCCACTCCACCAATTTCTTCCACCACCCCGCTCTGCTACTTTAAATGTTCATCGAAGTAGCATTTAAACCATCCATTGAGGACTGCGGTTTGCCTCTCAAATGGATGCAGGCAATCACCCCTGTAAAGACCCTTACCCCCACCCCAGGTTGGACACCAGTCCCCAATGTAGCCAAACCCCTCCTCTCTGCATCATTCCTTCAACCATGAGTTGAAGCTCCTGGTGTGGAGATGCCTCTCCTCCACCCATCGTAGACAGGCACCTTCTCTGCAAAATCCGCTGAATGTGCTACCTGCCTAAGACTTCTCCCCAGTTCCCTTAACTAAACTAGAACCTGGCAGGCCATACTGCTGTTAAATTTTTCTTCCTGCTTAACAAGAGTCCCCCCTCATTTCAGACTAGGCAGGGTAGGGAGTACTGTTGCAAAATATTTTTTCCTGCTTAACTGAGTCCCCCTTTTTAAACCTCCTCTCTTGCACCCACCCTCCTCCACCCCCACTCCTCTGCTCCCATTGCTCTCACCTTATCTCAGACTTCCACTTTTCCTCCTTCCCTACACTAGCAATCCTCCTCCCTTCTTCCTCGCACCCTCCTTTACTGACAATGGGAGTCTTAAGTCCTCAGACTCCCTGCCAGGACCTATACTGCCAAAGGGCCCCTGGTCCATCTGGCCTTCAGCCCTGAATTCAGCGGCCCCCTTCTTTTCCCCGCTCGTCTCCAAGATCTCTACTTTTAGTCATCTCATTATTGTTATCTCTCTAATTGAAATTAGTAGCCTCTCTTGTCTGTACCTTGACTTATCAACCCAAACATATGCCTACCTAACTGTATGATTATAATGTATCTGTTTTTTAAATCTGTACTTGACCTAACTTTGTGCCACCTTCTCGACTTATGTAAACTGTTTGTACTAATTCACTAATGACGTGGAACCTTTGAAAATGAGCTTCTAGCTCAAAGGTTGTAATCCAAGACTTGAATAAATAAGTAAATAAATAAACCAAAACAGCCAGACAGGGTATACTGCACTACACTAGGGTACAGTAGGGCTGGGGGTGTGACACTGTGTGGCCCCTCTGCTCAGTCCTTTCCAGCCATTTGTGCTGAGGTGATGCGCCTATCATTGGGGCGCCAAAGTCTGGATGCCACCCCTTCCCGAGTCCGCCCCTGGAGTTAGTATATATAGTTGGGGGTGGGGTGGGTGCACTCACTATGTAACGCGGGATTCGAACTTGAATCCCTGGTACCCTAATGACTGGCACGTTCCGATGGTGGAACCCTGCTCAGTCTAATTGGCAGGGTGTATGCTGCTTTTAAATGATTTTTCCCCACAGATGTCAGTACTGCTGATTCACCGTATCAGAACTGTCCTGGTCCCCAACTCAGTGACAGCCAAGTCCTGGCTGCTGACAAGGGGTACTAAACTCCAAAGAGACACCCCCTGCTCAAAACGTGATCGACAGGAGTCACAGGACAGCACAGCAGCAGGTAAGGGAGTCTGACGCACTTGCAGTGCTGACAATTCCCTAAACCCAGCCCTAAAAAGGAAGTTCTACTGACAGCTAACCAGACTGTTCTATTAGACCCGGTCCCCCTTAATCTAGAAACGTTTATTATAATATTTTCATGTCAAAGATCATGTGCAACACTCAGGAGCTTCCTTCAAACTTAACACAGCAGTACAGAACACCTTTATAAGTGGTGTCCTGTCATTGCTGTGCAGTATCTGTTAAAATTATTGTATTATAATGTAGTTTAAATTGTTGCCCCATTTGGCTTTGCTGTGCCCAATCTACTCAGACGCTCCACAGATGACGTCCCTAGCGTGATGACATCATTTGGAGTGCAACAGGACTGTGGAGATCCTGACAGTACAGAGTGCCACTGTCTTTGTTGTTTTTCTGGCTGCTTTAATAAAACAGAGTAATGACTTAATCATAGTTGAAATTACCCCCCTCACTCTATCTTTCTATAAATACAGATCTCTAAAGATTTTAGCGCTCGGTTCGTGAAACAAATTACTTTCCTAAGCCCAGCAGGAATTCGCCTGTCTGAAAAACATGTTAGCTTAACATGCTCCCGATATGGAAATTAGCTCCAGCATGACTCTCCAGACTGCTCGGGGACCTGTCGGAGGCGCGTCCCCAGATCGTGCTCACGCAGGTATAGAATGACAAGTACAGGTGGGGGGGCTGCAGAATTAGCATGTTTTTATAAAGTCAGGTTATCATTTAGAGAGATCTGTATTTACAGAAAGATAGAGTGAGGGGGGTAATTTCAACTATGATTAAGTCATTGCTCTATTTTATTAAAGCAGCCAGAAAAACAACAAAGACAGTGGCACTCTGTACTGTCAGGATCTCCACAGTACTGCTTGCACTCCAAATGACGTCATCATGCTAGACGTTCTTCAGGCAGTGCAGGGGGAAAAACAAACAGAAGGCAGTATGTGAACTGCTGAGTATGTGAGGGATGTAAACTTAATTTTCTTGGCATTTGAGCAGCACAGACCAGAAATCACTGCTGAGGACCAATGATCAGCCTATTAGTGAATCACAAACAGCAACACATTGAATTACATTAAGAACTTTTGCACATGATCTTTAAACCTTTTTTTAATCCCCAGTCCAATTTCACTAGCCCCAGCCCAGACTAAACCAATGGTTTGTTTTATCTAGCCCAGAGCCCTCCAAGCACTTAAAAAATACTTCTTGTGACCAGCAAAGAGCGTCTAATTCTAAATGCTCCCCATTCTCGAAATAAACCCTTTTTCCTGATGATTTCACTAGCCTTTCAGAGGCACAAAAGCACGTACTGTATAAATGCTTAATGACTGATGCACTGGCCAACTGAGAAAAAGAGCTAAAAGGCTTATAAAAAGCACTAAAACGTGCTTATTATTTGTTTATTGCCCAGTAACTAGTTTAATCAATAATTCTCCCAAGAGCACTGAAAAGGGCTTTTTAGCTCTGATTTTACACAGCTCTTACAATGGTTAAATGATACACTTTCTCACTCTTTTTTCTGCTCGTGTTAATAAGCCTTTAAAATGGCTCGACTATTCAGATGTGCTACTGATTGTCAGGTTCTTTTTGGAGATGCACCTCAAGCCACGAAAAGGACTTTTTTTTGTTTTGTTACAAGGCTTATCTTTTGATCAGGACGGACTCCACTCTGCTGCTCGTCTCGCACTGTTGCTCCTCACGCTGCTCCAGATTACAATGAAGTACACAGCAGAACGGATGAGAAAGGACTGTCAATTGTACATGCAGACCGCGTTAGCATGCACAACTGGTCCTTGTAACCTGTTCTACACACCTTGGTGAGAGTCACAGGAGTGGGAAAAGTCAGACACTACATTACAAGCTCGGGCAAAGTATGGACATCGCAGACTATGTGACATGATTGACATCGCAACATGCATGAAGTCTGTACCCGATCTCACAGCCTGCTCAATCTTTTGTTTGCTGAGTCCTATAGCTCATTTCATTGGCTTGCCCAACCTGCCTTTCCCATGGACAGGTACTAAAACAGCTGTCCAGGGTAAAAACTGGCTGTCCAAGATGGGCATGCAGCCAGTTGTTTTAAGCCCTGCTGTCCAGGTAGGTGATTATGGACTCTGCCTAATTATACCCGCTACCCATGTGATACCTAGTTGGCCCAACCCTTAAGCTTCTAAGCTGGCAGTCGGGTTTTATTTTGTTATTTTTAGACCTTCTATCTTTTTCCTTTCCCTTTGGGCCAGAAGTCTATAGCCCTCTCTTTCTTCCCACCTGTTTCTCCTACTGGCAAACAGAACTGAGGAAGGAAGGGGGCCTGCATTAGTTACTGACTAGCTCATGTGTGCGATGTCAGAACGTTGATTGTGTGGGAGGTGCCACCCGCCAATGTCGGCCCCCTCCTAGCTGCAAAAGACTTTCCTCCCGCAGGTCCTGGCACCTTCGGCTTAGACTCATTAGTGTGAATGAATGGTTAAGATATTCTGGAATATCAACAAATACGGTTAGTACGTAATTTGAATTTTTTTCCACATACACCCGGGAGTTGGGTTTTTGTAAAATGTTGGCAGTCAATGCTTAGGAAAGGAATCGTTTTCAGCCTTTTGTGCTCTATCAAAAGCACTCTGAATGTCAAAAATGTAGCACTCAGCATAATGTGTCACACAGCAGCCAGAATTAAAATTTATATTCACATACACTGCATCTCCAAAAAGACATGTATGTAAACTAGGCCTGTTTTATGAACAGGGAATGTTTGACAGGACAGTGAGCAAAATCTCCAACTTTAACAATCAACGCCATGAGAGTTTTATCTTCCACCTGGTCAGCCTCAAGAAATGGGAAGAAGGAACCAAGGTTTAAATGGACACAATCACACTCAGAGGCAAACTTAGTTTGAAAGCCCATGAAAAGCTCTTTCAAGCGAAGTGCTGGGTCTTATCTGTATCTAAAAGAACTCCAGAGATTAGACGACTCAGTTTGTTCAATATTAATACTGCATTGTAGCCATTTTTAGAACACTGTGATATCATCAAGATACAAGTTATGCGTAACAAAACAGAGTCAAGCACAGCGTGCTCCTTGATGACATCACTATGTTCTACAAATGGCTACAATATAGTATTAATCTTGAACAGACTCAGTCTATATCTCATCAGGCTACAGGGGGAGCCCAACACCTCATTAGAAAGGACTTTTCATGGGCTTTCAAACTATAACCACTGTACATGACTATTTAAGCAATAATGACCAAACAGCCGGTCATTTCATGGAGATTAATGACCGGTTGGGGGAAAGGATGGCCAGAGGCGCAGCAGAGGGCCAACCCTCACCCAGCTGGTCGCTAATCTCCAGGAAATGAACGGATCTGAGGTCATTATTGCCACTGTTAGTCTAATCGCAATAATGAGTTAGCTATTGTCCACTGTTGCACTTCGCTGGTAAATGAAATGCCCCTGCAGTCAGTGTAGAGTGCTGCGATCAGCCGTGTGGCTACCATGCTGGGCATTTCTAAGAGATTTCAGACCAGCATGGCAGCCAATCGTTGAGCTTCTTTAGCTCATGAATAATTAATTAGACTTACAATTCCCTTTAACGTCTCATCCAAAGACAGCCCTCAATGGTGCAGCACCCAACTTGGCTGCAAGATTCCTTCTATTTCATGTTGCTGGCTCGTCATAGCCCGGCTCCCACGCTCAGAAGTTTTGTGACATCTCTGATTAGGGAATGCATGAGTGTGCTCAGTTTAATAGGACACTTCTTTGGTGCCTTTTTTATTTTTTAGGTGTCCATTTGTTTAAAATCAAACCCGTTGCTCAACTAACAAGAGCTAAGCAGTAGGAATGATTTTAACCAAACTGACTTCTAAAATATGGGGAGATTTAAACCGATGCCCTATCAATTATAATGGAGTGCCCCAACGTTCTCCAAACGAAGACATTACAAAACGGCTAAGTGCAGGGAAAGACTGTACAGTTGGCACCGGGGTAAATAATCTTGTGGCCAAGCTCCTCCGACTAAAAATGACAATCCCTTACCCACTTGAAAAACAAACACACACAACACGAAAAATTCTGACACTAGGATTGTTTAAAACTGAAACAGGTAGGCTATAAGTGGGGGCTTTGGGGGGTAATTTTCTTTTTTTTTTGCTACAGTAAGCACGAGAAATGGGAAGAATGCCGGATTTCTTAGTGGAATACCAAACCCAGGGTTTTGGTACTTCACCAAGAATCCAATCTGTTTTATTCTGCTTATGCTCCATCACCCAACTGGCCCTTGGGCCCCTCTTCAGCTTCTGTTGCACGGAAAACCCATCACCTCATTACCTCCTGGGACTTACCTGCCTCGTGATACCCCTGTGGCTTGCTGGTGGGTTTCCACCTTGCACTGCAATCCCACTGAGGACGTTCTATGTTGGGATGTCATGTCACACATGCGCATGAACATGCCTTGCAACATCAGAGACATCATTCCCTCTCTGCAATTCCTGCTGTATCTCCCCCCCTCCAGTGGACATCTTCTACTGTGTAAATATTATGATTTTACAAGGTTTCCTGGTCACAGGAGGTTTTCCTAAAGGCAGACTGACAGAATGGCCAGAGCTTCCAGGAGCTGGGATTAAAAGACAGCAGAATTAGCTGGTCCGGTGGCGCAGAGGGCTGAGGCGTTGGACACCACACCTCGAACCATGCCGCCAACCCGGGTTCGGGAACGGACTCGGGGCGCCGGGGGCTGGCAGGGGAAGGAGAGGATTGAGCGTCTGGAGGACTGCTCTCCTCTCCTGGGGTGGTTTGGTGGACGCCACCCAGGTAGGCCTGTGGAGACCGGGGGCACTGCAGGTAGCGGCGCAGGAGGGACAAAAAATACTAGATCACGGAAAAAATGCTCCGGATTGGCCGGATGATGGCACCCGGTTCGAGTCACGTCTGAAGACTTCCTGCGGGGTCAGCCCTCGCCTCAGCAGCATCAAGAGGCCAAAAAAGGAAAAACAGTGTGCTGGGTGCATTCCCCCTTGGAGGAGAGGGACCCACTCGGCGAAGGGTAACACCGAGCTACCTCAAGGTAGGCTGCGATTTGAGGCGGTAAGGGCGCCCGGGGAGGTTGGAGGGGGTGCAGGGAACCTAGGGATGCCTGAAGGAGTGGCAAGATCCGGAGCCAGAGGGGAGAAAATAGAATCTCAAAAAAAAAAAAAAGACAGCAGAATTGCCAATTTGTGAAGGCAAGACACAATTTGATATTTTTAAGCAAAACAAACACAAAAGATGGTTTTACTGCTGAGAGTTATGAAAGAATGGAAAACAAATAAAAATTGTAAAGGACATTCAAGCTATCGGGAAGCCACAAACAAAATGCAGTTTCTAACTCTGGCTAACACATATGAACTGACTTCTTACTCAAGGGAACACTTGCTGGTGGGGTCATGGTAATGTCCCAGCTTTGTGTGTATGTAACTGTCTCTCTAGCTGAATGACGTACGGTACTACCAAGCAGTTTTTACTCGCCTTATCTGTTCTCCTGCATACTACCTAGTAGTTATGACTATTCCCAGTGACAAAACACAAACCCACAGAAATACGCAATACTTACCATTTGTTCCTGGGCACTCTTCTTAGCCTGGGAGAATGCCTGCTGTAATTCACTGAGCAATGACTCAGACTCTTGAGCACGTTCCATTAAAGAAGATACCTAGAGGGGACAAAAAGATCTAGATCAAGTAATCCTGCAGCAGAAAGTACCAGTTACGTAAGAACTTACCGTAACAGTAGATCTTCAAGAACAGCTTTTGCAGCAGGTTACACAATCAGGACTGAAGCCGGCAGGCAGCAGGATCCCACTGAAAAGTTCTAGCTAGCTACGTACAGCAGGGGACCATCCCTGATGTTGGCCCCACCCCTGGCATCACCTACATCATAAAAGGGGCGGTCTCCCAGCATCCCTCAGTTCTCCCGCTGGAGACTCCGGCATAGCGATGTGATTCTGATGGGGAGACCGAGGATCCGCTTCCAGCGGAAGACCAATAGAAATTATTATTCTTGCTAAAATAGCTGACCTCCTGAGGGGAAGGTGGGTAGGAAAGTACCTGCTGCAAGAGCTGTTCTCGAAGATCTACTGTTATGGTAAATTCTTATGTAACTGTACTATCTTACTTTGAGAAACAGATCTTGCAGCAGGTTACACCATTAGGACTGAGTCCCAAGCAGTGAAAGGTATTACCCCTAACTTTGGGAGGAGGGTAAAGGGAACCCCTGCAGAACTGCAAGGCCAAAGCCCGCTCTGCGCCTAGAGGCAATGTCCAGACTGTAGTGTCTGATGAATGTGTGCACTGTACTCCAAGTAGCTGCTGCACAAATGGTAGGTGCTGAAACATTTTTCAGGGAAGCGAAAGAAGTTGCTACTCCTCTGGCAGAATGACTCCTTTACTAGTCCCGGTAAAGGTTTGTTTTGCTTCTGGTAACAGAACATGATGCAGTTCACCAATCATTTTGAGAGTGTCTGTTTTGACACCAGTGTACCTAACATCCTGTGGGCAAAGGACAGAAACAACTGGTCAGACTGTCGATGTGGTCTGGTCCTGGTCAGGTAGAACCTGAGAATCCTGTGTACATCCAATGTGTGTGTAGGAGAGCTTCTCCTCTGTTGGTATACCTTGGATAATAGACCGGTAGGTCTATATCCTGGTTAAGGGTTAATTCAGACACTACCTTAGGAAGAAACTTAGGATTGGTTCTTAAGGACACCCTGTCCTTCTGGAAAATCAAATAAGGCTCTTTGCACATAAATGCTTGGAGCTCTGAAATTCTTGCTAAAGTAACCAACTAAAAATAGCACCTTCCAAGAGAAAAGGCATAGCTCACAATCTGCGGCTGTTTCAAAGGGAGGTAGTGTGAGCTGTTCTAAAATGAAGAGAAGATCTCAAGGCGGGATCGGATCTCTAATGGGTGGCATCAAGTGGAGGATACCACGCAAGAAGGTGCATGACAAATCTAACTGGACCAAAGATTTGTCCCCAAATGGTGCATGGTACGCTGATATGGCACAAAGGTGCACCTTTATTGAAGAGTAGCTCAGCCCTGCCTGTGACAAGGAAAGGAGGTACTCCAAAACTGACTTTATCGGGCAAGATAATGGGTCTAGGTCATGGGTCGATGACCAAAAGCAGAACCGGCGCCATTTCATGGCATATGTGGCGCGAGTAGAGGGCTTCCTTGCTGCCACTAGGACGTATGCCACACTGTCTGATACCCCGTGGCGAGGCATCACTAGGTCCTTAGGAGCCAGGCATGCAGGTGCAAGGATGTGCGGTTCGGGTGAATCAGAGACCCGCTGTCTTGTGACAGTAAGTGTGAGCTGAATGGAAGAGGGAGTGGTGGTTCGCTCGCTAGCCCTTGTAGAACAGGAAACCATATCTGTCTGGGCCAATATGGGGCCACCAGAATCATGACTGCTCCGTCGTCCTGCAATTTGAGTAGGACCCTCTGGATTAAAGGGAATGGAGGGAAGGCATAGAGGAACCTGCCTGTCCAGGAGAGGGACAACGTGTCTCACCAGAAAACACCAGGCTCTGGATCTAGCGAGCAGAAACTGGGCAGTTTTGCATTGTATGGGGAGGTGAACAGATCCAAATCTGGTGTTCCCCATTTCCTGAAAAGCAATTCCGCTACTGGTTGTAGGAGCTCCCATTCATGTGTGCTACATCGAGATCTGCTTAACAGATCCACCAGCGTGTTCTGTAACCCGGGAACATGCACTGCAGACAGTGTGATGTGCTCTACTGCCCTGTACCATAATCTCATGGCCTCTTGACAGAGTTGGTAGGAGTGAGTGCCTCCCTGCTTGTTGATGTAGAACACTACTGACTTGTTGTCTGTTTGGATCAGTAAGTGTCCTGGGGTTATGTCTGTTTGCAGGGCTTGAAGGGCGTAGAGAACTGCCCTCATCTCAAGGACGTTTATGTGAAGGGCTCCTTCAGTCCCTGACCATAGTCCCTGAGTCTTTCTGCCACCCAAATGGGCGCCCCAACCTGATCCTGATGCATCTGTGATTAGAATCAGGGAGTGGGTAGGAGACAGGAAGGGAACTCCTACCGAGAGGTGTCCTGGAACCATCCACCATAGCAAGACTCTGAGGATAGAGCTGGGGATCGAGACTAGCTGGTCCAAGTCTTCTTGGCTTTGGTCCCACTGGACCCTGAGTGTCCACTGAATGGCTCTCCTGTGGAGACGTGAAAGGGGGGACCATGGCTATGGCAGCCGCTATATGCCCCAGAAGGCGCAGTATGGTCCTTGCTGAGACCTGACGTTGAGCTCCGATATGCCTTATCAGGGCTCATAGATGCTCCGCCCTGTCTTCTGGTAGGGAGGCCCTTCCCTCACTGGTGTCCAGCACCGCGCCAATGAACTGGAGCCTTTGGCAGGGTGTGAGGGTCGACTTGGCTGGGTTGATCATGACACCTAGGGAGTCGAATAGTGAACAGGTGTCTTGTAAAGCATGGCTTAACTCTCTCTAGGATGCTTCCATCAGGAGCCAGTCGTCCAGATAGGGGAAGACATAGTGACCCTTTCTCCTGAGTGCCGCTGCTACCACTGCCAGGCATTTGGTGAATACCCTCTGAGCCGACAACAGGCCGAAAGGTAGGGCTCTAAATTGATAGTGGCGACCCTGGAATTCAAATTGCAGGAACCTCCGATGATGTTTTTCATGACTGGAATGTGGAGGTAGGCTTCTTGCATGTCCAATGATGTGAGCCAAGCATCCGGGCGTAGCATCAGGATCAAGCCTGGTAGGGTCACCATCCTGAAGCGTTTGCATGCCACAAAGGTGTTGAGATAGTTTAGGTCTAGGATGGGACATATGTCTCCTGTCTTCTTTGGCACCAGAAAGAAGTGAGAATAATAACCTTTCCCTCTGTGGATCCATGGGACCTTTTCTATGGCTTCTTTTTTGAGAAGGGAAGCTATCTCATCTCGAATTAGTGTGGCATGTTGGCCTTAATACTGGGAACACAGTGGTGGTCTGGACGGTGGTTGTCCTACGAACTCTATAGAGTGCCCTCTTTGAATGAGTTGGAGCACCCATTGATCTGACGTGATTTGTTACCACCCTGGCAGGTGGTCTGTGAAGCGACCCCCGACCTTCTCTTCCCTTTAAACCAGAGGGGGAGGAGGGTTCTGTGATGAGTCAGGCAGTGGAGGGGAAGGGGAGGGTAGCCTGAGGAGTTTTTGTGTTCCTGGCACCTTGACCTCTGGTAGAGCAAGGTGGGCCTTTGCGATTGAAGCCACCTCTCTGCTGTTGTCCAAATCGGGGCGGATGATCCTGTTTGCTCTTGAACCTGTTCTGCTGCCTCCGAAATGGCTTCTGCTTATGTCTGTACATTACCTGTACTGATCTGACTGCTTTACTGGCATCCTGAAGCTTCGTTATTATCCTCTCGGACTCTTCTCCAAAGAGAACCGAGTCTCTGAATGGGACGTCTAGGATGCCCTTCTGGACGTCAGGTGTAAAACCTGAGACTCTCAACCAGAAGTGTCTTCTCAGACAGACTCCTGATGCCACACTTCTGGCCGCCGAGTCTGTGGAATCATAAGCCGCTCTGAGTACCTGTGTTCCCATGTCAGAGCCTGTCTGGAGGAGTTTGATGAGCTCCTCTTTCTTGTCCCCCTCTGGCATGTCCTTTACCAGGTCTTGGCCTTGTTCCCACAAGGCATTTTGAAACTGCACCATGTGGGTCAGGAAATTAAGTGACCTTATGGAGCAAGTTGCTGATGCATATACTTTTCTCCCCATGGAATCGAGTTGCTTTGATTCTCGATCTGGGGGTTGTGTACTGAGACGTTGTGGTCTTTGAGACCTGTCGTGGGTGGCCATTATGACCACAGAGTCTGCCACTGGTTGTTCTCCTAAATAAGGATCCTCAAAAGGGGCCCTGTACAGGTGATCCACCTTCTTGGGGACTGAGGAAGAGGAGAAGGGGTGCTTTCAAGCAGCTTTCGTTACATCTTGGAAGGTGTCCACTAAAGGTGGGACCACCACAGTTTGGGGTCCTTTTGTTGTAAGTATTTTGCCACTCGGCGTCATTCGGGATCTGTCTTCGGTGTCCCAACTCATATTGTCTTGGACATGTCGCATAATATCCATAAATGTTGGGTCGTCCGGGGGGGGGTGGACCTTGGCAGATCCTGTAGGTCTGGAGAAGGGACACTAAAGGGCAATGCTGATCTGGACAATTCAGAAGAGGTATGAGATTCTTCCAATGATGAAGAGTCTGATCTCCTATGGAGTGTCTTAGATCTATGTACACTGGGAGAGTGGGAAGGGGTCTGGGAAGGAGACCTTGGCCGCTTCTTATCCTTATGAGACCTTTTTTCCTTGGAACGGCCCCTAGGTGTTGGACTTTCTTCTCTAGGGGTGGCCTGTTTGGGCTCTTCTCTTTTGGAGGAGGTAAGTTCTCCACCGGAGGCTTTGTGGGAACTACGTCCTTCCTAATGGTTTCCCACCAATAGGAAAACAATTCTTTAACTTCATCTATCTTGAGGCCCGACAACTGATATGGCATCGGGTTCCTCTCTAGGTGTCTGCCTGTCACCTGTATCAGGCTTTTTGTGGCCTGACGCACCCGTCGGCTGGTCCTTGGGTGGCGTGGGAGGTTTTCTTCCTCTCTGCCTCCCAACGCCTGGTTGTCACTGATCTGTTCGACCCAGGTGTCGATACCGTCATCGTCCGAATGTCCTAGATGCCTGGCGTCCGGTACGGATGAGGTGATGTCCTTCTGGCAAGCGAGGACTTCCGATTCCTTGGGACGTTTGGCGGTCGTGTGCTCCAACGTCTGCTTTTAGTTCATCTGCTTGAGGGACATCAGATCTGTAGTCCATTTAACGGACGTCCCCATGGAATCCCTGGGGGGGGTTGGGCGAGTGACCTGCCGTGGTTGGTGTCCTGGTGCCGGACCAGGGAGTCGGGGCCTGCAGTGGCGGCCGACTTGGAATGCGCCTTGGGTGGGTGATCTGTAGACGCAGATCGGCCTGAGGAGCCCGAAGTTTGGCTATGTGACGAGTCCTTGGGCCGGACCTTAAGAGGCTGAAGGGTGGATGTCTTTTCTGTACCACCCGATGTCTCGACTTTTTGCTGGCGGAAGTTGGGTCTTTGCCCAAGATGGAGATCTAGTGGAGCAGGCAGAGTCCGAGCTAACCCTGGAGTCGGACGTCCGTGTGGATGGGGAGTGCTCTTTCTCCTTCTCCTTCCATTTTCCCTTGTGTTTCCACAATCTGTGGGATGACTCTTCAAGAGAGAAGGAACTTCTCTGCATGGCTGCTAATCTTTTTTCCAAAAGGAAGATCTCCAAAACTTTCTGTCTGCGGATCCTCATGTGGCTGTTAAAGTTTTGGCAAATGGAGCAGGCCTTAGTGTCGTGTTTTGGGCCTAGGCACCTGACACAGGCCGTGTGCTGGTCCTTAAATGAAATTTGTTTACCACACACATGCACTTAGAGGAGCGCTTTTCGACAGAGGATGTCGCGGAAGACGACATGCGAAGGTAGAAAAGAAATTCGTACTTGTTCAAGAACAATAAGAAATATGAAAGAAATACTCAAGTGATGGCGTCGTTCAATAGCTGAAGGCATCCGTGGAGCCAATGCTTGCGAGTCAATGGCGGGAAAAGAACTGAGGGATGCTGGGGGACTGCCCCTTTTATGATGTAGGTGACACCGGGGGTGGGGCCAATGTCAGGGGTGGTCCCCCGCTGTATGTAGCTAGCAAGAAGTTTTCTGTGTGGTCCTGCTGCCTGCTTGTTTCAGTTCTAATGGTGTAACCGGCTGCAAGAGCTGTTTCTTGAAGTAAGATCTACTACTGTTCTCTACTAATAAATGGCACTATGCCCCGGGCACTCACTAAAAGGCTTTCCCTGCTGCAAGGCTCCTCTGCCTTGGCTCTGCGTTACAGTTACCCCCATTCGGTTTAAAACTATCGGTTTGGCTAGATGAATTCATGTCTCCTGATTTAAATTACATGTAAACAGGGAGAAAGTTTGAATAAGGTTGTGTTTTCAACCTGATTCAAGAGCAAAAGTTCAAGTTCATTGATGCTTCTCATCTTGATAAAGATGCAACATGAAAACGAGATTGCAGGCCGGATTGGTGCACGTACCGTGGTGTTGTTTGCGAGATTCATGCTCTGCGCAATGTGGGGCGTACATGATCAATTATATTTGGCACCACTAGTGGAAATCCAATCAGCTACAACAAAATCAAAAGCTGCAGCATGTAAACTCTTAACAAGTCTGAAGCTATCTGAAATGCACTGCTGCAGCAGTCACCGATGCAGACCACATGTAAACAAGGCAGCTGAAGCCCACAGCAATGATCTTTTTTCACCCAACACTATCCCCCTTTCTTCCTGGGGGCCACCCCCAGCCCAGACCACCACCTTCTCTGCCACTTACCCATGGCCATGTGACTCCCCCTACGATGGGGGCTGATGAGTCAGCATCCCCTCTGGACCATCCACAGTGGGACAGGCTGTCAGAATGGTGATGACTGACAGCATGCAAAAAAAAAATAAAAATAAATAAAAAGCGGCATGTGCTGGGGGTGTTGCTGGCTTTTTTAATCCTCCCTAGGATCCTGACACCAGGGCTCGCATATCACGCCAGCTTCTCTTCACCCTTTCACCAGTCGAGATGGCGCTGCACCAATAACCAGTGATCATAGAGGGGATGGTACTGCAGCAGCCCAGGCACCATCCCTCCTCATTTTATGGGGCCACTTGATCCTACCCCTCTGGCTGGCCATCAAATGCTAAGCTCAGGATGCGAGCTCAGGCTTTCGGCATCCTAAGGAACAGTACTGCCACAGCAGTTTATCAGAATCCATTTTAACGCTTTTGCTGCCTCAACAAATGTACTACTGCTGCCTAACAATTCTGCCTGATCCATATTTCAGTCCTTAAGATTATATTATTTTTATGTAAAATTTTGTGGGTGAGAACCAAAGGACAAAAAAAAGTCCATTTGCAAGGGGGACCAGGGTGCACAACAACATAAATTGGAGGGCAATAAAATTAAATATTACATTTACAAACAGTAATTTGCAACAAGTAGGACTTATGCTTGAACTGACTGTGTCAGCTACACATCACAGGATTACAACATTTCAAAAGACTGGAAAAAAACAAACAAAAAAAAAAAAAAGCAGTCCATCTCGTCTGTTCCTCTGCCATCTAGGAAAATGTACCTACCATGTGATTTACCGTATTGGTAATGTAGCTGTGTGCATAATAATGTGTTATTTTCGCTATGATCCTGGCACTCAGGAGAGGAAAACCACCTTAGCAGAAACCTCTAGGGACCCAAGGCTCTCTGAACCCACCTATTTCTCCTAGACATACTCCGAAGTTCACTGTGTGAGCTGAAACTACATTCTCCTAGTTTTTTTCATTTTCATACCAGTTTTAAATTTTGCTCGATTTAGCCCTCTCAGATCTAATGTTTCAGACATACTGTCGACCATTCTGACCTCCTATTATTTCTAGCTAAAAACACGCATGTTTGTTCGCCCTCCCCAAGTGGCAGACTGTTTAATTACTGAAAAGGCAGTCCTTGTTCTCCTTCTAGTTCATATTCCCTTGACTTTTGAAATGGCCCTAATGTAGTAGTCTCTTCCCTCTGCACCATGAGTGGCTAGACCGTGCTGGGAGTTCTCCCAAGTTTCAATAAATGCACTGGGAGTTGAAAGTAAGGCTCATGGGTAGGGAGAATGGGCGAAGTGGGGAGGGAGGGCAGGGACAGTACTCAAGCTTTGGACCCTGCAATATGAGCAGACTTGATAGACCAAATGGCCTTCTGCTGGCTTCTTTGTATGTTCGTATGCATTACAGTCTGTAAACAGCCAGGTTGTTGTGTGGTAAAATATGGTGGGTAGTCAATTTGTCACTTTTACTGGGGAAAAAGAAGCAGATACAATCAACATACAGAGGGTGGGGCCAGCCTGGTGGTGCTGAGGGATGAGGCATGGACGCCTTACCTCACACTACACCGGTGACCCAGGTTTGGGAATGAATCCGGACCGTCAGTGGTCAGCAGGGGCGAGAGAGGATCGAGGGTCCAGAGGACTGCTCTCCTCTCTCGGGGAGGAAGGGATCGTTGTCCAGCCTGTTGATTTGCCCTCTGGTGGGGGCTGGAGGGTGATGCAGGCAGCCGGTGTGCGTGTGCCCACACCCGCGTGTGCCTATGCCTTATGCCGGGAGGGAGGAACACAAGAAAACAGAAAACGGCGTCCGGGGGCTCCATGATGTACCTCCTCTGTTCCACCGGTCCACCGTTGTGGCCTCCTTGGATTTGGATTGTGTTCCGGGGAAGGAGGTAGCTCCCTTCCTGGCTCCGCCATGGGGGGATGGGGGTAATCCGTCGGGGGGGGGGTTCTAGGGGATGGTCAGGGCAGTTGGGCTGGCGGACGGGTGGTGTGGGGCACAGTTCCTGTCCCCGGCGTGCCCAGGAGAATAAAAAGTAAATACAATTAAAAAAAAACATACAGGGGGTGAGCAATCACAAAATGTGTTGCTGAAGGTATCTCAAATTCATTTCTGTCCTGCTGAGGCACCTGATGACTGGTGTCTTCGGCACTCTGTTTCACATAATCCTCCAGTTCCTCTTTTTCCTTCATGGTCTTCTCCAGCTGATCATTGGCCTGCCGTAGCATCACCTGCAGCTTCTTCACCTGAAATGTTACAGAGTGATTATTTTACATTTAGAAAATGGCCAAAGAAAGTCCGGGGCTCGGATTGGCTGATAGCCCTAGCAAGGTGGGCATCTATCAGACAACAGAGCCCAGGTATAAAAAGGTGCCAGTCCCAACCGACCTGATAACCAATATAAATGTGCCAATGGAATGTTGATTTGTAATTATCCACCATTTTTTCTCTCCCTTAGCGAGAGCTGACACCCAGCCCTTCAACCATCTCCTCTCAAGCTTAGCCTATGCCACAACCAGACATCATGTTTTTCCTCATCCACGCTCCTGAAAATAGACTGTCTCCTCCAGTAGCACTTGTAACTTTGCTCTACCAGCCCCTCCTAATCAATTGGCAGTGGCAGTTTTGAACTGGCAGAACACCATTTTTTCTTCTCCGTTAACGGCATTCCACAGTAAATAATACAGGACAGTCTCTCTCTCTCTCTCTATCCGACCCCAAATCTACAAAAGCATCAGTAATCTGCCTAAACAAAAACATTGCTAGCTCTCTCTGCCTGCAACTTAATTTTTAAACGTTTCTTGACATTTAAAACGGTATCTAGCACATCGCGTGCTGCGCCACCGAAAACAACTTTCTCCCGCTCGCACAGGCTCCACGCTCTCAGCTCCCTATCCCGCTCATCACAGAACGTTTTTGTAAAACAGTTATTTAGGGGTGGAAAATGAGAAAATTGTACCAGCTCTGAGTTGATCGCAGGCAGATACTGAGCGCTCCCACGCTGCTCCCGATGTTTGACTGGTGCTCACAATCCAAGCTGATTACTGACCCTACAAACCCATCTCCCTTGAATGCCATCTGTTATTTAAAAAAAAAAAACATGCCATGGATTGAGGGGTTCGTGAAGGAGACGGTGAACAGAAAAGAAGAGGATTGGGGAAAAAAATCAGGTAGTAAAAAGCAGTCAACTGAAGGACATGTGGTCAGTTAAACTACGCTATCTAATGACCCGTGTCTTATTTTCAAGACGTCAGCTTGTATCACTGAGGAAGGGGGAAATGGGGCAGATGTACGCTAACTGCAGTAACTGGAGAAAAAGTACAGTATAAAAAAAACACTTCAGTTCTTGTTATGCTGTTGGAGAGAGACATTTCTCTCCTGCCATTACCAAGGTCAGCTACGAGCCTCCCCAAACAAACTACAGTTCCCATGATACCACTGGGCAGCTGAAAAAAATAGTAGGTGGAGGACTATTTATTAGAAAATAAATGAGTCTGCTAAGGTTTCATCACTTAAACTTAAAATAAATATTTTTAAACAAAGTAATAAAGTGGCCCATTTTCTAAACAGCAATAATACCCTCCAGGGTGGGCAGTATTGGGCTATACCGGACCTTCCAGGCTATGGCGCTCCGCCCGCGGCGCTGGCCTCATTACACCCGGGCGGTCCGCTATAGCCCAATACCGCCTGCCCTGTTGGGTATTATTACTTACATAAACGGTTGCCAGTTCCATGCTCTGAGACCACTGTAAGGCTTTCATCCTCTCGTAAAGCTGGTACTAGCAACCATTTTTTGAGACTGTATTGCTTGGAAAGGAGAACCCCGATTTAATTTTTATATTCCCCAAAATGCGGCATTATCAAAGTCAATTCTTTGT
Organism: Neoceratodus forsteri; assembly: GCA_016271365.2. Lineage (NCBI taxonomy): Eukaryota > Metazoa > Chordata > Ceratodontiformes > Ceratodontidae > Neoceratodus > Neoceratodus forsteri. Next base: position 80,840,718 of record JADMNL010000030.1, read on the forward strand.
ACCATCAAAAAAAGATTGGATTCATTTTGAAAAAGGTAGAACAGACAGACAAGACATAATTTTTTGTTTTTCCAATTTATAGATCCAAGACAGCCTTGCTGAGATGCAACATCTTGTTTTCACTGGAGTCCTGCTTCTACACAGATACGTCACAATTATTCTCTGAAACCTGAGACCCAATCCGAATAACTTCTACAACACTGCCCTGAAGTCAACTGCTGAACTCAAAGAGAAACAGTTTGATCTTCACAAAAAGCACTGATTTAAAACATATCTTTTACAATGATGCTGCATAAACCTAATTGACAATGGCTATTATATAGTATAGGGGCATGGTCATGCCCCTATAGTTAGAGCGGGATCAGCACTTCTATGTTAAATCCAAAATTCTGCACCTTAATAACTTTGATGTACTTTCACAAAATAGCCCAATATTTGGCAGGCACAGTCAGTCTGCCAGAGTCTCAAAATGTGAAAGGTTTTGTGACGGCATCTTGTATGGTTTTTGAGATATGGGACCAGATAATCAAAGCTTTGTGCTGGGCGCAAACTGTTTGTGCAGGCCCGCTATATTCAAAAGGTCAAATAGCACGGACAAACTGCATTAGCGCCAGGCAAAAGTATAATGTATGCAAGGGCAAAAGAGGGGGCATGTACATGAATACATGCGCAATGCGATTTTCAGTGCATTAGCGCTGCAAAGTGTTTTTATGTGACTTAGCGTGACACTTTGCACAGTGCAAATTACCACCCAGGAAAAGGTAGTCTTAAATCTGGGCAAACCAGCTTTGCGTGACTTTGTGGCTTTACGTGGCTCTGCGCGACACAGAACTATGGTTCATGGAACTCAGTAATTCACAAGTGTGAATAATGGAGTTTGCAAGGGTCTGCCAGTGGTGGTTTATTGACCCTAACCAGTAAATATTAAACACAGAAAGAAACCAGACATGGCAGAAACATGCTGCACACGGATGGCACCTCCAATGTTGCCATCATCTGCCACCGGTCCCAGCCATGACAGGCATTAAGGGGAGACCTGGCGCCCAGTGGACTCCATGGCAGTGTGTCCATACAGCACACACCTGCAGACCACCCATGGTGGACACCAACAGAATTCAGCACCACAGGCAGCATTGGGGGCGTGGAGGGGAGGTTGTACAGGTGGCCAGTCTGCACCACATACTGGGTGCTGCAACAAGGTTGGGACAATCCACGCAGTGTAAATGGTCCGGTGTAGGGAATACTCCAACACCAGTGTGCCTGTCTGATGCTATGTGGCCCCCAGCCACATACCGCACATCTGTACAGACACCACAGCACACACAGCCAGCCATGTATATGTGTCATTGTGAGTATCCCATGCCAGTGGTACAGCATCTCTGGGTCACATAACAGCATGACAGTAATGTCCACTGTCAGTACACACCTGCAAGATGGGCCTGTCACTGTGTAAAGTGCAGCAGTCACTGATGCCCTATACACCATAGGCATTGCTGTGTCCCTCACACTACTGGCCCCCTTGTTACTGTAGTGTCTGCTGTGCACTGTAGCAGGAACTACAGTTTGACAATTGCATGCAGCACCACCACCTGTGTCTGTGTTGTGTAGTCCCCTGGGGCACAATATTCTATGAGGTTCTGTACAGAAGTAGCCTGCAGCTGCCACCATGCACTTCCAGACTGGCCCACAGGTAGAGCTGTGGGAAGACCCAGCCAGCCCCTGTACTTCCAGACTGACCTACAGGTGGAGCTGTGGGACCCTGCAATAGCGCTGGGCAAACTGCATGCAAATCAGGACATAATGAGATGCTAATCTGGATATCTGCCCACAGACTAAGTAGGTTCATTTGCATGTCACTTTTGAATATAGCTAATTTTTGCCCCAGGCAAATGTTTGCACCATGCAATCATTTCGGAAACATGGCACATTTCTGCAGAATTTCACATGCACTGGTGCTTGCAGCTATACTGAATCCACTCCTTTGCTAGCACACACACACACACACACGCACACACACATGGTTCACCTCTACCTTCCTTCATGTCACTGTGCACTGGGCTGCTGTTGTGGTTTGTACTTCCTGGTTGCTATATTCAGAGCCGTCTTAATTCCCTGGCTATTTTTGCACTGCACTCCTAGCCCAGTTCGCCCAGCTTCCTTAGTACGCTATATTCAGCAGGTTTAGCACCAGGGCTATTATCCCTTTGAATATAGTGGGCTATTGGTTCAGAGCTAATTTAGCATGCTGGGCAATGCTAATTTAGCCTCAGGGCAAAGTTTTGAATATCTGGCCCATGGATGGTAAAAAAAATGTATATATATATATATATATATATATATATATATATATATTTTAAAAACAACTTTTTTTTTGCACACCTTGGAAGTGAGTTAGCCAACCAAGTGGCTTCCTTTTTCTTACCCGTTTTATAACTTACAATAATGGCACACCCTATAGCATATTGCAAAAATTATAAAATGGACCTGGAGTGCAGTAGTATTTTTCTTTCAATTCCGTGTTTAAAACAAAAAAAAGCAGTGGTTTTCTATTTTTGTGAATAAGCCGTTCTCAGTATGAGATAAGGCTGCTGACGTGACTGCTGTTAGATTATGCCGATTACACTCAAAACAGTTTGTGGTGGTCACGAGCCAAACAATCCAAAAAGAGCCTGGCCTCCACTCATGCTGCTTTACTGCAGGCGGTAAAGGAACTGGTTGAACAGTTTTAGCCACTGCTAAGCATTTGAAACACACACTGCAATGAGAAACAATTAATGTACCAGTTGGGTCATATATTCACCTTGGAGAAAAGTAGGCCAAGAGGGCACATCATCATCATCTTAGTTTTTTGCATACTCAAGGGTACTGACAAGACTGGACAGAGGTGTTTGGGCTGGTGTCCTCCAGAAAGATGTGGGGCCATGCCGGAAGCTCAGATGTGTTAAATTTGAGGGTAATGTAAGGAGGGGGCCAGTGGCCAGGATATGGGCAAGACAGGCATTTATGCAAGACTAGAAGGAGGCGATGCAGAAGCATCAGTGCTGTCTGTTCAATGCAGTATTAATGACTATCAAAACCAGCAACTGGAATTTGAAGCAGAGTTAAGTGAAAAGAAACCACTGCTGCCATTTTCAAAGCTCACCATGATTTTGCTGAAGTAGAAACTGAACTGAAAAACAGAATTACCAAAAAAGATGAGAAGATTAAGGCGCAAAAACTAATGACATTCAAATGAGGTAGATAAACTACCAGAAAGAGCAATTTCTTGGGGGAAGCATGGCCAGCCCCACAACAGTAGTTACAGTCATGGGAGCTCGAGACCAATATTAAAGAACACTAGTTATTTCAAATGATAAAATGGCAAGGAACTTTCCTGCTCTCTGCTTGGTCAGAAGGTGCCTGGAACAGTGATGTTATTTCACGGTAACATCACTGTATGAATTCCAGGCACACAGATGACCGCATAACAGAGTAAAATCATGGCACGGCTTCAGAAGTACCCACCACTGTAAACAGCTTCAGATCCAGCACCCCAGGACTTCATTAAACACGCGACGCCGCATGCCATTATCAGGCGATTACCGTCAATATCGCCGCCGCCAAGATTCCGTTCCTTGTCTTTCTTTTTTCACACAAACGCTTAGTTTCATATAAAACAGCGCAGCAGCTTCTGCAGTCGGCTTTCTTTTCCACCGAACGGAGCGGTTTTACTGAACTGCCGAAAATGGCGCCAAAAGCCAAATTGCCAATTGTGTGACCAGAGACTGCGAGCAAAAGTAAGAAAACCCAACCATTGCCACACCCTGCCCTGTTCCTTTCCCTCCCACCTGTAAAATTCTGGTCCGGCACCACAAACTTAAAGCCATGATATTGAAGAAAGGCTTCTCGATCCCCCCCCTCTTCTGAACCAGAGTGTCACAGCATATGCCCATGACAACAGCGCGACACCCATTAGTCATTCAATGACTGCACCATGACCGCGCTTCGTAACAGTTACAGAAATTAAAAACATCAAACAGGAAAACTTAGAACACAGCCCACATTAACAGTCTGAGCAGCGTCCAGTGGGGGTGGGGGTGCTGTAAAACATCACTGCAGCAATGTGTGTGACACAGCGAAGAAGGTCACAGACCTGGAAAAGCAGCATCACGTACAGAGCAGCTCCACCTACTGGTGGAAAACTATAGTGGACTTTTTTCTTAAAACATATACCTCCACACAAAAAAAAATGGGGGGAAAAAATACAAAAAAAATTATTCCCCCCCCCCTTTTTTTTTTTTTTATTAAAAAATGAGCCATTATGCCAGCGACCCGGTTCGGAACGGATTCAGGATGCCAGGGGCTGCAGGGAAGGAGAGGATTGAGCGTCCATAGGACTGCCTCCTCTCCTGGGGTGGGTTGTGGGTGGACGTCCACAGCGGCCTCTGGTGGAGACCAGGAGCTCTGCAGACACATGTAGGAGGGAACAGCCAAAAGGTGGAAAATCCGCTTTTCGACCGACTGGATGACGGATGCCGGTCCACCGCTGCTGCCGATGCCCTGAAGGAGACCATTCACCTCAGCAGCACCCTGGGGCCAAGTATGTGTGCTGGGTGCCCCACCGGTGCCTTCCCTCTCGGAGGAGAGGGACCCGCCCGGCGAAAGGTTACGTCCGGGTTACCCCAGGCACAGCTGTGATTTGAGGTGGATGACTCAGTAGGGGACAGGCGGAGTGGATGGGACCTAGGCAGCTCGAAGGAGTGGTGGGTCGCAAGGCACGAAGGGGAGAAAAAAGACAAAGACAAAAAAAAAAAAGAGTCATTATACAATAGCAATAAGGCACTCCAGGCATGTGTGTTATTGTGTAATAACGTCACTTCTCGGATGCTGAATGCACTCGACATGTGGCCTTATGCTTCAACCACCTGAGACATGACATTACTACACAACAACACACAACCTGTTGGGCCTTATTGCTTAATCAACTAATGAATTAGGAACCAAATCAACAGAGTACTTTCTATAGAAGAGCTGGAGGGAACAGGCATCAGCACCCCGGAGGAGCACATACCTAGTGCAGTTCAGTACGCCAAACATACGTGGGGGCCGCGACGAGGGAAAATCCCACACAGGAACATCAGGAGCCAGCAAGAAATACAGAAAACCAAAAGCCAAGAAGAAAATGTAATACATTTTTGGGATCAAGGCCTGACAGTTTCACAAACAGCAATCCTTTGCAAAGGACTTCGTTTTGTTGCTACTTACAATGCAACACAAGCTGAGCTTTTTCTGTTTTTAAAAAGATTTACATCCAAACTTTTTTTTGTGCGAATTTTCTTTCTGCACTGGGCCCCAGGAACTCTCTCAGGCATGGTCCTCTTGCCCCTGGGCCCTACTGCTCTACCACCCGCCTGGTACTTACCCTCCAGGAAATTGGGGCCAGACACTCCCCACCCCGCCCAACCAGACAGACCACCCCCCCCCCCGGCTCTGAACCCCCTGGGGCAGCGCCACCGACCGACCCTGGTGCTCTATCTGGAAACTAGTGTGCCGGACCAGGGCAAGGTGAGGGATCGGGAGAGCTGGAGAGACAAGTCTGGCATTGGGTGTATGGCTGCGGGGCACTGGAGGCTGCCATCACCTATCCCAGGACTCAGGGAGTTTTCTGTGGTTGCCCCTGAGGCGGCGGATGTGCAATGACGTTGGTGCGGCAAGGGAACAGGACCACATCTCCGACACCTGCTGCCGCCTCCCCCAACTTAGCGTCCCCACTTGGTGCAGTGCCCCCGATCTCCACCGGGGACCTCTGCAGGAGGGGAAACCTCTGGATCCCACCCCATGTGAGGAGAGCACAGCAGCCCTCTGGCTCCTCGATCCTTTCATTCCCTGATGGCCAGAGTCTGCTCCCAAACCTGGGTCACCGACCTGGCGTGAGGTGTGGAGTCCAGCGCCTCAACCCTCAGCGCCACCAGGCCGTCCCATTTACATGCAAACTTAACATCAAGGTTTTCTACAACAAAGATCAAATGTGCAACAATTGAAAATCCGCCTGCTCTTCAACAAACACAGCCAGTGGATGGCTTACAACAACCACAGCAAATTAACAATACTGATTAGAATTTCAGGCCAAAGTCATCTTTCAATCCACCACAGAACCCAATGGTTGCAGTTTTTGAAAGGGCCTTTATGAAGGAGTTTCAAGCTATCATGGAAAGACAGAAATCGATTGATTATGTTAATGTTTACAGCAGCAGCGATGACTGGAGAACAACTGTGATCTCACCATAAAGCTGGCAGGCATAGCCGGTTCCGTGGTGGTAATGAACACTAGTGACTATGGACTGGATTTTCAAAGCATGAAGAACGACGCAAGGTGTCTGCATCAAATATGAATAACGCAAGTGGCACCTTGTGTCACAAGATGAGGCACTCCCAATTCAGAAACGCGGTCTGTGTCTGAAGTGGGAGCTGCTGAAACAAAGTGGCACTGTGCCCCCCCTTGCAACATACAGCAGGGTGCGCCAGGTTGCAAAGAGGCTTGCACCATGGTGGGGCTGCACCATCCCCTTTTCCGGTATTCAGGAAGCCTCACTGTGGGTGCAGCATGGGGCTCGATTTAGACCAGCCAGGAGGTGGTCTATGCCCCTTGCGCCACTGCTACACACTGTGGCAGAAGGGTGGGTGTGTGTGTGTGAGTGATAGTGAGGGTCTGGGGGCAGAAGGGGCACAGGAGTGCCCTAGCATTGATGCTGCTCATAGTTTGGGAAGCAGGGAGTGTTTTGAATATGCTACTTGCGTGTATATATGGCAGAGCAGATAGTTCTGAGTACCGTAACACTGGAGGACTTATATGACTATTGGGCGTATTGGACATGAGCACATTTCAACAGCTGATGATAACTGAAAGCCAGAGTGGTAGTCTAAAAGTAGCAAACCTGATGGTAACAATACCTAGGTGATGTCCTGGTGACGGCGGTCATGACAGAGAGTGAGGAGTCACCCGGTCGGGGTGTCCACTGTCGCCAGAACATCTCCTACGTATTGTTGCCAGCAGGTTTGCAGACTTGTAGGCTACCACTTTGGACTGCAGTTATTAGCTGTTAAAATGTAGTAGTGTATCATAGACCCAACTGTGCTATAAGTCCTCCAGTGTTACGGTACTCAGCACTATCTGCACTGCCGTGTATACATGCAAGTATCATATCCAAAACACCCCCCACTCCCCATACTGTGAGCAATCTCAATGGTGCTGCACCCCCATGCCCCATCTGCCCTGGACCCCCACTTTCACACACACCCAAATCATCCTGGCTCCTCCCTCTAGTGCTGCACCAGGCGGGGGGATCCCTGCGCCAATTCCCACAGGTGCGCCACCTTTTTGGCGCAGCTTGTGGCAAACCTGGGGAGTTTGGTGCCAGGACCCTGATTCTTACAGAATCGGGTGCAGGGCCTCTGGTGCACCTGGAGTTTGCTGCATCCCTGGAGTGACGCAACTTGTGCAAATTTTGTGTAGGTTGGTATCAGAGGCTGCGCAGTATACATTTCCGTACTCCAAAACAGGTAGGATTATACCTCTGACTGCCAGGAGCCTAGCCTCAGGTGTAAGACAGAACCGAAGCCTACAGAAGGTCCCTAGCTTCCTATTGGCGGCAGAAGTAATACTGCGTATGTGTTCATCAAAGGAAAGAGACTCGTCGACTGTGACCCCTAAGTACCGGAACGAGCACACCGGCTCGAGGGTGCGGTCCGAGTTGCAGGCTATTGAGAAGGGTGCTGTAGATCTCCTCTTTTGACGTCCAGTAAAGAGCATTATCTTATTTTTTTTTCTGTTGAGCACTAGTAGGCTATCTTTGAACCAGTCCTGTAGGAGGTCAAAGTTGCACTGTAGAGTCTTAGTGAGTGCTTCTTGATAGGAGTCACGAGAGAATACTACCGTATCATCTGCGTAGAGCAGGACTTTGGAAGTGGGGCATGCATCTGGGAGGTTGTTCACAAAGAGGCTGAACAAGAGTGAGCCTAGTATGGACCCTTGAGGGACCCTTACTGTGACATCACTGGACTTGGACATGGCACCATTGATTTTTACTTGCTGAGAGCACTCTATTTGTCCATTGTACGTAAGTTTAACACCGTGCCCCCCTCCCAACCTGAAGTCAGTTTAATGCAGAGGTGAATGGACACTTACCTTCACTGTTTTTGGATGTGGGTTAAACTGACTCCATTTTCGTGGGACGTAAGGCCGGCTATAAATTACTGGTCTTTCTCTTTGGGACACTCTTATGTGCAGGCTGATGTCACTAAGAAGGCACTGGACAGCTCTTATCATGCACTGCTGAGAACTGTTAGGATATTATTGGTTATGGCTAAAAAAATGTAAACTTTATAGATCAGAAAGGAGTATCCTACCAAGAAAGTACAGTTTCGTACTTGCCGTAATGGTAGATCTTTGAGATGGTCTCTTGCAGCAGATAATACACTTGGGTATCCGCCAGAGGGCGCTCTCATCGACGGTAGCTTTCACTAACAGTGTTGACTGAGGGCCACCCACAATGATATAATCAGCGATTTACTTATAAATATGTGGGCTGCCTCTAGCGCCTCAGTTCCCCACCGCGATCAGCTCGCGGAGCAAGACTCTTACGGGAACCGAGGAGGCCAGAGGTACCTGTAACAGGGAGATCCTGCCACTCTTGAGGACTGACCTTTTCTTAAATCTGTTGCAACATTTCTTCTATTTCTTAGCCCAATCTGTCCTTTACAATTTCTAGTCCATAAGGTTGGCCACCTATGGGTGCCCCCTTCCCTTTCTTGACTATGCTATAGTGTCCTCTTTAATTTTCCTTTTCCCTCTCGGGTCCTCGTACAGGGAGGCTACTGTGGTGACCTCTGAGCTGATGTAAAACAACAGGCTGTGTTCTTCGTTGTTGGATTTAGTATGCAATAGCACTATGTCACAAAATACCTTGATGTACATGCCTTATGTGTATGAAACCTGTAAATGTTGAAAATACCACGGCACTAGGTGTTTTTGATAAAGGTAAAAAGTTATTAGGTGACTATATTATAGAATTACGTTACTGGGGTAGAGTTATCAGAATACCCCCGCTGTGTTGTTAAAATGCATGTAAATTGCAGATTGTTTGAGAGGCCCTCTGGCACCACGCATTCCTGCTTTAAGCTGAACCAGCCTAAAATATCATGCTATTGCTAGAATCTGAATCATCCCTGCCAGTTAATTAACTCGTTGGGTCCGGGTGGGCATTTTGGGTCAGGTTCAGCAATGGATGGTTCCGACGCCACATGGCGGCTACTGGACCCAATGGGGTTTAACTTACTTTTAGACCTGCACAGAACAGCAATGCATATTTTCCTAGCTGCTTCTACTGTTTACTGCATGCATTTTGACTACTAATTTGATATCTGCTTAGCTGCCCATGTTAGAAATGTAATCTACTTGAAATGCTAACTATCTGCTCTAGTAGTCTATGTAGCAATTTAGGTGGTTAAGCTGTTTAAAGGGGACAGGAAATGTGGGCTAACTGGCAGCAGTTAGCAATGTTCCTAGTAAAAGAAGTGATAAACGTGCCTCCAAAAGAGCCATATTTAACTGTACCGTTATAAACACTGATGTGAAAAACTGTGTTTTCAATTGCTTTCTGTTTATGGACAACATTCTGCCAGTCTTCATGGAACCAATGATTTGGAGTGTTTACTACATCACGGTTCGAGTACAGAATGCTAAACGTGAGCTATTGTCCTATCAGAACCATGCTTAGAGTTCTTTGCTCAAACCGTGACATAGTTAAAACTCCAGATCACTGGTTCCATGAAGAGAACTGTAACAGAATGCTGCCCATAAAATCAAAACAATGCAAAATGCTGTTTTTTCACATCACTTTTTATTCAGGTACAGTTAAATATGTTTTTTTTCGGGCTGATGGATATTATTTCTGTAAGTGGTAACATTATAAACAGCTGCATAATAGAACTCATTTCCTGTCCTCTTTAATTTCTCCTGCTTAGCTTCTTGCTATTGTATGCTTTGTAGTACTACCCTTCCAGACCTGCTGACCTGTCAACGAGCTCACGACAAGGCCAGGAAAGCCCACAGTCTCTCAGCTGCCTACAGATCTCCAATGGTACCGCACTCTCCGTAACTCCTGCACCAAGGCTATTAGGCTGGCTAAAACTGAATACCTTCATTCTACTTTCCAAACTAACAAACAAACCTCGAAATTCTGGAAAGTCGTCCATGCCTTGTTCTCTCTCCCTGTTACTCCTTCCATTCCTCTCCTTAATTCTCACGGCTCCTTAATATCTGACCCCACATCAGTAGCCTCTGAATTTAACACCTATTTCACCTCCTGCGCTTCTGCCCTCCTCTCCTCCCCCCTACTCCACCCCCTAACAGTGCCACTGCTAAGCATGACTCCTCCTCCTGCTCACAAGTCTCTCCTGTTGACACCTTAGCAGCCCTCCAAGCAATCAACCCTTATAAAGGCAGCTCTCCAGATGGGCTTAATCCAAAACTATCATTCTTATCCACTCAAGCAAGCTCCTCCCTGCTAGCAGATCTCCTAAACCTATCTTTCTCTACAGCCTCTGTACCAACCACCTGGAACTATGCTATTGTTCTTCCCCTACCTAGGAGTGGAGGCCCCACTTCTCCTGCTAACTATCACCCCATTTCTCTCCTCCCTTGCTTGGCTAAACTACAGGAGCACTTGATCCCCTCTCAACTTACCGCCCATCTCTCTCAGAAGCATCCTTCTTCACACCTTACCAATCTGGATTTAGGAAGGATCATTCAACCACCACATCCCTGCTTAGGCTCACTGACTCCATCTTCTCAGGGATGGACCGTGGCCTAATTACCTCTGCTATCTTTGTCGACCTTGCTAAAGCCTTCAACATCATCTCTCACCCTCTTCTTCTGGACAACCTTACTGTGGCAGGCCTACTGAACTCTGCCGTAAAATGGTTCAGTGCATACCTCTCTGGTAGGTCTCAGTTGGTCAAAATCACCAACATCTTCCTGCCTCTCCCTATTAATACTGGTGTGCCACAAGGCTCAGTGTTAGGATCTGTTCTTTTCTCTATATTCCTAAATGACCTCCCCTCAGTATGCACCACATCCTCCATCCAGATGTATGCCGATGACATGGTGCTGTTTACCTCGAGCTAGTCATCTGCTGATGTTGCTACCAGACTACAAGCTGACTTTGATAAAGTTCAGCACTGGCTTAGCTCTCATCAGCTCTTCCTAAATGCCAAGAAGACTGTCTCCATGACCTTCGGCACTAGGCACTGACTCCCTAGGCTTCCCTCCTTACTCCATTTCCACACCCTAGATGGGACTACACTAGAGCACTCCTACTCTTTTCGGTACCTAGGTGTCTGCCTTGATCAACACCAACATTTTTCTGTTCATGTGGACACCATCCTAAAAAACTGCGCCCCAAGCTAGGTGCCCTGTACAGGAACCGGAGTTGTCTATCCTTTCTGATAAGGCGTGAACTTGTTCAGAAAATGATCTTGCCGATTTTTTGACTACTGTGATGCAGTCTACAGTGCCGCTCCCAAGACCTCCTTGTCCAGGTTGGATACCCTCTAACTCCTTCTGCCGCTCTGCCTTGGACTCTCCCTTCCACACTCACCACTGTACCTTATACCACTCTCTAGCCTTTCCTTCACTTGACAACATTTGCCTCTCCCACGTCGCCAAATTTGTGTCCAAATTCTGGTTTGGCTCTCTCCCACTCTATCTCTCCACCTCCATCAGTACCCTTCCCCCCGCCTCACGCTCCCTCAGATCTCCAGACATTCGCACCCTGTCTGCCCCTCACCGCTTAATCTCAGCAGGTCAATCTATCTTCTTGTACCAGTTCCCTATACTCTGGAACCAACTGCCTCCTCAAATTAGGCACCTCCAGCCCCACTCCCTCTCTGCCTCCCTTCTGAACTACTTTTCTCCAAACTATTTCTGCTTCTAATTTTGTTCTATCCTCCTCCCCACTCCCTATACCCCCGGGTCTACTGCTTGGACTCTGTTCTCTCTACTGACTCCCAGCTACGTACTTACATACTACTGTGATCCCGTCCTTATGCTACCACTCCAGCTTGTCTGCAATTATTGCTCAAGAGTCCTCCTTTACCCTTACTTTGTAGATAAATCTGCTATTGCAATTGTCTTACTGCTCTGTAATTTGTTAGCAATTATCAGCACTTAGTACTTAATGTAAACTCTATTTTGTTGTTGTCAGGGTATTCTTACCCTTAAATTGTTTCCAAATCTGTTTTGCAATTGTCTACTGCTCTGTATTGTATTGTACCTACTATTTCTGATCCCCCTCTTCCCCTTCCCTGCAGGACGCACCGGGAGATAAGTAATTTTACTGCTCAGTGTGCCTTTCCTAGTAAAACTTTTCAATAAATACATAACATTTGCATATACATCTCATGATGCCTTGCATTATGGGGGTATGTGTGACGTTGCGTTTCTTTGAAACTTGGCTTTATTGCCAATGCCCTTTGGGATAACCCTTGTTCCAGTGCCTTTGCACTAAGGTTCTTTGTCTTTAGCTTCTTTTTGGGTTTTTTAGTTGGGTTCACTATCACCCAAATATGCAAGGCCAACATAGGGAATGGATCATTTCCACAGGAAAGATCAGTGGATCAGTAGGTGCTGACTGAGTACAGAGGAAGGACATGCATAGTCTGTTGTTGCAAACTGATGTATTGAAGAAGGGATATGCCATTTCTTAAGGATATCCCTGTGTTTTAAATAAACATCACACAGAGATTGTGTGTTGAACCTGAAGTTCTGTGTCTGGCCCATCTGTTATCCCACAACCTCTCCACAGTACCCTTTCTTTTTCATTTTGAAAAAGTTGCAGAAGATTGCTCTCTCCAACAAGGAGGGGGGTGGAGGGCGGGAACTTACCTGCTGCAAGAGATTCTCTCGAAGATCAACCATTACAGTAAGTACGAAACTGTACTACCTTCTTCGAGAGTATCTCTTGCAGCAGGTGATACACTTGGGATGATTCCTAAACAGTGGAGGAGGAACAGTGGACAATTAGGAACGGCAGCCCTGGAGGACAGCACGTCTGAAAATAGCACCTATAGGCCAAGTATATGCTGTAGTGCTTTGTGAAAGTGTGCACAGTAGACCAGGTAGCAGCACTGCAGATGCCAGTGATCAAGAATCTGTGGAAGCATGCAGCGGTTGTAGAAAGAGCCCGGGTGGAGTGGGCATGTACTGCGCCCAGTAAGGGTTTTTTATATGTATTGTAACAGTAGATTATGTAATATGCACACCAATTTGATAACGTTTGCTTGATGACTGGTAAACCTTCCTTGCCTGGAGCAAAGGCAACAAAAAGCTGTTTGGATTTATGTGTGGCTTTGGAGATGGCTATCTTAAGTTATGTAAGAACTTACCGTAACAGCAGATCTCCGAGAACAGCTCTTGCAGTAGGTTACACCATTAGGACTGAAGCCGGCAGGCGCGAGGACCCCACGGAAATTTTCTAGCTAGCAGTATCCAGTGGGGACCGCCCCCAACGTCAGGCATCATATAAAAGTGGGCGGTCCCCCAGAATCCCCAGTTCTCCCGCCAGAGACTCCCGGCCGCTAGATGACATCAGAAGTGGAGACTGAGGATCCGCCATCAAAAGGTATTCAGAGCGATGTTAGAAACACCAAATCCTAGACAAGAGATATCAGAACAACTCTACCTCCAGAGAGGATGGTGGAAGGGAAACTACCTGCTGCAAGAGCTGTTCTCGAAGATCTACTGTTACGGTAAGTTCTTATGTAACTGTACTATCTTACTTTGAGAAACAGCTCTTGCAGCAGGTTACACCATTAGGACTGATTTCCAAGCAATACTGGAAATTCCTCGCAGGTGGGAGGAGACTAGGTAGAGATCAGGAGTTGGACCGAAGACAAGGACAGGAGTCCCTGAAGAACTGCTAGACCAAAACCAACTCTTCGCCGTGATGCAACGTCCAGGCTATAATGGCTGATAAAGGAGTGCACGGTGCTCCAAGTAGCTGCTGCGCAGATGGCTGAAGTGGACATGTTCTTCATAGCCGCAAAGGAGGTAGCCACCTCCCTTGCGGAATGTCCCTTAACCGCGCTCGGTAAAGAATTGCTAAGTTTCTGGTAACAGAACGTGATACAATGGATGAGCCACCTGGACAGCGATTGTTTAGAAACCGGAGCTCCCATCATCCTATGGGCGAAGGAGACGAAAAGCTGATCAGATTTACAGTGGTGCCTGGTTCTAGTCAGGTAGTATCTTAGACACCTATGCACATCTAGATTGTGCAGCAGGGCCTCTCTTCTATTAGAGTATTTAGGAAAAAACACTGGTAAGTCGATGTCCTGATTGAGGGTGAGAGCTGAGACCACCTTAGGTAGAAACTTTGGGGATTTGTCCTTAGGGACACTCTGTCTTGGTGAAAAACCAGATAAGGTTCTTTGCACATCAGTGAGTGAAGTTCAGAAAACCTTCTGGCCGAAGTAACAGCAACTAAAAATAACGTCTTCCATGTCAGGAGATGTAGCTCACAATCCGCGGCTGGTTCAAAAGCTGGCAGCGTGAGCTGCTCCAGGACAAAGGGTAAATCTCATGGAGGAATAGGATCCTTAATTGGATGTCTAAGGTGGAGAACACCTCTCAGGAAGGCTCGTGCTGTGTCCAACTTAGTTATGGGACGTCGGCCTATAGGTGTATGATAGGCTGAGATGGCACAAAGGTGTACTTTAATACAGAAGTAGGCCAAGCCTGCCTGGAAGTGAGACAGGAGGTAGTCCAGGACCGACCTTTCCGGACAATCCATCGGGGGAAAGTCCTCATGCTTGAGCCCAGAGGCAAAATCTACGCCATTTCATGGCGTATGTGGTATGAGTGGCCGGTTTTCTAGCAGCCGCTAGAACATCTGCTACCTCTTGCGAGACTCCGTACCGCATGATAGCTATGTCTCTAGGAGCCAGGCGTGCAGGTTCAGAGAGCGAATGTCCGGATAGACCAAAGAACCTGCTTCCTGGGACAATAAGTGAGAGCTGATTGGTAGAGGCACTGGAGGTTCCTGGGACAGCTGGTGTAGCAGAGGGAACCAAATCTGTCTGGGCCAAAAAGGTGCAATAAATATCATCGCCTGCTCTCTGCGGAGTTTCAAAAGGACCCTCTGGATCAATGGGAAGGGAGGAAATGCGTAGAGGAATCTGCCCGTCCAGGAGAGGGACAACGCGTCTCGTCAGAAAACACCAGGCCATGGATCTAGCCAGCAGAAATTGGGCAGTTTTGCGTTGGATGGGGATGCGAAAAGGTCTAACTCTGGTGTGCCCCATGTGAGAAACAGAACCTCTACTACCTCCTGGAGTAGTTCCCACTCGTGGACTCTGGTCTGAGAGTGGCTCAGGCTGTCTGCGATGACGTTGTCCACTCCTGGGACATGAACAGCAATGAGGTTTGCACCGTGTTGTAGAACCCAATCCCACACCCTCATGGCCTCCCTGCAAAGTGGGTAGGAATGGGTGCCTCCTTGTTTGTTGAGGTAATACATCACCGCGGTACTGTCTGTAACAGGGGAGTAGCCGGTGGGATCTCTGACTGGAAGGCCTGCAGGGCATAAAGAACTGCTCTCATTTCCAAAATATTTATGTGGAGATGAGCTTCCTGGGTGTCCACGAGCCCTGAGACCTGACCCTGTCGAGGTGCTCCCCAACCGAACCCTGAGGCGTCCGCTGGAGAGCGCACAATCGGAGACGGTGCAATGAAGGGACCCCACCCCACAGGTCTCTTGAACTAGCCACCACTGTCAATCCCGAATTACGGCATTCGTGATCCGAATTGGAAGCTGCAAATGGTCTTGCTTCTGATCCCACTGAACCCGTAACATCCAATGGGTCACCCGCATGTGGAGACGGGTTAGCGGGACTGTTGCAGTGACCGCAGCCATGCATCCGAGCAGGCAAAGGACCAGTCTGGCTGAGACGGTCTTCTTTGCCAAGATGTCCCTGATGAGGGATCTGATGTGTTCCGCTCGGTCCTGGGGCAGAAAAGCTCTCCCCTGGACAGTGTCCAGAACTGCACCTATGAACTGCAGATTCTGTGACGGAACCAGGTGTGACTTCTCCTGATTGATAATGATGCCCAATGTCCTGAACAGGGACTGAGTACAGTGAACTGCAGACATCTGAGCCTCCCGAGAGGGTGCCATGAGGAGTCAGTCGTCAAGGTAGGGGAACACGTAGTGGCCCTGTCACCTTAGAGCCACCGCTACAACTGCCATGCACTTCGTAAACACCTGAGGTGCTGATGACAGTCCGAAAGGGAGGGCTCGGAACTGATAATGGCAACCTAGAAATTCGAAGCACAAGAACTTCCTGTGCGCTCGAGCAATGGGTATGTGCAGGTAGGCATCCTGCATGTCCAAGGACACTAGGAAGGCGCCCTGCTTGAGCATGGGTATCAAACCGGGAAGGGTCACCATGCAGAAGCGTTTGCAAAGGACCGAAGCATTGAGATCGCTGAGATCCAGTATCGGACGGAGGTCCCCTGTCTTTTTGGGAACCAGAAAGAAGTGGGAATAGTAACCTGCACCTCTCTGGTTCCTCAATACGTGCTCTATAGCTTCCTTTTCCAGAAGCGCGAGCACCTCCTGCTGTATGAGCAGTGCGTGCTGACCCGAATGACGGGAAAGCACGTGAGGTCTTGACAGTGGGTGGTGGAGGAATTCTATAAAGTGACCTCTCTTGACCAGTTGAAGGACCCACTGGTCAGCGGTAATCGACTGCCACCCTGAAAAGTGGCGAGCGATACGACCCCTGACCTTTTCTGCCCGTTGATCCAGAGGAGGGGTGGGGGCCGGGAAGGAGTCATGCTGTGGCGGCATTATCCCCCGCAGGCTGGGCTGGTTTGGTATACCGCTGGCCTCGGCCTGGGGAAGTCTTAGGTTGGGCCTTATGGTGGAAGGTGCCCCTTTGCTGCTGGCCGGAACGTGGCTGCTGCCTTTGTTGTCGGCCGCGAAAACAGGTCTGGTTCCTAAGAAAGGAACCAGATTTGGGTCTGTACATGGCCTGTACAGTCCTTACTGCCTTCCCGGCGTCCTGAAGCTTGGTGATGACCTTTTCAGAGGGTTCACCAAACAGGACCTCTCCATTATAAGGGACGTCCAGGATACTCTTCTGTACGTCCAGTGTATATCTGGTGACACGGAGCCAGGAGTGTCTCTGGAGACAGACGCCTGAAGCTGCGCCCCTGGCAGACGAGTCTGCAGAATCATATGCGGCTCTTAACACTTGGGTCCTCATATGTAACCCTGTATGGAGGAGATTCAAGAGCTCCGCCTTCTGCTTGCCATCCGGAAGTTTGTCATCCAGGTCCTGACCCTGTTCCCACAGGGCATTCTGAAACTGAACCATATGAGTCAGATAGTTCAGTGACCTGATGGAGCATGTAGCAGCCGCATATATGCGCCTCCAAAGGCCATCCAATTGCTTGGATTCCTGGTCCGGTGGCTGTATACTCAGATGCTGTGGTCGTTGAGACCTATCATGGGAGGCTGTAATGACCAGGGAATCAGCCAGAGGTTGTTGTGCCAAGTACTGGCCCTCTACAGGGGCCCTGTACAGGCGGTCAGCTTTCTTCGGCAGCGCAGGGGTGGAATGCGGACACTTCCACGCAGCCTTGGTGATGTCCACAAAGGTGTCCACCAAGGGTTGTACCACCACAGGCTTCGGGTCTTTCTGCCGAAGATAACGGGCTAGACGCTGTCTCTCGGGGTCGAGATCTTCCGAATCCCATCCCATATTCTCCTGGATGTGCCTCATGATTTCGGAAAAAGAGGGATCATCCGGAAGCGACCTGGGCAGGTCTCGGGGGTCGGGTGATGGGATGCTGATCGGAGAAGGAGACTTGGAGGTATCTGAGGTGTCAGGTCTGGAATCATCCCCCTGTGGAGTGGACCGTCGACATCTGGGTTGCTTAGGACTGGGAGACCCTGAGGGAGAGCTTGAAGGGGGCCTTCTCCGTTCTTTGGCTCTTCCCCTAGGAGGTGGAGTAGGTTCCTTGGGGGGTTGATGGTCTTTCTGCTTGCCCATGCGGTGGAGGAGGGGGAGTAGGAGGTGAAGGAGTAGGAGGAGGAGGTTTGACTGGGATCACATCCTTCTTTATTGTGTCCCACCAAAATGTAAAGAGATCTTTGACCTCCTGAATATTCATACTGGATGACGGACCTGGCGCTGGTGGGCTGTCACTTGTATCGGGCGTTGGGTCCGAGGGAGTCGACGGGTTTGGCGAAGGCTCCTGTGGAAACCCGACGTCCTCGTTGTCGCCTGCCTGGTCATCAGGCAACATCAAGTCCTCCTCAATATAGTCCTGGCGACCGGTGTCCTCCGGTGACGGGGAGGCAGTCTTCGGCTCCGGCGAACGTCTCACTGACGTTGGGTGCTTAGCCAACGTCTGGTCCAATGGGCGTTTAGCCAATGGAAGGTCGGAAGCCCGCTTCGGGTCAGTCATCTGTTTTATGGATGTCAGGTCCTTAGTCTTCCTGGGAGGGGGATCCGGACCCCTAGGAGGCTGGGAGGCCAATCTGGCGTCGGAGTCTCGGCGTCTGTCTGAGGAAGCCTGTTTAGAAAAGGACTTGGACTGGTGACGGTCTGAAGACTTCGAGGAGGCCCAAGAGGGTGTTGAGGAAGCCGAAGGCCTGGAAGTCTTGATGGGATGCAGAGAAGCCGAAGTGCTGCCTGATGACTTAACCTTTACTGGAGGGGGCTGAGAGCGGGCCCTGGAGGGAGAGCGGTTTGAGCGTGTGGAGCCTGAACTGGTGCGCGAGTCCGAGGCCCGGTGAGGGGATCTGGACCTGGCCTTCTCCCAATGCTTGTCCTGATGCTTATGGGACTTAGAGGTAGACTCACCTCTGGAGGCAGGGTCTTTATCCATGCGTTTTAGTTTTTCTTCCAAGAGGAACCCCTGAAGTGCCTTCTGGTGGCAGATCCGAGTGCGACTGTTGAACCCCTGGCAAAAGGAGCAGGCCTTGGTGTCTTGATGGGATGCAGAGAAGCCGAAGTGCTGCCTGATGACTTAACCTTTACTGGAGGGGGCTGAGAGCGGGCCCTGGAGGGACAGCGATCTGAGCGTGTGGAGCCTGAGCTGGTGCGCGACTCCGAGGCCCGGTGAGGGAATCTGGACCTGGCCTTCTTCCGATGCTTGTCCCGATGCTTATGGGACGCAGAGGTAGACTCACCTCTGGAGGCAGGGTCTTTATTCATGCTTTTTAGTTTTTTTTCCAAGAGGAACCCCTGAAGTGCCTTCTGGTGGCGAATCCGGGTGAGACTGTTGAACTCCTGGCAAAAGAAGCAGGCCTTGGTGTCGTGGTTAGGGCCTAAGCACCGCAGTCAGGATGAGTGTGGATCCTTGAAAGAGATCTGTTTGCCGTAGGCACACTTGGAGGGATCTCCTTCTGAGGAAGGAGTTGGCGATGCCGACATTGAGTAGGTAAACCTTGAAGATGCTAGTTGTCGTTCGCTAGAGTGGGACCGTGAGGCTGATACTGGTGAGTCGACGGTGGGAAAAAACTGGGGATTCTGGAGGACCACCCCCTTTTATATGATGCCTGTTGTCGGGGGTGGGGCCAACGTCAGGGGTAGTCCCTGCTGGATACTGCTAGCTAGAAAATTTCCGTGGGGTCCTGGTGCCTGCCGGCTTCAGTCCTAATGGTGCAACCTGCTGCAAGAGCTGTTTCTCGAAGTAAGATCGTAGGATGCAGTGCACATCCAAGGTATGTAAGAGGGATTCGCCAGGATTGGTGTGATCTGGGTAGAAAACCAGCAAGTGTATGGATTAGTTCAGCATGTATTCTGATTTGACCTTTGAAGAAAGGCTGAGTTAGTACAAAGGGAGGCCCTGTCTTTGTGGATGACAAGGTGAGGTTCAGTGCACATAAGGGCCTGGAGCTCAGAGATGGCGGCGAGCAGAGGTAATAGTCACTAGGAGTAAAGTTTTCCATGCCAGAAAATGCAGGTCGCAAGTAGCAGCTGGTTCAACAAGTGCCAAGGTTAGCTTTTCTATTACGAAACTGAGGGCCCAAGGAGGTATTGGGGGGGCTTAAGATGTAAAATTACCTTTAGGAACATGTGGGCAATGTCCTGCTGAGCGACCTGACGGCCTTCTATGGGCCCATGAAAGGCTGAAATGGCTGCTAAATGTGCCTTGATGGATGAGTAACTCAACCCTTGTGAGGAAAGGGTAGAAAAATAGTCCAGGATATTAGGGAGAGGACATGAAAAGGGCTCGAGAAATTAGTGAAGTGTTTCCACTCTGCTTGATGATTTTTCCTTGTAGATGGTTTTCTGGAAGCCAACAGAATGGTCACTACCGTTGCTGAAACTTGTTGTCTATTTATAAAAATGGCCTCAGGAGCCATGCATGAAGGTGTAAGGAGCAAAGACTGGGGTGTAAAAGAGACCCGTGATGCTGCGTCAGTAGGTCTTCTGGTGGCGAATCCGGGTGCGACTGTTGAACTCCTAGAAAAGGAGCAGGCCTTGGTGTCGTGGTCCAGGCCTAAGCACCGCAGGCAGGATGAGTGTGGATCCTTGAAAGAGATCTGTTTGCCGCAGGCACACTTGGAGCACCTGGGTTGCTGCAACCACCCGGTCCCCATTAGACACAGAGAAATCCCAGAACCCCTGCAGTCTAATGGGGACTGGGGTGGTTGCAGCAACCCAAGGTGGAGGCATCCATGGTCAGAATCTAGGATGTTGGTGGAGTCTGAAAGGGAATGCTTTGATCTAGACTGGACTGCACTGTCCACCAAGTCAGAGCTCAACAGAGTGCTGGGGTGATGATAATCCGGTCTTCGAAGTCCCCAGTGCACTGTTGCAACTGGCATTGTAGGACCCATTGGACCAGTCGTATGTGTAACTGCGCCCGGGGGACAGTGGAGATGGTGGCGGCATTGTGGCCTAAAAGGCGCATGCACTGATGGGCCGTGACATGCGGAACAGACCGACAGTGGGCAGCAAAGCAAATGTCATCTGTTTCTGACATCTGTCCTCGGGAAGGAATGCTCGACCGAGTGCGTGTCTAGGATGGCTCCTGTATATTGGAGACATTGTGTCGGTTCTGGATGGAATTTTGGCAGACTGACAGTAATGCCTACATCCTGAAAGAACTGGAGGGTGGCCTGGAGAGACCGCAGCAACCCCGCCATGGTGGAGGGCATGATGAGCCAGTCGTTGAGACAGGGGAAGACGAAGTGTCCTTGACGCCGTAAGGCAGCGGCTACCCATGCTAGACATTTTGTGAATACACTGGGTGCCGATGACAGTCCAAACGGTAATGCTCTGAATTGGTAGCAATGCTCTAGAAGCTGGACATGGAGGTAGCGATGATGTGCTGGATGGATCTGGATATGATGCTCTGAATGGGTAGCGATGCTCTAGAAGCTGGAAATGGAGGTAGCGTCCTTCATGTCCAGAGTGCAAGGCCAATCTCCTCAATGGAGACAATGGAGAAGAGGAAGTATCATGGCTAGAGTCACCATTGTGAATCTTTTGCACTAAATGTACAAATTCAGATCCATGAGATCCAGAACTGGGCGCAGAACCCCTGTGCATTTTGGTAGAAGCAAAGAATAAGAATAAAATCACTGTCGCTGTTTGTCTGGGGGCATGGGTTGGATCATGTTTTTCTGGATGAGGGGGCCAGTTCCTTTAGGAGTACTGGAATATGGCCTGGTGGGTACCCAACAGACCAAGGGGGATGGGGAGTAGGGGGGAAGTAAGTTCCAGTGTGTGTCCTGTTTGAATAATTTGTAGTACCCACTAGTCGGTTGTGACTTGTTGCCACGCTTCTAAATGAAGGGAGAAACAGCCCTCCACAGCCTCCGAGGCGGGCAGAAGGATGCTGGGGAGGCAGGTGATTGAGTCAAAAAGACTGGAGCACAGGCCACTGCAGATGCAGTGGTCTGGGCACCCTTAGAGGCAGAGGCAAGGGGACAGCTAGCAGGCTGGGTTTGCTGCCAGACCCTAGTGGACTGATGGGCCATGCCACGCTGACAGACAGCCCTGTGGAACTGGAAGGGCTGATAGTATTTTCTTTAGCCCGTAGTTTGTGACATGTGGTATATGCCATGTACCATTCGGAGGTATGACTCAAAGCCTGCAGATCATCCAGAATGGTCTGAGTCTCCGAGCCAAAGAGTTTATGTCCATTAAAAGGGGCACTAAGAATGATCTGTTGTATGTCTGGCATAAAGCCTGACACCTTGAGCCAGGCATGCTGATGGAGGGTGACACCCATGGCTGAAGTCCTTGCGGAGGTGTCCACAGCATCATACCCCACCCGAAGCAAATGGCAGGAGAGGCTGGTACCAGTTGCAAAAGTGGCCAAAAGCTGTTCCTTCTCTGCTGAGGGAGGAAGCTTATTAGCGACTTCCAAAGCCGCAGTCCAGAAGGCCTTCTGGTACTTTAACATGTGGCCAATATAATTCAGAATACGCAGATTCATAGTGGCAGTCTGGTATACTGTCTTGCCCATTATGTCCAGGTATCGGGACTCCCAGTTAGTTGGAAGGGAGCTGAGATGTTTAGGATTGTTTGTCCTGTCATGCGTGGCATTACTGACCACAAAGTCGACTTGTGGTGCAGTGGTAAAGAAAGGGTGATCTGCTGGTGCCTGATAGGGGTGATGAACCTTTCTAGGGACTGCAGATGGGTGATGCCAGGCCGCAAGGACGCCGTCCTGGTATGCCTGAATTAAAGAAAGCACTACAATCACAGGGTCCTCTGGTAAATCCAGGTAATCCGCCATATGACGGCGGTATTTGTCTTGTTCAGCAGTGCTGAAGCCCATCAACTGTTGAATCTGGCTGATTATAGCCATAAAGGTGGGGTCATCTGGAGGAGAACAGGGCGTACAAAGCCTGGAGTCCTCCTCCACAGAGGACACAGTGGATGCACTTGAAGGAGGGCAAAGTCCATCACTTGTGTCCATATCTTCCTCATGTCCCTCCACATAATCTGGGAGAAACTCGTTCTCCAGAGAATGGTCTGAGGGCGCAGGAGACAGCTCATTGGGGGGTGCAGTAGAGGTGTCCTGGCGAGGCCGCATGGGCGGAGAAGGCAAGGGAGAGGAAGCAGGCTGAGGTTGAGGCTGATGAGGAGGCTGTGTTGGTGGTAGGCCTTACATCACCTGAAGAACCGCTTACACCACAGCACCCACGTCAACATAGGGGGGGACGTCGACGGGGGAGTGGAGGTCGTGGCCGTCATCCCTGTAGTAGTGGAACTGGGAGGCAGCAAAACAGAAGGTATAGAGTGTGGCTGCAGCTGCAGTCGAGTGCCCGAGCCTTGAGAGGTTGCCCCTCATGAGGCATCAGCCTGGCTTCAATGAGTGTCTGCTTGGGAAGGAGGTGGTAGTTCAGGAAGCACCATCAGGGAGAATCCTTTTTCCTTTATGACATATCCCGTAGTGGTCAAGGGCTTCGGTGATATAGAGTCTGAAAAGGCGATGAGGCGACTGGTGAAATGTGGGTGTCAGCGACTAGACACCAGGAACCATGCTGGAGGACCGGGCTGTCACTGACAAGTGACCTGCTGATGCAGAAGGAGCAGTCATGGTCACCATGACCAGGGCTTGAGTTAGGCCATCGATGAGAGGACCTGGAAGGCCATCGCTGATGAAGGCCGAGGCCTATCTGAGTGGGCCTTGTCTTTAGACAAACTAGAGTTAGAAGCAAAGCCTGCAGAAGGGCCACCAGAAGCGGTAGCCATCGACAGCAGAGATTTCTTACCTTCTGAGGACTGGTCTTTCTCTCTGTGCTTGGACTTCAGCGAATGTTTGTGTGAGGACTGGGAGGTCTGCAACGTCGTCGACAGAAGACGGGAACGAACCTCCTGCTCAAGAAGAGCAATCTTCTGTTCAATCAGGAAAGACTCTAGTTCTTACAGGTATCGACGACGGGTGGGTTGACTGAAGTCCTGGCAGAAAGCACAGGCAGACACGTTATGGGCAACACCCAGACAATGGACACAAACAGAATGCGTATTGTATCTGTAAATCTTCCTGCCACAAGGGCACTTCCGAAATAACGATTCCTAACTGGACATCCAGAAAGCTGAAGTGAAAAAAAGAAAATGAATGGAGGGCTGTTCTGACTTCGGTTTCCACGTCGATGGTGGCGTTGAGACACTTGAGGCAAAAGCTACACATGCAGCGAGCTGAGAGACAGCAGGAAAAAGAACTGAGGCGTCTAGGTGCCGCCCACGTATTTACAGAAGTAAATGTGATGATGACTATGGGCGGCCCCCAGTCAGCACTGCTAGTGAAAGCTACTGTCGATAAGAGTTCCCTCTGGTGGATACCCAAGTGTATTACCTGCTGCAAGAGATACCCTCGAAGAAGATTCACTGGTTCTCTTTTTGGTGGGTATTCAGCCGCAGGAAAGACCCACTCTGGACATGAGGGAAGGAGACCTTCAGTACTCTCTGGGTGTCTCTGTTTCGAAGGCTTTCAGCCAAGTCTGAGATGGTGTTGCAAGTAGGAGGACTGCCATGGTTTATTGGGGCACTTTGTACAGCACACCCATTCCACAGGTGGTGGCTTGGTCTGGTTGAGCTTTCCGTCAACTGATAGATGTCTAATGATGGCCTCGCTTTGGGTTTCCTCTTACTTACTGTCCTGCTTTGATTTAACAGCTGCATGTGTGAATTCCTACACTAGTTCCCCATTCTATGTTACATTTTGTTTTACTCCTGCATGCCTATACTCTGTTGATCAATGTTTAAAGGGGAACAGTCTGGGGGGCTGGTCCCAAGTTGCACTTTGTGTGTAAAGGCATTTTATTTTAATTAATGTTTACTGCAGTAGAGTAAATTGCATCAGGCTGATTCTGCTTACTTCCATGCTGATATCTGCTATAACTAGAAATCCAAGAATCCCCTGCAGCTGACATCGAAGCAGAGCTGAATCAATGGGAAATTCAACGGCCTGCAGTGCATGTTCAGGTTTTTATAAGCTCTGATCTTTTTTGGTCCCTCTGGTCTCCTGGAGATAAGTATGGTCACAGAGGACAGTACTTAGTCCTGGGAGAAAAGCGGAATAAGCAAACACATTTGTTCTGAGCTTATAAAAGCTCTAACATGAACTTGTGAGTTATAGTTCCTGTCCCCTCACTGATGATGATAAATGGCATTTTCGGAATCTGGCCATGGTGTATCCCATACTTATTTACGATTTGTTACACCGAGTGGCATTGTACAACTGCTAGAATGCATGCAGTGTGTGTGTGTGTGTGTGTGTATATACACACACACACACACACACACACACCGTCAGGAGTGGGGCTAAAAATGACAATATAAAAAAGACATTGTTGCATGTGCCACCAATAACAACACATAAAAAAAACAACTGTAGTATATGGTTACCCCTTATTGTAGACAAATTTCCATACCCAGCAAAAATCTGCTGTAGGACAGCTCAAAGGTCAAAAAAATTGTTGCACTACTGTGACTATGTCACTACTGTACTACAACAACTTTTACAGTCTACATCCGAGCATTGTCTCCCTTGCATCACAGCCAGCCTCCCAGTGCTCAATACAGGACAGCGTAGTACAGAACCTGTTTCAGTTGACGACTTTTTTTTTTTTTTTATTCCAAGCCTGCTACCTGCCCAAAAACAAAGATTTGCTCAATCTACACTCCCTAAGTGTGCAGGTCGACAGGCGCACTGCAAACAGAAGTGACAGGGTGGCCAGCGAGCGATTCTGAATGGGGTGGGGTGGGGGGAGCCAAAAAACACAAAATTCTTCGTTATTTTAAACAGTAAAACCATATACTATATAAAAATAACAGGGAACTGTCCACAGAAGGCTGTTTCTGTAGAGGGGGTTAATGACATCCTAGGGACCTCTCGAGCTTCGCTCACGAGGTCTACGATGTCATCAACCCCCTCAACAGAAAATACAGGTTACTCACCTGTAACAGGAGTTCTAGGAATGGTATATGTTGTTCATTCACACTTACTAGCAGGTTCCTTGCCGCTTTAAATCTTGCCGGAAGGTCTTCAAGCTGGCGCCTCCCACCCACCCGGGTGGTAAAACTCTCAGCTCCGCCCCATGACGCCAGATCTAGCCCGCTGGTAGCCAGGTTGCACTGAAGCCGGGGAGGTTGGGTGGGCTGTGTGGATGAACAACATATACCATTTCTAGAACTCCTGTTACAGGTGAGTAACCTGTATTTCTAGGGACATGGATATGTTGTTCAATCCACACTTACTGGCAGACTCCTAGCAGTTCTCCGGGAGGAGGGAGGCAAGGCGTGCACCCCCTACTTGGGAAATAAGGACTGGAGAACCGAGGTCCCAAAACCAGTATCCCAGCATGACTCAAGGTTGATGTGGTAGTGGGTAATGAAGGTGTATGCTGACTTCCAGGTAGCAGCCCTGCAGATTTCCTGGATAGGTACGTCCCTGAAAGCAGCCACCGATGCAGCAGTATGGCGGGTAGAAAGAGCTCTTATCCCTCTGGAAGGCTCCTGTAGTAGAAATCTATGCAGGGGTGACCCATCTGCCTATCGTCCACTTGGCTGCAGGTCTGCCAGGTGCGACTTCGGCGTAGGTGATAAACAGCTGGTGAACCTCTCCCCGAGCTTCAGCCATCCGCTCCTTGTAATAAGAGAGTGCTCTTCTAGGGTCCAAAGTATGGAGCCTACATTCGGCCTCCGAGGTGTGACTTGGGTAGAACACGGCAGAGTCAACACCTGGTTAAGGTGAAGCTCCGACACCCTTGAGGAAGGAATTTGAATGGGGGCGCAGGACAACCTTGTCCCTGTGGAAGACCAGATAAGTAGACTCGATGGAAAGTGCCTGGAGCTTTCCCATCCTTCTGGCTGACGTGATAGCCACCAAGAAGGCAGTCTTCCACAACAGGTGAGAGATATCACACCTGTGCATAGGTTTGAATGGCTTGTCCATAAGCTTAGCCAGTACCAGCAGCAGATCCAACGGAGGTGGAGGTTCTCGACCCGGAGGGGATATGTGATCAAGGCCTTTGAAAAAGCGCCCGACCACCTTCTCCTGCGCCACCGACTGCTTCCGCCCACGCCGTGTAAGCAGAGATGGCTGCCAGGTGCACCTTAAGGGTCGTTGACCGAAGCCCTAGCTGAGAAAGGGACCACAGGTAGTCCAGAATGCTAGCCAAGGAACAGGAGGAAGGGTGACTGCAACCCCTTATCCTGACAGCAAATGGAGAATCTCTTCCATTTGAAGGCATAACATTTCCTGGTCGACTCCTTACGGGATGCCTCAACAACATTGAGGACCTTGTCGGAAAGACCCAAGGCCTGGAACTCTAGCTGCTCAGGAACCAGGCCGTCAAGTGCAGGGATTGAAGGTCCGGGTGAAGTACCTTCCCCTTGTTGACTGAGATCAGGTCCGAGTGGGCTGGGAGCTGCCTCGGGAGCCTGGAGCTGAGGCTGAGGAGATCTGGATACCAGAACTGGCGGGGCCAGTCTGGGGCTACCAGAATCACCTGCACCTTGTCCCTCCTCGCTTTGAGAAGCACCTTGTGGATCAAAGGAAATGGGGGGAAGGCGTAGAAGAGGCCCGAGGTCTACGGCCTCGAGAATGCATCCCCCTGCAGCGAGCCCTGCTGAGGGGGGCGGGCATGAAACAGCCTCAGCTTCGCATTCTCCCTGGAGGCAAACAGGTCCACCTGAGGTGTGTCCTAGTGGGAGAAAATACAGGTTACTCACCTGTAACAGGAGTTCTAGGAATGGTATATGTTGTTCATCCACACTTACTGGCAGGTTCCTTGCAGCTTTAAATCTTGCCGGAAGGTCTTCAAGCTGGCTCCTCCCACCCACCCGGGTGGTAAAACTCTCGGCTACGCCCCATGACACCAGATCTAGCCCACTGGAAGCCAGGTTGTGCGTTGAAGCCGGGGAGGTCGGGTGGGTCATGTGGATGAACAACATATACCATTCCTAGAACTCCTGTTACAGGTGAGTAACCTGTATTTCTAGGGACATGGATATGTTGTTCATCCACACTTATTGGCAGACTCCTAGCAGTTCTCCGGAAGGAGGGAGGCAAGGTGCACACCATCTACTTAGGTATAAAGACTGGAGAACCGAGGCCCCGACCAACATCCCAGCGTGACCCAAGGTCGATGTGGAAGGGGGAACCAGTATATGCCTGCTTCCGGGTAGGAGCCCTACGGATACCCTGGACAGGGGTATCCTCGGAAGCAGCCACCAATGTAGCGGAAGGGCGGGTAAAATGAGCACTTATCCCTCTGGGAGGCTCCATGCCCGCCCACCTGTAGCGGAGATCTATGCAGGGGGTGACCCACCCGCTCGTCGTCCGCTTGGCTGCAGGTCTGCCAGGTGCAGCTTCAGCGTAGATGACAAACAGCTGGCGAACCTCTCACGAACTTCAGCCCTATGCTCCCTGGGAAGGCGAGCGTTAAATAGGGTCCCAATGGATCCTATATACAGACTCCGAGGTGTGAATGGGGTTGAACCCTGGCAGAAACAATACCCAGTTGAGAAAAGACTCATACAGCCTACAGAAGGAACTTGGTGTTGGAGGACATCTTGTCCTGTGGAAGACCAGATAGGGAGATTAGAAGGAGCGCCTGGAACTCTCCGTCCTTCTGGTTGGCATGGTAGCCCAAGAAGGTGTTCTTCCACAACAGGTGGGAAACTCACACCTGTGCAAAGGTTGAGCGACTTGCCCGTGAGCTAAGCCATACCAGTGTAAGATCCCACAGAAATGGGGATACTCTCCCCAGAGGGAGGTGTGATCACGGGCCTTAGAAAGTGCCAGACCTTTCTGCGCCACCGACTACCTTCCGCGCGCCGCCGGAAGACAGGAGTAGCTAACAGGAGCACCTTGAGGTCGTCGATCGAAGCCCTAGTTCAAGAAAGAACGGACCCCAGATAGTCCGGAATGCTGCTGAAGAACAGGAGAGGGACCAAGCCTATCCCAACACCAAATGGAGAACTCTTCCATTTGAGCGGCCCGTATCTAGTGAGCTCCTGGCAGGACACCTAAGCGCAGAGGACCTTGCGGAGAAGACTCAAGGCCTGGCCACTAGCCGCACAGGGACCAGGCCACCAGGTGTAGGGATTGAGGGTCCGGATGGAGTACCTTCCCCTAACAACAGAGATCAGGACCGGGCCCGGAAACCGCCTCGGGAGCCTGGGGCTGAGACTGAGGAGAGCTGGATACCAGAGCTGGCAAAACCAGTCTGGGGCTACCAGAATCACCTTCGCCTAGTCCCTCCTCGCCTTGCCGGAGGGTCAAGGGAAATGAGGGATAGGCGTAGAAGAGGTCCGGGGTACATGGCCTCAAGAGCATCCCCTACAGCAAACCATGCTGAGGGGGCGGGCATGAGACAGTCTCGGCCTCGAATTCTCCCTGGAGAGAAAAACAAAGGTCCACCTTCGGTGTGACCTAGAGGGAGAAAGATCTTGTGCTACCTCCGGCAGGGAAACCACTAGTGAGGCGCAGCCCTAATCCGGCCTAGGGCATCGGCCAGGGTGATGGAGGCTCCTGCCATAGAAATGGCTAGGAAACCGCCTCCCGGCTGCGCGAAAGTCCCAATGCGGAGAACCTCCTTACGCAGAGGCAAGGAGCTCGTCCGGTCCTGGCGGAATAGGTAGCACATGGTGTGGTGTGGAATCCGCCTGGACCTAAACCACAAGACCCCGCACCAGGCAGATGGCGGTGCAAGCTAGCGGGACTGCCTGGAGCTCAGCAGGTAGGAAGACATCGGGACTCCGAGAGGACCAGGCGGTGCACTCTGTATTCCTCTTGATGGGCACCCCACCCATCTGAGATGCTTGGTCAGAAGACTGTCGACTCGGGCGGATGAGCAGGATGTTCTCCTGCAAAGGCTGGAGCAGTCGAAGGAGGCGTTCCCTAACCCCTGGGCTGTTGTCACAGCGCTGTGACCGCTGGATGGCCAGCTCCCATTAGGGGGACGCATGAACCGGCGGATCCAACAGATCACGCTGGTGTAGGCCGCCGCAAGGCCCAGGAGGTGCAGGAAGTCCCGGTCAGGGTGCAAACTGCCCAGTCAGACCTGACTAGGTAAGGGAGGAAGAACCTTGGCCCTGTCCGCCAGGAGCCGAGCTCGGACTCAAGAGTCGAGCCTCGTCCGGCAGATCACCCGCTAAGGCAAAGTTCCAACGTGGCTCCAATAAAGGAGACCAGTCTGAGCAACCTGGGAGCCAGAGCTCTGGACCATCCCCTCCACCTGGAGGTTGCCGTCGAACCGCCATCTGGGTGGGGTTCGCCTGGACCCATCAGTGCCATGGGAATGCTGAGCAGAGACCGAAGGGCCTGGCCTGGAACTCGTCGCGGGATCCCGGCAAGAAGCGGAGGAGAATCCCAAGAAATGGGCGGAGCAGAGTGTAAGAAACGTCCTGGAGGTCCAGGAAGAGTACACGCCTCGTTCTGAGGATGGGATATCTGAGACAGAGACCATCCCGACATGCGAGATAAAGAATGGGCGCAAACCCCGTCCGTGGGGTTCAGGAGACCTGGACATGAACCCAGGGTCTGGAGGTCCTGTGACCCTCCTGATCACCTCTAGATCGAGGGGCCAGGCAAGTCAGCTCGGAAGGCTGACAACGAGGTTGCGGACCCAAGACCCCCGTGGGGCAATGGCTCAAAAGGGTGGGGCCTGCTCGCAATCCCAAGGCAGGACCTTCCCCTAGCACCTCCGACACCCAGAGGTCTGGGAAAGCGGACCAGGTGGAG
The DNA here is from genome assembly GCA_016271365.2 of Neoceratodus forsteri. Classification (NCBI taxonomy): domain Eukaryota; kingdom Metazoa; phylum Chordata; order Ceratodontiformes; family Ceratodontidae; genus Neoceratodus; species Neoceratodus forsteri. The sequence goes on from JADMNL010000030.1 coordinate 80,871,484, forward strand.
AAGGGGCGGAGCCGTCTCCCCACGGGGGACCCCGGGTAGGGGTGATGGGGCCGGGGACAGCGCCCCTCAGCCCGTCACTGAGCAGGCTTGGAGGAGGGATTGGCAGAGGAAGCTCCTGGTCCTTTACCTCCTGCTTCCCTTTAGAGAAGCCACTGGCTAGTTCAGGGCCAAGGCATAAGCCTGCTGGCCCTCATGCTGGAGTTGAAGGGCGGTCGAGCCGCAGGGGCCGAGGGCAAGGAGCTTACGCAAAGGCTGCTGGCGGCCCTTGTCCCTCCGGGCGGGGGTGACCGAGTCCGGAGTGGTATCGGACTTCTCGGACCCCTGGAGGTGTCCCTCCACTCCAGGGCCGAAGAGGTCAGTCCCCAAGAAGGGGATGTCCGCCAACTGGTGCTGGGTTTCTGTTGAGAAAGAGGATAACCTCAGCCACGCCCTGCGGTGCATGGCCACTGCAGCCGCCACCGACCTGGCACAGGAATCACCTAAGTCCAGAGCAGTCTGAAGCTGCTGCTTTGCCACCGCCCTACCCTGGTCCCGCACCCGCTGGACCAAGGTCCGCAGGTCGGCCGGGAGATGAGGGAGCACCTCATCCAGGGAGCCCAAGAGGGCGTGGGAGAAATGTGCCATCAGTGCAGCCAAGCTGGCCTGTCGGAGGCCTAGGAGGCGCTTGGCGTGAAACCTTAGCCCGACATAGTCCAGCCTTTGGACTCTTTGTCGGAGGCTATCCACATCCCAAGTGTTCTCAGAATACTGGAAAACATTATCGGTAACTAACCCCTCAGCTGAGGGGTGCTCCGAGAAACCGGGCAAAGAACCGACAGGGACAGAGTACTTCCTGGCCATCCTGGCCGAGGGCACAGGACAGGAAGTAGGCCGCCGCCAGAGCTCCAAGGCCGGGCCGACAATGACCTCGGCCACCGGGAAGGCCTCCGAGGGTGAACCCCCTCGGTCTAGAATCTCTGTCAGGGGATAAGAGACCCGTTTGGACACGGTTCAAGCTGTATCCCAGTGAACTCGAGATGAGCGAAGCAGACCCAATAAGGGCGGGCTGTTGTCCACAGAGCGTTCTGGTGAGGACCCGGGTCCTCCGCCTGAGAACATGGAGAGTCGGCGTCGGACTCGAAGGGTCTGCAAGAAACTGCCTCAGGCCTGAGTCACTCTTGACGCCGAGGTGGGTGGGAGTGAGGGAACAGACAACCTGCGGGACAGGTCATGACCGACCGAGGTTCCACCGAGGATGGTGGGGCAACAAGACTCGGACGAACAACCCGACCCCGAAGTGGGCACCTCTCGACTGCAGCGGCTGTGTTGGCGGTCGGGCGGCAGCTGCTGCTGGGCGGGAATGAATCGGTGTCGACTGATTCCCGGACAATAACAACTGCCACATGAACTCCTCATGCGTCGGCGCCATCTGCATGAAACCCTCCTCATCCGAGGAGGAGGCGAGAAAACGGTAATGCCACTTAACTCGGTGCCCTGACCGAGATCGCTCGTCGGCGTGGCGGTGTGACCGAAGAGGACGAGACGAGACCCCGTCCTCGGGAAACCGAGGGTGGGCCTGGAAAAGCGAGGGCGCCGCTCTTCCCTGGCTACGACGAAGGACCGAGGCCTGTCGCCCTGAAGGTACAGGCAGAACCTCGGCCTCCGCCGGGGAAACCGGCGAAGGGATGGCGGCTCCAGCAGAAGAAAGCCCAGATGACTGGTTGAGAGACTCGACAACGTCGACGGGAGTCCTAGCCGGCTGACCTTATGGGGACACCGTGAAGCCAGTGGCCTGAGCCGAACCCTCGACCGAAGTCTAAAGTCGGCCGGCAGGGGAAGGGGAGCTCTCCCGCTCCCACCAGCACTGGCAATGGGACTCAGCCTGCGACTCGTTAGACCTAGGCCGAGAGGCAGGTCCCGAAGGTCCCTCTCCCTTCGAGAAAGGGCCTGCTGACTCTTGAGCAAGCTGAATGAGGAGAACTCAAGGAGGCGGGATAAGCGCCGCGACGAGGAGAGACAGCCGCCCCTCCATGGAGAAAGAATCAAGTTACTCAGCGAGACAGCCAGCCGGACACTGCCAGACCAGGTCCCTAAGATTTTTCAGTATGGAAAAAGTTTCCAGATGTGAGCCTCAAATGGGCTGCGATCCTCAGGCGCTGGTCGAAAGGGACAGTAAAAATCGCAGACTTGGATCGCAGTCAAGTTGAGGCAGTAGGCCTTGAAGTGGGTCGTGTCTTTCCTGGAGAGTGGCTCACAAGGCGCCTTGGGGCCAAATACAGGTTACTCACCTGTAACAGGAGTTCTAGGAATGGTATATGTTGTTCATCCACACTGTCTGGCAGGTTCCTTGCCGCTTTAAATCTTGCCGGAAGGTCTTCAAGCTGGCTCCTCCCACCCACCCGGGTGGTAAAATTCTCGGCTCCGCCCCATGACGCCAGATCTGGCCCGCTGGAAGCTCAGGTTGTGCGTCGAAGCAGGGGAGGTTGGGTGGGTCGTGTGGATGAACAACATATACCATTCCTAGAACTCCTGTTACAGGTGAGTAACCTGTATTTCTAGGGACATGGATATGTTGTTCATCCACACTGTCTGGCAGACTCCTAGCAGTTCTCCGGGAGGAGGGAGGCAAGGGCACACCCCCTACTAGGGAATAAAGACTGGAGAACCGAGGCCCTGAAACCAGCATCCCGGCGTGACTCAAGGTCGATGTGGTAATGGGTAATGAAGGTGTGTGCTGACTTCAGGTAGCAGCCCTGCAGATTTCCTGGATAGGGCGTCCCTGGAAGCAGCCACCATGCAAGCAGTATGGTGGGTAGAATGAGCTCTTATCCTCTGGGAGGCTCCATGCCCGTCAGCTTATAGCAGAGATCTATGCGGGAGGTGACCCACCTGCTTATCGTCCGCTTGGCTACAGGTCTGCCAGGTGCGGCTTCAGCGTGGTGACAAACAGCTGGCGAACCTCTCCCGAATTTCAGCGTGCGCTCTTATAATAAGCGGCCCTTCTGAGGTCAAAGTATGGAGCCTGTATTAAGCCTCAGGGTGTGATTGGGGTGGGAACACGGCAGAGTCAACACCTGGTTAAGGTGAAACTCCGACACCACCTTTGGAAGGAATTTCGGGTGGGGCGCAGGACAACCTTGTCCCTGTGGAAGACCAGGTAAGGAGCTTCGATGCAGAGCGCCTGGAGTTCTCCCATCCTTCTGGCTGATGTGATAGCCACCAAGAAGGCGGTCTTCCATGACAGGTGAGGTTCACACCTGTGCATTGGTTCGAATGACTTGCCCATGAGCTTTGCCAATACCAAGCAGTAAATCCACGGAGGTGGAGGTTCTCGCACTGGAGGAAATGTGATCAAGGCCTTTGAAAAACGCCAGACCACCTTCTCCTGAGCCACCGACTGCTCCCGGCCCGCGTCCGGTAAGCAGAGATGGCTGAGTGCCCATGCAGGTCGTCGACCAAGCCCTTGACTAGAAAAGGACCATAAATGGTCCAAGATGCTTGCCAAAGGACAGGAGGAAGGTCCAAGCCTGCCCTGACACCAAATGGAAAATCTCTTCCATTTGAAGGCATAAATTTCTAATTAAACTCTTCGGACACCTCAACAACATTGAGGACCTCGGCGGAAAGACCAAGGCCTAGAACTCAGCCACTCAGTAACCAGAGCCATCAGGTGCAGGGATTGAAGGTCGGATGGAACACCTTCCTGACTGACTGAGAGCAGGTCAGGCGAGCTGGAAGCTGCCTGGGAGCCTGGAGCTGAGGCTGAGGAGATCTGGGTACAAGAACAGACAGGGCCAGTCTGGAGCTATCAGAATCACCTGCCTTGTCCCTCCTTGCTTTGAAGCACCTTGCTGAATCAAGGAAATGGGGAAAGGCGTAGAAGAGGCCGGGGTCTGAGCCTCGAATGCATCCCCTGCAGCGAGCCCCTGCTGAGGCGGGCATAAACAGCTTCAGCCGTGTTCTCCTGAGGCAAACAGGTCCACCTGAGGTGTGTCCCAATGGGAGAACAGATCTTGTACTACCTCCGGCAGGAGAGACCACTCGTGAGATGCAGCACCTATCCGGCTCAGGGCATCGGCCAGGGTGTTGGAGGCTCCTGCCACATGAATGGCTAGGAGATCCGCCTCCAGGCTGCGCACGAGTGACCAAATGCGGAGAGCTTCCTTGCATAGAAGCATGGAGCGCGTCCCACCCTGGCGGTTTAGGTAGTACATGGTCGTGGTATTGTCCGTCTGGACTCGGACCACTTGACCCCGGAGAAACAGAGCAAAGGCGGTGAGAGCTAGGCAGACCGCTCGGAGCTCCAGCAGGTTGATGTGGCATCGGGACTCCCGCGGGGACCAGAGGCTGTGCGCCCGGTGTTCCCCCAGATGGGCACCCCAACCCATCAGAGAGGCATCGGTCGATAGAGAGACCGTCGGCTCGGGGCGGACAAACGGGATGCCCTCCTGCAGATGAGATGGAACCGTCCACCACTGGAGAGCATTCCACATCTCATGGGTCACCATCACTAGCTGGTCCAATGGATCGCAGCTGGTGACCACTGGCTGGCCAGTCCCCACTGAAGGGGTGCATGTGCCAGCGTGCTAACGGACCACGCTGGTACAGGCATATGAGACAGAGGCGCAGGAAGTCCGGGCAGGCGCGATTGCCCAACCAGAAATGATTGGGCAAAGGAGGTAAGAACCTCGGTCCTGTCCGCCGGGAGCCGTGCTCTGGCTCGAAGAGAGTCGAGCTCTGCCCCGATAAACAGAATCACCTGCTTCAGCTCGAGTTCCGACTTGGCCTCACTGATGAGAAGGCCGACTTGAGAGCAAACCTGGAGGGCCAGATCTCTGGACCGCTCCACCTCCTGTCTGGAGGGGCACTATCAGCCAATCGTCCAGGTAAGGGTACACTCGGACCCCTCGGCGCCGCAGGAAAGCTGTCACCACTGCAATGCATTTGGTGAAGACCCTGGGAGCTGGAGACAGGCCGAAGGGCATGGCTCAGAACTGGAAGAGAGATCCCTCCGCTCGAAAGCGAAGGAATCTCCGATGTGACGGACGGATAGGACGTGAAAGAACGCGTCCTGCAGGTCCAGAGAGCAGAACCACACGCCGTGTTCAAGGATGGTATTATCTGAGCCAGAGTGACCATCCTGAAGGTTCGAATCTTAGGAACTTGTTCAGGTCGTGTAGGTGAGAATGGGCGCCAGCCCTCGTCCGTTGGAACCAGGAAGTACCTGGACACAAACCCTGGGTCTGAGGGAGGGTCCGCCACCTCCTGATTACCTCCTTTGGAGGAGAAGCGATGTCGGCCCGGCGAGCCGACAGTGAACTCTGGACCCGAGGCCCCAGTGTGCGACGGCTCTGAAGGCGGGGCCTGCTCGAATTCTAGAGGCAGGCCTTTTCCACCACCTCCAGTACCCACCTGTCCGTGGTAATAACGGACCAGGCGGAAAGGAAGTGCGGAGCCGTCCCCAGAGGAACCTGGAGTGGTGGCGGGGTTGGGCGACACCCCTCAGCCGTCACTGGGCAGGCTTGGAGGAGGGACCGGCGAGGGATCTCCTGGGCCTTCCTCCCTGCTTCCTGTTGGAGGAAGCCCCGGGCTTGGGTTTAGGATGCCAAGCCCGAGCCTGCTGACCCTGACGTTGCTGGGCCGGACGCGCTGCGGGCGCAGAAGGATGAAAGAGCTTAGGCTGTGGTATGCGGCCTTTGTCCTTCTGAGCGGAAGAGACCGAGTCCAAGGTAACACTGGACTTCTCGATCCTCTGCAGGTGACCTTCCACCCCAGGGCCGAAGAGGTCAGTCCCCAAAAAGGGAACATCCGCCAACTTGTGCTGGGTATCCGAAGTAAAGGTGGATATCCTCAGCCAAGCTCGACGACGCATAGCCACTGCAGCCGCCACAGACCTGGCACGAGTCCCCAATGTCTAAAGCAGTCTGAAGCTGCTGTTTGGCCACTGCCCTGCCCTGGTCCCGCACCTGCCTGACTGTAGTCTGCAGATCCGCGGGAAGATGAGGGACGACCTCATCCAGGGAGCCCAACAGGGCATGAGAAAATGTGCCATGAGGATGGCCGAACTGCCTGGCGAAGCCGAGAGGAGGACGCAGCACAGACTTTTAGCCTGCATGGTCAATTTCTTGGACTCCTTGTCGGGAGGTTTGTCCACATCCCTAAGCGTTCCGGCACGCCGAGAAAGCTGTCGGTAACCAACCCCTCAGCGAGGGTGTTCGAAAAAACCAGACAGGGAACTGGTAGGGACCGCATACTTCCTGGCCATCCTGGCGGCGCAGGACAGGAAGAGCAGGCGCTGCCAGAGCTCAAGGCGGACCCACTATGGCCTCGGCCACCGGAAAGGCCTCCGTAGGGGAATCCCCTCGGTCCAGAATCTCCGTGAGGGGATACCTGGCCCGTTTAGAAACGGGTTCGAGCTTCATCCCGGTGGACTCCGAGATGAGCCGAAGCAATCCTAGGAAGACGAAGGAGCTATCGTCCACCAAGTCCATTACGCTGGAGAAAGGAGGAATCATCCTCGGACTGGAAGAGTCCTCAAAAAGCTGCCTCGGGCCTGAGCCACCTCCACCTGCCGAGGCCGGTCGGAGTGAGGGTGACAGACAGCCTATGGGGCAGTCCCTGAGCCGACCGAGATATTTTGGTCGGAGCCCCAACTAACGGCTGTAGGCGGAGGTTCCACGAATCGGTGGGGCAGCTGGTTGGCCGAACAACCGGCCTGGGAACAGGCTCCTCGGCTAAACGAGGGTTGTTTCGGCCGCTCGGTGACAGACACTTAATGGCCGGGAAGGCGATGGCGTGGCTTATTCCGGTCAGAAGGAGTTGTTGCCACATGAGTTCCTCATACCTCCGATGCAACTTCGCTCGAAGCCTCCCTCGTCCGAGGAGGAGGAAGAGGATGAGCGCGCACCGCAGCACGCCGTGACGGAGGGATCGGCTGGACCGCCAAGACGCTCTGAGACTGAGATCGGTGAACCTCGGCTAGGCCGAGGATGCGAGGAGGTGTTGCGGAATCGGCACTCCCTTGGTTCGGACGATTCAACGAAGGCTCCGGAACCGGAGGCACAGGCGAGCGATGGGATCCTCAAACTCCACCGGAGAACCGGAGAGAGGTTCTCGGCTTCTCCAGCCGACAACCCATCCACAGGGTCGAAAAAATCTCGACCCGTCGATGGGAGTCTCGTCAACTGGCCTGGCAGGGGACACCGGAAACCAGTGGCGAAGCTTGAGGTCGACTGAAGTCGACGGCGGCAACTAGGGAGAGGATCTTTCCGCTCCCAAGAGCGTCGACGGTGAGACTTACTCTTGTCTCTTTTTGGACCGAGAAAACGGTCCAGAAGAAGTTGGACCCTCACCTTTTGTCGAGAGGGTCAAACAAAGCTCCTTAAAAGAAGCCGAATAAGAGGCACCGAGAGATAGCGGGACAAAAGCCGCAGCCGAGGTAGAAGCGCCCGCCGCCGCCTCCTCTCTCGAGGGCGATCATCTGCTCGAAGCTGATCCGCCGAGCCCACCGCCGGACACCGCCTAACGCTTCCTTTTGACTTTACCGGAGGAAATCTCTTCTCGACACCCCAGATGTAAACGGGCAGCACGGTCTCGAGGACGAGGGGTCGAAAAGGAAGAGCACAGGTCGCAGGCTCGCGGGTGATGCTCAAGGCCCAAGCAGTGAGCGCCGCGTGGTGGATCCGTCCGAGACATCTTCTGCCCACAAGGGCATCTCCTGGAAACCGAGTCGACGGTCCATCGCAGCCATGAGGGAGAGAAGACCAAGTCTTTTAGCAAAACTTTTTAATTTCTGGAAAATTCAAGAATTAGGAACCAGTCTTATACGCAGAGCGTTATGGAGGGAACCTGAGCTTCCGGTAAGGAAGATCTGGCGTCATGGGGCGGAGTCGAGAGTTTACCACCCAGGTGGGTGGAGGAGCCAGCTTGAAGACCTTCCGGCAAGATTTAAAGCGGCAAGGAACCTGCCAGACAGTGTGGATGAACAACATATCCATGTCCCTAGAAGCGAATGATTCATCGCAGCAGCGAGGGAAGAAGACCTAAGTTTTTGAAAACTTCCAACTAAATTCGGAGAGACCAAAAAATCAGGAACCAGTCGAAAATGCAGAGCGCTAAGGAGGGAACCTGAGCTTCCAAGCGGTACGGAAGATCTGGCATCATGGGGCGGAGCCGAGAGTTTTACCACCCGGGTGGGTGGGAGGAGCCAGCTTGAAGACCTTCCGGCAAGATTTAAAGCGGCAAGAAACCTGCCAATAAGTGTGGATGAACAACATATCCATGTCCCTAAAACAGATCTTGTACTACCTCTGGCGGGAGAGACCACTCGTGAGATGCAGCACCTATCCGGCTTAGGGCATCGGCCAGAGTGTTGGAGGCTCCTGCCACATGGATGGCTAGGAGATCCGCCTCCAGTCTGCTCACGAGAGACCAAATGCGGAGAGCTTCCTTGCACAGGGGCAAGGAGTGAGTCCAGCCCTGGCGGTTTAGGAAGTACATGGTCATGGCGTTGTCCATCTGGACCTGGACCACTTGACCCAATACAAATGGAGCGAAGGCGGTGAGGGCTAGTCGGACCGCTCGAAGCTCCAGCAGGTTGATGTGGCATTGAGACTCCTGAGGGGACCAGAGGCCATGCGCTCTGAGCTCCCCCAGATGGGCACCCCAACCCATCAGAGAGGTGTCTGTCGTTAGAGTGACCGTCGGCTCAGGGCGGACAAACAGGATACCCTCCTGCAGATGAACTGGAACGATCCACCACTGGAGAGCGTTCCCCATCTCCTGGGTCACTATCACTGGCTGGTCTAAAGGACCGGAGCGCTGTGACCACTGGCGGGCCAGCCCCCATTGCAGGGGACGCATGTGCCAGCAGACCCAATGGACTACGCTGGTGCAGGCCGCCATGAGGCCCAGGAAGTCCCGGGCAGGGCGCAATTGCCCAACCAGAAATGACTGGGCAAAGGAGGAAAGAACCTCGGCCCTGTCTGCCGGGAGCCGTCCTCTGGCTCGAAGACAGTCGAGCTCTGCCCCAAGAAACTGAACCACCTGCGTTGGCACGAGTTCCGATTTGGCCTCGTTGATGAGGCCAATCTGAGAGCAGACCTGGAGGGCCAGATACCTGGACCACTCCACCTCCAGCCTGGGGGGGGGGGCTGCAATCAGCCAGTCGTCCAGGTAAGAGTACACCTGGACCCTTCGGCGCCGCAGGAATGCTGTCACCACTGCCATGCATTTGGTGAAGAACCTGGGAGCTGGAGAGAGGCCGAAGGGCATGGCCCGGAACTCGTAAAGGGATCCCTCCACTCTGAAGCGGAGGAATCTCTGGTGGGACGGACAGATTGGGACGTGAAAGAACGCGTCCTGGAGGTCCAGAGAACAGAACCACACGCCTCGTTCCAATGATGGAATTGTCTGAGCCAGAGTGATCATCCTGAAGGTTCGAGACCTTAGGAACTTGTTTAGGTCGTGTAGGTCTAGAATGGGGCACCAGCCCCCCTCGTCTGTTTAGGGACCAGGAAGTACCTGGACACAAACCCTGGGTCTGAAGGAGGATCCCCAACCTCCCTGATCACCTCCTTCTGGAAGAGCAGGGCAATGTTGGCTTGACGAGCCGACAGAGGGGTTGCGGACCCTGTAGCCCTCCGTGAAGCGACGGCTCTGTAGGGTGGGGACTGCTCGAATTCCAGAGGCAGACCCTTTCCTACCACTTCCAGCACCCAGCGGTCCGTGGTGATATCAGACCAGGTGGAAAGAAAGTGGCGGAGCCGTCCACCTACGGGGGGAACGCAGGGAGGAGTGACAAGGTTGGGGTCGACACCCCTCAACCCTTTACTGGGCAGGCTTGGAGGAAGGACTGGCCAAGGAGCCTCCTGGACCTTTCCCTCCTGGCTTCCTGCTGGAAGAAGTTGCAGGCTTGGCTTTGGGGTGCCAAGTGCGAGCCTGCTGGCCCTGATGCTGGTGTTGCTGGGCCGGACATGCCACAGGGGCTGAAGGCCGAAAGGGCTTACGTTGCTGCTGGCGGCCTTTGTCCTTCAGGGCAGACGTGACAGAGTCCAAGGTGGTGTTGGACTTCTTGATCCTTTGCAGATGACCCTCCACCCTGGGACCGAACAAGTCGGTACCCAAGAAGGGACCTACTTCCTGGTCCCATGTACTTGTGAGCCTACAGGCTGTTTTTTTTTACCAGTCAGCCACTTTGTTGGCAAAACACCTGCTAGTTTTACACCAAAAGCCTTCTTAAAGGCTATTATAAGGCATTTAAGTGATAATTTAGTACATCGCGAAACCGGAAGTAGCGTTGCGACGTACTTCCGGTTTCAGACTCTTCAAAAGCACTCACACTAGTGAGCGCGAATTAGATTGCAACCAGAGCTGTGCCACTGAGAAATATACCATTTGATGCTTATGTGATTGATGTCTTTGCAAACTTTGTATTAAATTGCATTGAACTGTATGCTGTACTAATAAGGGTTGCCTTCTTGCAAAGGGCTAACTCCTTGGTTGTACACTGCAGAATTCTGGGATAGTGGAGGACCACCTATTTCTACTTCCTGGTCCCATGTACTTGTGAGCCTACAGGCTGTTTTTTTTTTTTACCAGTCAGCCACTTTGTTGTCAAAACACCTCTTAGTTTCACACCAAAAGCCTTCTTAAAAGGCTATTATAAGGCATTTAAGTGATAATTTAGTACATCGCGAAACCGGAAGTAGCGTTGCGATGTACTTCCGGTTTCGGACTCCTCAAAAGACTCTGACGCACTAGCGAGCGGGCGACAGGCGGGGTCAGCCGCTGAGATGCGCTGCAGACACGACGCTCAGCGCATGTCTTCCGTTCCCGGGGAAACCGGGAATAAGGAGTTTTCGTTCATCACTGGGAGCAAAACAGGTAATGCTACCAACACATCACTGAAACAAACACTTTTTAACTCTGAGTGATAATCTAAGAGAAAATATAAAACTACCTAGCACAATGAAGAAAGTAAATAAAAATGTGTATAACCTGCTCTATGTTTACCACAGGAAAGCAAACACCCAGTTATGTTTGTGATAAATGCCTACCAGTAGAAAAACTTCAAGAGGAAATTAAACGCTTATTGCCCAAAGACAATTTACAGCCCAAAATAAAAGCACTCGAGGATTACATAGACCAAATGTCCTTGTTAGTGGAAAATAATGCATCTATCAGCCAAATGTCTGATAACCCACTATGTTCTAACAAATCACCAAATAAATGCATCTTTACCAACTTAGTAGAATCCCCAATCACTTTTTCTACCCCCTCAAACAATAAACCAGATGAAAACTGGTCTAAAATCCCCTACAAAAAACATACAACAAAAACTACAAATTTAAGTACAAAAAAACAAGAACTGGCCATGCGTAATTCATTTGAAACTCTAAATTTTGTAGCAACCGAAGGACAAAGCACAGACAAACAAAACTTGTTACTAGACACAGAACACAAAATCAACGCACCTGAAAAAAACAATGTAAACATAAAAGAAACACCCCTTATGTGTAATTCAGCAACGAACAAAAAACAGGTCATCGTACTGGGAGACTCTATCATTAAATATCTTGACAGACCAATATGTAATCCCGACAAACAACAAAGAATGTGTTCGGAGTTTTAGAGAGCCAGAATAGCAGATGTAACAAGAATGGCTAAACCAATATTAGCAAAAGCAGAAAAAAATCCTCTGGTGATATTTCATGCAGGCACCAATGACATTAAAGAATCTAATCTTATGCAAATCAAACAAAATATCGTAGCATTAAATAACATCTTAAGTAAACATGGATGCTTAGTATGTATTTCAGAGGTATTACCTATCCCTAGAGCCACCGAATACACCACCAACAAAATTAAAGCCCTAAACGAATGGCTACGAAAATGGTGCTACAAACAAGATATTAAATGTCTAACCCATTGGGAAGAATTCGAAAATAGACCATCCTTATACTGTTGGGACGGGCTACACCTCAGCAGAAGAGGGAGTACAATACTAGGGCAACAAATGAATGCATATATAAATTCCCATTTAAACTAGAAAGAAGGGGGGAGTCTGGGAACTCATCTCATTCTCTAGTTAACAAAGCTAACCTACCACAAAACTATAACTTCAATATACTCAGCTTTAACGCTAGATCTATGACAATTCCTAAACATGCTGAATTAGAAATACTAACACACACTTTAGATTTAGCTATAATAGCTATAACTGAAACTCGGGGAAATTTAGAAAAAACCTGGTTAACAGAGATAACTGGGTATAAACACTTCTTCAAAAACAGAAATAATACTAAAAAAGGAGGTGGGGTCAGCTTATATATAAGAAATTACCTAAAACCTTATCAAAAAGACTCCAACCCCTGTCTAGAAAGTGTATGGGCATATATTCAAGTTACAAATTCACACAAAATACTGATAGGTACCTGCTATAGACCACCAGCTTCTGACCTTTAAACCACCAAACTAATATCTGAGGAAATACAGCAATTCTCTGATAGAAATGACATAATGACTTCAACTTGCCAACTATAAACTGGATTACATCAACTGGTTCAAATCTGCATGACAAGCAATTTATATCTGTTGTGACTGAACAAGGATTAAAACAGAAAGTGAATGAGCCAACCAGGGAAAAAAACATATTAGATCTAGTTATTACCAACCTAGAAACCCCAGTATCTGACGTAACAATATTGACGCCAATTGGAAACAGTGATCATATGACAATATACTTTTCTATCCAGCTACCCTCACAACCAAAAATAAATAACATTAAAGTAAAACAATATCATAAAGCAAACTTCACCCTTATCAAGCAAGAGCTGGGAACAATCAAATGGGAACGAATTTTACCCCCTTTAAAAACAAATGAAGCGTGGGAAACAGTAAAACAAAAAATACTAAAACTTGATAAAAAACATATTCCTGAGAGACTTGAGTATAATAATAAAGGAAAAAATCCCCAGTGGTTTAATAAACATATAAAAACCTTAATATCTCGTAAGAAGAAACTTTTCTCCAAGCTTAAAAAGACAACATTATCTAATACAGATAAAATACTAGCATCCTACAGGAAAACAGTTAAAAAACTTAAAAAACATATAAAAATAGCAAAGCGTAATCTCGAATTCAAGATAGTTCACACAAAAGATTCCCATAAAGCTTTATATTCTTACTTAAACAAGAAAAAGAACTGTAATAACCAAATTGGGCCCCGGTCGTAAACTCACAAACCATTACTTCTGACATAGAAACAGCTACTGAACTTAACAATTACTTCTCTACTGTCTATACACATAAATCAAATACCATTATTATTCCCCTATCATTGATATAAATACAGAAAAGATTTCAGAAGACGATATAAAAAATGCAATCAACACACTAAAAAACATACAAGCCCAGGACCTGATGGAATCAGTTCTAGATTCCTAATAGAAACAATAGATGAAATTATCCATCCATTAAAAATACTATTCAACAAATCACTAAACGAATCATCAGTGCCAAATGAATGGCGCACTGCAATAGTAACACCAATTTTCAAAAAAGGTTCTCAATCAAAAACTGAAAACTTTAGACCCATAAGTTTGACGTCCATCCCATGCAAACTTATGGAAAAAATTATTAAGACCAAAATAGAGCATGAACTAGAAATATTAAAAATAACTGACATATCAGCATGGGTTCAAACATGGTTTCTCTTGTGTAACTAACCTTATTTCTTTCTATGAACACATCAGCTATCATTTAGATAATACACCAATGGACGTTATATTACTTGATTACAGTAAAGCATTCGATGAAGTTTCCCATTCCTTACTGATTAAAAAACTTATTAAAATAGGATTGTCACCCTTATTAACTTCCTGGATAAATCAGTGGCTGAATAACAGAACTCAGCGAGACAGAGTAAACAACGTAATGTCCAGAGAAAGGGGAGTGAGTAGCGGGGTTCCCCAGGGCTCTGTGCTGGGGCCTGTTCTCTTTAATCTCTTCAATCTCTTCATAGGGGACATGTATATATCTAATAATAACAAAATGGTAAAGTTTGCTGATGACACCAAAATCGGGGGTAAAGCTATCAGTCGAACCAAGGATTCAGGGTTACAAGCAGAATTGTTGCTAATTGAACAATGGGCATCTACAAATGAAATGAGCTTCAACGTCTCTAAATGTGCAACCCTACCCCTAGGAAAAAATAATCCACTACAAACTTACTATTTAAACAATTTGGCCATTAAAATCTCTTCAGTAGAAAAAGATTTAGGCGTCTTAGTTAATAACAACTTGTCCTCCACATCGCACTGTACTAAGATAGCCAATCAAGCAAAAGTCACCCTCAGAAGAATCAATAAAACATTTATAAATAAAACTGAACAGTGTCTACTCCCACTCTATAGATCCCACGTCAGACCATACCTGGATTACTGTTCCCCCTTTTGGAACCCTTATTTAATTTCTGATATTAATAAAATCGAAAATATCCAACATAAAGCAACAAAATTAATACCTCATCTTTCCAAACTTGATTACACTACTAGACTAGAACAAACAGGTTTACCTTCATTATCCCAAAGGAGACTTAGAGGGGATTTGTTATTACTATTCAATATCACAAAACACACAGAACAGATGCAAAACTGTGGACTAAAATATTCTACTAGAAAAATAGTTGCAAGATTACACAATAAACAATTGGAGATTATGAAAGCAAAAACAAATAAAAGAATGAACTACTTCACTATAAGAGCTCCTAAAATATGGAATAGATTACTTCAGGAAATAGTTGATTCACCCAACATTATGATTTTTAAAAATAAACTGGACAAATGGTTAACCAATCAGGGATGTACTCAATGATCCACACACGTGGAGGACAAATCACGATGGGCAAACCGCCTTCTTTTGTCCCATACTACCAAAGTACAAAAAGTCTGCCAGCTTGTGCTGGGTATCCGCTGTAAAGGTGGAGATCCGCAGCCAAACTCTGCAGTGCATGGCTACTGCGTCCGCTACTGACCGGGCACACGAGTCAGCAATGTCCAAGGAAGTTTGGGGCTGCTGTTTGGTCACCACCCTTCCCTGATCCCGAACCTGCTTGACCGTCGTCTGAAGGTCAGCTGGGAGATGAGGAAACACCTCATCCAGGGAGCCCAAAAGGGCGTGTGAAAAGTGTGCCATCAGAACGGCCGAACTGGCCTGACGAAGACCTAGGGAGGAAGCAGCATAGACTTTCCGCCCTGAGTAGTCCAATTTCTTGGACTCCTTATCAGGTGGCTTGTCCACATCCTGATCATTCCCGGAACGCCGGAAAATGCTGTCAGTCACTAGCCTCTCCGCGGAGGGGTGCTCCGAGAAACCGGAGAGTGAACCAGTGGGGACCACGCACTTTTGAGCCATCCTGGCCGAAGGTGCTGGACAAGAAGCTGGCCGCTGCCATAGCTCCAGGGCCGGGCCAACAATGGCTTCGGCCACTGGGAAGGCCTCCGCGGGGGAATCCCCTCAGTCCAGTATCTCCATGAAGGGATACTTGGCCCGTTTTGAAATGGGTTCGAGCTTCATCCCAGTGGACTCTGAGATGAGCCGAAGCATTCCAAGGAACAAGGATGGGCTCTCGTCCACCGACTGACCCCCAGTGGAGTCCTGGTCAAGTGGCCTGGAGAACAAGGAGTCGTCGTCAGACTCCGAGGAGTCTGTGAAGAGCTGCCGAGCGCCTGAGCCACCCTCCACCTGCCGAGGTCAATCGGGAGTGAGGGTGACTGACAACCGACGGAGCAAGCCCTGACCCGACCAAGAATCCTTGGCCAGGGCCGTAGTTTTAGGTTGTGGAGGCGGGGGTTCCACCACAATGGGTGGCGCAGCTGGTTTCGGCCGAACAACCGGTGCCGGCTTTGGCTCCTCGACTACAACAAGGGGTTGTTTCGGCCGATCCGGTGACAGCCACTTAATGGCCGGGGAAGGCGACGGAGTCGGCTTATTCCCGGTCAAAAGGAGCTGCTGCCACGTTAGATCCTCATAGCGCCAACGCAATTTGCGCTGAAGCCTATCCTCTGAAGAGGACGAAGACGAGGGTGAGCGGCGCCACCGCTTTCCACGGTGCCGAGACCGCCGATGTCGGCGGGATCAGCTGGACCTGGAAGAGGTCCGAGACTGAGACTGAGACCTTCGGGTGTTTCTGAGGGTGGGTCTGGGAGGGGCGGGGAAACCCTCGGTTCAGGGACCTTAACCGGGACTCTGGTACAGGAGGCACAGGCAAGTCCTCGGTTTCCACTGGGGAACTGGTGAAGAAGGGTTGTCGGTCTACGATGCGACAGCCCGTCTGATGGGTTGAGAAAAATCTTGACTGGCGGCCGACAGGTGTCTCAGCCGCTGACCTGACGGGACACCGTGAAGCCAGCGGCCTTAGCCACAACCTCGACCAAAGTCAGTGTCGACTATCCGAGGAAGGGACCTCTCCCGCCTCCCACGAACGCCGATGGTGGGACTTACCCTTGGAGTCCTTCTTTTTGGACTGACAGGAATGTCCCGAAGGCCCCTCTCCTTGGTGGAGAGGGACTGAAAAGCTCCTTGAACGAGCCGTGTAGGAGGAGCCCAAAGAGAGCGGGATAAATGCGCGACCGAAGAAGATGATGATGTGGCCTGGGCCGCTTCCTCCTCGAGGGTGATCATCTGTTCAAGCTGTTCAGCCGAGCCTGCAGCCGTGGACACCGCTCAACGGGCCTCCTTCGACTTGACCGGAGAATAACATTTCTCGGGGCACCCAAGTTGCAATCTGGCAGTGCGATCCTCTAAGACCATGGCTGAGAAGGACTTGCACAAGTTACAGGCCTGCGAATTGTGCTCAAGCCCAAGGCAAAAAACGCACGTGGAGCGGATCGGTCCGACATCTTCTTATTCAGGGCAATTGACGAAATCCAGGAGTCGATTTGTCCATCGTGAGCCACGTAGGGAAGATAAAGACCAAGTCTCGTAAATTTTATAATTAGTTTCAGGTTAACCGAAGAGTTTGGATCCAGGCCTAAAACGCAGAGCGCAGTGAGGGAACCTGAGCTTCCAAGCGGTAAGGGAAGATCTGGCGCCATGGGGCGGAGCCGAGAGTTTTACCACCTGGGTGGGTGGGTGGGAGGAGCCAGCTTGAAGACCTTCCGGCAAGATTTAAAGCGGCAAGGAACCTGCCAGTAAGTGTGGATTGATCAACATATCCATGTCCCCAGAAAACAGCCTTCTGTGCACAGTTCCCTATCCATTAGTCTATATGTTGTTATTGTTGTCACAATGGATATTTTTAAGGTTGCTATCATCACAGTGGAACACTGAACCAATCAGAGAGCAGCTTTTACAATGCTGACATCACAATGCCTAGTGCAGCACTGAAGCCAGTTATTAAAATTAAAAAAAGCAGCAAAATCTTCAGACAAACTGCAGATTTAAAAGCTATAACTTGTAAACTACTGTTGTGTATATATAGGGAATACATAATGAATTGCAATGGAATAACACATTTATCTCCACTAGTGAGTGGTTAAAACCCATATCTCATGAGTGGCAAAGCCACGAGTTAGTTATAAAGGTCTTACCACTCTTGTGGAGATAACTGTGTTATTCTACTGCAACCCATTATGAATTTGATATATATTACATCATTTGTAATGTTTTTACTAGTGTTTCACCTTGTTTTAGCTTAAAACTGCCTTTCTTTCATTTTAAGTTCTCTATCTGGCCCATTGTTCTCTGTGTTCTGGTTCCAGATTCTAAGTGGAAATAACATGTTCCAAGTTAAATAAATTGTGTTCTAAGTGAAATAAATGTTCTACGTGAAAATAAATATTTATCCCCAAATAAAGTACAGTTACACGAGAACTTACCGTAACAGTAGATCTTCAAGAGAAGCTCTTGCAGCAGGTAACACATATAGGACTGATGCCGGCCGATGGCAGGACCCCACGGCAAACTATTTCCAGCAGTACCCAGTGGGGGCCGCCCCTCCCCCAATATCCCACATGGTATATAACAGGTGGCGGTCCCCAGCGTGCTTCAGTTCTTGTACTGCCGGAAGCACCAGTAGATGAAACAACCGAGATCCAAATGAGGTAAACTGCGAAAGGCAATTTCTAATCCACTAGCTAGACAGAAAACACTAGGCGCATGCAGAGCGAGACACCCCACCCCCCCGGGGGAGAAGGAGGGAGGAAGTATTCCTGCTGCAAGAGCTTCTCTCGAAGATCTACTGTTACGGTAATTTCTTACGTAACTGTACTATCTTACTTCGAGAGGAAGCTCTTGCAGCAGGTAACACATATAGGACTGAGTCCCAAGCAGTATAAACTGGGGAGGTAGGAGAGAACAGAGGAAGGAAAAGAGGTACATCCTCAGGAGACCAGACCCTGCAGAACTGCAAGGCCGAAGCCAGTTCTGCGTCTAGAGGTGATGTCTAGACTGTAGTGCATGATGAAAGTGTGGACCGAGTGCCATGTGGCTGCCGCACAGATGTCCGAGGTTGATACCCTCTTAAGGGCTGCAAAGAAGGCTGCCACCGCTCTGGTAGAATGACCCCTGACCAGGCCCGACAGGGGTCTGTCGTACTTCTGGTAGCAGAATATGATGCAGTGCACCAGCCACTTAGAGACAGTCTGCTTAGAAATCGGACTGCCCAAGGAATATGAGGCAAAGGAAACAAACAACTGATCAGATGTTCTGGTCCCCTTGGTCCTAGACAAATAAAATCGCAATGTACAATGAACGTCCAACATATGGAGAAGCGCCTCACCACGACTGGAGTGGTCATGGTAGTAGACTGGGAGTTGAACATCCTGGTTCAACGTCATTTCAGACACTACTCTGGGGAGAAACTTAGGAATGGTGCGCAAAGCTACCCTGTCTTTGTGAAAAATCAAATAAGGCTCCTTACACATCAGGGCCTGTAGCTTGGAAATCGTTTGAGCAGAAGTAATGGCAACTAAAAGTAACGTTTTCTAGGAAAGAAAACGTAGCTCGCAATCCACGGCAGGTTCAAGTGGTGGGAGGTTAAGCTTCTCCAAGACAAACGGAAGGTCCCAAGGGGGAACAAGATCCCGAATAGGGGGCTTTATGTGAAGAATGTCTCTAAGAAAGGCCCGGGTCACCTCCAAATGAGCCACCGTTCTGCCCTGGACAGGAGAGTGCTAGGCAGAAAAAGTGGCCCAGTGTACTTTTATGGAGGAGTAACTCAACCTTGACTACAAGACGGATAACAGGATTTCCAGCAAGGTGTTAACCAGACAGGCCAAAGGATCTATGCAACGCGCTATTGCCCAGAGGCACAACCGTTTCGACTTCATGGCGTAAGTGACTTTCATGGAGGGCTTCCTCACCTCCCCCAGGACTTCAGCTATCTTGTCTGACAACCCAAACTGAAGCTTGGCTAAGTCTTGAGGAGCCAAGCATGAAGGTGAAGGGACCATAAGTTCGGATGAATGAGAGTCCCGTTGTCCTGCGACAGCAAGTGAGTCATATACGGAAGTGAAACTGGTACAGCCGCTGCCAGTTGCTGCAGCAAAGGGAACCAAATCTGGCGAGGCCACAGCAATGCTATGAGGCTCATGGAGGTCCCCTCCGAATACGCCTTGAGGAGGACACACTGAATGAGCGGAAAGGGAGGAAAAGCGTATAGGAATCTCCCCTTCCAGGAGAAGGACAATGCGTCTTGCCAGAAAGCACCAGGCTCAGGATCTAGTGAGCAAAAACTGGGCAGTTTTGCGTTAGCTGAGAATGCAGAGAGATTCAACTCTGGTGTCCCCCATCTGGCGAAAAGGTTGTCGACCACCGATCGCAGGAGCGATCATTTGTGTACTCAAGACCTTGTCCTGCTAAGGGCGTCTGCGAGTGTTTTGAACACCTGGAACGTGGATCATTGCGATGGTCATCTGGCGGGCTATGGCAAAATCCCACACTCTCACAGCCTCCCTGCATTGGGGGTAGAGTGTGCCTCCGTTGTTGGTGGCAGACCACCAGCGTATAGTACGTCTGGACCAGAAGGTGACCGGGCATGATCACACTGTCCAGGGCTTGGACAGCATAGAGAATGGCTCTCATCTCCAGGACGTTTATGTGGAAAGATTCCTTGGTCAGAGACCAAGACCTCTGAGTCTTGTGTACTCCCAGGTGCGTCCCCCCCATTCCAAGTTTGAAGCGTCCGTGGTCAGGACCTGTCCGGGAGCTTCCTTCTGAAAGGAAATCCCCTCCTGCAAGGCGGGAGATGTCATCCACCAGAGGAGTTCCTTGTGAACTGGCCCAGTTATGGAGACAGGCATGTCAAAGTCATCCCACCTCTGATCCCATTGTACCCAAATAGTCCATTGAATGGTCCTCATCCGGAGTCTTGCAAAGGTAACGATGGCAGCCGCCTTGTGACCCAATAGTTGGAGAAGCAACCTGGCTGGCACAGAGGAGACTGAATAAATCTGTTTGGCTAGAGCCCGAATGTGCTCTGTCCTGTCTTGAGGCAGAAAGGTCCATCCCTGGACGGTGTCTAGAAGCGCCCCGATGAACAGCAGAAGTTGTGCGGGGCTGAGGGATGACTTGGCTGGGTTGATGGTAATCCCCAGACTCCGGAACAGGTTGCAGATATCCCAGATAGCCACCTGAAGGCGAGCACTGGAGTGTGCTAGAAGTAGCCAGTCATCCAGGTATGGAAACATGTAGTGTCCCCTCCTGAAAAGCACTGCGGCCACCACCGCCAGGCACCTCGTAAACACCCTTGGGGCAGAAGAGAGGCCAAATGGCAGAGCCCTGAACTGAAAATGCTCGCTATGTTATGCGAACCAGAGATACTTACCGTGGCCTTCGGTGATCAGGATGTGGAGGTATACATCCTGCATATCCAGGGATGCTAGCCAGTTTCCCTGATGCACCATGAGAATCAGACTATGAACGGTGACCATCCTGTACACTTGTATGTGACTGACTGGTTCAGGTCGTTGAGGTCGAGGACTGGCCTCAAGTCTCCTGACTTTTTCGGGACCAGGAAGAAGCAAGAATAGAAACTGGTGCCCCTCTCATGTGGAGGAACTGGCTCTATGGCATTTTTGGACAGCAGTGGCTGATTCTCCTGACGGTTGGGGCCTGCATGTCCCACAGAGTGACGGGATGGGGGGGTGAAAGCCTGTCTGGGGGGGTGCACATGAACTCTGTAGAGTGCCCTTGTTATATGAGCTCATGAACCCACTGGTCGGAGGTCACTTATCTCCAGGCTTCTGGATAAAGAAAGAAGTGACCTCCCACCTCCTCTCCCAATGCAGTGTCGCGGAGAGGTGGGTTGCTCTGAAAGTCATGCTGCTGGAAGGGGAGGGAAAGCGGTGTGGGCGGATTTAGCCTGGCGAGAGGTGGAGGCCGAGGATTCCCTGGGGCAACCATGTCGACTGAAGCCACCCAACTGAGTGTGGGGTTGCTGAGGCTGTTGTCCCCCTCTGCCAAGAAAGCAAGACCTCCAAAACTGTCTCTGCTTCAGGCGGTACAGATTGCATGGTACGGACGGCCTTACCAGAGTTCTGTAGTCTACTGATGATCCACTCCATCTCCTCCCCAAAGAGGACAGTGCCCTTGAAGAGTGCATCTAGGATGTTGGATTGAACATCCTGCGTGAACCCCGAAACCCAGAGCCAGGAATGGTGCCGTAAACAGATGCCGTCACCCTTGCTGAGGTGTTCTCAGAGCTGTAGGCAGACTATAGCACATGCGTGCCCACATCTGACCCAGTCTGAAGAAGCTTCAAAAGTTCTGCCTTATGGGGGCAGTCGGGCACACCCTGCAAGATGTCCAGTCCTTGTTCTCAAAGAGTGTTCTGGAACTGGACCATGTGTGTCAGGAAATTTTAAACTCTTGATGCTGCAGGTGGCAGACGAGTACACCTTCCTGCCCAGGGTATCCAGCTGTTTGGACTCCCTGTCTGGAGGCTGGGTGCTCAGATGTTTGGACCTCTGCGAACTGTCATGAGCTGCTGAGATAACTACCGAATCAGCGGCAGGTTGCTCAGCCAAAAAGGGATGTTCCTTGGGAGCCCGATACAATCGGTCCGCCTTTTTTGAGACAGCTGTGGAGGAGTGAGGGCATCGCCAAGTGGCCTGTGTGATGTCTTCAAATGTGTCCACCATGGGGGGAATGACGACAGGCTTAGGGTCCTTTTGCCTGAGGTACTTCGCAAACCTGATACGCTCAGGGTCCAGGTCCTCCGAGTCCCATGAGCGTGACAGGGTGAATCCGCTTCAGAGTAGGACTCCCTCTGCACTGCTGCCAACAGCTGCTGAGCCAGAAAGGCTTGGAGAGACTTCTGTCAGTGGATGCGGATCCGACTGTTGAAGGCCTGGCAGTGGAGGCAGGACAGAGCATCGTGGTCTGGGCCCAGACAAAACATACAGGCCATGTGGCCATCCTTGGAGGGAATTTGGGTTTGCAAAAGGAAGGTCCTGTCAAACTAATCTCATAGATTTCTTTGACTGGGTAACCAGAGTGGTGGACCAAGGGGGAGCAGTTGATGTCACCTACCTTGACTTCAGCAAAGCTTTTGACACTGTTCCACATAGAAGATTGATAAATAAGCTGGGTAGGCTCGGGGTGGGTCAGAAGTTGGTCAACTGGGTGGCAAACTGGTTGACAGGCAGAAAACAGAGAGTGGTGGTAAATGGTATACAGTCAGAAGAGATTCAAGTCACAAGTGGGGTACCTCAGGGATCAGTCCTGGGGCCAGTCCTCTTCAACATCTTCATTAGTGACCTTGCAGATGGACTAGAGGGTAAGGCTTGTCTGTTTGCAGATCACACCAAGATCTGCAACAGAGTAGATGATCCAGATGGGGTGGGCAGAATGAGAAGAGATCTGGATAAACTAGCAGAATGGTCAGAAGAGTGGCAACTGGGATTTAATGCAAAAGTGCAAAATCATGCACATAGGAAGAGAAACCCTGAAGCCACCTATAGGCTGGGAGGAGTTGCTAGCAGTCACAAAGGAAGAAGAGACTTGGGCATCATCATCACTGATGACCTAAAATCATCAAGCAGACCTCTAAAGCAGTAGGTAAGGCTAGGGGTGTTAGGGTGTATTAGTAGGGTATCACAAGTCGTAAGAGGAGGTAATAACCTCTGTACAAGACACTGGGTTAGGCCCCCATCTGGAGTATCATGCAGTATTGAGGCCACACATTCACAAGGACATTAACCAAATTGAGGCAGTCCAGAGAAGGGCAACCAAAATGGTGCAGGGACTGCATCAGAAGACATATGAGGACAGATTAATGGAGCTCAATATGTATACCCTTGAGCAAAGGAGGGAGATTGGTGATATGATCGAGGCATTCAAACACCTTAAGGGCATAACAAGGTGAAAGAGTCTTAACATGTTTAAATATAAGAAAAATAGCAGGACAAGAGGACACAGCATGAGATTAGAGGGAGGCCGATTAAGGGGGAATGTGAGGAAATTCTTTTTCACAGAAAGGGTGGTGGATGCATGGAATGGCTTACCACAAGAAGTGGTGGCTATGAATACAGTGCATGGCTTCAAACAGGCATGGGATAGCATAAGGAGCAATACAAATGACTATGAATAGATAGGCCACTGACAGAGCAAAGGCTGATGGCACATTTATAAGGTAGAAAAAGAAATGGGCAGACTGGATGGGCCTTGCGGTCCTTATCTGCCGTCAACTTCTATGTTTCTATGAATTTGTTTTACCGCAGATGGACTTGTCTGGTGCCTGGATGGGGTAGTAGACATGCAGAAAAGCTGACGAAGGAAATAACAGTTGAAAGGTAATCTGGGGCCGAAATCACAAGACTAGCAGTCGAACTGGCAAGTGTTGGGCTGTGGAGCCTACGTTCGCACATCGACGGTGGGAAAGAACTGGAGAACACTGGGGACCTCCGCCTCATATAACTCGTGGGACGTCGGGGGTCCCCGCTGGGTACTGCTGGAAAAAGTTTGCCATGGGGTCCTGCGGCCGACTGGCATCAGTCCTATATGTGTTATCTGCTGCAAGAGCTTCCTCTTGAAGTAAGATCATGATTTATTAACCCAATTTATTCACCACTGGTGTTGTACATCTCAAATCTACAACAGCCTGCCTTAAAATAGGCACTTCCCTCATCAATTGTGAGTGGGCAGGACTTCATAACTCACTCGTGGCTCTGCCACTCGTGAGTTATGGTTCTGCCCGCCATCACACCTGAAGATAAATTTAAGTCAGGCCATTGCATATCCCCTAAATATTACTTCATGCACTGTATTCGTCAGTGTCCCTGCAAATTGCTAGCTATACTGCAAGCAGCAGCAAGATTTGACCACAAATACTCTGCTTCATGGCACCATATTTTACTGCCACGCTCTGAAGTTCCACGGTAACTGCACACTGACAGGGAGATTCTTAAACCTATGTACTGTAGCTCACCATGACCAAAACCACTGACATCGTGTGGCTGGCTCCCCCTCTCCCTGGGCTGAGAAACCGATGTGGCACACAGAGAAGTGCTACCAAGGATGAAGCCCATCCGTTTCAGTTTTCAGCCTCTGCAGGTGGTCTGTGGGGCCTTTCAGCACCATTCAGTCTTACAAAGCCAACTTTGGTTCTTTTTTGGTGATCTCTATATACTTCCCATGATGCATTGCATTAGCTAGGTATGTATAATTTGGCATTACTTACACTAGCAAATGAATTCCTCCGGGACACAAATGTGGTGAAGGTGCTTTTCCTATACTATCACTGTCAGTATTACTAGTCACTAGACAAAAGCTACAGGTAACAGCCGAATCACTTAATTTTGACAGTATGCCACATTTGTGGTCTACACCCAAAGCATGAAATGTCTGAAAGCATGCAACAAAACAACTCTAAATTCTGCATGCCAGACGGAGCTTTGCTCCAAATGCAGCACCCACCACACTGCAAGAAAAAAAACTGCCAGGTGGACAGTACTAACAGCCATACATCTACACAGCACGATCAAGCCCCAACAGGAAACAGAATCAACAGAATCAATTAGTAATCACTTAGCAATCACTCAGCAATGCTTGCATTCTTTTTGTATGGTCAGTGTAAAATGTGGTTAGACAGGTGTAACATAAAGCAGCCTGCTCTTCAGATAATCCTTACCAGAATTTTGCCGTCTGTTCTGTTGCTGTATGCCTTCATCAATTTAACCCAACGAAAAAACAAACACAAACCAGGTTTTACCAGAAAAGTAAGAGCTGCTACACTGCTATGCTTTACTATGACAAGACACCTGAAAAGGTGAATTACCAGTTCACTTTTGCTGCAAAGTTAGACAGTCAATTTGAAGACTCTTCTGCTTTACTGACAAGGCTTACTTTTTGGGAGGAGGGGCATTCAGTCCAGACATTTAATAATATAGGAAGATAATACAAAATTATAACATGGGGAACCCTGAAAATTACAACTGCAGCCACAACCACACTCTTGAGGCTGACAAAAGATTGGGGAGCAAGTGCCACTCAAAAAAATGCTAAAGAGGCAGGGTACTATGATGATGTCACGTGTGTGTGTGTGTGTGTGTGTGTGTGTATATATATATATATCTGTGTGTGCCTCTTTTTTTTTTTTTTAAATCACATGTTTCTCCTTCCAGACTTCAACCTCAATCTGCGCTCTCTTTTCTGGACACTGCCCTGCCCTGCGAGTAACCTTCAAATCCAGAGACCACCTTACGTGCTGACACCATGCATAACCCCTAATAGCAAGGGCCTTCAGGAAAGGGGGGGAGGCATCCCCCTAAAGTGTCCAAATTTGGTGCAATGTTGGTGTCTTCCTTGCTGGGTGGACAGGTGATGTGGAGCCCGAGTGTAATACAGAAGGGGGTCTTGTCAACATGTCTGACTGGCATTTTTCCTCCCCCCCCTCCACCAAGATACTGTCATCTATCTATTGCATATGCATGCAACAGGTGTGCTCACAGCTATGGTAGGGACATCTCCCCACTCCACCCCCAAACTGATGCTCCGCTCACTCTCACCCCCTTAGCTTCCCCAGGAGGTACTATAGTGGCAAGATAAGGGCAACCCCCACCTCGAGGAGGTAAGCAACCTGTGGGAAGCTCAAGCCTCCTCCTACAGTCAGATATCTAACTATCCAGGCTCGTTCCCGAACCTGGGTCACCAGCGTCATAAGCGGTAATGCTACCACTGCACTGTTGGGCCAGCCAGCCTCTGCCAAGCTGGGAATAACTAATGCTCTACAGTTATGACTAATCCCAGTGACAAAAGTGAAACGTCACAGAAAACTTTTTTTTTTTTTACTTTTTATTTGTATTTTCCATAAGCAGCAGCAGGAGTTTATACATCAATAAACAATATGTTCAGGTTATCAGAATCAAATGACACTTTAGCTGACAGTTTCTGAGAGGCCCTTCTTCAAGATAATTTATATTGCTTATACAGTGTTCACAGTATTCTAGGTTTTTTAGAGAGGTTACATATATAGTATGGTGATCTATTACTATGCTCCATCCCACTTCCACAAAGACAATAGCATTGTGTTCTCAGTATTCTAGTAAGCACATATCCAGAGAAGGGAAGTGGGGTGATCTATATCAGGCTGACTGGTTCCCATCCAGGTTTGTGACAGGACCTCCAAGGGACCGAGGCAAAAGAGGACAGAGGCATAACTCTTGTACCCTCCGTGTTCCTAAGGTACCAAATCTGGGCGCTTCTCAGAAATCAGGAGAAACCAAGGGGTCCATTTGTTCATTAGACTAGGAACGTTATCCTGTAGTCTAGCTGTAAGGTGTTCCATTTTGTATATATCATAGATTGCAGATTCCCAAGGAGGGATTTCAGGAGGTGTGGGTTTTAGCCATAGTCTAGATATGACTTTCTTAGCAGCTGCTAGAAGAATGCTGAGTAAATAAGTGTGGTGTGCGCCCCGTACGTGTCTCAGGATATGCAATAGCAGAGCCATTTCCAGAGTTAGAGTCTCCAGGTCCGTGAGCAATTCCCTCAGAATCTCCTCCACCCCTTTTCAGAACTGAGAGAGCACTTGACAGAACCAGAAAATATGCGAATGTGTCGCTACTTCACATCCGCATCCCCGCCAATATGAAGACTCACCTGAGACTGAATATTTGGCTGTGATTTGGGGTGTATGGAAAAAACGTATTGTTGTTTTCCAGGCGAATTCTCGCCAAATATAAGAGGATGTCGTTATATGCTGGCAGCGCCAAATTAAAGTCCATTCCTTTGGTGTCAGATCCATAATAAGCTCCGATTCCCAGTTAAGATGGAGATTGTCCAACTCTTGAGTGGGAGCACTTATGATGGCTTTATAAAATCTGGATGTCAGATGTCAGGAAGCGAAATCCCCTACTAACTGGGGCAGGAGTATAACAGAGGAGGAAGGGATAGATCTGAGACATTCAGACCTACTTCTTCGCTCAAAAAAATGGCAAACCTGGAGATACCAGAAAAGGTCCTGGCCAGAAATGGAGAATTCCTCCCGGATTTGTTCAAAGGACTTAAATACAACTCTTTCATAAAACTGAAAAGTATGGGTCAAACCCAGACTCTGCCATCTCCCAAATGTATTATCCAGGAGAGAGGGGGAGGAATCCCAGGTTACTTCCCGGGATGCTTATCCATTTTGCGCCAAATCTGTTACCATCTGGTGCCAGGATCTTAGTCCAGCTCCTTAGTATTGCTTTAGTGAATGTAGAGCATTCTCCTGAAGAGAGAGAGAGAGAGAGAGAGAGAACCTTGGCTGGAAGACCTGGGTTTTGTTTAGGAGAAAACTTGCTAATGAGCGCTCCACTCTAAGCCAACTTCAAGAGTCTGTCCGGGGTGAAAGCCATGTCGCTATATGCGACAGGGTCGTCACCAATGAATATTTATATAAATCCGGGACGGCAAGTCCACCTCTCTCCTTTGGGAGGTGTAATTTTTGAGGGAAAGATGTGCTCAGTTTCTAGCTCACAAAAAACTAGCGATCAGTTTATTCCATTTCTGACTATCTTTGCGTAGCATTGGTTGTGGAATGTTTTGCATTAAATATAGGACTCGAGGGAGTATGCTCATCTGTACTGCTTGAACTTTGTTCATGCGTGAGATAGGGAGATGTGTCCAGCGTTTTAAAGGAAAGCAGCCCAAAACCTGGGCTCCCTCCCCCGGACAGCTCACCCTCCGGTTTAGCTCTGACCAACAAGAGCAGAATTTTCATGCTCCGCAACTTGCTGTATTTACATTTTTAAAAATCGGGAACCCAGAAGTATGGAGGAGGCAGGGATGCTCCCTTTGCTGAAATGGTGCAGCAACACACTGCTCGTTTCAATACTTTTGTATTGAAGCGAGCGGTGTGGCGCTGCACCGTTTACACCTGGCACACACATGATATTTAGGTATAGTGTGTAAAAATAGCACTGGGCATAGAAAATAGGGAGATCATTAAATCTCTGTACATATGGGCACAATACAGGAAGGGGCAGTGGAGCGTCAGCATATCACGTTCTTTGCACTGCGGTCTCAGAAGCTTCATGCCTGCCTGATTGAAAATGCTGGCTGCACCCCTCCCAGTTGCAAAATTTATGAGTGTTAAGGTAAGAAAATGCTGGTCTACATTATGTGAATACAGGGAGCATCGGGGTGCTGACGCCCTCAACTTTGCAGCGATTGCTGCATTAACTGTGCCAGTGCTTTTCCTTTAAAGAGCTGGTGACATGTTCAGGAGAACTTTAACAAAACCTAATACTTAGACACAGTCCAGCTTGCATTTCCCATTAGTGCTGCATTCCACCTCCCCATTATTTATTACTGATGTCATCTGTATGAAAACAGGATCTTTGCTGCTGAAGAGTTCACCTATTCCTGTTGCTTTCTCCCTACCTGAAGTCACAGTGCACTGCTTGTGACATCACAGTTACTCCCATGGCAACAGACTGTGATGTCACAACAGAGGATTATGACTTAAAGGAGGGAGAAACTATAGAGGCAGATGGACTCTAAAGAAACTCAAAGCAATAATGATCATATAGTCATACAAATTTCCTAAGTAATAAATAATGGGGAAGAGAAATATACAAACTATAAATGGAATGTAGGCAGAGTTATTCCTAATTAGTATGCTTATTAAAGTTTTCTTTGAGGCGTCAGTAGCTCTTTAATGTTCTTTCCTGGTCAAAAATGTTAAAATAAATAAATGAATGTCACATTCCCGTAAGGATGTTATGATATATTGGCGAGACAGTAAATCGTTACACAGAAAAGAACAATACTGATACTGCAGATAATTTTCCATAGTGCAATAACCAGTATACTGCAATTTTCTTACCTATGACCAAGACTGCTCCTACTTTGTAGTCAAGGGTTCTCAACTACCTGAAACCAGCTGTCTGCCGTTCTGAATCCCTGTCTGAGACTGACATTGCCATCTGATATCCCAGACAGGGACTGCATAATGTCATGTAACAGAATGATAACTGTGGTGTTCTTGTTCACTGTTATTTTACCATGAAGAATATCAGGCTAGACTGAAGCTACGATTTACTCAGCCCCACACCTGATGGAGGACCAATGCCGGTCTATCTGTAGCCATGGATTAAGGATATCATGTAACTGAGAAATCCCTTAAATTTTTTGTTATTTACCAAGGAAGTAAGTTTTTTTTTTGTTTGGGTGGGACCTGCTCTTGTTTATATCAGCAGGAACGTTGCTTGAAGCACTGTAGGACATCGCTGGCACTGAAAGAGGCCTAGGTTCTATTTCTGGTTCTAATCATATATTTTGTGGGTTTTTAGGCAACAAAATACATTTATCCCCTAGACTGGTATAAATCTTTATTTTGCACAGTATCTTTTATGCAAGCTGCACCCCAAAATGCTTTACAAGATACATTTAGACCGCCAGGTTTCTCTGCTGTAACAACTGCTTTTTATCTTTTTTTATTTTAAATTTTCTTGGAGTAAATTTTAGTGTTTGGTTTCCAGTGTAGTAAACTGGGTACCTTTAACAGAGTTCTTTCTTCATACACATGACAGATGTAGCACGGAAACGTGCAGTGTATACTTCCCCACACTGCCCCACCAATTGGCAATGCACCTCAACCTTGCCATAAAAGAACAACCGGTTGTTCAGACTCCATGCTCATTCAGTCTTTTCTTACCCACACAGAGCTATCAACAAGGGTAAACATAGGTCCAAATGTGATGGTGGTTTTGTGATGTTAACATCTGTCTGCTCAGCACTGGACTGAGACCTCACACAACTCATTTCACACAGGCTGCCAAACATCTATCACATAAGAATGGCTTCTGGCCTCTACAGACCACAGTCAGATCTGACCAGTGCCAGGGTGCAAAAAATTCTTACACTTCAGATGTCGCCTGGCAGGCATTCTTGGCAGGAGGCACCTACATCTGCTTAGTGCCTGTCTACTGGGGCATCTAGTCTGCTACTGGCCTGATGAGATTTCTCTCCTAAACCCACCCATGAAGTCAGCCCAGGTAATGGCCAGATGACTCATTGAAAATCAGAGGAGTATCCCTGCATCTTCATGCACTTTTCCAGAACTGGTGCATGCACAGAACTGCACTCACTCCTGTTGACGTGAGCGAAGACTAGACTGCTATGAGCAAGTGAACAGTCACAGGACGCTGCTGTAGAGAAAGAGATGAGCGGTAACACACTAGTACCAGGACCTCTACATATACTGTATATTGTGCGCTTTTAATCTGTTATACCCATTTGATTGTTATATTTATACATGCATACTCTCGTATATACTTTTTATGACGTGTTACTATTTTATATCCCTTGACCTATATCCCAACTGTCACTCATTACTGTCCAAGCCTCTTATTGTTAATTGTATATATTATTTATGGTATATATTCCTGCCTTGTACATTGTTCACTGCATCTTTCTGATATGTTTCTCCTGAAAACCCCAGGTCCACTTCGAAAATGAGTTATGCTCAATGGTGATCGCCTCGTTAAATAAAGATTTTGATTGATTGATTGACTAGTCACTGCCAGCTACGATCCCTCTGTCAAGGAGCGCACTTGTGCTACCAGAATGCAGCCCACTAGAACATTTCATGGGGGTTTGATGGAGCAGCAGCAGACAGTAGCTAGCAGTGTGCCATTATGTGTGCGCATTAAAAGCCTTTTTATGCTCCTATGTGCCTGGCCAGCCCCCTTCCGAGCAGACCCCCCCAAACGCGTCACACCACCTGTTCCGGGACTTACCCTTTCATCTTCATGGCAGAGTGTTCTCAGTCATCAGTGCTGGGCTGGGAGTCCAGTCATCCTGCAGCCAGAGGGATTTTTCCTCCGTTTTTCTTCCCCTGTTGCCCCCACAGCCGTCCACATGTAGTAATTGGCATAACGGCGAGCTCTGCCTCCACCGAGATGTCCTCAAAAGCCTGTGTTAACTGGCTGTGTGTGTGCCTGAAGCTGCGCTACCACCTGTACACC
The DNA here is from genome assembly GCA_016271365.2 of Neoceratodus forsteri. Lineage (NCBI taxonomy): Eukaryota > Metazoa > Chordata > Ceratodontiformes > Ceratodontidae > Neoceratodus > Neoceratodus forsteri. The sequence continues at coordinate 80,902,917 of JADMNL010000030.1, forward strand.
TCCAGGTGGCAAGCAAACAGCGGGTCACCCCCCCGAGAAAGGAGAACGGTTTGATGAGACTATCAATTCTCCCTCCCCCGGCCAGCCCCTGAACGACCCAACTCCATTCCCGAACTTGGGTCACCAGCGTGGCAGGAGGTGAGGCGTCAACGCCTCAGCCATCCACGCCACTGGGCTGCTGCATTTAAGGGCCAATGCTGCAAGTCATTTTCAGGGCTAGGCATCAGGGTTTATGCACAGCATTAGAGGACAACTGAAGCCTAAAGGGCTTGGGCCAGAGTAAATATAGCATGGCTTGCAAATAAGTTTATGAGTATGCATTTTTAAAATATACATATCCCTCACGGTCAAGTAATGTATTTAAGAATCTCACACCTTGCATAGGTCAATATTTATTGTTTAAGGTTATCCCACTTATGTGATGCAGTAACATACTGTAATGCGAGTAGTTTTGAACTATAAACTGATGCACATAATTTCTGTTCGGTTTTGTTTTCACGCTGGTTCTTGCTAGGGCTGGGGGGAAAAAACATAAGGAAACTCACAACCCACCTCTCTCAGATGTCCCCTGATCATAAGTCAATATCCTGTCTAGCCCCCATAAGAACAGTGTACCCCCTTACATAAACAAAAGCAATAGTACACAGATGGATGGAAGAGTCCATCTGAGATGGAGAAGCCACCAAAGATAGAGCATAAAAAGAAAAGTAACACTGGATCAGTGGCGGAGCTGGGGGGGGGGGTCGCCCCTCCTGGCTGCCCCAGTGTGAGTAGTGGCGCCCCACCACCAGCTTTATTCACAGTTTAGTGCCCAATTGTGGAGCCTGTGATTGACTAAATGGCCCCCCCAGCTCCCAAATGCTCCCAAACCTGGCTCCGCCACTGCACTGGATCCTAAGTAAGGTAAAGAATATTTTATACCAATGTTTTGTTCTTTTTTTCTGGTATCAGACAGAGAAACATAGAACCTAGTTTCCTCAATTTTTGCCCCTGGAACTCCCAGTAACAGTGTTAACAGAGCATATCACACCCCTCCAACTTCAACCACGATGGGAACAGTGGTCTCTGCTGAAAGCCCAACAAGTTCCATTTGTATCTCACTCACAAGGGGAGCCACATTGTGATATGCTCCATCCCTCTTCCTGGACTGTGATCACATCCTCTTTGGAACATGTGAGCAAAAGTTCATAAGAGGACCCAAACCTCACAAGAGGATCCTGCCCCCTACTGGTCTAGGTCCCCCAGCCCCACAACCTGAATTCTCTGGGACCCTGCCCCCCCATCTGGTCCAGTCCCCCCAAGCCCCATCACCCAAATTCTCTGGGCTCCTTCCCCATCTGGTCTGGACCCCCAGCCCCAGCTCTCGAATTCTCTGGGACCCTGCCCCGCCATCTGATCTGGTCCCCCCAGCCCCATCACCCAAATTCTCTGGGACTCTGACTCCATCTGATCCAGTCCCCTCAGACCCATCACCCAAATTCTCTGGGACCCTGCCCCCATTTGGTCCAATCCCATCAGCCTGATCACCTGAATTCTCAGGGAACCTACCCCCATCTTTTTCTGTCCTCCCAGACCCATCACCCGAATTCTCTGGGACTCACCCTCTCCACCTTCTTCCATGGCTTACCCCTATGGTGGGCCATCAAGGTTGGCCAAGCCCCACCAGTGCAGGATCCAGTGGCAGAGGGCACCCAGTCAGCAGTGTGGATAATGCGAAGACCAGACAGTCATTTAGTGATTTTCCTATTATCTCACCAGGGATGCACCGTGCAATACAGCATCGGCCATGTGCAGATGCACAGTTGTACCAGCATTTCATGACGCCCCTCCCAAACTAGTAACTCCTGTTGTTCTGCCACTCGGGTTTCGCTAGGTGGCAGGGGCGGTGCAGATCATACTGCTCTCCCTTAACAAATAGGAAGAGCTGCCAATAGGACACCCAGTCCTCCTCCTCCTGTCCCCCGATGATCCAAGCACAATCCCAAACCCGGGTCACTGGCACTGCGGGTGATAGCACTACCGCTTTATGGGTGACTTAGAGAATGCATTCTTATAACGTATGAGACAATGTAACTGTTTATATTTATTTAGTTTTTATTAACCAGGTAAGTGCACTAGAAAATTAAATATACTGCATATATATGTATTTATATAGAGAAAATACCTTTTGAAATTTCATGCATCTGCCAGATTTTGCAGAATGGTTTATTCATGAAGTCTGCATAAGACTCTTTCATCAGGAGTTTTTTCTGTTTTTCTTTATAATTTCTTTTTATTAGTTCTTATTCAATGCAATTTGGTAAGGGCAGTAGATATAGTTAATTACAGCAGTAAGTAGCACCAGGGACATATTATCAACAAAGCATTTGGTGATGTATAGCCCCAGGTAAATTTTCATACATTTTTGGTAATGAAACAGGTACAAATCCTATAAAACTCTCTCTAGTTAACCCTACCTCTCTCTGTACAGATCTTAAAAAGCTACAAGAAGCTGATTCAGAATGTCCTCCTCTCCCTTATCTAACTATCTAAATGACTGAGAATTCATATTATGGAACAAATTCTGTATCATATTGCATTATATAAAGTACCCAGGGTTGCCATCTGGTTCTAAACTGCTGTATAGTGCCATTTATTTTATTTATTTTTCTGTAAGCACTTTTCAACCACTGGAGCCCTGGCAGGCAGCTAAAGCCCTCCGATTGGAGGGATTCTCTCTCTCCGGTCCTGCTGCTCCCGAGCTAGGTGGCCCCCAGTAGTCCCCCCACGGCAGGACCAGGAGGAGGTTGCCAGCTTCTTCCCCCTTCTGGTGACCTAATCCAGAATCCGTGGGATCACTCCCAGGAGCGGCGGACCATCATCGAGCCTGCCAGGCTCATTTTCCTTTTTCACCTGCCCCCCCCTTCCGACGTAAGGACATCAGCTTCAAGCCTCCCGACCCATACTGTCCTCCAGCCACCATCAGAGGGCAGTCAGCAAGTGGGACGACTAGTACCCCTCCCCCGGAGAGAGGAGAGTAGTCCTCCAGATGCTTAATCCTCTCTCCTCCCTGCCAACCCCTGGCGGCCTAGGCTCATTCCCAAACCTGGGTCATCGGCGTGGCGCGAAGTGTGGCACCTAGCACCTCAACCCTTAACGCCACCAGGCCTGCTTGTATAGCGTCATTTAAATATGCTGTATTACGTTCTACTGAATATATTTAATTGACGATAGCATCATCAGGATTTTTTGACTTCACAGTGCATTTGTTATGACACCATAAGCAAGGCAAGACACTTTTTTGGCCGCCTTCCCAGAGGCTCAGGGCACCGTATAGAAACAAAATGGACCAGAAAATAAATATGAGGTACAATAAAACAGAAAATCAACTAGTACCTTAAAAGTAATTAATAAGTAGTTCTGAAAAGCGACAACATCTCTGCTGGATGCTATTCAAAAAATAAATAAAATTAATAAAGTAATAATAACATTAAATCAGCTCAGGAAGTACCCCAACTTAGACAAAAGTCACTATTGTGTTGGCAGGATAGTTGTGCTTACCATGACTACAGACTGATCTCAAAACCTCTGCATTTATGAGATCAGTTGTGCGCAGTCAAATTTTTTTTTAAACGGACAATAGAATGAGTACTTGTGAATGTGGAATATCTAAAAGACTGTTAATGGGATAAAGTACAAAATTTGTAAAACACTGGAAGCAAATGAAATTGCAAACAAAGTTGCTGTATGCAGTTTTTAGTGTACACCATACAGCTGCTAGCCAGCCAAATCAGCCTCTGGTATTCTGAACCCAGAAAGAAAGCATGCATTGTCTGCACAGGTTATAACCAAGACCCAAAGGGTTTAGCAGTCTTCAGAAGGGACTAAACTGGTTTTAATCAAATCAGCCTTCATGTATTACACCAATATAGTGGGATGTAGGAAAGAGAATGCTCACCTGATCCCTTGTCTCAGCCTCTTGGATCTGAACTCCCTGCAACTGTTTCTCATAATTAGAGCACATGTCACAGCGTCTTCCTAGCTTGTTCCCAGCATTATGAACCTGTAGATGAACAAAGAACTTTATGTAAAAACAATTTATACAACACGGTCTGAAATGGACACCGGCCAAAGACTGGTAGATTTTGTAATGGGCCAGTAAAATGTTCCTTTAACTAGCCCTGCTTGCTTATACTAGAAGAAGTAACATTTCAGGAGGGCAGCATGGGGAGACTGTGCAAAAAAGGATCAAGAACAAAGTGTGTGTGTATGTGTGTGTGTAGGGGGGTGGACACAAATTCACTTGCAGAGAGCACAGAAAAGTGCACTGAAGGGACCAGCAGCTCTTAAAGTGGACAAGGGTATGGGACCGGAAGGGATACACCCAACAGCACTAAAGGAACTCAGGGAAGTGCTAGTTGCGCCACTGATGGCCTTATTCAACAGTTCACTGGAAAGAAGCGTGGTTCTGGAGGATTGGAGTTGAGCAGATGTGGTCCCACTCCAAAGAGCAGCGGCAGGGAGGCCAGCAACTATAGGCTGGTCAGTCTCACATCAGTGATACGGAAATAATGAAACCCTGGTAAAGGAAAGATTGGTAGGGTATTTTGAATCCAATGGGCTAAAAGACCAAAGGCACATGGATTTGGGGTGGGGGTGAGGTATGCCCAATGAATATGATTCATTTCTTCGACTGGGTAACTGGGGAAATAAATCGGGGAAGGTAGTGCATATGGCCTATCTAGACTTTAGCAAGTCCTTCGACACTGTGCTGCACAGGAGACTGATAAAGAATTGGAGCAGCCTAGGGTGGGATCCAACGTAGTAAATTGGGTAAGGAACCAGTTAATGGATAGGCAAAAGAGAGTGCTGGTTAATAACACTCACTCAAATGAAGACAGAGTGACCATCGGGGTCCCATAGGGCTCAGTACAGGGATCAGTCCTCTTCAGTGTCTTCTTAAGTGACACTGCACATAAACTGGAAGGGAAGGTATGCCTTTTTGCAGATGACACCAAAATCTGTAATACGGTGGACACTCAAGAGGGAGTGGAGAGAATGCATAGGGACCTTGGGGAAACTCCAGGAGTGGTCAAGAGCATGGCAGTTGGGGTTCAATGCCAAAAAAGGCAAAGTCATGCACTAAAGCACAGGAACCCAGGAGCTGAGTATAGGATGGGGGGGGGGTACTGACAGTCACTAAGCAGGAAAGGAACCTTAGGGTTATCATAGTTGATGGCCTCAAAGTGACAGGGCAGTGTGACAAAGCAGTAGGTCAGCCAGTGGGATGCATAGGGAGAGTTATCTCCAGCAGGAGGAGGGAGGTGGTGTTGCCACTGCATCGCTTGCTTTTGAGACCCCACCTGGAGTACTGTGTCCAGTTCTGGAGGCCACACCTCAGAAAGGATACAGACAGGGTAGATGCAGTCAGGAGGAGGGCAACTAAAAATTTGTAGGGGTTGGATCAAAAGCCCTATGAAAAAAGACTGAGGGATCTCAACATGTACACCCTGGAAGAGAGGAGAGAGAGAGAGAGAAAGAGAGAGGGACATGACAGAGACCTACAAGTATCTCAACAGGGTGAATGGGGTGCACGAGGGGAGTCTCTTCCAAATGAGAAAGAGCACCAGAATCAGAGGGAATGCAATGAAGCTGGAGGCGGGGGTTAAGAGACATGTGACAAATTACTACTTCAATGAAAGAGTGGTGAACACCTGGAACAGACTGCCAGTAGAAGTGGTGGAGATATAAATAGTAGGGGCCTTCACGCATGCATGGGATAGACATTGGGGAATATTAGCAAACAGGAAGGAAGGTCACCAGAGACCAGTTAGTGTCTGCGGAGACAGACTATGCTAGGACCATCTGGGCAGACTGAGTAGGCCAACCAGTCCTTTTCTGCTGACAAATTCTGTTTTTATATGTTTCTATTTCAGTACGTAAAGAATTTGGGCCAGTGGTTTGTCGTGGAGGTCAGCAGAGCTTTCCAGACATTATTGTTGCTGACTAGTGATTGCAAAAATGTATTCCGACAACCTGAACATAAAGAAATTCCCACAGTGAAGGAAAGTATTTCTCAAGTAATTGCCTCAGACAACAAAAACTGCACGCAAGCACACAGGGATTCCTCAAGCTGTTGATTTATAGACATGGAGAAAAGAAATCAAGTTTCTTCTTGACACATATTGTATAGGCCAACATATCATATCATAACATGAGATAAAATGACATAACATGTCAGACAAACCTGACAGTTTTCTTTCACTGGGTGATAAAGGAATTAGACAAGGGCCATGCTGTGGATCTGCTCTACTTAGACTTCAGCAAAGCTTTTGACTCAGTACCTCACAAACAATTGCTCAAGAAGATGGAAGACCTGGGTACAGCTAAACCCATAGTGAACTGGGTGGGTAACTGGCTAGAGGGGAGGCAGCAGAGGGTGGTGGTCAGTGGGGTTAAATCAGAATAGAGGGAGGTTATGAGTGGGGTTCCACAGCAATCAGCCCTACGTCCAGCCCTCTTCAACATGTTAATGAGTGACACTGGAGAAGGAATCCAAGACAGGCTGTGTCTCTTCGCAGATGACACAAAACTATGAGGAAGGGTGGATAGTGATGAGGAAATAAGGGAAATGCAGATAGACCTACAAAAGCTAGAGGTGTGGTCAAAGGTCTGGCAGTTAAAATTCAGTGTTAGAAAGTGCAAGGTAATGCACCTAGGGAAAAAGAACCCCCAGAGTACTGGATGGGAGGAGAGAGACTTAGCTCTACAGCTGAGGAACAGGATCTGGGAGTTTTCATTAGCAACTCACTTAAGCAATCGAATCAGTGCAACAAGGCCTATAGCAAAGCTAACAGGATGCTGAGATGTATCGGGAGGGGTACTGATAGCAGAAGAAAAGAGGTAATACTTCCTCTCTACAAATCCCTGGTGAGGCCTCACAGAGTACTGCACCCAGTTCTGGAGTCCTCACCCCAGAAAGGATAAGGATAGGCTGGAGACAGTGCAGCACAGAGTAACAAAAATGATTCAGGGCCAGCAGGACAGACCCTAGGAGGAGCGCCTCAAGGCACTAAATATGTATTCACTGGAGATCAGAATGGAGAGGGGAGATATGATAGAGACCTTCGAGTTCCTTAAAGGAATTAACAAAGTGAACTGCGGGGAAATGAAAATTACGTACCTACCGTCATTGTGATCTTTCTGTGTATCTTCACCATTCATCACATATGGGTTCAGGGCCGGAGGTCATGACCCCGGGATTTTTTTTTTTTTGATAGGTGGAGTCGATGCACCATGAGCGCGCCCTCGAAAGCCGGCATTGATGCGTGGCACTCAGCGAGGTTGGCCTTTAGGCGATGATCGCCTGCCTGCCAGTTCTGAGTCGCTGGAGAGGTAAGAGGAAGAGAGTGGAGGGTGAGACAAGGAAGTCCAAGGGACAGGAAAAAGGAAAGGATATAAAACTAAAAGGAGAAATAACGACTGAGAGGACAGAAAGAGAGAAGTCGGGAACTAAAGGGATTGGGAGGGGCTCCAATTTCTGGAAATAGAGGAGGGACGTAGGGTGGGATAAAGAATTTAGAAGGTAGGAAGGGAGCAGAAAGGGTAAACTTATCCCAGACCCTGGTCCATCTCCAGATTGTATAGGAATTGCAAGGAGTAGCCAAAGGCTTCTTGCCAGAATTCAAGGCACAGAATAGCTGGCAAAAACTCCAGATGAGCAGAGTCGGCTATCCTGGGAGAAGGACAGTGCACAGGGGATTAACACCCTCTGAAGGAAAACATTTTGGTGAAAAGGGAAAAAGATTTTTTTTTTGAAGGGTAATACAAAGGACAAGAAAAAAATGAGATGGATGGGAAAAAGGAGGAGGAGAGAATGGAGGGCAACTGCCAACTCCCACCCCACAGGGGTGGGCTAAAGCACTGGAGAAGGAGTGCCCCCCATGCTGACCACTCTCCTCAGAACCTTATCCCCCATGTGCCCCTTTTCACCCCACTCCTAAGAGAGGGGGAGGGGGAGGTTGGGCACAGAGAGGGAGGTGGACCCAGAGACTGGGGCCCCAGGGGGATGGAGAGCGGGACTGTGATGAAGATACACAGAAAGATCACAATTACGGTAGGTAGGTAATTTTCATATCTTATCTGTGTCAATCTTCACCATTCATCACATATGGGTGAGTGCCGAGCCCCCCCCGAAGGGGGTTTTCTTAACACCCTAAAGGACAAAGTCCCTTAGCTCTCAGTGGGTGACACACTAAGAGGGAGAACCTTCAGGGCCTGAGGAGGCCTGAGAGTGGGGAGAGTGAGACGGGGACCCCCCCGGAGTGGGAAGGAAGTTTCCCTGACAAACGCTGTCTCGCTCTACGGGAGAAGAGATAGGTTCTCTGGTGAGTGGAGTTAATTACCCTACTCTGGGCCAAAGGTGACAACCAGGAAAGACACAGCCATGCCGTCCGCCTAGTGCAGATCGCTGTCTCTACGACCCTGGTAGCTACCTCGTTGGCATCATAGGATGCCCTCGCTTGGTGCCTTGCTAGCTCCAGGCCACGTGCAGAGTGTGCAATGGCTTGTCTGGTTTGCTCCATCAGGCAACGAGGCTGAGTTGACCTAACCTAGACCACAAGAACCTGTCATAGGCTGCATAGTGGGCCTGATGTGCAGAGATGGAAAGCAACAACTGTACTGAGTAAAAAGCTCTCCTACCCCAGAAGTCAAAATCCAAGGAATCTTGATCTGGGGGCTGGTCACGGTGAAGGGCGCGAAGCCCACCAGGAGTGTCCAACTGTGTCAATCCAGACTGCGGATGAGGCATGGAACCTGGAGACTCCGGGGCAATACCGCTGGCAGAGATCCCTAGGGGGCAGGAACTCTGGAGAAGGGCCTATGCCAGGAACACAACGACGCCTCCCGAAAAGGAGCAGGCCAGGGGGGGCACCACAAGGGTGGCCTCGCTGAAATCGCCTAGAAAGGCATGCGCCGAGTGCTCTGGATTGCTTACAGTGGAAGGGGTGAGATGCAAGTCCTCCAACATCCTCATGAGGAAACGCTGATACCAGCGAGATTAGCGGCTGGAGAGATGTGGACAGAAGGCTCCTCTCCCCCAGAAGAGGGGGATGAAGAGGTGGAGGGCACCGACTGCTCAGATGGTGGCTGCTCGGGGGGAGGTTGAAAAACCTGTCTGTCCATCGCCCTAACGTAAGCTGGGAACCGAGCAGCCACAGCCCTGAACTGTTCCCAGGAGAGAGGCCCGCTAGAACCAAGGATGCCTGGGAGCGCAGGAGAATGTGGCAGAGGGATGGGGACACAGCCGAGAAGAGATGTCGGCTGACCTCCGCCTGGGCTAAGGAGTGGACCAAGAGCACCCGAAGAAGAAAGTGCTCCGGAAGACTCTGCAGCCAACAGCTGCACAACCATTTCGGTACTGCCTTGGCTGCGCCCAGAAGAATCCCCCCCTGTGAGGTGACCGGGGCCGCATAGGTCCAGAAAGACTGTCCCCTACCTCAAAAGAATGGGTCTCTCTCAAAGAGACCGAGGAGGAAGCGCGGAGATCTGCACTATGGCTTCTTCCAGAGCCTGGGTGGGCCCCAGAAAAAGGTCACCGTGCAGACCCCATGCCCCTCGACAACTCGAAGCCTGAGAGAGCCCTCCTCCTCGAGAGGGCCAGCCTAGGTAGCCGACAGCCCTGGCCAGCACCCGAGGGAGCTATCCAGGGCACAGCACCCTCCCCTCCCGTAGAAGCTTTGATCGGCACCAAAGTTGGGTGATCCAGGCACACCGCAGGCGGGGGTACCACTGCTGAGGGGTCAGTGAATCCACCAAGACCGGGCTGCAGAGCAATGGTGGCCTGCACCACTGTCTGCTGGTCAGCACCCCTGGCCCCAGACTTGGCAGCCACCGACCCCAGCTTGTCGAGGACACTACAGGGCTGCCCACACCAACAGTCAACCCCAAGGAGTCAGACTGCTCGTCTGACTCAGAGCCCAACTCTGCCTCCGAAGAGGTAGAGGCCGAGGCCCTGTGCCAGACCGTAGGAGGGCGCACGATGCCATCCCTGCCAAATGGGGTGCCGGACTCCGAGACCACGCCCGAGCCAGTGCCCCCCACAGCACCGTGAGCGGTGCCCGCAGAGGACACGGTTCCAGCTCGAACAGCAGCCCCAGAGTCAGAACCAGTCACGGCGCCAGAGGACGGGGACAACATCGATGACTGCTCTGATGGTGCCATCGGCACCATGGACGGCGCCGCCCAGCTCCATGAACAGCGCCGATAGCAGAATCCGATGCCCCCATGGCTCAGAGTCCCGAGGCGGACATGGAGCCATGCTCAGCCTTGGCGCCGAGGTGAGAAGAAGACAAAGACGGCGCCATAGGGCCTCCCACAGCGCTGGTAGCAGTATCGGTGCCAAGAATTGTGCCGACAGCAGCCACGGCGCTGAAAGGCACACCGGCATCGAGGATAGCGTCGACTCGGGCCTTGTGAACCGTGGGTGCGACACCGGGGGAGCTTTCACCCCGAAGGGGCGACTGCCTTGGCGGCGCCTCCCGCCCGCCCTGCGAAAGGAGCAGGACAGGCCTCCTGCACCATGGAAGGAGCCTCGGCAACGACCAGGCTACAAAAGGCCGAGGCACCCTCCTCCTCGGTCCATGTAGAACCGGGAAAGGACCCGGAGGAAAGGCCGAGAGTACGTGGCTTTGGCCCGACGAGTGCACACCGACCCCGAAGTCGCAGCAGAGCTTGCCCCCCTTTCCACGCACGTTGTTCGATGACCCGGTGATCCATGGAGAAGCAGGCGTCGCACGAATCCATGACGTGAAGCGGGCCAAGACACGTAAAGCAACGGTCGTGCTGGTCGGTGACGGAAAATTTACGGCCGCAAGGACACTGTCGCATGGGAGGCCGTCCCGTCTTTGAAGTCTTCTTGCCCTCCAACCAAGACATGACCTACGAGGAAAAGAAACACCAAAAACAGACTCAGCGTCGCCAAGAATAAAAATAAATGGAAAGATCTTACCAAGCGACACTTAGTAGGCAACTAGAACTGGCAGGAACGGGACCGACGGACTGCGGCACGGAAGAATAACAGCAGAACGAAACTGCATAGGCGGTAGGCCTCAAGTTCAGTAGAGCTTCCACACGAGGTGACCTCGACGGCAGGAGATGAAGAACTGGCAGGCAGGCGGAGCAGACAGCGCCTAATGACCAACCCGCGAGCACCACGCAATGCATCGGCCTCGAGGGCGCCGCCGATGGTGCGTCGACTCCGCCTACCAAAAAAAAAAAAAAAAGAGTTCCCGCGGGGTCATGACCTCCGGCCCTGAACCCATATGTGATGAATGGTAAAGACTGACGCAGATAAGATCTATTTAGCCTGAATACCAATTCGTAGTTATGTGGACACGAATAGAAATTAACAGGAGGCAGGTTTAGGAGGGATGCGAGGAAGTTATTACTTTACAGAAAGGATGGTGGAACCTTGGAACAGTCTCCAGGCTGAGGTACTGGGTGTGAAAATAGTCAGGGGATTGAAGCAGGGCTGGGACACAATGAAAGGCACAGCGGTTACCGGGGATGACAGGACCAGGGAGGAGAATAGAGAGAGGACAGGGAGGGTTAGTACCCTGGAGGAACAGTAGGTTCCAGGGATTATAGGGAACTTGGGCAGACTGGATGGACCCCTCTGGTCTTTTTCTGCCATCATTGTCTATGTTTCTATAAACTGTACAAGATTCCCAAAGGCAGAGCAAAATTATATGCATCCTTGTTAAGTCCTGCATCTATCTTTATAAAGTGTGTAGAACTGGCAAACAAATGCATTCGTGAATTTTTGTGAACTTTCAGAAACCTTATGGGCTGCCTTAGCAGAACATTAGTGCACCAGCACTCCACATGCTTTTTGTATTAGAAGAAGAATGTTTCACTTGTATTAGTTGTGCAAAAGTTCACATCATTTTATTGGCCAGAACCATCATACAAAACACTTTGCATAGAAACATTACATGTATATTGCAAATACCACCAGCTGAATTCTTTCGGCTGCTGACCGTTCATTTAGCTGTACTGCTAATTTTTGTCTGCGCCTTCTAAGCTGCTATCTGAACAAACACTGCACACTTGTCCGGCTGTCATCATCACAGAAACCCAGATTAAAGTATTACAAAACAGCCTATCATATGTACCAACACCGAAACCTTACTCTTTAAACAAAAACAGATCTGTATCACCAGCTTCACCTTAAAGTCTTCCTCAAAAAAAGTAAACAGAACAATAATGTTGATGTCGGCACTACTGTTCCCACCATAGGACAACTGATAACACACAAGGGGAAAGCCAGGATTTGGTCAGACAAGAAATCCCATTTAAGAAAAAGTCAATGTTCAATCCACCATCCCAGAGCCCTGCTGTGCTGACTTTTCATAAACTTGTAGACCAGGAGATAGAGGCAGTATGTAATAAACAGAGGTAGAGGACACAGAAAAATCTAAAGAAAAAAGAATGGGATGCGTTATATGAGTTACAAAAGAACCTGCTAATAAAACCTGCAGACAAAGGGGCCATAACGCTCTGTGGAAGAGAAAAATACAAACAAGAAATGCTAAGACAACTGAATAATGCAGTGTTTTACCAGAGACTTGAAGGTGACCCAATGAGCGTAATTATGGACAAGGCAAAGTCATTATTTGAAAGAGCAAGTAAAAATTAATGGATTATAAAAGTGTAATGTCTTATCAGTAAACAACCCCATCAAACCCACAATATATCTGCTTCCCAAAATTCATACAAATCTTGAGACCCTCTTCCCCCTGGGAGGCCAATTTTTGCCAGAACAGGGTTGATAACAGAACCAATGTCCTAGTATGTAGAATTTTTCCTACGCCCCAACGCTGTGGAACTTAAATCATACCTAAAGGACACAGCAGATGTCTTGAGACATAGTGACATAATGACAAATACAGGGGGCACGATACTGGCAACCCTAGACATCGAGAGCCTCTACAGTGATACACCCCCCACAATGGGGGGATAGAGGGAATAAGCTATTACATAAGATCACATGACTCCCACCTGGTTCCCCCAACATCACAGATACTGGAAATGACAGAATTTGTGCTAACAGCCAACTACTTTTGTTCTGACACAGTATTTTATTCACAGTGTAAAGGGACAGCAATGGGGGCGATTTTAGCTCCAAATCTGTATACTGGACTCTGGGAAGAGAATTACATTTGGGACCGTGGAAAAATAGATGGCACAACAAATTAACAGTACGGAAAAGATATACTGATGATGAGTTCATTATATAGGATGGCTCTGAACAGGAGCTAAAGGAGTTTTTGACATATGTGAATAGATGTGACGAAAATCTGAAATTCAGTATGGTACAAACCACACGGGAAGTTCATTTTCTGGATGTTTCAGTTAAAAACACAGAAGTTCATTTGAAGACTACACTGTTAAACAGACAGTAATACAATACTGGAATATACTAGCTGCCACCCAGAACACCAGAAGAATAATATTCCTGTCAGCCAAATGCTTAAGGCAAGACGGAATTACAGCAGTGCAGAAGAATTTTGGTTAAAATCCAGAGACGAGTATGAAATTTGACAAGAGAAACTACAGACCAGAGGTAATCAACAAAGCCTGCAATAAGGCATCTAATACCCAGAGAACTGATCTATTACAAACTGGTAATAAATTACAATCAGACAAAAAAACAGGTTACTCACCTGTAAGAGTGGTATATGATGTTCATTCACACTAACTGGCAGTGTCCTTTCACTTTAAAGATGTGCCAGAAAGTCTTCAAGCTGGCTCCTCCCACACACCTGGGTGGTAACTCCCTCAGCTCCACCCTATGACACCAGATTTTGCCCGCTGGAAGCAGTGTTGTGTGCTAAAGCCAGGGGAGGTCGGATGGGTCCGTGTGGATGAACATCACATACCACTCCTAGAACTACTGTTACAGGTGAGTAACCTGTTTTTCTACGGACGTGGATATGACGTTCTATCCACACTAGCTGGCAGACTCCTACCAGTTGTCTGGGAGGTGGGAGGCAAGGCGCACCCCCCCCCCATTTAGGAAACAGACTGGAGAACTGAGGCCCCAAAACCAGCATCCCAGTGTAACTTGAAGTCGCTGTGGTAATAGGAAATAAAGGTGTGTGCTGACCTCCAGGTAGTAGCCCTGCAGATTTCCTGGATAGGGACGTCCCTGGAAGCAGCCACTGAGGCAGCGGTATGACAGGTGGAATGATCCCTTAGCCTTCCAGGAGGCTCCCTACCCGTCAACCTATAGCAGAGGTCAATGCAGGATACAATCTACCTGTCAATCGTCTACTTAGCTGCCGGTCTGCCAGGTGCGGCTTCAGCGTAGGTGACAAATAGCTGGTGAACCTCTCCCCGAATTCCAGCCATGCGCTTCTTGTAGTAAGCGAGCGCTTGCCGCAGGTCCAAAGTATGGAGCCTGTGCTCAGCCTTTGAGGTGTGATTGGTGAAACACACCAGAAGATTAATCACCTGATTAAGGTGAAACTCTTGACACAACCTTCTGGAGGAACTTTGGGTTGGGGCGCAGGACAACCTTGTCCCTGTGGAAAATCAGGTAAGGAGACTCCATCGAAAGTGCTTGGAGCGCACAGATCCTTCTGGCTGACGCGATAGCCACCAGGAAGGCGGTCTTCCACGACAAGTGTGACATCTTACACCTGTGCATCGGTTCGAATGGCTTGCCCATGAGCTTTGCCAAAACCAGCAGCAAGTTCCATGGTAGTGGTGGTGTTTCACACACTGGAGGAGAAATATAGTCAAGGCCCTTGAAAAAGCACCAGACCACCTTCTCCTGCACCGACTGCTGACCGGCCCGCGCCCAGTAAGCAGAGATGGCTGCCAGGTGCACCTTATGGGTTGTCAACTGTAGGCCCGACTGAGAGAAGTACCAAAGGTAGTCAAGGATGCTAGCCACTGGACAGGACAAAGGGTCCAGCCCCTTGCCCCGACACCAAATGGAGACATCTCTTCCATCTGAAGGTGTAGGTAGCACTTCCTGGTCGACTCCTTCCGAGATGCCTCGACTATGGTGAGGACATCTTCAGAGAGACCCAAAGCCTGGAACTCTAGCTGCTCAAGAACCAGACTGTCGCGCCGGCCTGTCGGCGCAGCGGTTGGATTTCTGCTTGCGATGCCAGTGACCCGGGTTCGGGAACGGACCAGGGTTGCTGGAGGGCCGGCCGGGGGAGAAGGATAGAGCATCCCATGGACAGCTCTCCTTCTGTGGGGGAGGGTGGGGAAGTGCCTGGCACATGATGGACCCCTGGTGGAGGCCGGGAGTCGCACAGCTACCAGCGCTAAAATATGTACAGGAGGCGGCGTGGACGCTGGACGTCATAGCACGGGCCCACCTTCCCAGAAAATCGGAAACAGGACAGCTGCCGGCCGCCCTCCATGAAGCCCGCTATGGCTTTGATCAGCCACTCAGGCCAAGCCCTCCGACCTATCCTGAAGTCTGTGGCATGTAGGGAGAGTGCAGCAGCCCTGCCATGGGGGGAAAACCACGGGGTTTCGGAAGGATTGTGGCCAATATGAGGGGTGGAGGACCGTGGCTCCATGACCGGACTGAAAGTACCGGGTGGCTAGCGGCTCACGGGCGGGGAGAAAATAGAACAAAAAAAAAAAAGAACCAGGCTGTCAGGTGCAGGGATTGAAGGTCCGGATGGAATATCTTCCCCTGATTGATGGAATGCAGGTCCGGGTGTAATGGAAGACATACAGGAGGGTGAGAGGTTTATAGGGCATTTAAGAATGATACCCTGTTGGAATCCACAGGCTTATGTAAAAAAACGCATGTGGTGAGGGCTAATAGAGGGCATAGTCTGCAACTCCAGGGAGAGTGGTACAGGACTACCAAGAGAGGGCATTGGTTCAGCCAGAGAGTGGTGAGCATGTGGACTGCGTTGCCGATGGAAGTGGTAGACACACCCACAATTAACATGTTTAAGTCAAGGCTAGATAAACATATGGGGCACAAGATCAGGGACTTCAACCACTAAATCAGTGGCGAGTCTATTATGCGTCTAGTAGCCATCTGACTTGTAACCAACTCTATGAACCTAAGATGCCTCGGGAGCCTGCTGCTGAGACTGAGGAGACTGGGGTACCGGAGCCACTAGGATCACCTGAGCCTTGTCCCTCCTGGCCTTGAACAGTACCTTACAGATAAAGGAAAATGGAGGGAAGGCATAGAAGAGGCCTGGGGTCCAGGGCCTCGAGAAGGCATCCTCCTGCAGCGTTCCCTGCTGAGGGGGGTGGGCACAAAACAGTCTCAGCTTTGTGTTCTTCCTGGAGGCAAACGGGTCCACCTGAGGGGTGCCCCACTGAGAGAACAAGCTGTGAACTACCTCCGGGTGGAGGGACCACTCGTGAGATGCCTCACCCACCCAGCTGAGGGCATCCGCCAGCTGACTGGAGGCTCCTGCCACATAGATGGCTAGGAGATCCACCTCCAGGCTGCGCACGAGGGTCCAGACATGAAGAGCTTCCTTGCACAAAGGCAGGGAAGTGCATCCCACCCTGTTTGTTGAGGTAGTACATGGCCGTGGTGTTATCCGTCTGGACTTGGACCACCTGGCCCCGAATGTGTGGAATGAATGCAGTCAGCGTTAGTCGAACTGCCCGGAGCTCCAGCAGGTTGATGGGGCACAGGGACTCCTCGGGGGCCCAGAGACCGTGGACTCTGTGTTCCCCAAGGTGGGTACACCGGCCCATGAGCGGCGCATCGGTCGTTAGGATGACCGTCTGCTCTGGGCGGATGAACGGGATCCCTTCCTGCAGATGTGCTGGGACTAACCAACACCGGATGGTGTCCCACATCTGCTAATCACAGTAACCAGCTGGTCGAAGTGACCCCTGCGCCGAGACCACTGGCCGGCCAGCTCCCATTGTATGGAGTGCATTCTCCAGTGGGCCCACTGGACCACGCTGGTGCAGGCCACCATGTAGCTCAGCAAGCGCAGGAAGTCCTGGGCAGGGCAAAAAGAGCCTCCGCCCTGTCCACGAGGAGCTGGGCTCTGGCTCTGCAAGAGTCGAGCTCTGCCCCAGTGAAGCTGATTACCTGTGAGGGTAACAGTTCCAACTTGGCTTCGATGACCAGGAGGCCAAGTCTGATGTAGGTCTGGAGGGCCAGGTCCCTGGACTGCTCCACCTCCTGCCTGGAGGGACCTGCTATCAGCCAGTCATCCAGGTAGGGATAAACCCGGACCCCACAGTACCTCAGGTAAGCTGCCACCACTGCAATGCACTTGGTGAAGACCCTGGGGGCCAAGGAGAGGTTGAAGGGCATGGCCTGGAACTCGTCAGGGTTCCCTTGGCTCGAAAGCAGAGGAACCTTCAGTAAGACAAACGGAGCGGGACGTGAAAGAACGCGTCCTGAAGATCCAGGGAGCAAAACCACATGTTTTGCTTTAGAGATGATATGATCTGAGACAAAGTTACCATCCTGAAGGTGCACGACCTGAGGAACTTGTTCAGGTCATGCAGATCTAGAATGGAGCGCCAGCCTCCATCCACTTTAGTACCAGGAGGTACCTGGAGACAAACCCTGGGTGTTCCAGAGGATCTGCGACAGGAACCATGACCTCCTTGCGGAGGAGTTGGATAATGTAGTCTCTGAGAGCTGACGGGCATGTCTGTGGAAACCATGTCCTCCCACGAGGCACAGGCTCGGCAAGAGGGTTACTGCTCGAACTCTAGAGGCAGACCCTGACCCATCACTTCAAGAACCCACCTGTCCATGGTGACAGCGGACCAGAAAGGAAGTGACGGAGCTGGCCCCCCACGGGAGGACTCAAGGGAGGCATGATGAGCATGAGGGAGGTACCCCTCATCCCGTCACTAGACAGGCTTGGAGGAGGAGGAGGGCCCAGCTGAGGGGCCACCAGAGCCTCTCCTTCCTGGCTTACAGACAACCGAGGCCACTAACTTGGGCCGAGGTCACCAAGCCTGAGCCTGCTGGCCAGCAGGTTGCTGGGCTGGCTTGGTGCAGGAGTGGAGGTGGACCGAAAGGGCTTCTGTTTCTGATACTGCTTGAAGCCCTTGGGGTCCTTCTGGGCAGATGTCACGGAGCCCAAGGTGGCACTGGACTTCTCGATGCATGTGAGGTGACCCTTGACCCCGGGCCCAAACAGGTCAGTGCCCAGGAAAGGGACATCTGCCAGTTTGTGCTGAGTGCCTACTATGAAGGTCGAGATCCCCAGCCAAGCCCTGCGACACAGGGCCACGGAGGCTGCCATAGAGTGGGCACAGGAGTCCCCAATATCCATGGCAGTCTGGAGCTGTTGTTTGGCCACAGCCCAGCCCTGGTCTCAGACCTCTTTGACCGTGGTCTGAAGGTCCCCTGCAGTGCACGGGAGACGTGGGCCATGAGGAGGGCCAAGCTCACCTGGCAGAGGCCAAGCAAGGAGGCAGCACAGATCTTTTTAGCTGCATGGTCCAACTTCTTGGACTCCTTATCAGACGGCTTGTCAACATTCCAGGTGTTGCTGGAGCGCCGGAACACAGTCTGCCACCAACCCCTCGGCCTCTGTGAATCCTGAAAGGGATCCAGTGGGCACCACACACTTGCAGGCCATCTGGGCAGAAGGCGCAGGGCAGCAAGTGAGGCACTGCCAGAGCTCAAGGGCAGGGCCAAGAATGACTTCTGCCACTGGGAAAGCCTCCGTTGGAGAGTCTCCCCGGTCGAGGATCTTGGTCAACGGGTAACAAGCCCGTTTCTGGATGGGCTCCATCTTCATACCCATCGACTCAGAGATCAAACGGAAGAGGCCCATGAAAAAGGATGGACCTTCATCCGTCAAGAGATCCCCCACAGACTCCACGTCAACCAGACAGGGGTGCAGGGAGGAACCCTCGGACTCCGTTGTCAAACAGTGATCGATCGCCAGAGTCCCCGCTGACCATGACTGCCAGCCGATGGGGAAGCCCCTTGGCCAACCGACACGCCTTAGTCAACGTGCTGACCATTGGCTGTTTAGGTGGCAGCTCCACCACAATCAGCAGAGAAGCCGGAGTTGGCTGCGTTGGGACCATCTTAATTGGTTCCATTGGTGGAGTTGTCCTTTCAGGCAACAGCCAGGTGATGGCCGGCATAGAAACCGGGGTCGGTCTGGTGCCAGTAAACACCAACTGTTGCCACATCAAGTCCTTGTAGCATCAATGCAACTTGCGCTGAAGCCTCTCCTCACCCGAGGAGGACAAGGAGCAGAAGAGCAGCGGCACCGCTTTCCTTGGTGCCGAGGCGGGAGCGCTGATGACAGCGGTACCGGCTCAACCCATGGGAAAAAGACCATGACCTCGAACTCGGCCGCCGGGGGGGAAATCGGTGTTGGGGCTTGGAGTGAGTCAGTGAATGCCGAGGCTCCTCCTGGTCAGGGTCAGGGACCAGAGGCAGCAGGTCAGCAGACTGATCGTCCCTCCCACAGTCTGTGTCAGGACTGGAGTCCTAGACAAGGAAGTATCGACTTCTTCGGTCAACAACGGTTTGGTCGGCTCAAGAAAAATCTCGGCTGGAACTTTGACCAGCATCTCGGCCAACAGGGTTACCGTGCAGCAAGCGGCCAAGGCCGAGGATTCGACTGAAGTCAAATCCGGAGAAGCACAGGAATCAGAGGCCCTCAACTGAGAGTGCTCCTGATCCTTCGATTGACATGGAGTCTTTTCTTTCTTAAGACTCTGTTTTTAGATTTAGATTTGTCGGTGGGTCCCTGACTGAAGGTTGGCAGAGACTGGCACAATTCCTAGAAGGAACCCGTAAAAGTCAAGCCCAGCTGAAGCAGCACAAAGGCAGAAGCCGAGGAGGAATGGGCTGTGGCCTGGGCCGCCTCCTCTTCAAAGGCCGCAAGCTGCTCGGTGGACCCTGCAGTTGTGGAAACCATCCAACAGGCATCCTTAGATTTGAACGGTGGGTTTTGTTGCGCCGGGCGGCCCAATTTCAGGCGGATGAGATGGTTCTCCAGGACGACTGGGTGAAACGAGCAGCAAAAGTCGTAGGCCTGGGGATCGTGGTCATGCTCAGGCAGTAGACACACATGGCATGCGGGTCGGTCCTGGATATCCTCTGCCTGCAAGAGCATTGGCAGAACCTGGAAGCAGACTTATTGTCCACTGCGGCTGCGATCAAAGATCGAGTTGAAGACAAAACTCCTAAGACTTGGTTTGGAAGTAATTCTGAAGAATTTAAGCGCTAGGGCCTACTCATTGTGGAAGCGGTAAGGAGGGAACCTGCTTCTTCCAGAGGAAAGGAAGATCTGGCATCATGGGGAGGAGCTGAGGGAGCTACCACCCAGGTGGGTGGAAGGAGCCGGCTTGAAGACTTTCTGGCACATCTTATAGGGAAAGGACACTGCCAGTTAGTGTGGATAGAACATCATATCCACGGCCCTAGAACGGACCAGTATTTGTTAATGAATTCAACAAACTAAGCCATGAAGTCGTTAAAGATATCAACAAACAGTGGGGAGTCCTGGAAGCGGAAAAACACTGAAGGAGTATATAAAAGATAAGTTCCTGGGCGACTACAGTAGGAGTAGAAATATACAGGACAAGCAAGTGCACAGCTTCTATACAGACCAAAGAGAAAAAGGCACATGGCTAGGACCCCAATCACAAGGCAATTCTAAATGTGGAAATGGTGTCCATTGCAATAGTACCATGAATACATCAACATACAGACATCCCAGATCTGTAGACATTTTCAAATCAGGGACTACATTAAGCCCCTCTCCCTAACCCTTACACAAGATAGCCCCCCTCCCCCTGCATTGCTGACCTACTGAGGTTGGCAGTGGAGGGTAGAGCACCCCCAGATCACATAATTTCATACCTATATAAAGTCCTTCTTTTCTGGAAGGGGGACACACCTCAATCAATTAAAAGGGCCTGGGTGCGGGACCTGGAGATGGATCTCCTTGAAGAGATCTGGGCAAAAGCCCTGGGGAGGATACACTGGGGAGTATCCGCATTGAGCTGGAAGGAGTTCTCCTGGAAATTTTTTATTAGATTTTTTTAGAATTCTAGCAGTACAGGCAAAATTGCAGGGAGGACGTTCCCAGCTTGTTGGAGGGGATGTGGGCATTCACCAGCGGCATTAACACCTATAATGTGGGGCTGTCCTGTTCTCACCCCATTCTTTTGAGCGCTGCAACAGGTCCTCCAATCTATAATTGGTCCTAACCTCACTCTTGACTCCTACACTATATATTTTTTTTAGATCTCCCAAAGGAACATAGGGAACTTCTTACAGGTAAATTGATTAAGATAATGCTCCTAGCTGCCCAGAAAACAATAACAAAAAACTGTCTCTCTAAACAAAGAATACAGTTACATCAATGGCATGAAATAATGATCTCTGTATATAGAATGGAGGCATTGACGGCTATCATTAACAAAAGACAATCACAATCTGAAATACTATGGAGGAGATTGGTGCTATACATGAGTACTCAGAGACCTGACTTCATTCCTTAAATTGGCAGCTGGGGAGCGAGAGAATTCCACCTGCACATAACTTCCCTGAACCCAAGGGAAAATGAAAGTGGGCAAAAAAATGTTAAGTCAATTCCCCAGTGAAACCCTTTCTATTTAACCTATATCACCTCTATCATATATATGGTCTAATTTCACTTATTGTTTATGTATTTATAACCCACAAAGTTATTGGGAGGTGCTTTTATCAATTATCTTTAAGCTGTTAGAAGGCTAATTTAATGCACTTCACATTATTTATTCTGTTAATAAGGTATAAAATACTTCAAGTGAGCTTACCTAGTACCAAAGTGACTGTTTATTTTGCTTCTGAGGTAATCAATTGTAATAAGTGGCATGTGTTGTGTGTTATTTTGTGTTTACATATGTACAGTTGTACATTAATGTTAAAAACATTTTTAAATAAATAAAGTTAAAAAAAAAACATCCCAGATCTGGTAATAAAGTACAGTTACGTAAGAACTTACCGTAACAGTAGATCTTCGAGAAAGGTTCCTGCAGTAGGTCATTACACATAGGACTGCGCCACCTGGCGTCAGCACCATACGGCAAACTTTTTCAGCAATGCCCAGTGGGGACCACTCACCCGATGTCACGTGACTGACGTCAGCGTGACCCTATACAGTGGACGGTCCCCACGCCAGCCTTCCAGTTTTCCCGCTGGAAATCCTAAAAGGAAAGACAGGAGAAGAAAACAGTTTCTGGAGCCCAAAAGAAAATTGAGGGAAGGGGGGATGGAAATAACATGACCTACTGCAGGAACCTCTCTCGAAGATCTACTGTTGCAGTAAGTTCTTACGTAACTGTACTATCTTACTTCGAGAGGGTTCCTGCAGTAGGTTATTACACATAGGACTGAATCCCAAGCAGTCCCTCAGAAAGAGAGGCTGAGAAAGACACAGGAAGAGGAGCAACTGAAAAGGCAGTACAGGACCAGCCTAGGACGATGGGCCCTGCAGCACAGCTAGGCCAAACCCGGCCCTACGCCTAGTAGTAATGTCATCTGTAGTGTTTGGTGAAGGTGTAGACTGAACTCCAGGTAGCTGCTGCACAAATCTCCGCTGCAGATACATTCCTCAAGAATGCTGTGGACGCAACCATTCCACAAGTGGAATGATCCCTGACCTCCCCAGCAGAGCTTTGTCATACTTCTGATAACAGAAGCAAATGTAGTTAGCGAGCCACCTGAATAAGCACTGCTTAGACACCGCTGAACCCATGGATTTGGGGGCAAACGAGACGAAAAGCTGTTTGGATTTTCTGGAGCTTTTAGTCCTGTGGACATAACACAGGATCCTGTGTATGTTCAGCGTATGAAGAAGAGCTTCACCTTGGTTAGAATGGTTAGGGTAACACACCGGAAGTTCAACTGTCCGATTGAGGGTGAACTCTGAAACCACCTTGGGAAGAAACTTAGGACTGGTTCGTAAGACTGCCTGGTCCTTATGAAAAATCAAATAAGGCTCCATACACTTCAGGGCCTGAAGCTCAGAAATCGTTTCAGCAGAAGTAATGGCAACCAAAAACAGTGTCTTCCAGGAAAGATAGCGCAAATCACAGCTCATCGCTGGTTCAAAAGGGGGAAGCGTAAGCTTCTCGATAACAAAATTCAATTCCCAAGGTGGAGTGGGGTTACGGATAGGGGATTTCAGATGGAGAATCCCTTTCAGAAAGGTTTTTGAGATTTCCAGCTGTGCCACTGGTTTTCCCCCTATCAAATCGTGATAGGCTGAAATGGCCGACAGGTGAACCTTGAGGGAGGAGTAAGAGAGACCCAGATCAGACAGGTGCAACAGATATTCCATGATCTGTGGAGCCAAGCATGTGAAGGGGTCCCAGCCTTTTGGCACCGCCCAAATGGAAAAGTGCTTCCATTTCATAGCACAGGTCAATCTGATAGAGGGCTTTCTGGCCGCTAACAGGACCTAGGTGACCTTATGTGAGACCCCAAAATGAGACTTTATTATGTCTGTAGGAGCCACACATGAAGATGCAGGGTCCTGAGCCTGGGATGCACTCAGCTGTCCTGATCCTTAGTCAACAGGTCATGCCAGAGAGAAAGAGGAACTGGGGGTTCTACTGAGAGCTGCTGCAGAAGCGGAAACCAGATTTGCCTCGGTCAGAGGGGAGCTATGAGAATCATCCTGGCTCCCTCTGCCTGGAGTTTCAGGAGGACTATCTGAAGCATGGGAAGTGGAGGGAAGGCGTACAAGAATTTCCCTGTCCAACAAAGTGACAATGCGTCATGCCAGAAAGTACCATGCCCTGGAATGAGCTAGCAAAAACTGGTAAGTTTTGTGTTGCATGGGGAGGCGAACAGGTCGCGTTCCGGTTGCCTCCATCGCTGAAAAAGGAAGTCTGCCACTTCCTGACTTAATTCCTACTAGTGAGCAAGGGCGTATGTGGCTGTGAGTGACAGACCATGTTGGACTGCCCAGTTCCACACTCGCATCGCCTCCCTGCAAAGGGGGTATCACTGAGTGCCTCCCTGTTTGTTGATATACCAGACTACCGACATGTTATCCTTCTGGATAAGCAGTGATCCCCTGGGAAAGATGGACTGAAAGGCCTGAAGGGCATACAGGACTGCCATCATCTCCAGGACGTTGATGTGCAAGGACATCTCGAGTTGGGACCACAGACCTTAAGTTTGGTGGTCCCCCATATGAGCTCCCCAACCCTGGTTGGAAGCATCCATGGTGAGAGTGCACCGAGGAGCAGGCCTTCGGAAGGGAAAGCCCTAGGACAAGTTTGAGGGATCTCTCCACCACTGCAGGTCCTTCCTGACTGTGGTGGAAATCAGGATTGGATGAACCAGATCGTCTCTGAACTGATCCCACTGGATGCGCAAGGTCCACTGAGAGACTCATGTGTAACCTGGTGAGGGGAACCATGGAGATGGAGGCCGCCATCAAACCCAAGAGCCGGAGCATCGTTCTGGCTGGGAGGAAATTGGAGGAGGCTACCAAGGTCGCCTGTTCTCGAATGGCCTCCACGCTCTCTGAAGGGAGAAAGGCCTTGCACTGGACCGTGTCCAGCACAGTTCCTATGAACTAAAGTCTCTGAGAAGGAATAAGTGTGGACTTGGGGATATTGACTATAATCCCCAAATGAGAAAACAGGTCCAGAGTGCGCGAGAGAGCCTCCAACAGAGCCTCCCTGGATGGGGCCGAAATTAGCCAGTCGTCCAGGTAGGGGAAAACCGCAATGCCCTGATGATGCAAGGCTGCTGTCACTACCGCTAGGCACTTGGTAAATATCCTGGGTGCTGAGGAAATGCCAAAGGGGAGTGCCGTAAACTGGAAATGCTCCCCCTGGAAACAAAAGCGCAGGAAGTGGCGGTGGCCCGGAAATACTGGAATATGCAGGTAGGCATCCTGCATGTCCAGTGTGCATAACCAATGGGCTTCCTGAAGAAGGAGGGTCAGCATTCTGAATCTTTTGTACTTGACGAACAGATCGAGTCTGCTGAGGTCGAGTATGGGTCTGAGGTCGCCCGTCTTTTTTTGGAACCAGAAAAAAGTGGGAGTAAAACCCCCATCCCCTTTGACGAAGGGGGACCGGCTCTATTGCCGCTTTTTGCAGTAGAGCTTGAACTTCCTCCCTTACTAGAAGAATCTGGTGGGGTGCTTAAGACGAGCGACTTGGTGGAGATTCTGGAGGGATTTCGAGGCACTCCAGAGTGTGTCCCTGAGAGAGACAAGTTGTAGGACCATACGTTAGAGGTTACACCTCTCCATTCCTGTGTGTGAAGGGCGAACCTCCCCTCCACTGGCTCCTTGCTCTGGGACTGAGGAAGGGGAGGGGAGGGGGTAAGGAGTCAGGAGGTGGCAGGACCGGCAGGGGGAGGGCCCCCTGAACGCCTCTGGAACTTTGAGGCCGGAGGGGAAGAAAAGGAAGCACCCGTGGCCTTTCTCTTGCCCTGATTTAGGGACTGGGTTTGCTTCGCCGGCCTCCTGGTCTGCTTCCAAAAGGGCTGTTTCCTTTGTACACCCGATCGGTACATAGATTTAACGGACCTCAGGGCTTGGCCTCTGTCCTGTGGGTCTGTTATGGTCTTCGTGACCCCCTGAAAGGACCCGAGCCCCAAAGGGAGCATCGTGGATTGCGGTCTGGACCTTGTTGGCGAGCCAGAGATGCGCATCAAGCGTGCGCCCGAAGGCAGACGGCGGTCAAGGTATCGGGCTTCAAATGACCGAGTCGTAGGTGGCCAGGAAAGCATGCCTGTAGGAAATTTTGGACAGACGTAAATCCTTGGCGAGGTCCTCCTTGAGATCAGAGTGATCCACAGATTGGATTTGGGCCTCTAGCTTGGCCAGGGTCACTTTCTGAAAGCACACCATATGAGTTACGTAATTTAGGGAATGGAGTGCACATGTAGCTGAAGAGAACACTTTTTTGCCATATTGGTCAATCTGCCGAAACTCCTTGTTAGGAGGAGCTGTGCTCATGTGCTTCGGGGCAGTTGAGCGGTCATGAGCCACGGAGATGACGACAAAGTAGGCCTTTGTGTGCGAATCTAGAAAGGGAGCATCCTCAGGAGCCAGGTAAATCCAGTCAGTCTTCCTGGGGACCACCAGGATGGAGTGTGGCAGATGCCAAATCGTGGTGGTGAGGTCTTCGTGGGGCCCTCTATCCAGGGAGGAACCGGGATTGGGGAATAAGACTCAAAGTCCAGATGTTCTGTGAGTCTTTTCCTCATGGGGTCCTGTTCCTCAGTCTCCCAATTATAAAATTCCTGGATGGTCCTCAGGAGGGGATTTAGGAGAAGCCTTCCCTTTAGGGTCTGGAGACGGTTGATCGGACGAGTCCTCTGAAGTATCCTCCCCCAAGTCCGGGTTGTCAGGATCATCTATGGGTTCGAAATCTGGGAGATGGATCTCGTGAGGGGTAGCCCCCAAAACGTGAACAGTGGGAACCGAGCTCAATGAGGACAAAGACCTTGGGGGCTAGGAGCCGGCGTAGGGAGACTGCTCTCCAGGTCCGAAACCAACTCCGTCCTGGCCTCCTTCCATCAGGACTGGATCATCATCTTGAAGTCCTGAGGCAGAGCTTGAGGTGGAGGAGGAGTGGGGGGGGAGGGGTAGGAGGCACATGAGCAGGAAGGTAATGATACCCATGGGCACCTAAACCCTGATAATGAAGATGAAGGTACCCTTGGTAAAAGGGGTATCCCGGATAGTGATGTTCCAAGTAATACAGATCTTAAGGAGGACCTGCCGGGGTAAGGTCTGGTGAGAACCCATGAGGGTAGCTCAAGACATTAAAAGGCCTAGAAGGGCCTGGGACTAGACGTCGGGGGAATCGGCATGAACCCCACCATTGTGTAGATAGGAGGCGGGGCGGGCATCGGAAAAAAAGTCGTCAGGACCACGACGTTGAGGCTGGCATCGGAAACAGAGCCGGCGTCGGGGGGGGGGGTGACAGGCGTTGGGTCCGGATGTAGGGGATCTGATCGTGAGGCCGGATCCGGCATAGGGGCAGACGTTGGGACTGGACGAGAGGGCTCCAGTGTAGAGTTGGGCCCGGATGTCAGAGGAACCGGAGATGGGTCCGGCACCGGGGTAGGCGTTGGGGCCGGACGAAGGGGTCCCGATGGAGGGACCTGTCCCTCTTCCATCGGGGGTGCCAAGGGAAGGGGATCCGACATAGAGGGGCCCTGAGGAGCCTCTGACGTATGGACAATTGTCGGCGGTGGAGCCTCTAACCCTTTGTCCCCCATGGGGGACTGATGAACGGAAGCCAGTGTAAGGGTCACATCCAGCTGTTCATCACTCTCTTCCTGACCCGGGGTGGTGGGGAGTGACGCTGGAGCCACCAGGGGTTGGAGGGGAGACTCGGGGTCTTCTGGGTGCTCAGTTGGACGTCGGGTAAATCGGCAGAACCCATCGACGGATGAGCAATGTCCAGGCAGGCACCAGAGGCAGCCGACTTACCGGACGAAGGAGCCAGGCGGGTGAGGTTGGAACCCTCTGCTGGTTTATCGTCTGTGACCGGGCGAGTCCCCGAGGAGCGGGGGCTTGACTTATCGGTAACTAGGTGGGCCCCGGAGGAGCCGGGGGCCAACTTATCGGCGGATACTGGGCATCTGCCTGAGGAGCCGGCGGGCGACTTACCAGTAGAGATCGGCAGCAGTGCAGCGGGTGGGCCTGGAGTGTCCCTGGACACAGCCTGGACTACTACTATGGGAGGTAGCGGGGCAGAGGCCTTGCTGGTAGAAGGCCTACTAGAGTCCGGATGATCCTTGTCCTTATGGCGCTCCCACTTCCGGTGTTTGTCTTTCTTTTTCTTCTTGACCTCTGGGAAAGGTGAAGCTGCGGATTCTCAAAGGCACTCCATTTCTTTTTCGAATGTGGCCATCCTATTTTTTAAAGAGATGGGCCTCCAGGGCCCGCTGCTTTCTCTTGCAGGTTGCCCGACTGAAGGGCTGGCAGTTTGGGCAAGCTACGGTGTCGTGGTCCGGGCCTAGGCAGAAAAGACACCTTCGGTGACCGTCCTTGTGTGGGATTTGAGCACCGCAATCCTCACACTTCTTCTTGGCTTTAGATGATGGAGAAGAAAAATGACTTGTTTTAAAAGAAAAAGGTGGGTTTTAAAGGCAATCGACTGGGCAGTTTTATTGTGAGGTACCATGCACAGGATGACGGCGGGAAAGAACTGGAAGGTGGGCGTGGGGACCGCCCACTATATATGGTCATACTGACGTCAGTCATGGGACATTGGGTGGGCAGCTCCCCGCCAGGCACTGCTGGAAAAGTTTGCCGTGCAGTCCTGACGCCAGGTGGTGCAGTCCTATGTGTAATGACCTATTGCAGGAACTCTCTCGAAGTAAGATCTATAAGATGCAATCATTCTTAACACATAACACATCAGGGTTATTTATATGCTCACCTGCCCTTGTGGCATGAGCTATGTAGGGCAAACAAAAAGACCACTGAAAGCCCACATAGGCGACCATGAAACAGCGATCAGGACAAAAAAACAGAAGCTATGCAATGGCACGACCCTTTCAGGAGGTGGAGCATGGATCTGCAGCTGGACTCCGTTTTGTTGGTATAGAGAAAGTGACCAAACCCCCTAGAGGTGGTAATATTCAGAGGAAACTTTTACAAAAGAGAGAGTGCTACTGGATAAATGAGCTCCAAATGGTTAAACCAAAGGGACTAAATGATGACTTGGTGCTGTCTTGCTATCTTTAACATTTTTTTCTGAACACTGAACAATGATATCTGGCTGTGTATGTTATTTGACCACATACAAGCTACATCAAAGGGACTAAATGATGACCAGGTGTTGTTTGGCCATTTCTAACACACTAATTGTTTTTGAACAAGTTAACTAATGGGCCAGAATGATAAATTAATGCCCTCTGGTTACGTATGATATTTATGATGTCTAATAGGCTTATTTTTGTACAGATATACTTCTTGTTACACCTCTAGCCCTTATAGGAACTGTTATTCGGGTCAAAACCTCTTATTTAAATAGGCACTTGTATTTGATTGTGTAAGTGTGCAATATGTGATTTTGTTGCGTATGTGCACGTTTTATTCTCGCTCGTGTGTGGGGGTGTTTAGGGGAACTCCCTGTGTAGTGTCTTGTTGCATTATGTTTTGGTGTTTCTGACATGCAGAGCAGCGTTTTAGTGAGTAACTCAGGTAGATGCTGTTTCTGATGTACGTGACTGGGAAGTGCTGTAGTCTTGTGTTTTTACAAAAAAAAGCTAAACAGTGCTGCCATGCACATCACAGAAATTGAATGCTAAGTGCTGTAGTAGAAATTACCATTAAATATGCTATATGGATATGGTGAAATGTATGGTGCCGCCGAGCACAACACGATCTGATTCATGAAGTTGCTGTGTAGTCATAGAAGGAGAAGGGGCTTTATGACTGAAGGCATTATCCAATAGGAACCAATGGCAGGTTTGGGTTCTTGGAGGTCCTGAGTATTTAAACAAGGCTATCAGCATGGCATGATAGCGCTGATGAAGCTGTGACGTTACGGCAAAACATTAGCACAGCCATGTGTGTGTGTTTGCAGGTGCATGTCCTCCGCTGCCCCAGGCTGGAGATCCCGAATCAGAAACCAAAAGTAAGCTGTGCACACTACGGAGCTGGGCGAGCATGCAATGTTTATAGCGGCCTAGAAGGTGCAAAAAAACAAGCACTGCAGCTAACAGAAGTCAGCAGCCGGAAGAATACGCTAGCGGTAGGTACAAAATATATGTAATGTTTCTATGCAAAGTGTTTTGTATGATGGTGCTGGACCATAAAATTATGTGAACTTTTGCACAATAATACAAATGAAAAGAAGTTTTGCTTCGAATACAAAAAGCAGGTGGAGTGCCGGTACACTAGCATTCTGCTAAGACGGCACATAAGGATTCTGCATTGTTCCTTCCCTGTACCAAACAACCACAAGAGCAGGGGTAGAAACTGCACAATTAAAAGCGCGGAGCACCTGCTACTGCATTGGTATTTGTGAACTTATCATGGTGACTGGCAAAAATTGCAGAAGTGAGCAGCTGAAACTCCATAGGTGAGAAATTCTAAGTATGAGAACTGGCTAGCCAAAGAATGGAATATGTATCGGCTGTATAGCCGTCTGCAGGTCTCCCCATCCTGGCTGGAGGACATGAGGGGGTACAGGATATGAGAGATAAAAAAAAAAGAGAGGCAGAGATGGCTCATACATAGTCGCAGTTGGTGATGATGCAAAGTCGGAGTGTAATGAGTTTGGCCACCACTAAAAACTGCTATACACAAAATGAAGCACTTAGGTTGCCAGATATTCTGTGGTGCCACCCACACAGTTCTAAGCATGCCAGAGCCCAAGTACATGGGGCGTTTGCTGCAGTCTGCTCCTGTACCTTTAGTCCCACCTGTGGCCTCGTAACATTACATTTTTCCTAGAACCCTAGTCAAGTCCTTGTGGCCCAGTGGCTTCCCCCCACCCACAAACCCAGCCACATAGCTCCCTGGCATCCTGTGGATCATTCTTCTAGCACGGTCCCTTAAAGGTGACCTGCAAAATTATTAATGCAGCCCGCTCCTGTCCCACATACCTTTGTTAACGGCGGCGGGAGTCCAGGGCTGCTTTCGGTAATATTTTTGGAGTAATCCTAACATTTTAAAATACTGCGAAACTTCTTGGCGAATACGGAAGTGTTAGGTGGAGTTGCAGTGGCGAGCAAGTGTAGCTGGGTATACACACCCACTGTTGTGATGCTGCAAACACCGTAGCTCTTTGTAGAGCAGGCGGGGAGGGCTAAAATGCTCATTTTGTTGCTTTCAGGGGTCTTGATGCTTAAATTAATATCTACAGCAGCGGCCCTTTTCCATGTTACTGTAAATATTAATCTAAGCATCAAGACCCGAAAAAGTAATAAAATGAGCATTTAACCCCTCCTGCTGCACTCCATAAAGAGCTATGAGCTACAACATCCACCACTAGATGTAATACCCAGCTTCCCCACTGCTCCCGCTGACTCAACTGCATACGTATTCGCCAGTAGCAGCGTATTTTAAATATTGAGACTCTCAAAAAATATTACAGCGAGACTCCCGCCACCATAGCTAAAGTATGTGGGGCAAGCAGGCTGCATCTGCAGGTCACCTTTAATGGAGCTGATTGGTGGCTCTGTGTTTTAACCAAGCCTTTTCGCCACCAGAACTTTTGTTCTAGTTCGACAGACTGCATACCCCACTCCCACCTAGTACAACTGCTTGCATCTTTTAAAATGTTTGCTCCTATCACAGACTCGCATCCCCTCAGTCCATGGCTACGTCCCAGCCCCGTCACCCTTCCCAACTGAAGGCTATGCCTCAATGACATACACCTAATGGCAGAGGTTTAACAGTTGTCCAGTCCCTTCTGGAGTCCAAAATCCAGTGTGGACACTGGTACAGGACCAATAAGTACTGCTTCGCTTCACAGGGGGCCTGAAACTTTTTCAGTTTTTCTTTCCTTGCAGCATTGCACACCGCTGTCAAGGGTTCCAATGCATGTGTATGCACACATGTGTGTATTAAATTGTGGAGCCAGATGACATACACCCTTCCCCAAGCCACTTTGCCTAAATACCACCTGTAGTCACCCAGGTGGCAACTGAACAGCAGAGTCAAGTCACCCTCTTGCCGCTGTGGAGAGCGTCCTCTGAGATGCACAATTCTCCTCCCCTTGCCAGATCACTGGCACTTCAAGCAGCTGCCCTAGTTCTACAAGGCAGTGGGCGCTGTAGCTTGTGACAGGGAATGGGGGGCTGGCAAGTGACTGAGCATGACTCAGCAGCTCATTAGCATACCGGCTCCACATTTCCCCTGCAGTCCCCACCTACAGTATTTCCTCAAGATCACAAATGACGCCAGCCCAGTGGCACAGAGGGTTGAGGCGCTGGACACCACACCTGCGCACCAGGCCAGCAACTCCAGATTCGGGAGCGAGACAGTGGCCGGCAGATGTCCCGGGGGAGGATGTGTGAGGCTGCCCGGCAGGCAGTTCTCTGCCTCGGGGGGGTTCTTCATCTCCTCGGAGCATGGCTACCCCTGGTGGAGAGGCCAGAGTGGTGGTATCGCTCAGAGGTGCCACGCTGGGCAGTGGGAGGGCTGAGACCTGGCACTGGAGCTGCAGTGCGCATGTGTGCCTCCATAACATCGTCACCACTTCCGAGGGTCTCAGGATTAGGGACACACACATGGGAGAAAAAGCGGAGGAAAAATACGGAGGCCACCTAAGGATGAGTTCTCAGGTTGGGGCCTAGGGATCCACCGTACGCAACAGCCCACAAGACCGGAAGACCCCGAGCTCCAGCAGGGTGGCAGACGATCCAGGTGATCTGCCGTAGGATGATACAAATAATTGAAAAAAAAAAAAAAAAAAGATCACAAGTGACTCAGCGACCACAGAGGGAACAGTTTCTGATACCATTTATACTGGTGTTGAGAGGCCAGATATTGCCATTGTGTACTGCGACACCAGAGGAATGCCAAAGCACTGAAAAATGAAGGGTCTAATTCTCCTGCTCCTAGTCAGATAGTCTAAATCCAAACAGTGCCGAACTTGGACAATCCAGTTATTTTCTCAACCGATGCCTGCCCCCCCACACCCCTCACAAAATGCAGCATGTCTTTGTTACGAGTCTGAGAGGGCGGTGCCCCAGCACATTAAACAATTACTTCAGAGATTATTTGCGTCCTTCTTATACATAAACTGTCACCCATAGCTAGGTATGACAAATGATTACCTGAATATGACCCAAAATCATTTGCCCCTGTAATAACATCAATTCACATTGCGTAACACAGAATGCAGTTATGGTCAAGCTGTGTTTGTGAAGCACTAGAGCAGGCACAGAAACACAGAATTTGTCCGCAGATAAACACAGATAGGCCCATCCAGTTTGCCCATTTTTTTCCTACCTACAGTATCACCGCAGACTCTAACTGATCTCCAGCTCTTTCTCCCTCCCCTCATTCCTTCCCACTAAGATTCTCTTATGCCTATCACATGTATTCTTGAACCCCACCACTATTTTCGCCCCTACCACCTTGGTTAGAAGGCTGTTCCAGGAATCTACCACTCTTTCTGTGAAGTACTTCCTCACATCTCTCCTGAAACAAACCCCTCCCCAACTTCATAGCATGGGCCATGTCCCCTCGTTCATCAGAACTTTTTTTTTTTAATACTTTTCTCCTGTACCTTATTTACCCGTTAAGTATTTAAAGGTATCTATCATATCCCCCCTTCCAGGGTGTACATACAAAGTACCATTAGTCTCTCCTCATCGGGCCTTTGATGCAGACCATGCATCATTTCAGCTGCCCTCCTCTGGACTGCCTCCACTCTATGTCCTTCCGGAGATGTGACCTCCAGAACTATACACAGTATTCTAGGTGAGATCTTACCAGTGATCCATAATGAGGCAGCACCCACCTCCCTTCTTCTGCTGGAGATACCTCTCGCTATTCACCCCAGCATCCCACTAGCCCTCCCAATTACCCTTTCACACTGTCTGGCCACCTTCAGGGCATCAGAGATGATTACCCCCAGGTCTCTCTCCTGCTTGGAGGTCAATACCACTCCCCATTCTGTACTCTGCCCCTGGGTTCCTGTACCCCAAATGCATTATTTTGCACTTTTGCATTGAAATCCAGCTGCCATACCCTTGACCACTCCTCGAATTTTCTCAGGTCTCTGTGTATCCCCCACCCCGTGCCTACACTATTGCAAATTTGGTGTCATCCACAAAGAGTTAGACCTTCTCCACCAGCTCCTCTGCAATGTCACCTACAAAAACATTAAAGAGAACCTGTCCCAGCACTGATCCCTGAGGCACCCTGCTGGTCACCCTCCCCTGCTCAGAGTGGATTCCATTTCCCACCACCCTCTGTACTCTAACCAATTTCTTACCCAGTTTACCACCTTTGGACCCACTCCTAAGCAACCCAGCTTGTTTAATAGCCTATGTGGAACGGTGCTGATTACCTTACTGAAATCCAGGCAGGCCACACCCACTGCTCCACCTTGATCTAATTCCTTGGTCACCCAATGAAAGGAATCTATCAGATTTGTTTGACATGACCCTCCTACCCATGAATCCATGCTGTCTTGGGTGTTGCAACCCATCTGATTCAAGATACTCCACTATTCTCTCCTTCAGTAGTGATTCCATTAACCTTCCTACTACCAATGTCAGGTTGACTGGTCTATAATGGTCAGCCTCCTCCCTGCTACTACTTTTGTGAAGTGGGACTACATTTGGCCTCCTCCAGTCCTCCAGAACCACTCATGTTTCCAGTAAGCAATTAAATAGGACTGTCAGAGGTAGCCAGTACCTCTCTGAGCTCCCTCAGTACCCTAGGATGTACCCCATCTAGTCCCATTGCTTTGCCCACTTTCAGATTAGGGAGTCCTTTTAGGATTCTCTCCTCTGAAAAGGACTAGTGTCCAGCTCCCTCCCTTCAGAGCTCCCGTTACCTTTATGTGACCCCCCCTCACTTTCTCACACTATGAACACTGAACAAAAGTATTTGTTCAGGATGTCTGCCTTTTCCTGGTCCCCCATCCCTTTTTAACCTTATAATCCCCCCATGTCTTACACTATTCACTTATGTACCTAAAAAATGTCTTGACCCCTTTCATTACCACTTGGGCTAGTCTCTCTTCAGTTTGTGCCTTTGCGCTCCTTACTGCCGTCCCTGTTTCTCTCTGTTACTCCTGATATCCCTCACTACCTTCTTCTCTCTGCATCTCCTTATATCTTCTGAATGCTATCCTTTTAACATGTCCCTTTTCAGCTACCTCTTTCGAGAACCACAGTGGTCTCTTTTCCTCTTACTTTTACTCACTTGGTTGATGCAGAGGTTTGCTGCTTTCACTATGCTGCCTTTTAACATCACCCACCGTTTCTCCACCCCAATCAGGTCACCGCCCCGCCAGAGTCACCCTGAGGAATTCACCCATCCTTATAAAATGTGGCCCCCCTTTTTTTCAACTATGTTTCTAGCCCTCAGCTTGGAACTCTCTCAGGCCTCCTGCTCTCACCAGCTTGCTCTACCTCCTGCTGTGTTCCTCGACCATCTTCAAGTTCGTTGCGGTTCCTCAGGTCGGGCAGGTCAACCCGGAGAGACCGCGGGGAACCAGCACTGGGAGTGTGGCAGTGGTTCTGGCAGGGGCCGTTGCCTATCCAGGGCTTGAGGATTTTTTCCTGTAGTGTTACGCCCAGTGGGGCGTAATGCAGCCCAGCCTGCGACGTGGGTACCCCACCGTCTGGAAGGCAGCCGCCAGACGTCTACCCCAGCTTGCTAGCGAGCCCCTGTGCATAGCAGTGCCGCCGGTCTCCACTGGGGGCCGCTGCCGCACCGGGCTCCCCCTGGATCCCACCCCGAGAGAGGAGAGCAGTCCATCGGACGCTTGATCCTCTTTCTCTCCCCTGCCGACCCCCGGCGGTCCGGACTCGTTCCCGAACCCAGGTCGCTGGCATAGCGTGAGGTGTGGCGGTCAGCGCCTCAACCCTCGGCACCATAGGGCAGGCTTAAAATGTGCCCCCCTGAAGTCCAGGACCTTCACTCTTGTGTGGTTCGATTCCGCAGCAGTCCTTAAACTGAACCACACAGTACGGTGATCACTGGTCCCCAGGTGGCCTCCTGCCTTGACATCTGCAACACTGTCCCTGTTAGTGAGAACCAGGTCCAGTACTGCTCCATCACGAGTGGGATTGCTAACTAGTTGTCTGAGGAATGCCCCCTAAAGGAAGTCCAGGATGTTTCTGCTTCTAGCTGAAGCTGCAGCTGGGAAATTCCAATCTACATCCAGCAGACTGAAGTACCCCACCCGCAGCACCTCCCCCTTTTCTGCCATCTTGCCAATGGCTTCCACCAGTACCTTCTCTAAGTCCTTCCCCAGTGCTGGAGGTCTGTAGATCACACCAATGCAAATAGTGGCCGTTTCCTTCTCCAGGATGACCCACAGTACCTCTGCCCCACCCCCACCCGTATTCCCTGTACCTCTGTCACTTTAATCCTTTCTTCACATAAAGCACCACCCCCTCCTTTTCTTCCCAAACTGTCCTTCCTGAACAGAGTATAGCCTGGCATGGCCATGTCCCAGTCGTGGGTTTCAGTGCACCATGACTCAGTAATGGCCACAATATCCAGGTCGGCCTCTGCCATGATGGCCTCTAGGTCCAGAATCTTATTTTCCAGACTTCTAGCATTCGCACACATGGCCTTCCAGTTTTTGTTATCACTCTGATTATTACCAGGGCCACTGGAAAATTGCGGGCGCAATTTTTCCGCAATTTTCACCCTTCTCCGCACAAAATCCGCAATTTCTTGCAATTTCTTACATTTATGGAATTTTTGACTGAAATTGTATAAAAATCTTTCAATTCTCAAGGAAATCTACTCAGATATGGTACACAGACTTGGATTTGACCAAAACAGTACAGTGTGAGGTGAGAAGGGGTCAAATGTAACTCTGCTTTCGTGTGATTCACTTCCCTCCTTTGGTTTCAGAATCCTCTGGTCATGCATATGTAGACTTGGAACACTTAAAATCTGTGTTAAAGCAGACTATCAGAAAACTTTTTGCTGACAGACTGAAACAATAACTGTGAGAAGAGGTGCAAAGTGCCCCATTCACCTAAATGAAGCCTTGACCACAATGCTTGTTTTTGAATGGTAGGGTAGATTTTCCTTGTATAAATACTTTAAATCTGAAAGGATTTTGATTCAAATGTGTCAAGAGTTTGGATGGCCCTGCTGATTGTAAACTTGAATGTGCTTCTGAGGGGGTTGGTGACAGTGATTCCTTACATGTCAGTCTGCCACAACTGTATACTCACATACAAACCCTACAAAAAGCAAACATTTCTGAAAACATGCTGAACAGGTTAAGTATAGTTAAACAGTTACCTTCAAATAGACAAAATAATTGCAACCCAAGTAAAATCACTGCAAACCGAGTAGAATAAACGTACCATGTATTAAAAACTATTGTATGATGTAATGAAAAGCTATTGGTATGATTTGATACTTTTATCATGTGATTTTAAAATGTACTTACCGTGCTGATTAAGAACAGTAATCAGTTTAACAAAATAAATATTTTTCTTACTAGACCTTTATTAGGCACCCTGGTCATCTATTTATTTTTTTCTTGCACCAAAGCAAGTAGTTTAAACAGACTTCATTATTTAATATCTAGAAACTGGCAAAATATGTTGTTTCAGGATGTATTCAGTACAGACTAACTGTAAATTACTGAATAAAATCTAGTTAGCACTGCATGACTTAGTTGTCTTGATTTTTAGAAGATATACTACATAATGATTAGTTTATAGTGCATTTCAAAAACACACATCTTTCTTCTTATTAAAAGCATTTGCAAGTGGCAATAGATTTATCTAACAATTTATGTGATCAATACATGCTGCAGCAAACAATAAAATATTTATTAGGGGGCAGTGGGGATGTATAGTGAACCCCCTCAATTTCCTGCAATTTTTGCAAGGAAATCCCTGCATTTTTGGATAAAATTTTCCATAATTTTCCAGTGGCCCTGATTATTACCCCATCTCCCCCTTTCCGTTTTAATGCTCCTGTTTCTACTGCCCTTCATTATTCATGATTATCCTGATAAAAAGGACACTTTCAGGGGCCCTGCCGACTGGATCAACCAGGTGTATACTCTCAGGGCTAATGAACAACCGCTACTGGCTTTCCTTAAAACCCGTACTACTATGGGTGATCAGGCTGTTGAGTCTTGTGTGCCTAGGCTTTGGAACTCCCTACTGTGGCAGGTTAGGAGCTCTCCCTCCCACCACTACCTGCAGAAGCTCCTTATAGGACCCCCTAGAGGCTGACTCAAGTGCTCCGCCACTTGATAATTTTCTTATGGCACTGCACCCCCTTAGTCATGCTACTTCTGTTGAAATCTCCCTTTACAGCAGTCAGCCTTGGCACACGTGCTCTCTTATGTCATTCCAGTTTTGTGATGTGTTATTGTGATGTGCTTAGTATCTGTAACTCTTTTCACTCATCCTATGTTACATTATAGTGCCTGTATTATTTATTGTGTTTCTGAGTAGTTCTGACCTTGTATTCCTAGTATGAAATGGTTACCATTATTTCTGCACTACTGTAAATGGCGATGTAGCCCTTTCACGATTACGTAACCTCCTGGATCACTCCTGAAAATAGGCAGGCACTTGAATAGTGTGCTTACCTAGTCAACAGAAATTAAATATTGGACTTCAATGAAAAATGTAATCAACAACTTTTCTGATAATTTTTTATTTATTACCCCAAACATATGGAAGATGCTGCTTCTTCTACAGAAAATGGGAAAGGAGGGAAACGAGGGACATGACAGAGACCTACAAGTACCTCACAGCAGTGAACAGGGTACAGGTGGGGAGCCCGTTTCAAATGAAAAAGTGCAACAGAAGGAGAGGGCATGAAAGGAAGCTAGAAGGGAGAACTTTAAGAGGGATGTAAGAAAATACTATTTCACTGAAGTAATGAGGTGGTGGACTCCTGAAACGGCAGGCCACAAGAGGTAGTAGGCGCAAAGACTGTGGCAGTCGGGATTCAATCACAAGCGGGACAGGCTCAGGGAATACTAGTAACAAAAAAGGGGGAGGTCACAAAAGACCAGTTGGGGTCTACCAGTACAGAACAGGCAGGAAAGAAAACTGGGCAGACTGAGTGGGTCAAGTGGTTCTTTTCTGCTGACAAAGTCTATGTATCTATGTATACGCTATAACCTCAGTGGAATGTTGTCGCCAAGCAAAAGACAAATTATATAAAAGAGTGCAGCTTTTGCGAGGTGGTTGCTTGCAGCATACTAATGGGGAATTTCAGTCTAGTTTTTTTTATTTATTTAAAGATCTGATATTCAAAATATCCAATAATCGGCAAACTATCTGATAACAGCATACTGACCCCTTAACACCTCACATGACCCGGAGAATCAAAAATATGCATCTATGAAGCCTTTGCAACTAACTTCAGATGCCTTGCTTCACTTTTGTGAATCATCTGTTGCCAAGAAATCCAGATGTTATAAACAGTTGTTCTTATTTCGAGAAGAAATTCACAGTTGTCATTGCAGAACTCAGTTACACAAAATTCCTCAAACATTTTAATTTCTGGACCTTCCATTTTTATTACTGGAGACATTGTTTTATTAAAACAGGATCATTTCTCATTATACTTCATCTATTTCCATTGCTCAGTACTGCCATGAAGTCATAATCCCTTGCATATGGCATCACACTCTCTTTGCAATGGATATTATTCTGCCACAAGCAATGGATTAGGTCATGACTCAAGACAGGAAAGGCAGCAAGAACAGATGAAATCTAAGATGCGAAGAGCATGTTTCCATGCAACTATCTTAGATGTTCACGTGGCTCACTTGGTAGTATAACTGCTTGTGGGGGCAGAAAGCGGTGAGTTCTAGTCCCACACCAGCAGTGGGCTTATATCATAAATGCTGGCATCTGAGTGCAATGCTAAGGGGATGCTGCATTGTCAGGATGTTCCGTCCTTCAGATGAGATGTTAAACCATGGTCCTGTCTGCCTTTTCTGGTCTCTGTTCAGGTGGATGTTAAAGACCCCACAGCACTTCTCAAAAAGAATAGGGTCATTTCCCTAGTGTCCTGGCCAAATTGCCCTTATTAACTAAAATACCACCAATAGCTTAATCTGGTTCAATTTCAGCTGGTTTGCATCTGAACCCCCAAAAAAAAAAAAAGGCTGACAACAAGCATTACTGTCTAGCCCTCCTTTCCTGGTCAACACAAAGAAATTAAAAAAATAAAGAATGGAATGTCCTGAAATAAAAATTTTTTGAGGAATGTGGTGACTTCTGAGTTCTGTTGCTAATTTATTGGAATAGTTTTGTCAGGAGAGGCCTACAGAGCAGAGTCATAATAGCTGATTTCCAGAGACGTCCTTATGGAAGGAGGAAATGGGAGGGCAGTACAGCAGCAATAATACAGAAATGGTGACCATGATACAGTATTATAAACAAGAACAGGCACGGAAGCACTGAAGATACATAAATAATTTAACCTGTAAAATTTATAACTTGCAGTATGCCACCAATAGGTACAGCCCAAACACTGGAGCTGGTAGTATAGCCTAGAGGTTAGAGTAACGAGCTGTGAATGAGCTTGGTTCATCCAGCAGACCTGGGTTTGACTCCCTCAACCTCCACCTGCATACTGTGCGAGTCTGAGCAAGTCACTTAACCTCCCCAGTGCTCCCAGGTCACCCTGGAAATCAGGCACTTGTGCCTAGTGGGCCTTACCTGGTTACCAAAAGACTAAAATAAAAAAAACAGAAACTGAAAAGTTTTTGCCCACAGTAATTATTTTTCAAGAAATTGGCAAATAACTTAAAAGTAATTTTAGTCTGCGTCGGATCAGAACCATTCTAGCAAAATACCAGTGTACTGGCCACATATCTGATCCGATTTGGCGGGCTGTAGCATCACATAGCACTCATGCCAACTGCTGTATCACTGTTCTCTCTCGTTCCCTTTCTCCCGGAGCGTGCCTGGAAATGAGCCTTGGTTCAGTGCTCCTTTTCGTGGTCACCAACTTTAAATAGATATATAAATAACATTTAAATTATGAATACATTTTTTTTTTTAGAGATATTCATCTGTAATTTCAGTCTCAACAGTTGAATGTAACATAACATGCCTCTTGCTGGCTTGTCCCCTCATAAAAATGTCTTTAAGAGGTGGTACACAATAAATCTTAACCCGATTAGAACATTACCTATCCAGGTCTAAAGCTTCCACACCACAGAATTGAGACCATGGACTTTCACAGCAGGAGGCAAGGTAAAGCGAAGGCACACTAGCACAGCACACAGACAGTAATGACAGAAAAAGGCTTTTGGCCCATTCAGTCTGCTTACTCTACCTAACTATTCTTCCTTGCTCTAGTGGCAATCTTCCCCTTTTTCTGTCCCCCTTTTTCAAACTAAACCTACAGTACCTGCCTACCCCATCCCTGCTTGAAGCTGCTGATTGACTTGGCCTGCACAACTTATTCAGACAGCTTATTCCACTA
Source organism: Neoceratodus forsteri (assembly GCA_016271365.2). Classification (NCBI taxonomy): domain Eukaryota; kingdom Metazoa; phylum Chordata; order Ceratodontiformes; family Ceratodontidae; genus Neoceratodus; species Neoceratodus forsteri. The sequence goes on from JADMNL010000030.1 coordinate 80,944,022, forward strand.
CCCTTTCTATGAAGAAGTGCTTCTGGATGTCCTTTGTGAATCCCCCTCTTACCAGCGTCTGTGAATTTCCCCTTGTCCTCATGTTTGAACTCAAGCAGGATAGTTCCTTGAACAACCACATCTCACCTATAAATGTTATTTACTGATCCAGCACAAAACAGAGACTGTTGGAAACCTCCAGCCCTCCCACTGCCTGACACAATTTCCCCTGCCTGTGGTTTTTTTTTCTTTCTTGGAAAAGTGGCACAGTTTGCACCACCTTCCATAAGGGGTGGAAAATGGCAAACAAACACATCTATGCAAGTGCAGCACTCTGATGTAAATGAAAGTAACTTTTAAGGAGGGGTTGGGGATGAGTACTAAAATATGGCCCCGACCTCTTGCATTATGGCAAACACCACCTCAATGTCACAGACCCCTGCTGTGGAACATTCCAATTAATAACGTACACCTTGTACTTTATCCAGGCAGTCATACGGAGGTGGGGAGCTTTAAATGTTGTAGAGACCTCTGCAGTTTAGAAGAGCCTCATAAAAACTTCTAAGGTTGCTTAGGCATTATGGACTGGGTCCTTAGAGCCTTCCACAGAATCTACCTGGTGGTACAGTAAGGTAATAGTCTGAAAGCACATGTAAAGTTCTTTTAAATGAGCTTACTTGTAGCTGGAAACAGCCCGGATACAGTATACAGAGAACTATTAAATAGAGAATAATGTACAGGGACTGATGTATTATGAGTTAAGTTTTACACATCCGAGCCATGTGCTATCCATTAATAAATGTTTATGTATACAACAAATACAGAGCGTGTGTAAACAAAAAAAATTATAATTATTGGTGGTGAGACTTTTTTTGTAGTTTCATGTCACTAATGGTGTTTTTGTCGGTCCCCAATGTCAAATGTGTCAAAGTGCCTTTCCTATTTTTTCCATAAATTTCTTTACTACTTTACAGCGCAGAGTATGGATACGAAACACTTCAGAAATAATAAGTAAAACAACACTTACTAAACAAAGTTGTTTTCTGTGAAGATTTAACTGGCATTCGTATGTCTATAGTACTGAGGTAAACTGTGAGTGTACTGTTTGTGCAGGACTTACTGTGCAGGCGCTGAGCAGGAGGAACGTTTGAAAACTGTAACAGCTGAAGTTAAACCCCATAATCCATGGGTGGTAATACACATGTGTATGCTATTATCAATTTATTTCAGGGCTTGAAGGTCTCAAAAATCAGTATACTAACATGCCGGACCATAAAGACAACTCCTCTCCAAAGCCCATTTGAAGTAGTAGAGTGAAAGACAGCTGTGAGGAACTAGTAGGTTGGTTATTTTAAGACCCCGTCAGGTACCACTTACCTCCTTCTGTAGTAAATTCCATTCAGTCTCACTAACCAGCCGATAACCACAAGGGGGCAGATAAGCACTCTCCACACTTTGTGTAACACTGGAGAGCAAAGAGGCAGTCTCTTCTTGTTCAGGTGTCATTGCTTTAATTGCTTTTTCCTGATCTTTGGTCAACATGAAAGCATTTGACATTTGGAGAGAATTAAGAGAAGTGCTGTCAAAGTTCTCAGAGGCCAAGTCCGCTCCAACTAAGGGCCCAAAGTCAGACTCGTCAAGATTCCCAGCAGATTTTGCTTTGTGGTTATAGCCCAGAGTTTTGGACTGTAAAGATGATGTCCCTAAACTATCTGTGGATTGTGTTCTTCGAAGTCCATCCTTAAACAAATCATTATCTTGCTTCATGAAAGAGTCCCCAGTATTTACCAAAAGGTCTGTATCCAAGGAATGAATGGAACCATGTGCGCTGTTAACATGGTCCTGTAAAAAATAAAAAATTAGTACAATCACCTGGGACATATGAACTCCAGAACTACAAAACAGACAAGTTCATATCAACACTTAAAACAAGTAGGTATAAAGTGGAAGCTGCCTTTGTACTTTTTGTTTTTCTACCAAGCTGTTCTTGCGCTGGTCTTGTTTGGTGGCACCCCCCCAGCCCAGCCACTGACCTTTTCATGGACTTAGAGGTTATCCACCACTTGCCCAGGACCACAGTGTGGTGGATGGCCAGCCATGTTACTCATGCAAGAGCCTGCAGGGGTTGCCAGCTTGGAGAGCAAGTATTTTCCTCCTCCTCCTCCTGATTTTCTCCTCTGTGGTGCTGGCTTGCAATGTCGCACATATATGCGGTGGCATACATGCATGATAGGTGTCCAGTGGCAACCCCTGCTCTCTGGTTTTCCCAACCGTCTTGCCAGCCAGTCTCTCCCAGTCAGCAGTCAAGCACGGAAACTGGCCCCCCCCCCGGAAAGACAGACATCCCAGGGACACCCCTTCCTTCCTTCGACCAACCCCCAACAGTCCAAGCTCATTCTGGAATGTGGGTCTTCAGCGTACCAAGCGGTAGCCCTACTGATGTGCTACCAAGATCTGCCTTTGCACATCTGTATATTTGACACCCAAGCAAAGCATCAGAAAATTCCAACAGACATGTAAAAATCAACAGTGGCTCCAAGACACGAATACAACAATGTATGACTAAAATGCAAACGCTAGCCATTAGGTGCTTATCTAGTGCAATTCCATGAAATAGCCACCATCACATGAGTTCTGGCAACTGAAACTTCTGGTTTAGTGGCCGCCTGATCGATAAACAGGACAATGACTTCCTTATCTCATTTTATCCCCCAATTTGCCTAGCCTGTGTGACCAGGACCTCCATCAGTAGATTGCAAGCCTTCTGCCCAGTAAGGTAACCACTCCATCCAGGTGCTTACTCACAGACATCAGTCCTTGGTGGATTATATCCCCTCTCCACTGGTCAGTCCCCAGTCTCTGCTTACATTACCCATCTTGTCTGGCAGAGTAGTTTGGAGCTGAATGAGTTCCATAGGGCTCGACGATTCGCCAGAAAGTTACTACCCCTCCCAATCCAAGAGGGCCAGGTGAGCTACTCATCTCAGAACCCCAGACTACTGGGGGCAAGCTCCTCCACTTGGGCGACAGGGCAAAGACCAGAACAGTCTAACTGGCATGGTAGCTGGCAATCACATCATTTACTTGGCCCAATCTTAATTTTCTCCCTCTTCCCCTCGCAAAGCTCCACCCACCTGCAGCACACCTTGCGACACCCTCCCTAAAGGTATGCCTCTCAGCTGATGGAGAATGGGCACCTGCCTCATCAACGCCATGTCAACAGCAACGACCCAGGTTCTGGAACAAATCTGAATCATCAGAGGGCCACTGTGGGGAGGGGTATATAAGGCATCCCAAAAGATGCTCTCCTCCAGGGACAGTAGACGACAGACCCTGTAATCAAACTGCCTCCTGAGTGACCATGGATGGAAGCACAGGCCGCAGTGGCTGGGAAGGATGCTGGCTAGTTCCGCACAACTGCACATATGTGCAATGAGCCCTCACAGTCAACATCCTTGGGGCAGTGGACACAAAGGGAAAAAAAGAGACCTGGCATTTAGGTTGAAGCGCAATGCATGCAGACCCTCCTGTCACCTTTGCTCCAGAGGGAACCCCCTGATCCTGTCGTGGGGGAAACAAACAAACAAAAAAAGCAAAGCAGCCTGGGGAGCTTCAGAAGGGAACGCACTGTTTCACATGACACTGCATTTCAACGAGGACCCCATTTGCTCTGCCTGCTGCACTTGTAATTTATGATGATAAAAGTCATGCTTCAAGTAAAAGAACTGAATCTGAAATCTTCCCTCTCAGGACTTCCTTGGAAGTGAGGTGCATCTGCTGTTTTTGCTAGTCTTGGGTTTTGGATATCAGGCCTACTGTAGCACAGTCACCTCCAGTAATACCCCCCCTCCCCTTTGTGTGGTGTCCTAAAGCAGCAGTATGTGTTAGGAAAAACGCTCATCACGTAGATTTTAGCAATAATGTATTTCTGACATCCTCAGATTCATCAGTGCACTTCTGATGGCCTCAGATGTTTTTAAAACCACTTTTATTACTAGATTTGCAATGAATCACTCAAGTCAATAACTATGACCACTACTAGCAATTTTTTTTTTAAATCTCTTCCAATGAAGTTCCTTTTTGACTGGACAGATTAGATTCATGTATTATGGTTGCAGGATGATGGTGCCTGCATGTTTCGGATAGTGAACATCACAGTACCACACCAAGATGTTTATTTTTTTTTTTTAATGGTGGGTGTGGCGAGACAGCAGGAATTTTATAAACCTCAAAACCATATATCACATTTCAGGAATTAAATAAAATTACAAAACTACATAATAAAAAACAGGCATATTGATGTTTTGCCAAAAAATTCATTATTACTAAAATAAAAAAACAAACTCCGAAGACTTTTTATGCATTTATTTAAATATCAAGCTTTCTGTTCTCTGGAGTCACCCTCCCAGCCCTCAGCGCTGGGCAGACCAGCCTTTGGTGACCGACCAGCCCCATCAGCCATTAACCCCACCAACCCTTAAGCGGTGGTCCCTGCAGAGCAGGGCCTAAGAGCGTCGAACCTGGTCATCCAAGGATCTGTAGGTTTTCTCTGGTTTTCTCCTGCCCTCTATTTACTCAATGGGATCAGCAGCTTGTTGGCCTCGGACACTGTAGCAGGGTCACTGGTGGGGTGGACAAGCTCCTTGGCACTCCACAAGGTTTGCTGCGGTGCCAGAAACTGAGCCATCCCTTCCATGGGCTGTCAAGCGCTGCCATCAGCTGTACTATCTCACAGCCCTGGCAGCTTGCTTGAGCACTCGTCTGCTTTTGAACCCGGGCATGGCAGTGTGGCTGGGCTATTGGGTGTCTCTATGCTGAAACATTTGTTATTGGGACAAACACTGCTGCTTTAAAGGAGAACTGTGCTGAATCTATAAATAATTTTTCCCAGCAGAAGCTATGCTTAAATACTGGTTCAAATTCTGTTATTGCTCTAGCTATCCAGGCTTTTTAGTTGTCATGTTGGGTGTTTTTAATTGTCATGTTGGGTGTTTTTAATTTATATGCTGCTGGTAAGAACCATTTTAGAACTGTATGATGTAGTTTATCTCCCTGTTCTACTCTTCTATTGTTGGCATAATGCATCCTTGTTCTACTACAGAACTGTGTGACCGAATGGGACATAAACTACATCATATAGTTCCAAAATGGCACTTGCCACCAGACTATAAAGCAGAAACACCTACTGAGGTTACTAAAAGGCCTAGATAGATGGAACAATAATAGAATTTTAACCAGTACTTAAAAACTACTAGGAAAATGAATTACAGGTTCAGTGCCATTCTTCTTTAAGAGGACCTACATGTGGCGGGTGGCAGTGGGTGCAGGCTGTGGGGTGCAGTCGGTGGACGGGTCATGTGTCCCAGGCACCGCGACATACCCCTGGTACACAGCGCCATGCGTGGTGGCCGGCAGATGCCTGACTACACTGTCGGGGACTGTGGCTCCTGTGGGGCAAGTGCCACAGCTGTTGCCACCTGAGGTCCAGCTCATGATGCTGCAGCCATGCCAACCCCCTACCCAGGCTGATCGGCCATGTGCCATCTTGAATGGCACCTCCACCGGGTCCTCCTCAGATCGCTCTCACTGCCACCATGACCTTCACCCACCATAGCACCCCCACTGCTCCATCAGCCCCCAGTTCCCACCTTCTAGGCATATTAACTCCCCCCAACACACACACACCTTTGCGGCTTGTCTAGGCTTGTGCCAGGCAGGGTGTGTGTGTGTGTGTTGTGACCAGTGATGAAAATGAGCAGGAACTAAGTTCCTGTACCTTTTTTGTAGCAGGAACTGAGTTCCTGTACTTCTTCCTACTGATATTTGAAATGAAATTCTTACAGCAGTAACATTATGACAATTTCTTGGCCTATGACCCGAGATCAGTGGACTCTATTATGAAATTTGACTTACAGCGCAATTTAAAGTGTTTTAGAAATACTTTGAAATATCTGATTGGGTGCATCAGTATCATTACAGATGAGTCTGGATTGAAAGGAATATGGAAACAACATGTCGACAGCAGAAAAGTCCAATGACCCCTCGAGTCCCAAGAGTGATCTTTCAGAGCGAGAATGTCAGTTCTGCTTTTTGTTTGTGCCAATGTTTGAGTTCCTGTACTTCATGTCCATTACTTACATCACTGGTTGTGACAGGCCCCTCCATCAAACTCCTTAGGTGTGCCACATGTCTGGTGCAACCTTGTGGCTGCAGCAACTCTTGGGACTTAGGCGCAGGGACCCTCTAATTTTATAAAATAGGGTGCAGGGTTCCCCGACACACCCAGCATTTGCTGCAGCCATAGACTGGCGCAAACTGCGTTGATCTACAAGCCATTTGAAAATAGAGCCCACTGAGCTGATTACAGCTCACTTCCAGATGCATGGGGAAAGGGGGTGGAAGAAGAAAAGTTCAATAAAGTAAAAGAATAAAAAGCAGAGAACAGAAATGCGCCAAACAAATTACAAATCAAGTAGCTGTGTATACAAATATTTAATTTAGTGTCAAACAGCACAGGTGCACAAGTTAGATAAAAATTGCACTTTAACAGTAGTGGTGAACAATCCCAACCGGGGCGTAAACATTGTGTATGTGTGGGGGTACCTGATGGTATATCACATCCCTGCAGTATATTATTTCTACCATAAAAGGGGGTTGTGTTGAGACAAAAAGAGAAGACGGACAAGAAAACAGAAATTAGTTCTGAACTATGGCTCTCTCATTGGGTATACCATGGTCATTTGATCAGACTCCACCATTCACAGTACTGAATTTCCCCCAACCCATGTTACAATTTCCCTTTAAAACACAGTCCATCACACAAAGCAAAAAAACAAAAACAAAAACGAAAAAACACCTTATAAAACAGATGTAAGACTGGGTTTCTCTGCCCGCATTGATGCCATTCAACAAGAACTCCGCCCAGAGTTCAATGCCCTTATCACAATATGACTTACTTACCTCTCGCAGTCTACCTGGAGATCTTCACCAAGATGACCCCTACCAGTGTTCAACTATGCAGATGTGGTCCATGTTGCTGCTCCCAACTACTCTCTCAGCAGACTGGACACTCTTTTCCATGCCTTCTGTTGCCTTCCCTTTAAACCCCTCCCTACACCCATCATTGCTCCCCTCAACACTAATCTCTCCTTCCTTCCTCTTGCATCCTGCCGTCTCACATATTCTGCTTCCTTTCTGTCTCTCTCTCCAAATACTGGTTCTCCTCCCTCTCTTCTTAGCTCTCCTCTCTTGTTTCCTCCTCCACTTACCCTCTCCATTTTATGGACTTCTGTACTTTCTCATTTTCCCATTAAAAATCTTCTAATGAGCAAACAACTTCTCCCAGCTCCCTTCAGTCAGGAACAACCTGCCTCCCCAGCTTCATCTGTCCTCTTCCTACCTCTCCCTCAAACATCTACTTAAACTTCCATTGTTCTCCCTCCTGTTCCGCTCTGATCCTGGCTAGGCAATCTGGGACTCCTCTCTTAGCTGAGGTGAATCGACATTTGGTTCACCAAGGACTTTGTTTCCCCCAATGTAACCTAGGCCAGTGCTTAGTTGTTCCCCTTTCTATCCCACGTGGATTTTGTTTCCATTTTATTCCCATGGTTTATTCATTTGTTACTTGTACTCTATTCATGCTTTAGACTCAACAGTTTGTACTGTTCATTTGTACAATACTGCATTTAACTGCACCGTTTCTGCTTGCATCACTACTGCCGTCTGTATTTTTATCATGTACCTTTACCCTGGGTTGCACCTTGAGACGCGCCTCAGCCCCATGTGCCTTTCCAGGGTACCAATTTTAAATAAAATAAAAAGATTACACATGTCTGTGCATCGTCTGTCGGACTGACAAGCCCCTGGCATGTCTGCAAGGTCCTACAAATCTGGGGGAATAACCACCAAGCCCTTCCCCTCTTAATTTCTGTCAAATGCTGAGTGCACTGCAAGTCTTCTACTGTCCCAATAATGCAACAGGTTTAAAAACTTTAGACAACTATATTCAACTCACTTCTCCTTCAGGGAGGGTAAGAAGTGACTCTCCATGGGTCCGACAGCTTACTGCGGAGGTTCCATCTTCGACTCCTTCTTGCTTCTGCTCCTCGGTCTTGCTGTGTCTCTGCTGCTCATCCTCTTCCTGACAATAAACATAAAGAAATGAGGACTTTGTCCAGAAACAGTTTATATACCATCTTTTTTTTGTTTCAGAACTATTTTATTCCATTTATGCTGCACCTGTGGTCTCTTACCGTCCCCCAACACCATCCTTCAGCAGCAACCCCAACTCCATCTGCCATACTGCCCAAGGCACTTCTTGGAATACCACCTCAATCTCCTCCCCCCCCAACAAAAGCAGGGCTTCTTCCTTCAACTCTCCAGATGGAAGTGTTGGGTGTGGAGTTCTCTGAGTTCACCAGCAGATAACAGAGCCTTGGGAGTCATGCATTGTCATCAATAAGCTCCATGGCCAGCAAGGAGAAGGATCCCCCACCTTTATCTTACCCACCTTCCTCTGTGGATCCTGCCCCAGCCACACCTAATTTACGCTTAGAGGAGGATGACCTCACATGGTCATCCGTAACATCAAACCTGCTCCTCAGTCCACTACAAGAGATGTTGAAGCAGCAGGATGAGAAACACTCTCTCTTCGAGAGTGCTGGCTCAGCATCACTCCTTGGCCTCCATCATCCTGGTGCGGGTGTCAGCTTTGCAGGTTAGCGCCCACAGCCCTGTTTGTAAAGGTGATATCCACATAAAGTCCAGTGGAATAGTGGTCTGAATGCCCAAGCATGTCCAATAATAGGCAGCTTTAGCTTTCTGCAGTTATTCCACAAATGGCCGCAAGTCTTGCCAGTGACATCTCAGCAACTGGTAACCAATTAGTGGAGCGACTCTGACCTTAGAAAATGAGGAAGACAGCAGGGCAATGTCACTCTTCATGGTATCTCTTTCAATCAAAGCGCAGCCTGCAGTTACTAATAAACTAGTATACAACCTTTAGTTACTGCAAAACCCAAAAAATAGAGCAAGTGAGTCACAAATGAAAAGAAAAAGACTAGTCACAGAAAAGGGAATTATTTTTACATCTTCAAACTGAGGCACAGGTCACCAGCAAAAACAATCCTAGCTGGCATCAGCAGAACTCCGCTGCGCAGCATTCCAATACCTACTGAACTTAGACTCCTTCTACTCTTCATTACTGAGGATACAGTATTTACACTAAAATAGGAGCACTGCCTCTATCTACAGCTGAGGTTTCATAATCCTTTCTATTTACAAGGGTGCGATGTGCACATATACGGAACCCAAACAAACAGAAGTGAGAAAGAAATAAGTGCCTTAGGTGGGATTTGAAGCCAGGCCACCCGGAATACCATTTTACTGAGCTCCCAGCTAGGCCCCCCCAAGGCAACTAAAAACATGGGACTCCAGAAGCACCTTACTCTAATGCCAACCTAGTGCTGCAAATATAATTACATATTTATTTACAAGAATGTGTTGTGCGTTGGTTTCACCAAGCCTCAGCGACAACGTTGTCGAAATGTGGCACAGCAACACAAACAATGTTGACAGGTAGAAATTTCCCTATCAGACATCGACTGTGTTTTCGCTGGCTGCACTTACGCCCTCTTCTACTTTTTAGATAAACTCAGAGTAGGAGTTTGTTTGTGGGGAGGGGAAGTAAACAGTGGCAAAAAAGTGAAGGTTCGACATTGGGTCCTTTACAGTGACTACCTTGAAGTTGTCGCTGTAAAGGATTTCGATGTTGAAATTTTGTTGCGGCAACGGTATATGGTTATGCGTATGTATGAGGAAGAAAGGAAGAAAAGAAGAAAGGAAGAAGTGCCTTAGATGGGATTTGAAACCAGGCCACCCAGAACACTGTTCCGTTGCACTACCAGGTGCACCACAAAGGTAATTGGAAGCCTGAGGTGCCTAGAAGCACCTTACCCTTTTCTAAAGCACAACCTAGTGCTACACAGATAAATATAGTTTACTTATTTGTAACCACAGGTCTTCCAAGAATCAATCTTCACCACTGATTCCCACTCGTGAGTCTGTGCCAGAGATGCTAGGTCAACACAGGAGCCAGAACTTTTCTGGTGGGGGCTGGTAATTCGTTGCACGCGCCTGCTAGTATACAGCAGCACACCTCCCACCAACCTCAGTTCCTTTTTTCCACACCATCAAGTGTGCAACAGCAGCATAGCTGCTCTCCTCGCTGGGGGCCAGAACATCATTGTCTATACGACAAAAGTGTTCACTTCTTTGACTTCAGTGTTTCATTACTACAGTTTGTTATTTTTGTGTCAGTTTAATTTTACACAAATTTTAATAGTTTTTGACTCAGTCCTACCTTGTACTAACAATCAACGACCATGGAGAAAAGTAAGGTGCCTGAAAACGCAAGACGCTCTGGCAACGGGGCTGTGTTTAGTCAACAACTCTGTCTCTCAGCAGGTGCTCTGACAATGGGCAGTCCAGCACCTAGGAGAAGGGACAGTTCTCCTGGTGACATAAAAAGAAATGGTCCAGGTCCTGCACACCCTCAGCATCAGGGTCTTTGCACTATTCAGCCTTGACTTCTCCCTCTTCTAATAAGACAGGGAAGAAACAGCACTGGTCATTGTTATCTCTGGTCATTATATGCTGAGAACCACCTGACTGCAAAGAGTCTGGGTTCCCCCAATCATCGCTGACAACACCGGATTTGTCTGGTCCACTAAGGTCAATCTCTCTGTCCCAGAACCTCTCTATGTCTCTTGGGGGAATCCCAGTGGGCAGTTCAGCCATTTGGCAGCTTTTATGGAGCTATGGGTGCCATGGATACATCATGCAGTGCCATTTCTGGTGACAGCCCTGACCCCTCACAGGGTTACGCTGTCACAGGTGCTGCCTGGATTTACACGCAGCTGTCCATAGCGCTGGCCTCCCAGCTGGTGCCGCAGAAGGCACCGCTGATGTCTGCCACACTTGTGGCATCACCTCTGTCCCTTCTGGGGATGGGGGGCAAACACAGTGTTGTCTGGGTTGACGCCATATGCAGCACCTTGTCCCTGGAGGATGCCCATGTGCTGCCAGCAACATCGTCCATGGTGTCTCCACCTGCATGGTTTCACAGGCCCCTGGAGCCGCGACCGGTGTTGCCAGTGTTGCCGCGGCCATGCTATTCACTCTCTGACCCTCTCCTCTATACTACTCTTTAAGTATAAAGGGTGTTGAGGGAGACAAGTCAGACTCTGACCTCATCATCACTGATGGTGGAGAGGATGACTCATACTATGGTCCAGAGAACTTAGAACCAGTTCCTGTGATTGTACCTCAGGAAGACCTCTCCTTTCACGGTCTGCTCAGAAACAGGAACTCTGCACTGAAATTTGAGCCAGAAGCCACAGATCAGGCAAAGCGCCTCCAACTAGAGATTTTTAAATGTGGCTAACATTCCGGTTTCTTTAACTCTTCCCATCACGTCAGTCCTAGCGACACTCTCAGAGGTGACATGAAGAAGGCCTGCTACTGTGCAGCTGTCCCCCAAACAGGTGAGAAAGAAATTTGCAGTGTCCATAACTAAGCCTGTGTATTTCACTCAGTCAATAGCGGATGCCACAGTTATTCTGGCGGAGAATGACAATGCCATAGTACCCAAGGAGGTCATGGCGCACTCCACAGACAAGGAGTCGTACAAAGTGGACACCATGGGCAAGTGGGTCTATGCCTCAGCTACCCTTGGCATGAGGATAGCTAGCTACCATAGTCACTTCTCGTATGAGTATGCCCTCTGGAGAAGGCTTAAGTCTCTGGCAGAGGCTCTGCCAGACACAGAGGCAAAACAAGAGATGCTGCTAGCTGTTAAACAAGGTATGATCTAGCAGCCACTAGCTTAAAGCCTCTATGGATGCCTTTAATGTAGCAGATCTCTCCATGGCCACAGATATATGCACTAGGTGGTGCTCCTGACTGCGGACTGCTGGCTTTACATTTGACGCCCAGCAACAAATCATGAATGTGCCCTTCGATTGCACTTATCTGTCGCACCCTCACAACTATCCCATTCAGGTGATCAAACTCCAGGTGAGGTCCCAGATGTGGTGCTCAGTGGAGGACAACCTTTTCCAGAGCTTTCCCTTCTCCCCACTAGTGCCAGAGGTGGTCCTTACCACGTACACTTCCCCACTGGGGTGGGAAGCCCACTCTCAGGGCCTAAAGACACAATGTGTCTGGGACCCATTAGAATCACATCTCCACATAACTGCGCTGGAGATGTGAGCAGTTCTCTATGCTCTGAAAGCCCTAGTGGACTTGGTCAGCCGAAAACCAGTTCTCCTCCAGACAGACAAGTCTATCATATACTATACCAACAAGCAAAAAGGAGCACACTCTTACCCTCTCTGCAGAGAGGCAATGAGAGTGTGAGAATGGTGCCTGGAACAGGGGATCCTGATCCAAGCACTACCTGCCAGGAGTCCAGAATACTCTGGAAGAAAAGTTCAGTCAAACGGAAGCCAATCCTCACAAGTGGTTACTAACGCCAGATGTCATGAGATCCCTATTCGATAAGAGGGGCACCCCAGATGTGGGCCTTTTTGCACCCCCACTCAATGCCAAATTGCCTCAATTCATCTCCAGGAGTCTAGGACATGGCACTTCCTGTTGTGATGCATTTAGACTACCATGGCAAAATCAGTTTCTGTACGCATTCCCTTCAATACCTATCATAGATACATAGATAGTGTCATCAGATAAGGGCCTATGGCCCACCCAGTCTGCCCATTTGAGCTTGTAAGTTCAGTTTATGTTTTCCTAGAAGTCTGTTGCCCCTTACCCCTGACCTCCAGAATTCCTTTATGTCTATCCCATGCATTCTTAAATTCCGTGATTGTTTCAGCCCCCACCACTTCCTCTGGCAGGGTGTTCCACTTGTCCACCACCCGTTCTGTGAAGAAATTCTTCCTCACGTTTCCTTTGAATCATCCTCCCTCCAACTTCATCCCATTCCCTCTAGTCCTGGAACATCTTTTTTGCTTAAAAATAGTGTATTCCTGCACCCTGTTCCTCCCTGTAAGATACTTGTATGTCTCTATCATATCCCCTCTCTCCCTCCTCTCCTCCAGGGAGTACATGTTCAGTTCCTTCAACCTGTCCTCATAGGACTTGTGATGCAATCCATGCAACATCACTGTTGCCCTCCTCTGAACCTTCTCTTCCCTGTCTATGTCCTTATGTAGGTAAGGTCTTCAGAACTGTACACTGTACTCCAGGTGGGGCCTCACTAGTGTCTTGTATAGTGGAATTATGACCTCCCTTTTCCTGTTGGTGATGCCCCTGCTTATGCATCCCAGCATCCTATTTGCTTTACCTGCTGCCTTGTCACACTGTTTCCCTACCTAGAGGTCATCAGAGATGATAACCCCAAGATCCCTTTCCTGCTTGGTGCATGCTGTATCCTCACCCCCCCAACCGATATATTGTGCCAGGGGGGTTTTGTGCCCCATATGCATTATCTTGCACTTCTTTGCACTGAATTTCAACTGCCAAATCCCTGACCATTCTTCAAGTTTCTGCAGGTCCCTTCTCATTCTGACTACACCCTCTGGTGTGTCTACTCTGTTACAGAGAGTGCTGTTAAAGTTGGAGGTGCACAGGGGCAAGATGATTCTAGTGGCCCCCTGCTGGCCTCAGCAAATATAGTTTCCTCTGCTGACTCAACTTTTCAGTCAGCAAACTAAGGGCCGTGCTGCTCCAAATGGACTTGCTGACTCAGGGTCATCTGGTCCATCCCAACCTTCACACCCTTCACCCTCAGGTCTGGCTCCTGAAGAGACAGAAGTGAACAGGTACAAGGTATCTTGGAGGGTCCCTGAAATACTTTTAGCTGTGTGTAAACCTTCCACCAGGAGAACATACACAGCCAAGTGGAAACAATTTTCTGTCTGGTGCTCCAAAACCTCGATGGACCCCTGCAGGTGTCCACTTGACAAGGTTCTGGACTACATACTGGATCTTTCTGATGCTGGCTTGCAGTACTCAACAGTCAAGGTCCACCTATGTACTATTTCAGAGTACCAAAAACCCATGGGTACCCTCCACCTCACACAGTTGCCACTGTTTAAGAGGTTCCTGAAGTGTATTTAGCACAGAAGTCCTCCAATTAGGAAGCCAGTGGCTCCCTGGGATATAAACCTTGTGTCGGATATGTTCACTCGCAAGCATTTCAAGTCTATTGTGACTTGTGACTTTATGTTTCTAACATGGAAAGCAGCATTTCTTGTGGCTATCACCTCTGTATGCAGAGTATCTGAAATTCATGTTTTAGTCACAGATCCTCCGTGTACCGTTTTCCATAGAGATAAGGTAGTGCTCTGAATGCACCCCAAGTTTCAACCTAAGGTGGTGTCAAAGTTCCATCTCAATCAGGCGATAACACTGAGTTCTATTACAGGACTCACACCATCACTCAACTGGCTCAGTTGAAGATGTGTGGCTGCCATCTTTTAGGAGGAGTCTTTGCCGGAAGTCTAGCAGTTTCACCATGTGGGATCAGTGACATACTAGGAGTTATACTAGGAGGTATAGACATACAAAAGGCCGAGGCCCATATGAGCATGTCCCCAGCCAAGCTGGTACTTCCCATGTTTATTATAATAATAAGGTATCAAGTTTATCTTTAAAACTAACATGATCAGCATTTTCTACTAGGGAACTAGGGAGTGAATTCCACAAGGGAATTATGCTTTGTGTATAGTAAGATCTTCTTTTATTTGTTTTAGGATATGTAAGGGTCAATTGGTATTTGTGACTTCTTAAGTTACAGTTATGGTTATTATAAGACATATCCAGTTGTGTGAGTAACTCATCATCATTACGAATCTTGTGCATGAATCTTTTTCTTCTTTGTTCCAGAGAATACATACCCAGCTCTTCCAATCTTTTCTCATAACTTTTGCTGGAAATATCAACTACTAATTTAATTATTCTCCGTTGTACCCCTGCAAGTTTCACAATCTCACTGTCCTCTCCTAGTTGATGAGTTGACAGATGTGCAACATTAACACTGCAGTATGAGGGCAGGACATCAATAGCATTTTCATATATTTTTCAGAGATGGGCGCTGCATCACGAGTGTATAATGATGTGCATCCCTTTGCAATTCACATCCAGGCAATATGACACCGTTCCTTTCATTACTGAGCTGTGCAGGATTGTGAAGCACAGATGTGGGTACCAAGGGCGAGCACAACTCCTCTCGCAATATGGTGGAGGGGAGGCATCAGCGGACAGTGGAAGTCTGCCATCTAGTCCTATAATATAACTCAATGGATTATAATCCTGCCTGCCTACTTTGCCAATTTCCAGAATGAGGGAAAAAGGACTCTCGCCACTCACTGGATGTTAAGAGGGTCCTTAGGTTTTACACTGACAGGACTAAGGACTAATAAACAGCTCTTTTTCTCTTTTCATCCTAATCATAAGGGACAAGACAACCTGTTACAGTCAAGTGCATTTCTGCCTGGATTATCAATTGCCTTTGCAACTGCTATGCTATGGCTCAGATTTAACTGGAGGACAGCATATGTGCCACTCCAAAGCAGCTGCTATTTCTCTGGCTGAAATCTGCTCTGTGCTTATTGGTGAAATTTGCAGAGTTGCAGCTTGCAGTGCAGTGCACACCTTTACCAAGCACTATGCCCTTGATGTCCATGCCAGGCAGCATGCTACTTTTTGGCAGGAGATTTCTTTTTTTTTTCTCCCATATACACTTTATCTCCTGAACTCCCCGGCAGCCCCCTTCTAACTGACCCCTCCAGCCCCACACCGCTTCCTCTGGGACTTACCTTCACTGGCATCCTCTGCCACAGGACTGTGGTCGTGCTCACCCACTGGTGCGGGCATGCAAAGGGTCAGTCATCATCCTGCTGCCTGGGACGGTTTTCCTCTGATTTTTTTTCCCTGGGTCCACGGATATGCAGTGGGTGCAATGTCCGAGCTCTGCCTCCGTAGAGACAGCCCTGGTGTCCTGAACATGGGATCCCTTCCCTACATGGTGGCATGCACGTGCTGGTACCTAGCCACCACTGGGTGTCAGGCAAGCAGACCGCCACACTAACCCCCCCCTCCCCGAGGAAGGAGAGCTGTCTAGAGACACTATCTTTCCTCTCCTCGCCAGCCCCCGAGCAACCCGATTCCATTCCTGACCTCGGGTCCCCAGTGTGGCAGGAGGTAAGGCGCCCAGTGCTTAAGCTCTTCATGCCACCGGGCTGGCTTTGGCAGGAGATTTCTGAATGGATTGCTATCCTGAGTGAGCCCTGAGCTCCAGCCCCCCTAGTCCGGGGGACTTTTCTGAGCTTGCTACTCTGATCCACAAATGGGAATCAATGGTGAAGATTGATTCTTGGAAGATATTAAAACTACGTACTTGCCGTAATTTTTGAACTTCCAAAATATCTTCACCAGTGATTACCACACCCACCATCTCCCAGATTCACTCTAGTATTGTTGTGTTGTGGTCTTCACTCCTTTTTTTACTTGATCTGAGCTGTGAAGATGCTGTTGTTACTGGATTTGGTGGTCCGTCGTACACGGGCCACAAGAGCAATCTTAGGCCCTTAGGTTAAGTGCGCAGGTTACTCGTTAGGAACACGCTGCTCACCTCCTCGGGAAAGAAAGTACTGTGGTGGCTAGAGTCTTGTGCTGCTGTATACCTGCGGGTGCATGCAGTGCCTACCATGTCACAGGCCCCACCAGAAAAGTTCTGGCCCCCATGTGGTTTTAGCGCTTCCAGCACAGACCCACAAGTGGTAATCAATGGGGAAGATATTCAGGAAGATCACAAATTACAGTGAGTACATAATTTAAATTTCTACTGTGGGTATTCAGTTCACATTCACACTTAAGCAGAATAACCTGGGCAGAGTTCAGTCATCAGAGCAGTCTCAAGCTCAACTCCTCCCACCACTTGTGGTGTCAACTGCTGGCTTCGCCCCTTGCGACGTAAGATCTTGCTCTGTGCATGCTGGACGCAGGGATCCCTGTGCGCTACATGCCAGGGGAGGTAGGGTGGGACAAGTGGCTGTGAACTGAATACCCAGAGTGGAAATTAAAATTACGCACTCACAGTAATTCTTGATCTTTTAAGAATACCAGTATCTTTACAACTGATGCATACTAGTGGATCTGAGCCGTAGGTGCTAGGACTCAGCAGGAGTCAGGGCGTTTCAGAAGTTTCAACGCATATGTGCTCCCAGTGGCACAAGATAATCAATGATATGTATGTATTGGAATGGCTTATAGCGAGATGTACGAGTAAGATCTCTCAATTTGAGATTAAGTGACGGTCTTGTTTTTGGTTTTTTTTTACATTTCTGAAAAGGATGATTCTTTCATCCATTGAGGTGGTGGAGTGTTATGGGGGATGGGAGATGTGCGGATGGGTGCTGGAGTCCATGTGAAGTCAGCGAATGGAGCAGCCTGGACCTTATCCTTTTCATTTATACGCCTTGGACCTTGCTTAAGAGCGGCAGATACATATATCTAGATCTTAGTTATGTCCTTTGTATACAAGTAGAATACCATATAATATGATTGAAAATGGTATTTCATAATGGTGCCTTAAACTTCTTATATGTTCTGCTCGGTGAATGACACCCAATTTGGAAATTTGCTTGTACCTTGCTCTGAGTGATAAAATAAAGAGTTCAAAAAAATAAAAAAGCGTTCAAGCGCATGCTGCGATGTCATGAGTTAGCAATACTAGTTTACCTCGCCGTCAGCCATAACTACCTCTTAGTATTTTTTTTTTTTTTTTACCAAGGAGGTAAGCAGCATAACCTAACAACTAATTTATGCACTTAACCTAAGAGCATAAGATAGCATAGATGGACCATGTAAGAAGGGCCACCAGATCCGGTAACATAGCGTCTTCACAGCCCAAACCAAGCATAAAGGAGTGAATACCCACACAATGATACTGGAGTGAGTCCAGGAGCTGGTGGGTGGGTGTGTGAAGCAATGGTGAAGATAGTCTTAGAAGATCAAGAATTACAGTGGGTACATCACTTTAATATCTTCCAAGAATCTATCGTCGCAACAGATTTCCATTAGTGGGTCAGAATACCAAGCTCAGAAAGTCCCCCGGACTAGGGCGGCTGGAGCCAAGGGCTCACTCAGGATAATAATCCATTCAAAACTGTCCTGCCAAACGTGGCATGGGAATCCAGGGCATAGTGCTTAGTAAAAGTGTGCACCGTGCTCCAAGCTGCAGCTCTGAAAATTTCTCCAATAGGCAAACAGCAGCTCTCTGCCAGGGACGTGGCAACCCCTCTATGCTACCCTCCAATTTAACCTGGGCCCTGGCATAGCAGTGGAGAAGGCAATTCACAATCCAGACAGAAATTCATTTGACTGTAATAGGCTGCCTTTTTAATTAGGATCGGAGACAAAAAGCTGATTGGATTGTCTGAAGTCTTTGGTTATGTCCAGATAAAACCTAACAACCATCTTAACATCCAGTGGGTGGACAGTCCTTGCTTCGTCATTCTAGAAATTGGGAAAGTAAGTAGTTATCTTTATGGAAAACAGTATTAAGAGGATCTGTGACCAAAGTACAGATTTCAGATACTCTTCGAGCTGAAGTGCAAGCCACCAGAAATGCTTCTTTCCAAATTATGAACTATAAGTCACACATCACAACAGGCTCAAAGGGCTTGCAAGTGAGCATATCCAACACAAGGTTGATGCCCCAGGGAGCTACAGGCTTCTTGATGGGAGGACTTGTGTGCAAAATGCCCTCTATGATTCTGTCTTGAATAGTGGCAGCTGTGCCAGATACAAGATATCAATGGGCTTGTGGCATGATAAAATAGCACACAGGTGGACCTTTACTGTAGAATATCACAGACCAGCATCAGAAAGGTCCAATAAATACTCTGGAACCCTATCAGGGGGACACCTGAATGGGTCCATGTGGGTTTTGGAGCACCAGGCAGAAAGTCTTTTCCATTTGGCTGTGTGAGTCTTTCTAGTGGAAGGTTTATGCACAGCCAAAAGTATGTCAGAAACCCTGTGAGATACCTTGTACCTGTACCTGTTCACTTGTCTCTTCAGGAGCCAGGCCTGAAGGTGAAGGGAGCGCAGGCTGGGATGGACCAACTGATCTTGTGTCAAAAAGTCCATCCTGAATGTCAGAGTCTTCAGTTTGCTGACTGAAAGTCTGTTCAGTAGAGGAAACCATATCTGCCGGGGCCAGTAGGACCATGTTGCTTGCCCCCTTGTGCCTCTAACATGAGCAATATTCTAGATGAGAAGGATTAGAAGGACTGCATACAGAAACATTTTGCCACTGCAGCCTGAATGCATCCTGACAGAAACCACAATGTCCTAGATTTCTGGAGAAGAAACGAGGTAGTCTGGGATTGAGTGGGGATGCAAAAAGGTCCACAGCTGGGGTACTCCACTCGTCGAACAGCGATCTCATGACATCTGTCAGAGTATTCTGGACTCCTAGCATACAGATTACTTGCAGAAGGATTCCTTGCTCCAGGCCCCATACCCACATCCTCATTCCCTCTCTGCACAGAGGGTAGGAGTGTGGTCCTCTTTGCTTGTTGATCCAGTACATGACAAATTTGTATGTCTGAAGGAGGACTGTTTTGCAACTAAGTCCATTAGGGCTTTCAGACAGTACTAAACTGCTTACATCTCCAACACATTTATGTGGAGATGAGTCTCTGACAGGTACCAGACATCTTGTGTCTGACTGTAAAAATGTAAGAGGCTATGAGACCTAGTATGCATTGCATAGGGTGGACTTGCACAGTCTTGCACTCCATGATATTACATACCATCTACAGAAATTCTCGTAGTCTGCCTCCTGGAAGAAAAGCCCAGGCCCAGGTTGTATCTAAAAGAGCTCTTATGAACAGCAGCTGCTGGGAGGGTTTGAGCTGAGACTTGTTGAAATTTAGCAAGACTCTCATGGAAGTTAGGAAACGAGAAGCAGATGCTGCTGCCTGTTCTGTCTTCTGCCTGGATGGGCTTGAAATTAGCCAGTCACCCAAGTACAGGAAGGTTTGGAAACCCAATTTCCTCACGTGTGCTTCAAGAAACGCAAAGCACTTTGTAGACTCATGGTACTGAGGAAAGCCCAAAGGGCAGGACTCTGAACTGGTAATGCTGTCCCAGCACAATGAAATGGAGGTACATGTGGTAGCTGGGAGGCCCCAATATGTGTTGGTATGCATCTTGTATATCCAGTGATGCTAGCCAGCCTTGAGGTTTCAGGTAGGGTAGCAGTAAGCCCAGAGAAATCATTTAGAATTTTTCTCGATCCATGAATTTGTCCAGATTTCTGAGGTCGAGAATGGGGCACATGCCCTGTGATTTCTTTGGAACTAGGAAGTAGTGGGAATAGAACCTGGTATTCAGTTCTGACTCTGGTACTATTTCCACTGCCCTGTTGGGCAGACTGGGTGGACCAAGCGGTCCTTATCTGCCGTCAAATTCTATGTTTCTATGCTCAGAAGGCCTGCAATCTCCTGCGCCAGAAGCACTGACATGTGAGCTGACAAAGGGCGTTGCCTTCTGAGCAGATAGTCCAGAGGTGTTTCTGTGAAATTCAGGGAGTACCCCTCTCGGATGATCCCGAGGACCCATGGACCCACTAGTCCATCATGATGGACTTCCAAATGATGGCAAAACTGCATCAGCTCCCCACCTCACCTCCACTGGGAAGGAAAGGTCTGCCTCAGGCAACTGAGGCAGGACCAAGGCCAGAGCTTCAGATTGTGGCAGTAGGAGCTTTTGGTACCTGTGCCTTCGGCTGTGCCTTCTTTTGAGGCTGGAAAGGCTAACTTCTACTGTTCTGGCTCCCCTGCCTTTGCCACGAAATGACTACATGTTGTTAAAAGATCGACATCCCTTGCCTCTCTGGGAGTTAAAGGGAACAAGCATAGAAGTCTTAAGAGTTGTTCTAGTTTCATTAGACACCTGAAAGTAGCTACTCCACCCGCTGTCCAAACAGGTGCTTGCCATCAAATGAGACATCCTGGGTGAAGCCAGCAGTCCACAGTCAGGAATTCTTCTGCTGTAAATGCCTACATCTGCACAGCAGGATATCGTATCAAGGGCATCTACAGAGGTTTTGAGCTGGTGACTGTTGGATTCAATACCTTACTTAACAGTCAGAGGGTGACCAGTGGAGTGCTTCAGGGATCAGTCCTGGGGCCAGTCCTTTTCAATATCTTCATCAGTGACATTGCTGAAGGGCTGGAGGGGAAGATTTACCTATTTGCAGATGATACCAAGATCTGCAACACAGTGGACACTCCAGAGGGGGTTAAAAGAATGAGGAGGGATCTGGGAAAGCTGGAAAAATGGTCAAAAGTGTGGCAGTTGAAGTTTAATGCAAAAAAAGTGCAAAATCATGCACCTGGGGTAAAGAAACCCAGCGGAGAGCTACAGAATGGGGGGGGGAGGTTGCTGAAAGCCACCAGGGAAGAGAGGGATTTAGGGATAATCATCTCAGATGACCTAAGGGTGGCTAAACAGTGTAACAAGGCTGTGGGGAGGGCCAGTGGGATGTTGGGGTACATAGGAAGGGGTATCACTAGCAGAAAAAGGGAGGTGGTGATGCCATTGAACAAAATGCTGGTGAGGCCTCATCTAGAATACTGTGTTCAGTTCTGGAGGCTGTATCTTCACAAATACATAGACAGTCGGAGGTGGTCCAGAGAAGGATGACCAAGATGGTGCAGGGCTTGCATGAGAAAACATATGAGGACAGACTGAAAGACTTCAACATGTATACACTTGAAGAGAGGAGGGATATGATAGATACCTTCAAGTATCTTAAAGGCTTGAACAAAGTGCAGGGAGTAACATCTTTCAGTACAAGAGCTGTACAAGGATGAGAGAGCATGACATGAGACTGGAGGGGGCAGAATAAGGGGAAATGTGAGGACATTTTTCTTCACAGAAAGGGTGGTGGATGCTTGGAATAGCCTACCCCAGGAAGTGGTGGGTGTTAAAACAGCGGGGAGATTCAAACATGCATAGGACAGACATAAGGGAATCCTAGATGTGGGGAAGAAAGGCAAAAGTCAATGACCAAGTAGGGTCAGTGGCCGCTGATGCAGAAAGGGAATACAGGCAGACTAGGTGGGCCTAGCTGTCCTTATCTGCTGTCAACTACTATGTTACTGTGTAGAAGAATATCCTGTTTAGCCTCCGAATCTGACAAGAGGACATAACTGACCAGCATATTAGGCAAGTTCAGGAACTCCAGCTGGAGGCTCCTAGCTTAGTGAAAAACAAGGGGGCATGGGTGGAAGTTGGCAGGAGGGGGGGATTCAAAAGAAATGTAAGAAAATGTTACTTCACAGAGAGACTGTCTAAGCTGTGGAACAGCCTACCAGCTGAGGTGGTGGGCACATAAAACATGCATAGGTTCAAACAAGCCGGGACAGAGTAAGGGGCTTAGTAGCTACTCAGGGGGGCAGTAGTAAGGTGGGGAGTAAAAGGGTGGGAGGCAAGGGTGAAAACCCCATCCAGACAATAGGTCACGTGGTAGGACAGGGTAAAACAGAGCAGACTGGATGGACTAACGTGCTTTTTCTGCCAACACTGTCTATGTTTCTATGTCTATCATCATAGTTCATAACAGACTACGAAGATCAGACAGAACACTTTAGGGCCCTTTTACAATCGCAATAATACAATCCAGGGTGTGGCAAATCATGGTCTACTGTCACTTAGTGGGTGGCTCAAGGCACTTGGTGTTGCCTAATTCCCCACAGTGCACCCAAGGCATGATGATTTCTCATGATTTATAACACCCTGTTGTGCATTACTGTGTAATTTTGGAAGTGGCTAGAAGAAATCCTAAATGCTGATTGACAAAATGTCAGGCCTGTTATAATATCGCATTATATATATAGACCTACGTGGTAAGATCAGCCATAGCCCAACAATTGCAGTCTTTTTTTACAATTGCAATAATGTACTCTAGGATGTGCTTTATCAAGAGATATCACGGAGTGGCTGAAGGCATTAAGCTTTGCTTTGTGCCTCACAAAGCACCCAAGGCATTACAATATCCCCAGACCTACCACACCCTGTTATGTGCTGTTGCTTAATAAGAATGTACTATTTGCCGGAAACCCAAAGCCTGGGTGATTAACAGCAGAATTACAGGTTACATCACTAGAAGTGGTTCAGGACTCTTCAGACTGGCTCTATTCGGACACTTGCCTGGTCTTTCTTCTTTAGCTCATCCACCTGACGGAGCTGCTCAGTGCTCAGAACACTCTCCATACGCTGCATATCCCTCATGAGCAACCGCTGGGATTCCAGAAACTGGTCATTAGCTTTCTGCCACGTGTGCTTGAGCTGGTTGTGCTGTTGCTTTTCCTGTTCTAGAAGATGGCACACTGCAGCCAAAATAAAATTCAGACATGCACTTAATAATGCCTTGTTGCAACAGCAGGTTAACTAAGTACAAGGTATAGTTTCAGCTCTGTGAATTACTCAAACTAAAACAAAATCTATAGATAAAACGCCTATTTTATCTGTGTCATAGGTCTGGGCTGTTGTCCCCCAAGTGGGTCCACAGGCACCTGTCTTGTCTTTCATTTATATTCTTTAGTGTGTCTGTGACGTCACTAGGCTGGTCCTAACTTCCATACTTCACTTCTCGAGGGAGTACAAATTCGCAACTACCCATCTCCAGGCCCCATCGCTTACGCTTCTTGAACTTCTCTGACTCTTTTTTCTCTGACTCTTTTTGTTTTATTTTCATTTTACCAAGGACTTCTCTATTTTCACCCATTTCTAAGGCATTATTCCGCATCTCTCCACTCAATGTCACTTTGATGGCCTTAGAGCAGGTGACCTGCTGGTCCTCCCCATACACTCTCACAGGACCCCAACTGGCAGACAACTGCAGTTCCAGGGAACACACCTTGGTTGCCAACCCACCACAGTCAGCAATGGTCCTTACAAAGAGAATAAACCTCAGGTAATGATTTATACAGAAACATGGCAATGCTGCTGCCATCCCAGGATGCATCTCAGCAAGGTCCAACTGGAGGTGGGGGCAAGAAACAGCCCTCAGCCTCTCAAATAAGGAATGTCTTAAAATGTATTCTGACAAGTTAATTCAAATCTTCATTGGCACATCTCACTGTATATTCTGTTCTTTCATTTGCAAGGCTTCATCCAAAGATCACTTTTTATAAGATTTCACAACACTTGCGCTACACTTCCACAGCACTCATCTGACCTGTTTTAGTTATATTTATGATGCCTGACTGCCAAGTCAATACCCCTAACAGCAGAGCTCACAGCATGATTCTTACCAGTGGCACCTGGCCCTCCCACAGAAGTCGGTTCCAGTGACGTATCAATGTGTATGTGAAAAAGTTATGACCACCTAAGGCCTCTCAGAGGCAGCAAAGATGTTCCCTAGCCCTCTAATGGTGCAAACGGAAGCACCGAACACTCACCCAATCCCACCACTCTGATGTGGCAGCACAAAGTAAAGTATCTGCACTACCAAGTTAGCCATATCTTTGTTCATTTTTTTTTTTTTAATACTTTATACTCCAATGTTAATTTCCCAGGACCCACATAACGTAGGTGGACTTTCAATTGGAATAGAGGACCATAAAACAGAAATGAGATTTTAGTATAGCAAGGCAACTTCGCTTGTGGCACAGCAAAGGTTCAGGACATAAAGGAAGACACTTGTAAAGAGTGCACACAACTTAGACTGAAAATGGTTACGGGATTGAGAAGGTAATGTTATTATAGGCCACTCTCATATTTTAGACTGTTTCTGAATAGTACCAATCCATTTTTGGGGGGACGGTGGGCGGAGAAGATTTTGCAGGCAAATATTTGGGGAAACTGTTTCTCCACAGGCTCCATCCCCAAGGAGGTCTGTGAGGGCTTGACAGGGTCAGTTTCAGAACTGAAAGTAGAAATAGTGATTAATCCTTGCATAATGACATTGCACCTGGACCTGATGGTCTGACTGCAGAATTTTATAAACTTAGCATTGATTTTTTGCTCCCTGACCTGACAGCAGTATATAACTCCATTTTGTCAGGGAAATGCACACCTACATTTATGTATACAGCGTTATTAATTTTTCTATTTAAATATCATATGCAACGAAATTACAGAACTTAAACTGTCAGCATCATTCATTAAATACTGTTATAAAAACAGTGTCTGCCTGGTATGTTAGATGAATATCTACCATTTTAGACCATTGTCAGCCATTTATTGTGTGCTCTGCTTTCAGCTGCACTGCTAGATGCTGAAACTTGCTGTTCCCTCTGGTAATCAGCATGTCTCCACCCTGGTTATGTTATTTGGGGGTGCTATTCTCTTTAATCTATGAAGCCAGGGAGACTGTCACATTACTGAGGTCTGTAAAGAATTTTTTTTCTTGCTCTGTACCTGTTGCAAGAAACTGAAAGACATTCAGCTGTTTGACTGTAGTTTTGCCATATTCAGTGCCAATAATGCACAAAAATGGTTTAATCCCAAGGATCTTTTGGGCCATTAGGATAGTCTGTGTTACTTAGCTGTTCATATTTTCTCTACTAGCCTACTGCATTCTCTACTAAACTGCCAGACTTTCTCTACTAACCCTCTGCATTTTCTACCTTTGGTCACAGCATGGCTGCTCTCAACGTGTTTATGTTGCTCTCTGTCCCTTTCCTACTACTCTGCCTAAATGGGATTTCTCTCTCTATCCCTAGCACTGGCATGGGGAGTGCCAGCTGCTCTGACCTCTCAGATTTTTATTTCTCCAACCTCATCTCTTTACATCAAGCTGAACTACCACTGAACAGTCTGCTCTGTTGCAAAGGCTGTGCCTACTATGCTGTCCTAGCTTTCAGAAAACTGACAAGTGGTCATCTTATGCCCTTAGCCCCATGCTGTGGTAGGCTACGGTTCCTGGCATTCTTGACTCTGCTTCTGTCAGGTGATATTGAGTTGAATCCGGCTCCCATAAATACAGGTTACTCACCTGTAACAGGAGTTCTAGGAATGGTATATGTTGTTCATCCACACTGTCTGGCAGGTTCCTTGCCGCTTTAAATCTTGCCGGAAGGTCTTCAAGCTGGCTCCTCCCACCCACCCGGGTGGTAAAACTCTCGGCTCCGCCCCATGACGCCAGATCTGGCCCGCTGGAAGCTCAGGTTGTGTGTCAAAGCCGGGAGGTGGGAGTCGGATGAACAACATATACTATTCCTAGAAGTCCTGTTACAGGTGAGTAACCTGTATTTCTAGGGACATGGATATGTTGTTCATCCACACTGTCTGGCAGACTCCTAGCAGTTCTCCTCCGGAGGAGGGAGGCAAGGCACACCCCTACTAGGGAATAAAGACTGGAGAACCGAGGCCCCAAAACCAGCATCCCGGCGTGACTCAAGGTTGATGTGGTAATGGTAATGAAGGTGTGTGTTGACTTCCAGGTAGCAGCCCTGCAGATTTCCTGGATAGGAACGCCCCTGGAAGCAGCCACCGATGCAGCAGTATGGCGGGTAGAATGAGCTCTTATCCCTCTGGGAGGCTCCATGCCCACCAACTTATAGCAGAGATCTATGCAGGAGGTGACCCACCTGTTATCGTCCGCTTGGTTGCAGGTCTGCCAGGTGCGGCTTCAGCGAGGGTGACAAACAGCTGGCGAATCCTCTCCTAGAATTTCCAGCCGTATGCCTCCTTATAATAAGCGAAAGTGCCCTTCTAGGGTCCAGCATGGAGCCTGTATTCGGCCCAAGGTGTGATTGGGGTAGAACACCGCAGAGTCAACACCTGGTTAAGGTGAAACCCCGACACCACCTTCGGAAGGAATTTCGGTGGGGGCGCAGGACAACCTTGTCCCTGTGGAAGACCAGGTAAGAGACTCGATGCAGAGCGCTTTGAGTTCTCCCATCCTTCTGGCTGACGTGATAGCTACCAAGAAGGCGGTCTTCCACGACAGGTGAGAGAGTTCACACCTGTGCATTGGTTCGAATGGCTTGCCCATGAGCTTTGCCAGTACCAGCAGTAAATCCCACGGAGGTGGAGGATCTCGCACCGGAGGGGAAATGTGATCAAGGCCTTTGAAAAAGTGCCAGACCACCTTCTCCTGCGCCACCGACTGCTCCCTGGCCCGTGCCCGGTAAGCAGAGATGGCTGCCAGGTGCACCCTTAGGGTCGTCGACCTAAGCCCTTGACTAGAAAGGGACCATAAATAGTTCAAGATGCTTGCCAAAGGACAGGAGGAAGGGTCCAAGCCCTTGCCCTGACACCAAATGGAAAATCTCTTCCATTTGAAGGCATAGCATTTCCTGGTCGACTCCTTACGGGACGCCTCAACAACATTGAGGACCTCGCTGAAAGACCCAAGGCCTGGAACTCTAGCCCAGGAACCAGGCCGTCAGGTGCAGGGATTGAAGGTCCGATGGAACACCTTCCTGATTGACTGAGAGCAGGTCCGGGCGAGCTGGAAGCTGCCTCGGGAGCCTGGAGCTGAGGCTGAGGAGATCTGGGTACCAGAACTGGCGGGGCCAGTCTGGGGCTATCAGAATCACCTGTGCCTTGTCCCTCCTTGCTTTGAGAAGCACCTTGTGAATCAAGGGAAATGGGGGGAAGGCGTAGAAGAGGCCCGGGGTCCACAGCCTCGAGAAGGCATCCCCCTGCAGCGAGCCCTGCTGAGGGGGGCGGGCATGAAACAGCCTCAGCTTCGCGTTCTCCCTGGAGGCAAACAGGTCCACCTGAGGTGTGCCCCAATGAGAGAACAGATCTTGTACCACCTCCGGCAGGAGAGACCACTCATGAGATGCAGCCCCTATCCAGCTCAGGGCATCGGCCAGGGTGTTGGAGGCTCCTGCCACATGAATGGCTAGGCGATCCGCCTCCAGGCTGCGCACGAGTGACCAAATGCGGAGAGCTTCCTTGCATAGAAGCATGGAACGCGTCCCGCCCTGGCAGTTTAGGTAGTACATGGTCGTGGTATTGTCCGTCTGGACTTGGACCACTTGACCCAGGAGATTCGGAGCAAAGGCGGTGAGAGCTAGGTGGACCGCTCGGAGCTCCAGCAGGTTGATGTGGCATCGGGACTCCCGTGGGGACCACAGACTGTGCGCCCGGTGTTCCCCCAGATGGGCACCCCAACCCATCAGAGAAGCATCGGTCAATAGAGAGACCGTCGGCTCGGGCCGGACAAACGGGATGCCCTCCTGCAGATGAGATGGAACGGTCCACCACCGGAGAGCGTTCCACATCTCCTGGGTCACCATCACTAGCTGGTCCAATGGATTGCAGCGCCAGGACCACTGGCTGGCCAGTCCATTACTGGAAGGGGGGCATGTGCCAGCGTGCCCAACGGACCACGCTGGTACAGGCCGCCATGAGACCCAGGAGGCACAGGAAGTCCCGGTCAGGGCGCGATTGCCCAACTAGAAATGATTGGGCAAAGGAGGTAAGAACCTCGGCCCTGTCCGCCGGGAGCCGTGCTCTGGCTCGAAGAGAGTCAAGCTCTGCCCCGATAAACAGAATCACCTGCTTCGGCTCGAGTTCCGACTTGGCCTCATTGATGAGAAGGCCGATTTGAGAGCAAACCTGGAGGGCCAGATCTCTGGACCACCCCACCTCCTGTCTGGAGGGGGCTGCTATCAGCCAATCATCCAGGTAAGGGTACACCCGGACCCCTCGGCGCCACAGGAAAGCTGTCACCACTGCTATGCATTTGGTGAAGACCCTGGAGCTGGAGACAGGCCAAGGGCATGGCTCGAATCTCAAAGGGATCCCTCCGCCGAAGCGAAGGAATCTCCGATGTGACGGATTGGATAGGGGACGGAAAGAACGCTGGCCCCTGCAGGTCCAGAGAGCAGAACCACATGCCGTGTTCCAGGGATGGTATTATCTGAGCCAGAGTGACCATCCTGAAGGTTCGAGACCTTAGAACTCGCTCAGGTCGTAGGTCGAGAATGGGGCCCAGCCCCTCCGCTTCGGAACCAGGAAATACCTGGACACAAACCCCGGGTCTGAGGGAGGGTCCGCCACCTCCCTGATCACCTCCTTTCGGAGGAGGAGAGCGATGTCAGCCCGACGAGCCGACAGTGAGGCTGCGGACCCCGAGGCCCCTCAAGGTGCGACGGCTCTGAAGGGCGGGGCCTGCTCGAATTCTAGAGGCAGGCCTTTTCCCCACCACCTTCAGCACCCACCTGTCCGTGGTAATAACGGACCAGGCGGAAAGGAAGTGCCGAGCTGCGCTCACCGGGGAACCTGGGGTGAGGACGGGGTTGGGACGACACCCCCTCAGCCCGGCCACTGGCAGGCTTGGAGGAGGGACAGGCGAGGGACCTCCTGGGCCTTTACCTCCCTGCTTCTCTGTTGGAGGAAGCCCCGGCTTGGGTTTGGGATGCCAAGCCCGAGCCTGCTGGCCCTGATGTTGCTGGGCTGGACGCGCCGTGGGCACAGAAGGACTAAAGGGCTTAGGCTGTGGTTTGCGGCCTTGTCCTTCTGACGGAAGAGACCGAGTCCAAGGTAGCATTGGACTTCTCGATCCTCTGCAGGTGGCTTCCACCCCAGGACCAAGAGGTCAGTCCCAAAAGGAACGCTCTGCCAACTTGTGCTGGGTATCCGGTAAAGGTGGATATCCTCAGCCAAGCCCGACGACGTATAGCCACTGCGGCCGCCACAGACCTGGCACATGGAGTCCCACTATCTAAAGCAGTCTGGAGCTGCTGTTTGGCCACTGCCCTGCCCTGGTCCCGCACCTGCCTGACCGTGGTCTGCAGATCCGCGGGAGATGAGGGACCACCTCATCCAGGAGTCCAACAGGGCATGAGAGAAATGTGCCATGAGGAGGCCAACTGGCCTGGCTAAGGCCGAGGAGGACGCAGCATAGACTTTCTGCCGGCATAGTCCAATTTCTTGGACTCCTTGTCGGGAGGTTTGTCCACATCCCTCATGCCTCGCACGCCTGAAAACGCTTGTCGTAACTAACCCCTCGGCCGAGGTGTTCCAAAACCGGACAGGAACCGGGACCGCATACTTCCTGGCCATCCTGGTCAAGGCGCAGGGACAGGAAGCAGGCGCTGCCAGAGCTCCAAGGCCGTGTCCCATTATGGCCTCGCCACCGAGAAGGGCCTCCGAGGAATCCTCGTCCAGAATCTCCTGAGGGGATACCTGGCCCACTTAGAAACGGGTTCGACATCCCGTGGACTCAGAGATGAGCCGAAGCAATCCCAGGAAGGATCAAGGGCTATATCGCCCACCGACTGTCCTCCTGAGGACTCAAGTCCATTCTCTTGGAGAAAAGGGAGGAATCGTCTTCGGACTCGGAAGAGTCCTCAAAGAGCTGCCTCGGGCCTGAGCCACCTTCCACTTGCCGAGGTTGATCGGGAGTGAGGGTGACAGACAGCCTATGGGGCAGTCCCTGAGCCGACCGAGAATTTTTGGTCGGAGCCCCAACTAATGGCTGTGGAGGCGGAGGTTCCACCGGAATCGGTGGGGAAGCTGGTTTTGGCCGAACAACCGGCCTGGGAACAGGCTCCTCGGATAAAACGAGGGGTTGTTTCGGCCGCTCCGGTGACAGCCACTTAATGGCCGGGGAAGACGACGGCGTCGGCTTATTCCCGGTCAGAAGGAGCTGTTGCCACATGAGTTCCTCATATCTTCGACGCAACTTGCGCCAAGCCTCCCTCGTCCGAGGAGGAGGACGAGCGGCGGTACCGCTGTCATGTGCCGAGATCGAGACCGCCATGACGGGCGGATCGCTGGACCGCAAGATGTCCGAGACCAAGATCGAGAACCTCGGCTTTGCCGAGGACGGTGCGGAGGTGTCGTGGGGAACCGGCACTTCCCTCGGTTCGGAAGATTCAACCGAAGGCTCCGGAACCGGAGGCACAGACGAGCCGACAGGGTCCTCAACTCCCACCGGGGGAACCGGGGAGAGGGGATTCTCTGCTTCTCCAGCCGACAACCCGTCCAATGGGTTGAGAAAAATCTCAACAGTGTCGACGGGAGTCTCGGTCAACTGGCCTGACGGGGACACCGTGAGACCAGTGGCTAGAAGCTGAGAAGTCGACGGTCGATAACCTCGGGAGAGGGATCTTTCCGCAGCCTCCCAAGAGCGCCGACGGTGAGATTCTACCTTGTCTCTTTTTGGACCGAGAAAACGGCCCAGAAGAAGTTGGACCCTCACCTTTGTCAAGAGGGTCAGACAAAACTCCTTAAAAGAAGCTGAATAAGAGGCACCGAGAGAGAGAGCGGGACAAATGCCACAGCAGAGGTAGAAGCGGTCCGCGCCGCCTCCTCTTCGAGGGCGATCATCTGCTCGAGCTGATCCGCCGAGCCCGCCGCCGCGGACACTGCCGACCGGGCCTCTTTTGACTTTACCGGAGGAAATCGCTTCTGGGACGCCTTAGTTGTAAACGGCAGCAACGGTCTTCGAGGACGAGGGCTGAAAAGGAAGAGCACGGGTCGCAGGCCTGCGGTCGCTCAAGGCCCAAGCAGTAGACGACGGAGTGCGGATCCATCCAGACATCTTCTGCCCACAAGGGCATCTCCGAAACCGAGTCGACGGTCCATCGCAGCCGCGAGGGAGAGAAGACCAAGTCCTTTTAGCAAAAACGCTTTAATTTCGAAAATTCGAAGAATTAGGAACCAGTCTTATACGCAGAGCGTTAAGGAGGGAACCTGAGCTTCCAAGCGGTAAGGAAGATCTGGCGTCATGGGGCGGAGCCGAAAGTTTTACCACCCGGGTGGGTGGGAGAAGCCAGCTTGAAGACCTTCCGGCAAGATTTAAAGCGGCAAGGAACCTGTCAGACAGTGTGGATGAACAACACGTCCATGTCCCTAGAACCTGCCTTTCCTCACGTGACCTACATAAGTTACCTAATAGAGAGCTTCTAATCGTCCACATGAATATACAAAGTCTTACCTGTCACATCCCTGAACTGGAGGCCTGGGTTAAAATTTATAATCCCGATATCCTCTGCCTAACAGAAACCTGGCTCAAACCTGGGATACTGGACTCTCTCTCTGCTCCATCGCTGGCTACTCCATGATTCGCCGGGACAAAGCAGCCACAAAACAAGGGGGTGGTGTTGCTCTATTCCATAAAAGTAACCTTACAATAGAGCTTATCCCAGGCAATGCCACCGCTGCTGCTTGTGAATCTCTGCATATCACTCTTGCTCTAGGTGTCAAGAAGTTCCATATTATCTGTGAATACAACCCGCCATCTGTTGGTCTATCTGGCCTTAGGGAAATGCTTTATGATACCTCATAGATCCACAACAGACATGAGGTGATCATCGTAGGAGATTTTAACATTAATTGGATGGGTCCATCTAATAGCTTATTACTCTCACTTCTATACAGCTATAACCTCCACCAACTGATAACCGAACCTACAAGAATCTCCCCGGGACTTCAGTCCTCTACCCTCATTGACTGGTTACTGGTGAACTGTACTGAGCACATATCTGGATCGGGTGTCCTAGCTGATGCCCCAACTGACCACTCCCCCACCTTCTGTATATGGTCAACAGCTGCTCCCCCTTCTCCACCGCCTCGTTTTGTAACTTTTACGGACTTTGCTAAACTGGACCATGGTGACTTTCTGTGTGATGTATCCTGCATTGACTGGACAACTGTTTATGCCTCAAGTGATGTTGAAGCTGCTTTGCAGACCTTCCTTAATGAATTCCTGGCCGTGCAGAGAAAGCACACCCCACAAGTGACTAGACGTGTTAGTGTGAAGCATACAAGGTGGCTGCATAAAGACCTGCTTGCTGCCATGCGCAACAGAGACAAACAGTGGAAGTTGTTCAAATGTACAGGTCTCCAATCTGATTTACTTGCCTATAGAGCACTAAGGAACTCATGTAAAAAAACAGGTTAGGCTGGCAAAAAGTAAATACTGTAAAGACCTGTTAATAAGCTCAGCTGGAGACCCCAGGAAATATTAGGCACATGTGAAGAACTTCCTAGGTTCCTATAAAATCAGTTAACCCTAGTGAAATGACATTAAATGGCTCAAACTGCAATGATGGAAGGACCATAGCAAATGCTTTTAACCACTTGTTCTCAGACCTATCCCAGTTCACTTCCTCCTTTTTACAATCCGGACCTCACTCTCAACACCCTTCTGTTCACCAAACGCCCTTAGAAAACTCAGGGTCTGACATATCACTTGATAGAGCACCTTTCTATTTCAAGGCCATAAACCGCCTGCAGGTCTTAAAACTCCTGATGGCCATTTCAGACAACACTAGCTCTGGATTGGACTTAATTGAACCTTGACTTCTGAAGATTGCTGCTCCCCTTATTGCCTCCCCATTGGCAAAAATCTTTACACTTTCTCTCTCTCACATGGTGAGGTGCCTGACATTTGGAAGATAGCATGCATCACACCCGTCTTTATAAAGGGTGACCCTAAGGACATAGCCAACTACAGGCCCATTGCCATCCTCTCGGTCCTGAGTAAAATCCTCTAGAAACTTGTGGCTCTCCAAGTCACTGACTACTTAATTAAGTTTAATCTTCTCTCAGAGTCCCAGCATGGCTTTAGAAAAGGTCACAGTACCTTGACTGCACTGCTAAACTTCACATCTCATACTCTTTCCTGCATGGATACTGGACAACTAACAGGTGCTGTTTTTATTTATTTTTTTAATTATTTTTTTTATTAAGATGAGGTGACATATACAAAAATGATTAAAATAGGCATTTAACCAACATTAATGAATATCAAAAACTGACCATGTTTTTCCCGTACAAATCAAGAAAAAGAAAACTTCACTATAGCTTTATCATCACAGGTGTCTCAACATATATCCCATGCCTAAATGTTAATTAAAGTGACTTAGTGCTTCCCTAGTTTATAAAGTTAAAATCGTTCCCCCAGCCAATGATCAATACAGAGAAGTTTGGCCCACACTCTCCATCTTTAGTAGGATCGCACTTCCTACCACCCTTCCAGTCCACTCCACAGCCCAAGGACAAGCTTAAGGAACAAAGTCAGGGTCATATCTGGAATAGTATATTATCCAGGGTCTCCAATATTGGTCAAATTGTGTTTGTTTATTGTGAATTTCAGCAGTTAAGTGATTCCATATAATAAATGTTGGCAAACCAATCTCCTCCACTCGTGAACAGTTGGAACTACCGAAGAATGCCAACGTTGAGTGATTGCCTTTTCGGCTGCTAATATAAATATAGGTAATAAAGTTCGTTGCCACTGTGGGTTATGTCTGGGATACACAGAGAGCATCATAGTTTCTGCTGTGAGTTCAATCGATTCTCCCACACAATCGGAAATTTCTTGTTGAATAGAACACCAAAATGGCACCAATAAAGGACAGGACCAAAAAATATGACCATGATCTGCGACCCTGCAAGAACATTTTCTCCAACAGGCCCCAAATGATGAGGGAAGATATTTAGTTAATATTGCAGGAGAGCAAAAAAAGTGATTCCTGCATTTCTATGCAAATTCATGCCATCTAGTGGTGTGCGTAACTTTATATGCTTGCACAGAGGACCAAAGCCAATCTTGTTCCTGTACCTCCAATTCAAGGTCTTTATTCCAACTGTTCATAATAGAGACCGAAGAATCTCCCAATCCCTCACTTAAAATTTTGTAGAAATAGCCCACTTGATGTGGCCATAAAGACCCCTAAATATTTTATTTATTTATTTAGCTTTTGTTTACCAGGTAAGCACACTAGACAGTCAAGTGCCTATTTTCAGGTGCGACCCGGGAGAGTTACAAAGATATAGGCAATAACAGTACAGAGGCTAACAACAATTTACACAAGGTACAGTCAGAATACAAGCAAGAAGGACCAGCAGAAACAAAGTACAGAGACTTGGGTGCAACTGTCAGGCAGGCTCCCAACATGGAGCCTTTGCAAAAGAGTCTTCAACTCAAAGGATTGTAATTCCGAAACTTTAATAAATAAATAAATGGTACAGACAGGTATAAGCAAACAACTACTGTCAGGTAACAGGCAGTGAACAATTTAGTGCAATTCAGTGTGAGGCATGACAACCAAGGGAATTAAGACCAGTGTCAACAGCAACAACATTTGTGGTATTTATTTGTTATTTTTGGAATAAGTGCACACCCGCAGCGAGGATTTTCACAGGCACATCACGGAGGGTAGAACGACGGGGGACAGAGGCAGCTTGAAGCTTGTTTAAAGTAACCCCAGAGGGAGGACCTGAAGCAGCTATGGGAGGGGGCAGTTCTTGTCCTCCAAATATCTCCAGGCCAGTGGTAAAGGTTCCGGTAATCGGATATTAATATCTCTTTAGCGCAGTAGGTAATTCCTAACCTGGTTATATCTAAAAATGTCATTGTTGGTTAGATCAAATTTAGTTTGAAGTGATTCAAATGGAATAATTCCAGAAGGGGAAAGAAATTGTTTGAAAAATTGTAACCCCATGTGTCTCCATCTGGAGAAGGTATGATCGAGGGTTGCTGGAATAAATTGGTCATCCTCCGAGATTAGAGTATAGAGAAAAAATAATTCTCTAAAAGCTTTTTGTTGTTTTAATCTGTACCATATCTTCAATATTTGGGCTATAATGGAGTAAAATCTCGGAGAGGAGGTGACCTACTTACAGAGGCCAATGTGACCCTCATTATATCATAGAGATTATTTATGACAAATTCTAGATCTTTCCAGGGAGAATGGTAAATTGGTGAGAGCCAAAGAGACAGTATTTTGCAATAAGAAGCCAACGACTAGAACTTTAAATTTGGTAAGTTTGCCCTTCCCGAGGACAGTGGAAGCTGAAGAAGTGACATTCTGATTCTAGGTTTCTGGCCGTTCCATATAAAATTAGAAATGAGCTTATCCTATGATTTAAACTAAAAATTTGAAGGGAAGGTAGGGACATTTTGAAATAAATACAGCAATTTTGGAAGGATAAGCATGCGAATAGTGTCTATTCTCTGAAAAAATGATAGTGGTAATCGAGACCATAAAGTCAGATCTTTTTCGATTTGATTAGATAGGAGTTCATAGTTTAGTAGTTTCAGTAAATCTAAATTTTGAGGGACTATTATGCCCAGATATCGAAGTTTAGTTTTGTACCATTTAATTGGATATTTATTTTTAAGGATCTGGGACAGAGTAAAAAATAAGGGAAGCAAATCTGTTTTAGCAATATTTAACTGAAAACCCGATATCTTGCTAAAGTTTTCCAATGTTTGCCATAGGGCTGAAAGAGATGTTTCGGGAGAAAGGGCAGTTGTCAAAATGTTGTCGGCAAACAATGCTAAGTTGTATTCCCTTTGGCCCACTGGAATCCCCTCAGTATTCTTATTACCCCTTATAATTTCAGCTAAGGGTTCAATATATAACGCAAATAATAGAGGGGACAACGGGCATCCCTGCATTGTGTCTCTTTGAATTTGGATTAGCTGGGTCAGAGAACCATTAACACAGATGTAGGCACACGGTTGAGCACAGATATTTTTTATGCATGTAATAAAAGGGATTTGGAAACGAAAATTTAGATAAGGTGGCCCATAAATATTTCCAGTCAACTTTGTCGAAAGCCTTGTCGGCATCTAGGCTGACAACAATGGATGAGATCTTTCTAGTATGAATATATTCTAGAAGAAGCATTAATCGGCGCAAGTTATCGAAGGTATTTCTTTGTTTAATAAAGCCCGATTGATCTTGGTGGATTAAAGTCGTAAGAATGGGTTCCAATCTCTTCGCCCAAATGGACATAAATATTTTATAGTCCACATTTAATATTGAAATGGGACGGTATGAAGATGGAAGAGAGGGGTCCTTATAGGGGACAAAACTTCATAATTCCGGGGCCCTCTCCTTCCTTTATTTCCCTGCAGGTAGGGAGTAGACTAGAAAGAAGCTGAGGGATAAAGGCCTTATACCACTCGGAGCCAAAACCATTTGGTCCCGGGCACTTTAAGGGTTTTAGCTGTTTAATTTGTAGGAGAATCTCATCGGCAGTAATTGGTCAATCTAAGATTTCTTTTTGAGATTCCGTTAGGGTGGGTAAATAAAGATTTGTAAATGAGGCAGCTATAAACTCTTCCTGATTCTTGGGGGGGAGCAGTATACAGGGCTTCAAAAAATTGTTGAAACGCCTGTTTTATTGATTCTTCTTTATAGGAGAAGGTATCCGAGGTCATAGATCTTATTTTTAAAAATGCTGAGGGCCTTTTATTTGCCCTCAACTTCCGAACTAATGCCTTAGCACCTCGGGCGCCTTCCTCATAATTATATTGACGTAAATAACTCAAGCTCTGTAATGCACTGTAGTCAATTATTTTCTGGATACCTTGTTTTAAAGTTTTTATGCGTCGCTGCATTACTCTGTCGCCCTCTCTGTTTAGCATTTGATAGGAAGATAACAAATCTGTTCAGTAATTTAATCTTGTTTGTATTTTTTTTGTTTATAGGATGACTATGACAGTATCTCTCCGCGGAGTACCTCCTTCAATGTGTCCCATTGAATCGGTGGTTTTTATTGATCTTACTACGGCATTTGACCTGGTCGACCATCCCCTGCTTCTTACCACTCTTCAGAATCTAAATTTCTCATCCCCCGTTTGCAACTGGTTTAGTAGCTACCTTTTGAATAGGACACAAGCTGTGAAATTCAACTCTTCCCTGTCCAATTACTCCTCCACTAACACTGGAGTTCCTCAGGGTTCCATACTGGGCCCCCTTCTTTTCTCTTTTTATATAAACAAAATTTTGGATACCTTTCAACATTGCTCACCTATTCTTTATGTGGACGACCTTGTCTTTTACACTAGCTCCTCAAATGTAGTCAGCATCAATACATAGCTGACTGCTGATTTTAGAAATGTCCAAAACTAGCTTTGTGCACATAAGCTTGTGCTTAATACACATAAGACAAAAGTTATGTTGTTCGGCTCTGCTCCAAATCTCAAGGGCTGCCCCATCCCACTGATGGTAAGTGACCTAGGGGGAGCACAGATCAAATCAGTGGAGTCCTTTAAATATCTGGGGGTCCTTCTCGAAAAAAAATCCCTTTCTTTTAGCTCCCATATTCCGACTACCTGTAAAGCTGTCAACTGTCGGCCCGGTGGTGCTGAGGGTTGAGGCGCTAGATGCCACACCTCGCCGCCGACCCAGGTTTGGAAGTGGACTCAGTCGTCGGTCGGCCGAGGGGAGATAGGCTGGAGCGTCCAATGACAGCTCGCCTTCTCTGGGGAGAGATCAGGCTGATGCCCGCCACTTGCAGCTTGGGAACCGCAAGCCCCATTAGGGGATGGGATGTGGCCACCGAGCAGCTTGGACATCAACGATCGCATCATGACGTCGGAGGGAAGTCACTTGCTGCTCGCGGAGGGAGAAAACAGAAAAAAAAGCCTGCCTCAGCTGGGAAGATGGGAGGACCGAGGCCGTGCCCACGATTTGACCGTGCCCGCCCAGGAGACCTCAGGACCGACGAAACGTAAGTTACGGGGTGTCTGACTCCTCTCCTCGTCCCTGCCCAGGGGGTAATCCACGGCTCCATGGGGGCTAGGGGTTTGCTTGGATAGGGTTCCAGGCAGTGGGATGTCCACTTGTCCACCTGAAGAGTCAGAGGTGGCAGGCTAGGGGAAGGAGATAAAAACAATAGGGAAAAAAAAAAAGCTGTCAACTCTAAACTTGGTGTGGCCTACAAAACTAGCTACCTACTTACGCCATCTGCTAAGCTAGCTATTGCCAGAAGGATACTGCTCCCTGCCCTTACCTATGGTGCCCCTATTTTTTCCATTGCTCTCAAAACAACCCTGCTAAAGTGGTACGTCACGTACAACAACATATGCCGTTATGCCTCCTCGTCACTTTGGCAAAAGCATCACTGCCACCTATACAGTGACCTAATTGGCTCTCCCCCTTAGCTAGTAGGCAATACACGTTAGGAACACTTATTGATTCCGTTGTCAGAGAAAACACTCCCTCGTCCCTTGTGGCTTTGCTTGCTCCTGCTACCTCCAATCATGGACTGCGATCTGCAGATAAATCTCTGCTGAAGGTGGCTAGATGCTGTACATCTAAAGGTGCAAGTGCCTTCCAGTGTGTGGCCCCTCAACTCTCAAACTCCATTCCTCTTGGCCTCAGACTATCGGAGTCCCATCTCTGCTTAAAAAGGAAATTCCGTCATTATCTATTACTTGCCAACGTGTGCACTTGCTTCGACCCTATTTAATATTGCTTTCCTCCTCCCATCTTTCTAACTATCGCTCCTTATTTCTCTTCTACCTCTCTTCATTACTTGTCCCACTACTACTACCACCACTACTTAAATCACTTCCACTACATTTCACTCCATTTCTCTCCCTCCTTCCCCCCTTCTTCCCTCTCTCTTCCCTACCCAAAAGCCCCTTAGCAAGACTTATCTTGCTAAACCTCTAGGTGGATCATGTCCTTAGTCCATCTCTGATACTTCACCTAGGCCTCTATATTTTCAATCTTCTACTTGATGCATCTGTTATGACATTCCTTCTTACCTCTAGCTCTCGCATACAATTCCGGTCTCTCTCTTTCCCTAACACTGCTTACTGGAATTGCATATGTATCTTACTCTGCTGTTTCACGTTGCTTAGGTTAGTCATGTTTATGTAATTTCTCTTTGTTTGGCCTTGTACTATTGGTCTGTTGTATGATGATGTGTTGTGTACTCTCCCGGGTCGTGCCTGAAAATAGTCATTTTATGGCTAGTGCACTTACCCGGTCAACAAAAACTAAATAAATTAATAAAATTTCAGACTGTGCAGGAGTCAGGGAGAGTAGCACTCTGCTGTAGAATTTGCAGACAATATAACTTTATGTTGCGGTGAAAGGCAGGAACCTGTTGTCATACTAATGATTGCTGTGCTCATTCATAACCTGACATTCAACAGAGGTGAATAATCAGGATGGCACTAAAACAATTTCCCCATCACCCTGTAAATGGGGGTGGGAGAAGTAATCTGTTTTTTAAACCTTACTAACAGTTTCTATGCATTAGCTAGCTCAGTGTTTTCTCCCTGGCAGGTTTTAACGTGATATAAATTCAGGCTCAGCTATTCTTTAATCCACATTAAAATAATCTTTTTACCAGGGCTAAAACACCCATCCCTAGTAGAAATTAACACAGATAAGGCCCCCATTAAAGCTTATTGGAAAGCAGACACTGATCGACAGTAATGAAGTTACCACTATTACAACACTAGCAGCAATAAGCACAGTACAGTAGCACCTCAAATGAGATCAGCAACCTGAAGGCATGCTGATTCAACATCCAGCAACTTTGGAGAAATGGACTACATCAAAAAGGTGCTAAAAAAGATACAGATTTGTCAACATTTGTAACAGAACCTGAAACACACACAGCAATTACAGCAATGTTAATTGAATGGTGCCGCCTGTTTTAGTTTTGAAAACCACTGTATCTCATATCTTGGTAACTGGTGTCCCATAAGTGTTTTGAATTGCGATTAAAAAATGTTGCCGAAAATTCTATGTTTACGTTTACAGAACACAGTTAAGCGACTCGGAATCTAGGCTCAAACCTGTGCAACTGAGGGTCGATAAGTTCACGATAACCTGAGCTTGGTCAACAAGGCTGTGAAACGAGATCACAGGGGGCAGGTGGAGGGTTTCCTTTTTCCCTTGGATCAGGAAAAAGTATTTGATAATGTTCAAATTCATTATATGTTCAAAGTGCTGCAGTGCTACGGTTTTCCTCCTGGTTTTATGAATCGGCTCCGGGCGTTATTTAAGGAAATGAAGTGGCTACTGCACATTAATCAGTGGTTTTGGGACCATGCCGCATGTACTGTGGCGGCAAGACTGGGCTATCCTCTTAAACCATTACTTTATGTTCTTAGTTTAGCCTTTCTATTATGGAGATTTACTTTAACCCACATATTCAAGGGTTGGCAGGGAAAGGTACATCGAGTGCAATTAAGGCTGCGGCATACAGCAATTATACTATGATAATTTGTAAAGGATGACATCCCAACATGAGGGAAGGTTTTTGGAGCTGGAAGTATTTTCAAGGGCCTCTTGGTCAAAAATTAATTATAACAAGAGTGTGGCGATGGCAGTGACCAATGGGCAAACAGTCAGAGGTCAGACATTGGTGGCAATCAAAACAGTATCAGATTCAGTTCAAATTTAGAAAAGGGTGAGGAACTGGGAGGAGAACATGCAATCTGTGCCAGTAAGGTCGGACACTGAAAAAAGTGAGCCCTCAAAAAGGGAGGCAGATTCAGTTGATAAATACACTTTTTTTTTTTTGTATATTCTTTTTTTTTTTTACTTTGTCACCAGTCGCTGAGGCATCTCTATGGCAGACCCCAAGGTGCAACCTCTACCACCCGGCTGATCCCTATCCCTCAGTCTAAGGAATCATTGCTGGGTCCCCCCTCTCCCACTGGCCCCTTATGGGATGAGGCAGGGACCACAGAGAGTCATGTTGGGGGTCAGGTTCGGCATTAGGCATGTGGGCTGGTCCCAGAGTCGTGTCGTCACCTCCCGGTGACCAGGGTTTTCCACCGTACTGTTTCCCCGAGGTGCGGACGTTCAATGACATCAGCGCGTGGAGGGCACACTTCCGTCCCCTCCCGCAGACATCCACCGCCTGGCCCCTTGTACGTCCCTGGCTCATGCAGTGGCACCAGGTCTCCACCGGGAGTCACTGCCAGGCCTGGGAACCCCCACTATCCACCCCAGGAAAGGAGAGCAGTCCTTCAGATGCTCAATCCTCTCCTCCCCTACTGACCCCTGATGCCACAGTCTGCTCCCGCACCCAGGTTGCCAGCGTGGCGCGAGGTATGGCATCCAGCACCTCAACCCTCCGCGCCAGCGGGCTGGCAAAAAAAAAATTCTTCCTAACAATTTTTCTTCATCCAAGTTACGTATATTCCCCAGCATCTGTACGGACCAGGCCTTATAGCATGTTCTTCCAGATGCTGTAGGGGAGCAGACTGAATCCTATCAAACACAATGTCACATTTATTTCACACAGGACAGCAAGGGTCTTGGTATGATGAGCCCTGTATCTTTTCTCCATAGTCTGTTTTCTCAAATAGGGGCCACTAATAACCATCAGAGAGAGAAGGGTTGGGTCCGTGGCTCCAACAGTGGATAAGCCCCTTCATATCAGCCTGAGAACAGAACCAGATAGCTACAGTCATATCATTAGACAAGCACTACAAAAGACAAGAACCCAGAGCAGATGTCTTGAGGCAAGGGTTACCCTAGAAGGGTAATGGCCATACAGCCACATTTCAAAGAGAAACACAATTGCACATACCCCAATAATGCAAAGCATCATAGGAAGTATATGCAAATCCCCACAAAGGAATTTATACTGGCTCACTTTAAGCAGAATTGCATAGTGCCGAAAGACCTCACAATGCAATCCACAAAGGCTTAAAAAAGCAGACACAGACACGTGTTTCATCCTTCTAGGACTCATCAGTGTACCATATCTGTATCTCAGCCCAGAGGGAGAAAGTCAGCCAACCTTAGAAAAGTCTTACTTGTTTGGGTCATAGGGAGCTCATAGTAGAGAAGAACTACGAAAGACAATAACTCTCTTTTGTAGTTCTTCTCTACTATGGGCTCCTCATGACTCAAACAAGTAAGGCCTTCCTAAGGCTGTCTGGCTTCTTCTCTCTGGGTTGGTACACAGATACGGCACACTGATGAGTCCTAACAAGAACAAAACACATGTCTGCTGTTGTCAGCAGATTACTGGGGCATGTGTAACTGTGTTTGTCTCATTATTAGGTTGGGCTCATTCCCCTCATACTATACATGTCTCACATACTTTTCATTTACTGTACTTTTCACCTATTTCACCAAGTCTGGCCACATCAGCCAGCTCCATCACCCGCCTTCTCCAGTTCTCCTGGACTTACCTCCACCGCCTGGACCTCCCTGGCTTACCACCACAGGGTGCCATCAGAGGTGGGCAATAGTTCCCCCAACAGAGTCAGTGCTTGGTCAGTGGTGGATGCCACGATCAGCAGTGTGGATCAGCAACATGCTGCTTTGTCCATGGGGTATTTCTGCTTTTTCATTCCTGTCTCCTAGGTCCAAACCTAGGGCCTATAGACACACACACACACACATCTGCATGACTGCACACATTTCCACAGCAGTCAGTGTTCTTCCTCCCAAGCGATCTACAGCTCCAGCTTGCACAACCACCTGTGGTCAGCCAGGTGGCGATAGCATAGTGCAGTCTTGTCAGCCCTCCCTCCCCAAGCAGGAGATTGTCCTCTGGGATGTTCAATCCTTCCCCAGCTGGCCTTTCAACAACTCAGACTTCTACTCGAAATGGGGTTGTCAGTGTTGTGAGTGGTAGCACTACTGCTGTGCCAGGAGGCAGGCTGTCTGATGTACGTCTGAATTATTGTGCAAATGTAATATTAGCACTGGGCTGATTTTTGGTTTTATCAAGGAAAGACCTGCACAAATTCATTTTTTTTTTACTATTTTCATCTCGCATGCAGCGGGGGAGGTATCCTCCTAGTCTACCCTGATATGCGGACCCTCAACATTCCTCCGGCTGGCCTCCGCCTCAGCTACAGGGACAAGGAGGACTGTGGCTTACCCCCCTGTGGAGGAATGGGGGGGGTAGAGACCAACATCACCCTGGAGCCCCTGCCCTGACTTACGCTGGACTTTGTTTGGCCGGAAGGAACGGGAGTCCATCGGGGGCATCACGGTGCTCACTTGTGAGGGTTTTTTCCTGCTTAGAGCCCCTTGGGGGGAAGACGTGCAATGACGCCAGCACGTCAAGTCATACACTCCCGTGCAACCTACTTAGGACTCCGCCTCCTCCTGTACCCTGTCCCAAGGGGTCCCAGCTGTAGGGGCATCCAGTCACCACTGGGTGCCACTACGGCACCAGAAGCCATGAAACCCTCCCCAGGAGAGGAGAGCTTGCCTGATGGCTGCTCAATCCTGCTCACCCCCTCCCCCAAGTCCGACCCCGGCGACCCAAGCTCGCTTCCGAACCCGGGTCACCGGCATGGCGTGAAGTGTGCATCCAGGGCCTCAACCCTCTGTGCCACTAGAATGGCCAAATCCATGTTTTTGAGTGCCTTTTATTCAGGTTTTTAAGGGATGCCTAGATTTGGAGGTTAAGGGGTCTTGTCAGGCTTAATGGCTAAAAGGATCCCAGTGAATATTTACAACATTGTGTGGCTCAGTTGTCATGGGGGGTTATGAGTGAACAATAATTTGAAGAACATGCACTTATAGGAGCTTACGTGCCCAAGGCAGGGGTGTCAGAATACTCTAGAAACTATGCAACACCTTTTTTGGACTGCCTTTATCTCCACGATTTTTGGTTTTACATTTCTTTTTTCATACATCTTTGCTGAAATAACAACTTGATACAGCAACATAAAAATCAATTGATAAACATGCAATCAATCACAAGGAAAGAATAGTTACCTACTGTAACAGTAAATCCTGGAGAGAATCTCTTCCACTAAGCAACTACATGGAACTGTAAACCATCAGCGTCAGAACCATCCGGAAATTTTTGCTCAGGCCGCCCATGTTCACACGCTGCATTGGTGCCCATATATTTATTTGGTTTTTGTTGACCGGGTAAGTGCACTAGACAAATTCTTTCCTATTTTCAGGCACGACCCGGGGGGAGGGGGATACAGATGAATGCCAACTGACCTTGATCCAGATTAAGCTGTTGGTGGTATTTTTAGTGAATGGGGGAAATTTGGTCAGGACAC
Organism: Neoceratodus forsteri; assembly: GCA_016271365.2. Lineage (NCBI taxonomy): Eukaryota > Metazoa > Chordata > Ceratodontiformes > Ceratodontidae > Neoceratodus > Neoceratodus forsteri. The sequence continues at coordinate 80,988,771 of JADMNL010000030.1, forward strand.
ACGGGGAAATTCCCCTACTCCTTCCAGCAGGGGAAACCTCTGGTCAGCTCCCAAGACGGCCGACGCTCTGGAAGAGAGGATGGATACGTCAAGAGCAGGGGAGCTAGACTCCTCTCTTGCTCTAACTACACTTAAGGCTGTAGAAAATGCAATGGCAGTTGGCGATTTTCAGGATGATGGAAGCCAAAAGTCACAAGAAGAAGTCTTGGTGAAAAATGTATTGGTAAATGCTGTACCTACTCCTGGTTGGAAGAACAGTCAGCCATAAGTTCTGAGGAAAGATTACTGGAGTCTGAGACTTTTTTATTGGCTCAACTAAATGCTGAGGAACGCCAATACAGGGAGAAGAAAAATGCTCTACAAAAATGGCTGGATACTTTGCAAGCTACACGTCTGTTAAACTATTCTCCAACGACTACTCCACATGCAGTAAACCTGACAGCTACAATGGAAGCACAGGCTGCTCACTCAGCTGATGACCAGTTGTCAGCTACATGTCAGGACTCTTGTCAAAAGAACGCAACTCTGCAAGCGTAAAGCTCTACCGTGGCACCCGTGCAGGTCAGTACTCTTCTTAAACAGACTATTGAAAAAAAACTCAGAGGTGAAATGGGGCTCTGATAGGAATGGCAAAACAAGCCATAAAAGACTTGGCCTACAGTGTCCCCCACCAACTAATTTGCAGACTATGACTGAGAGTGAGTGCATAGAAAGCAGTGTGGTGGAAATGACTGTAGAATCTGATAGGGGCAACATGAATTGGACTTGGAGAAATAACGTGATAAAAACAGTACCGGTGATGCTTCGGTCAGCCAACTGAAAAATGTCCCTACGGTTAGAAATATGGCAATTGGGGAAGGTAACTGGTCCCTGAATCATGCTTTGCAGAATGCGAGCTGGGTGCAGGGCCTGGATGGAACTTGGTGTCCTGATCCAACAAACCCAGATATGGAGCGTTATCAAAGAGCCATAGGGACTGTTGATAGGCCACAGATACACAATCAGCAACACCAGTTATCTCAGACAGTTTCCCCTATTGCTACAGCATCCAGCCAGGCTGGCCAACAAGATGAAGGTGGGTCTCAGACATAAGGTTCTATTCCCCGATCATCTACTTCTCCATCATCCCCGCAAAGGATGGGCCCTTCTGCCAATATACTTCAGGACCCTGATAAAAGAGCATGGTTGGAACTCATGTTTCGGATTGCTGACTTGTTTCAGAATAAAGGGGAGCCAGCTCCTAGACGAAACGCAGTACGGCTCATATACAAAGGAGGCCTCGAAGATCCACCTGATGGACTGTACATCGCAAGAACGCTATTAAAGAACTCTGTGAAACTTTTTTCTAATGATATATTTGCTCTTATTCATTTGGGAAATTCAAATTTTGATATCAGTTTCAAGGCAGTATCAAGATTGGATAGATTTTAGGCTCAATATCAGAATTTAAAGAATTCCCCTTTATGGGTCCCTTTTTTCACAGTCCCTTTAACCAAACCTTTAGTTAAAAATAACACAATTTTATTTCACAACAAAAGTGTGAATGTAGAGAATATTCTGTTTTGGCTTCGCCAAAGGTGTGAGATACTAGATAGACCATTACCGATTTTAGACAGTGAACACATTTGGAATGGGGGGGGGGGGTAGAGGATTAAGGTAACATTGTACAACACCAACAATGGGCCTGTACATCCATCTCCCAAACAATTTCTTTCTGGGCAAGGACAGAGGGACTTTGTTTTATGTAGGTCAACCTAAGGCTTCTTTCAAAAGTGCGGGGCCCGCACTCACCTTAGCTCTGCCTGAGATATCCCAAGGTGTAATCACTGTTTTGAGTATGGGTATGTTTCAGTGTAGTGTGTGAGAAGACGGGCCATGCTTATGGGAGGTGTCCATGCGCCTCCCATAACTGTAAAGATTGTCCTTCTCATACTGGACTTATAGATAAAGCACAGGCTCTACAAGCCAAAAGGGTCACTGAACAGGCAGCACAGCACCCTCGGGAGGGGGAACAAGATGGTGCGGATCCCCCTTTAAAATCAATGGAGAATTCTTCAGTAGTCCAGGTCCCCGAGCCCCAGGTTGAAGATAGGGGTTAGCACTCTCCAGCAGTGGTTCCAGCTGATTCTCCTGAAGCCATGACAGTGGTGGCCCAAGTACACAGGCCTCCTCTGAATGAAGTTGTTGTCATGCCCCACCCTCCAAATCCACTTCCCCTTTTATGACTGTTAGTTCCAACAAGCATTTGTCAATGCCGAATGCTGCCTTGCTGGCACTGGCGTTGGCAGTGCAGGAGTTAGAGAGATGCAGAATAGGAATGGCAGTGAAGTATGGAACCGACGTCGACCCCACCCCGCCCTGCAGAGAGTGACAGGCACTGAGGTGTGCCTTTGGGTCATCAGCCATAACGCTCATGCCATTTCATTTCACCCTACTCTGCAGACTCCGATTAGTGTCACACAGTGCCTTGGGTCATTGGCCTATTTCACCCGCCATTCCATAAGGAAGTACGCTATGTATGGGTGCAGCATAGGAGAACGGGTGAACTTTGAGGCCGAAGAGTCCAAGGCACACCTTGATGCCTGTCAGTGGCTACAAGATGGGGATGCAATGACGTGAGCATTACAGCTGACAATCCAAAGGCACACCCCTGACGCGTGTTAGTCTGTACAGGGTGGGCCGTAATGGTTAGAAACCCCAACGCCTCGGGCGTTTGTTGGTATTTGCACTCCAAATTTTCAACACTGCCTTTTTGTGACCCCACCTCATGAAAGCATTTGGGACCTCTGTTCATGAACAGTGCACTGTGATTTTGTTCATCTGTCTGGAATGTTGATTTCCCACAGCAACTGCGCCATTCTGCACCACGTATGAAAACACAGTTCGGGCAGAATATGAAAAATGACAGCTGCACCATTCATAAGGAGGTGTGAAAAGCTGACAGTTTGGAAAATCTGGAGTGTAAATATTAAATTTCTTGACCGTGCGTGAAAACTGCGCAACACATGCTCATAACAGAGTCATTTTTTGGAATTCTGTCACCAAATTTTTGAACATAGGCATTTTGACACCTCTGCTCATGAACAGTGGCACTGTAATTTTCTTAATATGTCCTGAATGTTGATTTCCCACTGCAACTGCGCCATTGTGCGCCAGATGTGACACACCACATTTCGGGCAGATATGAAAAATGACAGCTGTATTGTTCATAGGGAGGTGTGCAAAAGTGGCAATGTTGAAAATCTGGAGTAAAAATATTAAAAATTCTCAAAGTTATGACTATCTGTGGAAACTGCGCAACGCACGCTCGTAACAGTCATTTTGTAGAATTTTGTCATTAAATTTTCAACATAGGCATTTTGGGACTTCTGCTCGTGAACAGTGTTACTGTACTGTTGTTTTCTTACTCTGTCCTGAACATTGTTTTCCTACAGCGATTGCGGCATTGTGCGCCGGATGTAACACATTTCGGGCAGGATGCAGAAAATGACAGCAGTACTGTTCATAAGGAGGTGTGAAAAAATGGCAATGTTGAAAATCTGGAGTAAAAATATAAAAAATTCTCGAAGTTATGAGGGTGCATGGAAACGACGCAACGCGTGCTCGTAACACAGTCAGTTTTTCAAATTTTTTCACCAGATCTGCAACATAGGCTCTTTGGGAGACCATCTCATGAACCGTGACACTGTTTCATTAATTGGTCCCGAAAGGTGATTCCACACAGTGACCACGAAATCACCTTTTGGGAACGAATAATGAGATGACAGTGACTGAATTCATGAGGTGGGGTCCCAAGAACCCCATGTTGAAAATTTGGTGCCAAAATTCGCAAAAATGACTGAGATATGCACCAAAGTTGAAAAAAAAAAAAAAAACAACATTTATGCCATTATACAGCTTACCAGCATTTCTTCAGTTTGCGGTCGGCTTTGAAGAGTGTAGACATGTTCCCGATCCACTGAAGATAATCACGCCCAGGCTCCAGAGGTGGGGCAAGGGTAGGTGTGGGGAGGTGGAGTGCACAGAGGGTGGGCAATGGGTTGGGAGGGCAGTGACACGCTTGAGGGACCGCTTTCTGCTTTTCAGGTTAAAAACAAACAAAAAAAAAAGACAACACAGATCGGTTTCTTTATTTTGCAGGTGTGTTTTGACACACTAAGGTGAGCTCCCAGTGTGCTACCTGTACTTTTGGGGAGGGGGACCGAAGCCAACGGGGATTGGGGCCCCCTGTCTGCACAGAAACATGTCGGGGGTATGCATGATGCCGAGGGTGATTGGGCACCCCCTCGGCACACAAATTAAATAATCCACCATCTTTTATTGAAATGTTACACCAGGCAAGGCACACCCTGCAATGAGGGGGAGCTCCCTCATTGCAGCAGCTAAATCATTTCAAGTTGGTAGCACGCTTTTGCACTGCTGTCATAGACAGCGTGCAGTCTAATTCATACCACACAGCCCAGCCTGAAAAAGCAGTGGTGCCACAACACGACCATGCCTCTAAAACCTGCTATTCCAAGCTACCCCAATATGTTGCTTGCGCATGCGCAAGACAACATAAAAAAAGATCTAGGCACACCAAAACACTCGCAGAAGACACTAGTCAGGGGCAAAAAGGGCAAGATAAAGGGAACGGAGGTGGAAAAATATCTTGGAAAGTGGGAAATAAGTTTGCTATTCTACCATAGGAGGGGCAGTGGGGGGAGTCGGAAGAAGATGACTCAGAGTCCTCTTCAATAACATCCTCCATCGATATCACTTCAGACCCAGAGGAGGGAATTGGGTCTGATTCCATTGCCAAATGTACTAGAAGGAGACTGTCGTAAACCCCTTGATTGGCATTGTTGTCTGGTTTAACATAAATCTTTCCTTTTCATAAACATGTCCTCTTTGTCTATAATAGCTTTGAATATTAATGGTATTAAAACCAATAGGAGGAGGCTTGTAGTCATGCAATCTTTAGCTTCCTCTCCGGAGGACATTTTTTGCTTACAAGATACTCTACTTAAATCAAACATGGAACTAAAACAAGCAGCAAATTTATAGCTCAGGGTTGCCTCCTCCTGGTCAGTAGGGGAAGAGCCCTGTGAAGGGGTGGGAATTGTTTTCACTAATCTAGTCATTAAAGTATCCAGACTGGTGGATACTTGTCCAGGTACAGCAATATTTAGATATTAACTTCTTGCAAAAGCAAATTAAAACTAATCATGATACATGCACCACAGTCTAAAGCACACAGAGTGTCTCTATTTAAGGACATCCAGCCATTTCTACATAATTCTAGATTGGTAATATGGGCTGGGGACTATAACTGTGGACTACAGCGCACTGATAAGGGGTTACAGACATCTAAAATGTACTGTGATTCAATTTAATAGAAATCTATCATTGAGACTGCTGGTCTTAAAGACTCATACAGAGCCCTCCATCCTGAGGGTGGGAACACATGTTTTCGGGGCTACAACTCCACCAGGATAGATTTGATTTTTCTTTCCTCTAGTTTGGAAAATTCTAGATAGCAAGGTGGAGGTATGGGGATTTACGGACCATAGGTCCATTAGGATGACCTTCTCTTGGGAGAATGTCCCTTGCAGTAAAAAAAGATGTATTTGGCGATTAAATACATCTCTGTTAACATCCCCTGGTCAGGGACCTGGAAGGGGCCTTCTCCCTTCTTTTCTTTTCCGCGTGCTTGTGGGATTTTGCGGACGATTCCCCCTTGGAGGACATAGCTCTTAATTTTTCCTCCAACAAGAACGCTTGAAGAGCCTTCTGACGCCGGATCCTGGTTCGGCTATTGAACCCTTGGCAGAAAGAGCAGGCCCTGGTATCGTGGTCTGGGCCCAGGCACCTGACGCAGGCCGTGTGGGGGTCCTTGAAGGGGATCTGCTTCCCGCAAGCACACTTTGAGGGATGACCAGAGGTCGGAGAGGACATCAGCGGTAATATATTTCGAAGAAAATGAAATTCCTGTAGGAAAGCTCTGTAACCACGCGTCGCGCGCTAGACTAAGACCGGAGGGTCGAGGCATGCAAGTCGGCGGCGGGGAAGAATCTGGGGAATCTGGCGGACCCGCCTTATGTACCACGCCTGACGTCGGAGGCGGACCGACGCCGGGTCCCTCTTGAAGATAGCTAGCTAGAATTTTTCCGTGGGGTCCTGGCGCCTGCCGGCTTCAGTCCTAATGGTGTAACCTGCTGCAAGAGCTGTGTCTCGAAGTAAGATCAATGGTTCCTTGTCTTTTGGTAATGGCATAAAAGAAACATTTTAAAATAATAAACCTAGAGAAGAAACAACATTAGCGAATACTTGCAAGAGTTCAACGGCATTCTTCAGCGGTGGACTGATGAGTGGTTGATGGCAGAAGAAAGAACTGAGGCATGCGGGGGGACACCCATGTTATATAGGCGCTGACGAGGGCAGCCTCGGCCAGCAAAATTTTTCTTTTAGTCCTGATGCCAACGGCTTACAGTTCCGTGATGTGGTTCAATGGAGGGAGATATCCTCAAAGAAGATCATGCCTTACCTAATAATACAGGGTAAATAAGGGTCTAGGTGAAACAACTAAAAAGTATTTGGCTTTACTTTTCACAGATTTTGAGGGTCCCGGGTTTCAGAACTTTAAAGTATAAGGAGTCTGTGTTCAAGATGGCCTCCACATGCCCCTTCCTCTGCAACTTTTATTTACAGTGCATTTTAGTTATTTATTTATTTTGTTGTCCGGGAAATGAAGACTAGAAAATACTGCCAATTTTCAGCCTCGTTCGGGGTGGAGGGGGGTTACAGATGTAAACCAAATGAAAATGAACCAGATGCAGTGTTTGCTCATTTTAAATGTTATATCTACCAAACAAGATGTCAGCTTATTACCTATTACAAGGAGGTCCCAAATGGAAACATCCTTATATTGGTATCAGATTCCATGAAGAGCCTTTTATTAAAGAAAAGATGGTCCTATCTCCAAGTTGTTTGGAGGTCTTAAGGAAGCACTTTGGCTGGTTAGTGACTGGGTTTTCCTGAGCATATGCCGAATGTGGGGGTAGGGGTCCTGAATCCTGGTAGACTTTTTATGTATAATAAAATGTTAGATGGTGCTTGAAGTACTATACTGGCATGTTGACATTTTTGTTTTTTTTCCCCTAAATAAAAAGTTTCTAATCTCCAACAATAAGTGCAATGGGATCATTAACTTCAACTTGGAAAACCACCAGGGATAAGCACAGCAGGGACCTTAGTTTAACAGCTCATCCAAAAAAAATCAAACAGTGTACACACACACACAACCCACCCCTCAGTGGTGCATCATAGTGTCAGTATTGGGTGTTAATCCAAGTTCCTGATGTGAGACTAGAACCCACAACCTTCTGATCATTAATGTCTACATCTCTGGCTCCAGTTCGGTTACCTTCATGAAGCTCTTTTCGCAACTTCTCTGCGTCCTCTTGTAGTACAGACTTCTGGGTGTTCAGAACAGCTACATACATCTCTAAGTCTGTTCTAGAGGACTTCTCAACCTCAAGGTAGTGATTTAACTCTTTGACCTGAAAACCACAAAAGCATATGACAAAAATGAAACTTTACTCAAAGTGAACTGGCTACATTCCCATTTGGGCACACAGTATAAAGTGAATGAAACTGTATTAGCATTAAGCAGACCCTGACACTATTTGGAAAACCTTGCATATGAATGTGTGGGTAGGGAAAGAAACAAGCATGGATAAGCCAGGCCGTCAAAACAGCAGAGGATCCAGAGGTGTCTAGATGACCACAGTGGCAGTAAGGATCTGCCTGACTGTGGGTCTCAAAACATGTGGTGCCAGAGGACAAGGGCAGAAGTAAAAAACAAAAACAAATGTACAAGTAAAACTTCCCATTTACATGCAAAAAGGTGGTGTTTATAAACCAAATAATTGCTCTCTCCATCAAAAGGAAATGAAAATTATGTAGCTCTCCTTAATCTTCTGTGAATATCTTTGCCATTGATTCACACTGGTGGGTTTGAAACAGAGGTGCTAGGACCCAGCGGGAGCCAGAATTTTTCAGGAAGGCTGGCACCACGTGTGGCACTGTAAGACACAGCAAGTGGGTGTATGCTTACGTCAGCACCAGCCCCCAACCACCTCAACATCTTTCATACCAAGGAAGTGCAGCATAACAAGACCCTAAGCTGTAAATCTAAGGGCATAAGATAGCCCTGGTGACCCGTGTAAGAAGGGTCACCAAACCAGTAACACAGTGTCTTCACACTCCAAACCAAACATAAAGGGGTGAAGAACAACACAATATACTGGAGTGAGTTTGGGGGATGGCGGGTGGGTTGCTGAATCAATGGTGAAGATATTCCTAGAAGATCAAACATGATGGTGAGTTCAAGCAAGCCCAGTGGTGTGGAAGGCAGAGGCATGGCGCCTTACCTCCTGCCACGCCAGCTGCCTGTGTTTGGTGGTGAACGCGAGTTGCCAGGGAGAGAGAGGATTAAGCATCCGGAGGACAGCTCTCCTCTCCAGGGGATGGTGGCCTGGCATTCCCTCTGAATGACTTTCTCCAGTTGGAGGCCTGAGGGTAGAATAGGTCTGGACTCCACAGCATATGGATGTGGGCACCCTAGCAATGGGGGAGAAACGGAAAAGGGAACACTGGCAGTCTTCACGGCCCGACTGTGCTCCCGACCTACGACTCTGCCCCATAATCTGGATTTGTGCACGGGGCTGCCAGGGTCCGGAGCCGTGGTCAGGAGAGAGTAACGTACTCAAGGGCGGATGGGAGCCCTCTCGAAGAGAGAGCTGAAGCCATGCCTGCCCACCATGCCGCAGGAGGAAAAAAGCTCTGTGGGGGAAAAAAAAAAAAAAAGAATTACGGCGAGTCCATAATTTTTACATCTTCCAGGAATAAATCATACCGCTGATTCCCACTAGTAAATCAGAACACCAAACTCAGACAAAATCCTCGGACTGTGATGGTGGTAGGAGCTGAAGGCTCACTCTGGACAGTAATTCATTCGGGATAGTCCTACCGAAGGTGGTATGCTGCCTGGCATGGACATCCAGGGCACAGTGTTTCGCAAAAGTGTGCACTGTGCTCCATGTAACAGCTCTGCAAATATCTTAAATAGGTATAGAGCGCATCTCTGCCAGGGACATGGCAACTGCTCTGGTGGAGTGGGCATGCACCTGGCTTTCCAGCTTAACCTGAGACATAGCATAGCAGTGGCACTGGCAGTTAACAATCCAAATAGAAATGCACTTGACTGTAACAGACTGTCCCTTCCCATTCAGGGGGTCAATGGAGAAAAAGAGCTGTTTAATTGTCTGAAGTCCTTAGTTCTGTCCAGATAAAACTTAAGGACCCTCTTAATATCCAGAGAGTGGAGAGCTCTTTCTCCCTCATTCTGTAAGCTGGCAAAGAAGGCAGGTAGGCAGCATTAGTGGATGATTAAGACAGAACTCCAGCACCACTTTAGGTAGAAACTTGGGATGTGTATGGAGAAGCACAGCACCTTGTCGTTGTGGAAAATAGTACATGGAGGATCTGTGACCCAGGCATGGATTTCAGACACTCTGCGAGCAGATGTGATGGGCACTAGAAAATATGCTTTCCAAGTTAGAAGCGTCAAGTCACACATTGCAAGGGGCTCGAAGGGCTTGCTAGTGAGCATAACTAGCACAAGACTGCTATCCCAGGCAGCCATAGGCTTCCCGATGGAAGGCCTTACGTGCAAGATGCTCTTAGGGAACCTTTTTAATAGAGGCAGCTGTGCCAGACAGAGGGTACCCATGGGCTCGTTATATGCAGAAATCGCACACAGATGGACCTTTCCTGTTGAATACTGTAGGCCAGCATCAGAAAGGCCTAGAAGGTACTCCAGAATCTTGTCAGGCAGGCACCCAAACTGGTCAATATGGGTTTTGGAGTGCCAGATGAAAATCTTTTTCACTTGGCTGTGTACGTCTTCCAAGCTGAAGGTTTACCTAGAGCCAAAAGTATCTCGGAGACCCTCTGAGATACCTTGAACCTGTTTAGTTCTATCTCTTCAGGAGTCAGGTCTGAAAGTGAAGGGAGTGCAGGCCAGGATGGACCAGGTAATCCTGACTGGTAAAGTCCTCGATTTGTTAAGTTAAAAGTCTGTTCAACACAGGAACCCAAATCAGTTGAGGCCAACAGGGGAGCCACTAGTATAATTTTGCTCCTTGTACCTCTAGTTTGAACAATGCCCTCTGCATAAGTGAGACTGGGGGAAATGCATACAGAAACAGATTTTGCCATTGCAGTCTGAATGCATCCTGACAACATGCCATGTCCTGGATTTCTGAAGCAGAATCAAGGAAGTTTGGTGTCGAGTGGGGATGCAAAAACGTCCACATCTAAGGCACCCAACTTGTCAAACAGTGATCTCACGATGTCTGGTGCTACTGACCACTTGTGAGGATTGACCTATGTTCAGCAGAGCTTATCTGCCAGAGTGTTCTGAACTCCTGGCAAGCAAGCTGTTTGGAGCAGGATCCCCTGCTCCAGACACCATTCCCACACTCTCACTGCCTCCCTGCAGAAAGGGTAAGCATGCACTCCTCATTTTTGGTGATGTACTAAATCACAGACTTACTGTCTGGAAGAGGACTGTTTTGTGGCTGACTAGGCCTACTAGGGCTCAAAGGCCATATAAAAACTCACACCTCCAATACACTGATGTGGAGAGGAGTCTCTGACAGGTCCCAGACACCTTGTGTTTGGAGGCCCCGGCAGTGGTCTACCCATCCCAACAGGAAGGCATCCGTGGTGAGGGTCACCCGAGGCTCTGGTTGGGAGAAGGGGAAGCCCTGGAGGAGCTTTCCTCCACTGACCACTGTGTGAGAAACCGAACCACGGCTTTGGTCACCTGAATGGGTAAGTCTGAGGGTGTAATGCTTATAATCATTGTGCACTTTACATCAACTGAGTCACCTCACGTGCAATTGTGTCGGGGCACTGTGAACACTGAGAGGTGTTATGAGATGCAACATGCGCTGTATGGAGTGAACCTGCATAGTCTTGTGCTCCATGATGCAGCATGCCATCTGCAGAACAACTTGCAGCCTGCTCTCAGGAAGAAAAGTCTAGGTCTGAACTGTTTCCAGAAGCGCTCCTGTGAACAACAGTTGCTGTTAGGGGTGGCACTGAGACTTCGAGGCTCAGCAAGACAACCAGTGAGGTGAGGAACAGAGAGACGGTGGTTGCCGCTTGTTCTGCATCCTGTCTGAAGGGGATAGAAATCAGCCAATCGACCAGGTACAGAAAGACCTGGAGTCCTAATTTTCGCAGGTGCACTGTGAGTACTGCAAAGCACTTTGTAAAGACTCCCAACCCCAAGGAAAGTCCAACGGGCAGAACTCTGAAGTGGTAATGCTGCCCCAGCACGACACGGTATGACGCTAACCAATCACGAGGCTTCAGGATGGGAAGCAGAAAGCTCAGAGAAATCATTTGAATTCTTATCGAGCTATGAATTTGTTCAGATTTCTGAGGTCAAGAATGGGGAACGTACCCCCAGATTTCTTTTGAACCAGGAAGTAAAGGGAGTAGAACCCTGTATTTCATTCTGACTCTGGCATTATTTCTACTGCCCTATTGTTCAGAAGGCCTGCAATCTACTGTGCCAGGAGTTCTGTCATGTGCACTGACAAACGGGTTGCCATTTGGATGGATACTCTGGAGGGAGTTCTGTAAACTCCAGGGAGTATCCCTCTCGGATGATCCTTAGAACCATTTGTCTGTCATGATGGATTCCCACTGACGTTAAAACTAGGACAGCCCCCCACCCCACCCACTGTGGAAGAAAGGTCTGCCTCAGGCAGCTGTGGTAAGACCGGGACTGGAGTTATAGACAGTGGCACTAGGCGCTTTCAGCACCTGCGTCTTCGGCTGAGCAGTCTTCTGAGGGTGGGGAGGTTGACTTGTTTTAGAAATCTCCTGCCTTTGCCACAAAAGGACTGCTTGCTATGGAAAGATCCTCATCCCTTGCCCTTCTGAGGGTTAAAGGGAGCTGGTCTGGAAGTCTTAAGAGCCATTCTAGTTTCATTTGATGCCTTATGAGACTGCTCCACCTGCTATCCAAGCAGATATGTCCCATCAAAGGGAACATTCATAATCTGTTGCTGGACATCTTGGGTGAAGCCACAAGTCTGCATCCAAGAATGCTGCCTGATGCAAATGTCTACAGCAACACAGCAAGATGCAGTATCAAAGGCATCCATGGAAGCTTTGAGCTTGTGACTGTTGGATTCAGTGCCTTGCTTGACAGTCAGAAGACCATCCTCTTTAATCTCTAACTCTACCAGGGACTCTGCCAGAGACTTAAGCCTGCTCCAAATGGAATACTAATACTTAGAAAAATGCCCTGTAACTGGTAATCCTCCTGCCCAGGATAGCTAAAACATAGGTTTGTTTCCCCGCAGTGTCAATCTTGCAAGACTCCTGATTAATGGGGTGTACAGCAACCTCCTTATGGATAACAGTTTTGTCATTTTCGTCGAGAAGGACAATAGCATTATCTATGGCTTGAGTGACATACACTGTTTTTTCCTTAAGGACAGTGCATTTCCTTTTGGCCTGCTTGGAGACAGCTGCTACTGAAGCAGATCTGCTCCAGACAGCATCAGACAGGGTCTCGGGAACAGGAGGAACTAAACTGACCAGTACATGAACAGAGTTAGGAAATCCTAACAGAAACATTTACCCTGGTCAATGGCTGCTGGCTCGAAATTTAATGCTGAATGCATATTTCAGAGCAAAGCCTGGAAAAAAGATCCTCCTGGGGCACCAACACAGGAACTGGGTCTGAGGTGTCTAGGCTGAAGAAAGAGTAGTTGTCGCTGCCTTCAGGGCTGAGAAGGTCGGGCTCAGACTTGTCCAACTCTATACCCTCCTCAGAAGGGAAGAAATAGCGGGGGTTCTGGTCCCAGGCAGGTCAATCCAGAACACTGGTACAGCAACACCAGAGATACTGGCCCGAAGGACGAGGGGCCAGTGCCAAGGGCAGCATCAAAACCGGTACCAAATCCGGCCCGGGGGAGGTCCACCACCAAGCCCTGCACCAGATCTGGAACCAGTATGGATGACCCGTCCAGTACAGAAATGACCGGGGGTGCCACCATGGCAGGCTCCATCCATGCCTGGGTTGGGTAGCAACCAATGGGACAGAGGTCAGCTGTGCCACTCTAAGCAAGGACCCCATGTCTGTTGCTAGACAAGAACAAACTACTAGACCCGATGGCCCAGTCTGCTGCTCTGGATCCACTGACCCTGAAGCGCCAGGTACTGGCTCCACTGGCAATGACATATGGACCCAATGCTGCACTCACTAACCATAAGAGCTGCCCAATGGTGGACGGTGGGGGGGGGGGCTCTGGGTCTAAGATTCTGATCTCCTAGAAATAGAGGACTGAAGGTGACAGTGGGGACCTCCGACTCCTAGAGACTGAAGATCTTGTGGCACACTTCACAGAGGGTGACCCTGATCAGTATTGTTTCTTCCACTTCTGACGGGAAGCGAAGATGTCAAGGCTAAGTAGTGCCAGGACCCTTACGCAGAGCATGTATGGGACTGGGACCACTTCTTTTTGTGATTGTGGGAGGACTGTCCTCCTCCCAGGCACTGGACTGCCCGTAGTCAGAATCCTGAGGAAAGTGGATCAGATGCAGCCCTGCTGCCGGACCATCTTGCCTCTTCAGGATCCCTACTGTACTCCATGGCCTTCGTCCACTGATACTTGGTAGGACTGAGAAGAACCTATGTAATTTTGTGATGACGTACAACAAACACACACAAAAATAACAAACTCTAGCTTTAAACACTAAAGTCGAGAGAATTAAATGCTGTTGTAATACAGACGTAAAGTTCTGATTCCCTGTGGACGAGCAACAAAACTCTGATGTGCACTCAATGGCAGAGAAAAGAGGAACTGAGGTGGTTGGGGGCTAGTGCCAATGTAAGCATGCTCCCACCTGCTATGTCTCGCAGGGCTGTGTGTGCGCACTGCTTACCTCAGTGACAACCCTCTGAAAGGTTCTGTCTCCTGCTGTGTCCTAGTGCCTCCAGCTCAGACCCACTAGTGGGAATCAATGGTGAAGATTAATTCCTGTTGGGCCGGCCCAGTGGTGCGGAGGGTTAAGGCGCTGGATGCCACACCTCATGCCACACCAGCGACCTGGGTTCGGTAGTGGACTTGGGACGCCGGGGGTTGGACAGGGGGAGACAGGCTGGAGCATCCGACGACAGCTCACCTGCTCTGGTGAGAGGGAGGGATGGGGTTTATCCCTGCATGTGCTGACCCCTGGCGTAGGCTGGGGACATGCCAACATGTCGACATCTCAGAGGTTGGATTGGCCACGGGCAGAGGTCTGTTTACCAATCAACTCTGGAGTGGCATCATTGGGGGAGGAAGCTGAGGATGTCACAGCATGTAGCTTCTACACAGAAAGGAGGAAAAACGCACCCAGAGAAGACGGGAAGACGGTGCGCCGACCAAGTCCTAATGTGCTGCCAAGTCACCACTGCCCGGGGACCTGACGCGATTTCAAGATCCGGGGGTTTGGCCCCCTCCCGACCTCGCCTGGGGGTAAACCGTGGCAGGATGGAGGGATCCAGGCAGGAGGTGAGCTGGTGGCAGGAGGAGGTTAATGGGCGACTCCTGATGCAGCTGTCCGCTGGGGTGGGGGGACACAGAAATTCTAAAAATAAATAAATAAATTGATTCCTGTTAGACCTTCACAAAGTACAGCAATAAGTTACAAATTTAGCTAGACAGTCCAATCATTTAGCTGATCCTATGCATTTATAGTCAACTTTAAAATCTGTATTAGAGGCAAACTGGTAGATGGTCCTTGTGCCCACATATATATTTAGGAGTAAAGAGGACCATCTGTCAATCAAGTTCCTCCCTCCCACCAGCTCATCCCCCCATTTTATTTTATGTACTTGGCGAAACTGAGCTTGAAGGTTCTTACAGTATCAGCCAATACCACATGAGCAGCACATTTTAAGGGTTCCCTTGCCCATTCATCCTTGTGAAACTTGAAGATCTGCACTTGGCCTGCTGGTGCTATTCCAATTTGGCTGCTTAGAAGCAAAAATCTGACACAGATTATATACATGTTCACATCGTCTGGGTTTCATGGACTAGAGGATGACCAATGGTCTGTCAAGCCCATCCCCTGCTACCCTGGAAGTTCTATCCTGTGATGCTACTCCTCTTTAGGAACTCATCCAGTTTGCACTGGAAGCACCCAAATGAATCCGATTCAGTCACCTCCTGGGAATGTTCCTACCACACTCTGAGTGAAGTAAGGCTTCCTTGATTCTGTCCTAACCTTCCCCAATAAGCTTTCTGTAGTCTCCCCTTGTCCACTTTCTATAGTCTTAAAAACAGCCTACTTAAGTTTACCTTCTCAACTGAATTTATGTTTTAAACACCTGAATCATAACCCTGCCCCCAATCTGTGCAAAAAGGGCTTTAGACTCGGTAAGCATGGTAATCTAATCACCTTCCCTTCTCTCCCTGGAGATTTCGTCCATTCAAGTCGGGTACCGAGGTGCACTGGCAAGGCATCATGGGGAAGTATGCAATATACCTACTTGCACTTAGCCTTACCTGAGGATAAACGGGGGGCTTCAGATTCTCTGCCATCAGTCCCTCACATTTCATTAACACTAATAACATCACTTAAAGAGCTGTTGACAACTCTAAGAAAACTTTAAAAAGCATAATAATTAGGTACAATTCTGCCTGCATTCCATTTATATTTTACATATTTCTCCTCTTCATTATTTATTACTAAGGAAATGTCCATGAATATATGATCTTTATCGCTTAAAAGTTCCTTTAGAGTCCATCTGCCTCTATAGCTTACTCCTTATTTCAAGTCGTCCTTCAAGTCAAGGGAGGCAATACAGCGCAGTAGTTTAAGGCTCTGAGCTGCACAACTGGAGATCTGGATTTGAATCCCACAGCCCCCACTTGCATACTGTGTGATCCTGAGCAAGTCACTTAACTTCCCTGTGGTCCCAGGCTGCACCTGTAAACAAGCTTTCAGCTTAGTGTAGCACTCCTGGTAAACAATTGAGAAAAAAATAAATCCCTGGGTTTGGGAGCGAACCTGGGTAGTCGGGGGCTGCAGGGGAGGAGAGGGCTTGAGCGTCCGTAGGACTGCTCTCCTTCTCTGGGGAGAGGGGCTGTGCAGCTGTCGGTGCACTAGTGGCCCCTTGTGGAAGCTGGAGCGATGCAGTGCACAGGCAGTACGGGGCGACATGCTGGGGCAGATGCTGGGAAGGGTTGCATGCAGAAGCGAGCACGCTCCTGTCCCTTGGCGTCATTGCATGCCACACACGTCGGGGGCAATCTGAGCAGGGAAAATGGGTACCAGTCATGGCAGCATGACGGCCATCTCTATGGGGGAAGCTTTCAGCTCCGAGGGGAGCGCCGCAACATTGGATCCAGTCCTGGTGGACGAGCAAGCGGGGGTGCAAGCCACGGGAATGAAGCTGCGGGACCCAAATAGGAGCCAGGAAAGGTCCACAGGATGGCGGCTGGAGACCACGGAGGATGTCAAGATGCAAAGGTAGGCTGACTGTTGCCTAGGGGAGAAAAATTACTAAGAAAAAAAAAAATCATCCTCTGTTGTGACATCCCAACCTGTTGCCACGGGAGTAACTGTAATGTCACAAGCAGTGCTCTGTGACTTCAGGTATGGAGAAAACAGCAGGAATAGACTGACTCTTCAGGAGTAAAGATCCTGTTTTCAGACAAATTACCTCAGTAATAAATAATGGGGCGGAGGAATACAGCACTAACATGACATACAAGCTGGACTGTGTCTAAATATTGTTTTATTAAAGTTCTCCTGAATGTGTCACCAGCTCTTTAAACAACTGAACATGGTGACTGGCCACATTTTAATGTGCATATTTATATACAGGTGACGCCAAGGCATCCCACATTGTACACAGGTGGACCCAACTATGAAAGGTATCCTGGAAGATCTTGATGCTGTCAGCTTGCAGTCCAATGTGCACAGCTATATGAAAGAGATATACTGGAAGTTACAAATGAACACTGCAGCTGACCACATTTTCATGTTCTTGTGTTTACTGTTTCTGTTACTCAAGTGGTCTCCCCCCATCATCACCGACTGCAACGGTCCATGGGTAAGGAGAGTTACTGCTGACACAGCAGATGCCAATGCTGATCCCAGATTGACTAGCAGGGTAAGTGAATGACAGATGGCACAAACACCCTCTATCTGCAAGCCTGATGCCCCCCAACTAGTACCAGAGTGGGATTCTGAGGCTCACCTGAGAACTCTGGTGTCCCACAGCAGCAGTACTTTTTTTGGGGATTCAGCATCTCTTTTAGAAGCTCAATGTAGACTGCAAATAAAATATTTTATTCAGGGCATTCTCTACCTTTGAAGCTTCCAACTCTTTGATCCGCTCTTCAGCCAATACTAACTTCTCCTTTAGAGTTCCGATCTCCTTCTCCATGGGCATAACAACTGAGCGCAGTTTCTCGGCATCTTCTTGGGCCTAAAATTAATATCCATGAAATGCTGTGTGTGTAAGGTTTCACCACTTTCAAAATACAAGGAATATGCACAATAAAGAAAGAAATTGCCAGTACTTGAAATATTCATTTATATGTTTAGGACTTTTCAACTCTAAATTCCTACAGTCACACCTTACACTGAAATCAAAAGGTGCAGCACTGACATGTTTTCTGCACTTGCATGCATCTGTCTGTCTATCTAATCTACACCATATATCTACAATATCTATTTGATGTTGTATGTATGTATATATATGTATTTATGTACAGTATATATCAAAAGGACCCTATTTTCCAAAAGATTTCTCCTATTTTGTGCCTATGGCAAAAAAAAAAAAAAGGCATTTGAGAACAGGACCCACAGTATCTGTCTACAAGGGCAGCAATAGATACGATCAGGTATTTCCAGATATTTCCCAACCTTTCTAATAAGATTGTCTCTGATGGCCCTACAGTAGCAGCCAGGGAATTTCTCGAGATACCATAGAAATTTCCAGAAAAATCTGACCATGTCAATTCTACAGCTCTATCTGTCTGTCTATCTATCTATCCCATCCATCTACAGTATATATCCATCTACAGTATACTGTATCTAGCCATCTATAGTAGCTACAGTCTATCTACAGTATCCACCTACAGTATTCATCTCTATATATCCACAGTACATTATTTCTCTATCTACAGTATTTCTCTCTCACTCCATCTATCTACAGTATCTCTTACCATCTATCAATTTAGCTGCCTATTCTTCTATCTATATATCTATTTAGCAATAGTATATATGTACAGTATTTATCTATGGAATCTATCAACAGTATCTAAATCTCAGTATCTCTCTCTCTCACTCAATGCATACACCCATGTACATACATGTACACACATGTAAGGAGTTAAAGGACAACTAAACCCCCTATTTTTACAGTTATGCTATTCAAAAAATCTGACTTCATAGAAAGGTAAAAGAAAGGCTGCTGTTTACATTTATACTAAAGCTGCATTTATGTAATTAACATAAATGCAGTTTTGTAGCATTTGAAAAATGTAAACATCAGCTTTCCCTTTTCAAAACTCCTGCTCTGCCTGCTCCCTAAAATGGCTGCCGGAGGTGCTGTGTGATGTCATGGGAGCTTCATGCAGACAGCAACATTGCTCTCTCTAATGCCAAAAAGCTCTGTTTATTTACATTGTTTTAATGTTGTCTCACAAAAGTAAACAAAACCATGACTTAACGTGTATTATTTTGATCAATACACGTTAGGCTATGGTTTTGTTTGTTTTCTTAATTTAAATGAACAGAAATTGAGTTAATCAGACAGTTTTCTAGCAAAACACGGGTGTAAACAGCAACACAATAAAATGTTTTAGATACCTGGTGGTCTAGTGGTTATTTTGAAGTAACAGTCCGGTCCAGTGGCAAAGAGGCTCTTTTCTTCTGTTGTTAGTACAGTATTACACAGGTTTGCTGCTGAAGAAATAAATAAATCCACTGCCGAATGCAGTTTTCCATGCTTTCATCCCCACCCTCACCCCCAGCCATCAGCCTGCTCGCTTCCCCGCAAGCTGTCAAGACAGTCCGCTGACCGCTTGCGTCCACTCTATGAAAAATAAACCAGTGCTATGTATCCTGTTATGCAGCTATTAAAAAACAGTTGCAGACGAGTTTGCCCAGATATCTGTATTCTCCCCCCCGGCCATTAGTATTCATGCTCGGTTACCCGCCCGCTCGCCAGCCAGCCCACCTGCTGTGACACACTCTGCTTTTGTGTACTCCAATACAAGTCCCTGTGCCACCTATCTACCTAGTTCCACAAGAAGCACTTCTGTTCACAATGTGTACCTGCTCCTGTCTGTAAGAAAGCACACGCGGTTACTGGGACTTCCAGTGATGTCATGCTCATGGAAGCTGCCTAGCTCCACAGCTCAGTCTCTACCTGGGCTATTATTCAATAAAACAATGTTCTGGAAGTGATATTCCTGGGACACTTCATACCAAAAGCAGCAGTGTGCAGAGGGGAAGTTCAAGCAGCGCTCAGTATCCTGAAGACTCTCCCGATGTGGATGGATTAGCTACAGACAGTGGCAGCTTCCAATTCTCTGCGCATCATGGCAGTTCTAAATCTAGGGCCTCTGGATTAAAAGTCCTTCAAAAACAAGTGGCTCTCATCCTTTCTGAGCTACGTGAATTCAGGAAAGAAAGTAGACTTACTACTGCAGCTCTGCGAACAGATATAACTAATTTAGAGAAGTGAATGGGTAATGTTAAAGAACACTGCTCTGCAACAGATGCCAGGATCGATACTTCACAGAGGGCCATAGTCCAACTTCGCCAAACTATCCTAGACTTACAAGCCCAAGAGGAGGACGCTGAAGCCCACAATCGCAGGAATAACTTGCGCATTTCAGGACTGCCCGAAGGATCTGAGGGGGACAACCAGATCTCCTTTTTCCAACCATTCTTTCACACAACATTCGATTTACCCCTTCTTGTACTTTAGAAATGGACCATGCTCATCATTCCTTGAGGCCCAAACCAGCGCAGTCGAATGTCCTGCCCAGATCATTTGTGATCCGCTTTCTGAGATGCCAAGAAAAAGAAATGATTTTGCACAAAGCCTGGCAAAAGGGAACAGTTCCCTCAACCCTCAGCGCCACTGGGCTGGCATCTCACCATCTGTTTTTTGACAGTGACTACCCCCCTACTATTGCCGCTCACCAGAGAGCCTATGCGCTCATTGCATAGAACTG
The DNA here is from genome assembly GCA_016271365.2 of Neoceratodus forsteri. Taxonomy (NCBI): domain Eukaryota; kingdom Metazoa; phylum Chordata; order Ceratodontiformes; family Ceratodontidae; genus Neoceratodus; species Neoceratodus forsteri. The sequence continues at coordinate 81,009,089 of JADMNL010000030.1, forward strand.
CGGTAAGAAAAAAAAAAATCAGGCTTTGAGCCCCATACCCAGCAAAAATGACAATTCATTTCTCACATGGGTCTCTAACCTTTGATTCTGCAGAGGATGCAACAGCTGAACTGGAAAAGAGGAAAATCGACCTCCCATCACAGTTTCCCTGCTCCCAGCAGCAGCTATCCATCACTGCAAAATAGGCCCAGAAAATGTGGCAGCAAATATCATCATGGCAGCAGCGCCGCTGAAAAGGAGCAACCGTCATTCAACAGACTGTGGCTGACCTAAAGAACAATTTGCTCCCCGCACTCCAGGACAACAATACTGGTCAATTGGTGGATGGAATACAAATTCTTCAGCAATTTCAAGGTATGTCCACAACACTCCACTTGAATGAGTAAGCCATGAAGTGGGTTTCTTGGTCCCCCTAGTTTACTGTTGCTGCCTGCCCTGCTAGCTACCCCCCCCCCCAATCAGGGTGACAGACCATGGCTGAACCCCGAAACGACATCAAATATTGCATACATCTCAGTCCCTCAGTTCCCCTAAGTTATTATTGGACATTGTGACCCCCGGAGCTGCAATGGTACAACTGACAACCCAAGGAAAATGACAATTCCACATAGTGACATTCTGTCCGTTTTGCTTGGCGAGAACTCTGTTTTATGGCCATACTGAAGTGACGCAGATTTCAGTCCTTCTTGACACAAGTCGTGACGTGGCCGGCTTGTAATGCTAACTTAAATCCCATGGCATGAGGGGCCACACTTGCCTGTTGAAAAGTATGACCCAGCTTAGAGCTGAACCTATTTGCTCCCATTCAATCATTGTTCTGACAACTTTCCGGAATGGAATGAACTACAAAGAAGCTGTGAATTCTGTGTAAGCTATCCAGAGTGGCTTTGCTTTACAAGGCTGAATGATTCTCTCAGCTCTGCAATCAAGCTGGAAAGTGGTACAAAGTAGCTACCCATTGCTCTCTAGGGGTACTTAAGTAGTTTAAAATGTATAAGCCAGCTGCATTAAATTAGTGTCTGTTTCAGGGGAAGGTAGGTGGTGTCTGACCCTGATGCATGGGGGGAGGGAGGTGCAGTGACTTGAGGGGAATTGTGAGGCTGAAAGAGGTTGCTAGACTTTGGATAACAGATTCTCTTGGTTCTGTGGGAGCGCTGATTCACCACTGGAATAAAACAGTGGATTAAAGTAAAACGTTGTTTACAGTCTATTAGAACTGCATTCTGCAAAAAACACTTTGATCATGAATTAGGCATTGCAGTTGATCGCTTTTTGCTCTCTGTTCTGTTACTTTGCTCTAAAGGACGAACAGGTTCTTCTATCATTTAATATTACAAAGGAATCCTACCCCGATTTCTAGTGTATGCTATACTCTATTAAAGGTTGGGAATTAGACTGCAGGGACTAGGGCAAAAATGCATTCGCAAGGGCACACATAACTTTACTGTATTGTTTATACCTCTAGTCCTAGTGAGAATAGCCACTTTTATTCTAGGCTATTACTGTTTTCCTGAATGTAGTATATCTAAGGAGTAGGGGTGATATGTCCTGGTCCCTGACACATTACTGGGTCGATGTCCCAAGTGGTTTGTGTTCTACAATAATAGTTTTCTGGCCTTCAAAATTGATTCTACTAGTAGACTGACCTTCTGAGAGCCCTAATGATATTAATATAGGCTAGTGCTAGCTGTTGCTCCAGTGAAGAAGGAACTCATTACATCTGATCTTAATCCAGCTGGGCCCCACTCTCCAGTTCACCTGGTGGGAGCTCTGGAGACTACCTTAACATTGCAATTTGGCTTTACACCTAACTATCGGTCCCTGGCCCTATTACTTAGTTCTACAGAATACAATTAGTGGCTCTATTAGCTTTAAATATCTCATCAGATACCAGCCTTGAATTCCAGCATAAAGCCAAATTCTAACGATAGTTGTGGTTTGAATTACAGGAAAGTACAGTTACATAAAAATTTACCATAACAGTAGGTCTTCGAGAAGAGCTCTTGCAGCAGGCAATAACCATAAGGACTAAGCCGCCAGGTGTCAGGACCTGACGGAAACGTTCTAGCTAACAGTGTTCAGTGGGGGGGCCCCCGACGCTGGGCTCCGCCCCCAATGTCAACCTAATGGTATAAAGGGGGCGGTCCCCAACCCCACTTCAGTTCTTCCGCCGGAGACCCGGCGTCTAGGATGGAAGGAGAAACGGGCAGGTTCTTGCCTAAAAATTTAAACAGCAGAGAGAAAGCCAGGGAGGAATCGAGGGAGGCAAAGCAGTGCCTGCTTCAAGAGCTCTTCTTGAACACCTACTGTTACGGTAAGTTCTTACGTAACTGTACTATCTTTCTTCAAGTGAGAATTCTTGCAGCAGGCACTAACCATAAGGACTGAGTCCCAAGCAATCAAGTTAAAAGGAACAGGAAAGTCCAGAAGGAGGTTGAAAAGAACCAGCTAGAGGGTCAAGAAAGTAGGCCTCGCAGAACTGCAAGGCCAAACCAAGCCCTGCATCTAGAAGCTACGTCCAAGCTGCAAATCTTGACAAGGATGTGAACAGAGCTCCAAGTAGCTGTTGCACAAATGTCTGCTGTGGAAGCATTCCTTAAAGAAGCAAAAGAAGTCGCCACGCCCCTGCTGGAATGGCCTCTTACCAAATCCGGTAAGGGCTTACTGTACTTGTCGTAGCAAAAAACGATACAACTAACTAGCCACTTAGACAAGGTTTGCCTGGTAACTGGTGCACCCTAAGTCTTGGGAGCGCATGAAACAAACAACTGATCCATCTTTTGGAAGGGAGCAGTGCAGTTTATGTAAAAACAAAGTGTCAGATGGACGTCTATAGTATGCAACAGCGCTTCTCCCCATTAGGATAGTCAAGATAGTAAACAGGTAGGTGGATGTCTTGATTTAGGGTGAATTCCGACACCACATTAGGCTACCCCGTCCTTATGGAAAACTAAATAAGGCTCTTTACACATCAGAGCCAGAAGCTCTGAATTTTTTTGAGCTGAAGTAACTGCAACCAAAAAATAAAGCTTTCCACAACAGAAGGTGTTGCTCGCAATCCGCAGCTGGTTCAAAGAGGGGAGCACGAGCGTTTCCAACTTAAAGAGGCGATTCCATGGAGGGACAGGATCTTGGATGGGAGGCATGAGGCGTAAAATGCCCCGCAAAAAGGTATGTGACACATCCAGTTAAATGAGAGCCTTACCCTCCATCGGTGCATGGTACACCGAGACGGCTGAAAGGTGCACCTTGATGGAGGTGTTGCTAAAGCCCTGCTCAAAGAGAGAGGAAATACTCAAGCACGGAGTTCAGAGGGCAGGAAAAGGGATTAAGCTGGCATGCAGTAGCCAACAGTCAAAACCTTTTCCACTTCATGGCATAAGTGGATCTACTAGAGGGTTTTCTGTCTGCCACTAGGACATCCGCTACCTTAGGGGAAATCCCATATCTAGCCATAGTTAGGTCCGCAGGAGCCACACGTGAAGATGCAGGGACTTGAGGTGTAAATGGACAAAGGTGCCCTGATCTTGTGATAGCAAGTGCGAGCTCAGAGGCAGGGGAATTGGGGGTTCCACTGCCAGCTGCTGAAGTAGTGAGAACCAAATCTGCCAAGGCCAAAAGGGGGTTATGAGAATGATCTCTGCTCCCTCTGCATGCAACTCCGAAGCACACACTGAAGAATGGGAAAGGGAGGGAAGACAGAGGAACCTCCCTGTCCAACAGAAGGATAATGTGTCTCACCAGAAAACTCCAGGCCCTGGATCTAGCAAGCAGAAACTGGGCAGTTTTGTGTTGAGCGGGGATGCAAAAAGGGCCAACCATGGTCGGCCCCATCTGATGAATAGTTGGTTTGCTAATGACTGAAGGAGCTTCCACTTGCAAGCCTTGGACCGAGACCTGCTTAGGTTGTTGGCCAAGATGTTCTGGACACTTGGAACATGAACAGTGGTGAGCTCGAGGAGGTGTTCCAGTGCCTAATACCAGACCCTCACTGCCTCCCTGCAGAAGGGGTAGGAGTGAGTCCTTCCCCCCCACGCTTATTGATATAAGCCCTACACGATCAGGGACCTGCTTACCTGAAAGAGCTCCTTTGTCCCTACTGTCCCCCCCGCTCTCTCCGATCCACTGACAAGGGATTGCTAGAGATTCCCAGGGTCCGTTTAAAAACTTCAGGGGCAAGATCGTTTAGTTTTATGGCCTCGACCCTGTGGAATTCTCTACCTTGTCAGGTGCGAAACTGCCCGACTGTCCAAAGCTTTAAAGGAGCTTTGAAAACAAACCTTTTTAGCAAAGCTTTTAATGACTTATGATGGTCTTAATGTTGTTTTAATTATTTATTGTTATGTATTCTGTACAGGCGCCTTGGTTTTAGAAAGGCGCCTTATACAAATAAAGAATGAATGAATGAGTGAATAAAAGTCGATGGACATGTTGTCCATCTGAATGAGAAGCAGGCCCGGAGATAAGTCTGCTTGAAATGCCTGCAAGGCATTTGGAACTGCTCGCATCTCTAGAACACCGAAGTGGAGCAAATGCTCGTCTGATGACCAGGTCCACTGAGTATGCCTGGTCTCCAGGTGAGTGTCCCAACTGAGACCCGAGGCGTCTGTGATCAGAACTCGTCTCAGGGGCTCCTGTCAGAAAAGGACCCCTGCTGAAAGACTGAGTGGGTCCAACCACCAGGTTAGTGTCCTGTGGACTGGGTCAGAGACCAAGACTGGTTGATCTAGGTAGTCAGACCTCTGGTCCCATTGCACCCTGGACGTCCACTGAGGGACCCTCATATGGAGGCGAGCCATGGGAACCATAGAGATGGCTGCCGCCATGTGACCGAGGAGTCTCAGACAGACTTGGGCCGGGACATGAGGAGCCAAGGATACCAAATTGGGCCTGATCCCGAAGGCGGTCTGCCCTGTCTGGGGGAGAGGAAGGCCGTGCCCTGTAATGCGTCCAGGACTGCCCCTATGAACTAAAGTCTCTGGCTGGGCCATAGGGGTGACTTTGGGATATTCAGAGTGATCCCCAACTGTTAATAGAGTGTAAAGGTGTCTCAGAGTGCAAACCAGCTGTTCCTTCGTGGGAGCTTCCAGTCGTCTAAGTAGGGGAGACATAATTGGCCCATCGACGCAGAGCCACAGCCACCACCACTAGACACTTGAAGACTCTGGGAGCGGAGGAAAGGCCGAATGGCAAGGCTCAAAACTGATAATGTTGGCTCTGGAAAAAGAAGCGCAGGAACCTCCTGTGAGGCTGGAACACTAGGATGTGCAGGTACGCGTCCTACATGTCTAGAGAGCAGAGCCAGTCCCCCTGGTGCAGGAGGGGGATCAGACCTGGCAGCGTGACCATCCTGAACCTCTTGTACTTGATGAATTTGTTCAGGGAACTTTGATCCAGGATGTGCCAAAGGTCCCTGGTCTTTTTGGGAACTAGGAAAAAGTGGAAATAAAATCCCTTTCCCATTTGAGCCGGGGGGAACTGGCTCTATAGCCCGCTTTTGTAGGAGGGCCTGAATTTCTCCTTTGATCAGGAGGACATGAGGAGGAGGATAGCGGGAGGACACTGGTGGAGTTTCCTAAGGCATCTGTTCGAACTCCAGAGTATGATCTCTCTCAATAAACTGGAAAACCCAGAGGTCTGTCATTATTTTGCTCCAACCCTCGAGATAGAGGGAGAAGTGACCCCCAACTTTCCCCACCGACTCCACTGGAGGAGGGAGGTTCTGGCAAGGAGTCATTGTGCTGCTCCTGGATTAAGCAGAGGGAGGACTTTGGGGCCCGAGAGGCAGAGCTTCCAGGAGTCTGGGAGGTGGCCTTTTGTAGCCTCCCCTCTGCTGAGGCTGGTTTTGGGGCTGCTAGCCTGAGGGCTTCCAAAATGGCTGCTTCTTAAAGGGTCTTTAATCCTCATACATTTTTTTGGGTGGACCAAATGGACTTCCTGGAGTCTGGGAGATGGGCGATAAATTTCTCTGTCTCGTTTCCAAAGAGGACTGAGCCCTTGAAGGGGAGGTCCAAGATGCAAGACTGCAAATCCTGGGAAAATCCTGAGACTTTAAGCCAGGCATGGCGTCTGAGGCAGATGGCCATAGTCACTGTGCTGGCTGCCATATCTGCAGTATCGTATGAGGCACGCAGAATATGGGTGCCTACATCCGACCCCGATTTGAGGAGGTCCAGGAGCTCAGTTTTCTGTGCTGAATCTGGAAGGGCCTGAGCTATCTCCATACCTTTCTCCCACAGGACATTTTGGTATTGAACCACATGTGTGAGAAAGTTAAGGGACCTGATAGAGCAAGTGGAGGATGAGTAAACCTTTTTGTCCATCTGGTCAATGTATCTGGACTCTTGGTCAGGAGGCTGAGTGCTCAGATATTTAGGCTTTTTCGATCTGTCAAAAGCAGCTGTAACCACCACAGAGTCCGCCGTAGGGTATTACGCCAGGAAATGCTCTTCCCTAGGGGCTCTATACAGCCTGTCTGACTTCTTGCAGACAGCGGAGGTGGTGGATGGGTGCTTTCAGGTCAACCTTGTGAGGTCCTGAAAGGTGTCTACCAAAGAAGGCACCACTAGAGGCTTGGACTCCTTCTGCCTCAGGTATTTTGCCAACCTCCACCTCTCCAGATCCAGGTCCTTGGCCTCCTATCCATCTGAGATCTGGATGTGCCTCATGACGTCTATGAACATCGGGTCATCAGGAGGCGACCTGGGGTGTCCTCATTATGCGGGGAGAAAGGGTGATTCCTAGGTTCAGAATGGTGCTGAGGAGGAGGACGAAGAGCTAGAGTGATGTTGGTTATGGGACCGATGTCCGCTATGGAACCAGCGCCCGCTGTGGGACCAACATCAACTGAAAGACAGGCGATGGTGATGGCTGGATGATCAGGAGTACTTGCTGTGACTTCGCCCTCTGTGTGGGGGTCTACCATGGTGGTTGTCTGGGCTCAGGGTACGGTACTGATGAGTAGGAGATGGCTGTTTAGGCTGCTGGTCCTTGTCATGATCTGGCTGCAGCTCAGACTCCACAGTCAATCAGTCAATCACTTTATTTAACCAGGCATAAACACCATTGAGCAAGCTCATTTTCAAGGTGGTCTTGGACAGATAACAATACAATACAATACAATACATACGATACAATAGGTAAATGGTCACAGCTAAGTATACACAATAATGCACAAGATATTGAACAGGGGAGGATGCAACATGCCAGCATCTACTGAGTTGCCAGATTTACAATGACATGCAGTTCATAAACAATAGTTTTACACGATGGATAGGAGAGCCATCAATCCCAGACTAATTCCTATTGTTAGTGGTAAGCGGAGAAGGGAAGGTAGAGGAGAGCGTGAGTTGGGGAAGTAGGAGAAGGAGTGAAGAGGGCTAGGAAAGAAGAGAGTCACGGGCTCCCTGTGGAGGAGCAAATCTCCTTGACCTGGTTCCACCAGAAGGAGAAGAGTTCCTGTATCTGGTACTTGAAGAATTGCGGACCAGACCGGCCAACTGGCGACTGAGGAGCTGGTGTTGGTTTACCTGGTGTCGAAGCACCTGGCATCTGGGGATCCAGCGTCTGAGGTGGCAGTAGAGACAGAGATGAGACAGGGTGGTTAGAAGCCCAATCTGGCCTGAGATTCATTAGCTGGTAGCCTATATTGGAGGGTGAGGAGTCTACGTCAACCAGTGACAGAGAACAAGCCGGCAAGGAGGCAGGCAAAGCAGTATCACATGCCCGGGAAGGCGTTCCCTTAGCAGGCAGCTGCTTTGCGGAATCCAGGGGAGTGCAGTAGCCAGCTTGGCTGAGGCACTAGATGAAGGTACTGGAGTGCGGGGGCATCGGACGCTCATGTGTGCCTGATGCCCATCCCCAACAGGGTGTCTTGTCTAAGGCCTTGGACGAGACTGTCATCGTAACCGAGCGGGCAGGAACTAAAGCATCAACACCCTGTGGCCCTGCTGTTGTCGCCTTCACCTTGAGGGGCATCAGGGTAGAGACTGAAGCCCCTGACCACAACTTGCCCCTGCTCGATGCCAGGACAACTGTGGGAGGCTTTGCTGCCGGCTGCCTGGAGGAGGCATGGGCAGACCGGGAGGAACGGTCCGATTCCCTGTGAGATGAGGAGCTGGGACCTGAAATGGGAGTGTCCCCGGGACTTTTCCAGGTCCTTAGACTTGTCTCTCAGAGTCCTTCTGTTTCTCCTTGTGCGACTTCAAGGTGGAGGCGGAAACCAAAGAAGATGAAGAAGGACTCTTCCCCGCTGGCTGAGTCTGCATGGCAGCAAGCTGCTGCTCAAGGAGGTGAGCCTTAAGGGCCTTCTGGCAGTGGATCAGAGTCTGGGAGTTAAACCGCTTGCAGTGCTCGCAGGCTGTGGTGTCGTGGTTCAGGACTAGGCAAAGAAAGCAAGCCCAGTGGCCGTCCTTCGACGGCAGCTGCTTGCCGCAGGCGGACTTGGATTTCTTCATTCAATGGATGAAACAGATGACACCGGAGATGAAGACATGCATAAAGGAATGAAATTTGAACACGTTTTCATCAAAAAGTTAAAAAAAAACGCTGAAGGCGGGAAAGCAGTCAAACTGTTGCGAGAAGGCATCTGAAGAGCCGATGTGAATGGGTAGACGGCAGGAAAAGAACTGAGGTGAGGTTGAGGACAGCCCCCTTTATACCACTGGCTGACATCAGGGTGGAGCTGACGTCAGGGGCGGTCCCCCGCTGAAGACTGCTAGCTAGAAAGTTTCCATGCGGTCCTGGTGCCTGGCGGCTTAGTCCTTATGGTTACTGCCTGCTGCAACAGCTCTCACTCAAAGTAAGATCTAATGCACCTTGCATGCCCAAGGATGTATTTAAACCTACTGCACTGCCTTAAAATGCTATTATAACCTGTCATTTCAGAACTGCAACCATAACCCTATTATAACAAGCGGCACTGGAATCAAGGCTGACAGACCTAGCCACAGTTAGAATAGCCATTTTATCCCAAGGAAAGATTTGCCTTTCTGAGAGCAGCAGACCTTAGTAAAATGGGTCATATGGGTAGACCTACGATACATTACTTGGTTACTTTTGGGAACAGTTGATGTTAAAAATAATAGTTCATTACATCAAGATGTTGATTCTAGGATAATGCTGGTCTTCCAAATGCCCTAATGTAGTAATACAGCCTAATGCTGGCTTTTACCCTTACTTGGGGGGAACTCATCGCTTTCATGGGCAGTATGGTATTAACATCACATACAGAACATTATTCCAGATGAATGTTATTGTGGTTAGTGACTCCTTTACTCCAGTCTAGAAATGGAAATATTTTTAGTCATGCTAATGCTATGTCCAACCCCTCATTATAGTATAATATCTATATAAACCTCTGGTTTCCTTCGGAGTAGGAGTGGTCTGATCTCTGACCTCTCCCAAGGTCCATTCCCAAAACTACTCCCAGGCCAGCACGGAACTGTAATGCCATCTTAAACCAGCTGGGTTCTATTCACAGGCTCACCTAGTGAAAGCATCTGGCACTGCCTTAGTATTACTTACTAGGTTTACTCACAACTAACCCTTCCCTACCTATTTCCTGGACTCCCGTTTTCTTCATTTGAAACTGTAATTGAACAAATTCTGCCATCATAAGGCTAAGCCCAGGTGGAGCTGAGTCATGATGTGTCATATTCCTAATCCCCAGCTCCGACGTATGTACGTCAACAGGCCCCATATGGTGGCCACAGTAGCTATGGTTTTTACCATGACTCCCAAGTTTTCTTTTAGACCTAAGGCTTTGGAAGTACTCAGTTTTCCCTGTTTCACAGGAAAAGCCCAGTTGGTATTTTGCTGTGACACCTGTTATCTAGTGTTAGATATTCTTTTTTCAATAATGACACTCTAGTATTCCCCACAAACTAGGCTGCATGTTACAATGTTTGTTTTTCATGCATTAAAGGACATCTTCAAGTCCATCAATAATGCAGTGTGTGATTCTACGTTCAGTGTGGGTGGAGTGTGGGGTGGGGGCGCTGAGACCAGGCTACTCAATCCCCCCATTTAGAAATAGTCATGGTTTCTAAAAACATGAAACTATATTCGTTAAATGTCAATGGATTAACTAACCCCATAAAACGTTCACGGATCCTGCCACACCTCAAAACGTTTGGATCGGACCTGGTATATGTCCAGGAAACTCACCTAACAAGTGCGGAACACAAAAGGTTAGCTAGACAGGAGTTCTCTACAGTCTATTCTTCCTTCTTCAGTGGGGGCCAAAAGAGGAGAGTGGCCATTTTAATTACCCGCCATATTTCATTTCAACTGTCCAGCACTTGGTCAGATCTGGAGGGCCGCCTCATTGTAGTGCAAGGCTTCCTATATAACACTGAGGTCACTCTAGCGAATATGCATCTCCCCAACTATTAAACTGCTTTCAGACAAAATATTGACCCTGGTTAAAGTACTGTTGTTGCTAGTGGGCAACCTAAATATAGCCTCAAATCCTAGTTTAGATTCCCCCAACATTACCTTCTCGAGACAGCCAGCTCCACACAAAACTTTTAAACAATTCACACAGGAGATGGGTTGGATGGATACCTGGCAATTTATGCACCCCAGAGCTTGAGGCTATACTTATTACTCTGCAGTACAAGGTACTTACTCCCACACTAATCAGTGTTATGCAGAAAAATAAAACCTATCAGCTGTTCCCTGGAGGATATCACCCACTCTGACCATGCCCCAGTGATCAGCCTGTGGAACCTTGGCCTAGAGAAACATTTGTTGCAGTGGAAATTAAACCCATACTATCTCCAGGGTGAATCCTCTCAAATGCAATAGAGAAGATACTCGGGGACAGTTTTAACAGATATATCTCATTCCATGCTCTGGGACATCTTAAAAGCTCAGACCTGGTACATGTCCAGGAAACTCACCTAAACTTTCAATCAACACTGTTTAGACTGTTGTACCTTACAAAGAATAGTTCAAGCACAGGTTTTCCTGTTATTTGATTAATTACTCTACTAATGACAGACTACAAAAATTAGAAAGTCTGCATAACCAGCTAGCTAGGTTAATTCTCAGGTGCCCTAAAGAGACACATCACTGTGTTCTGTACAAATGGTTAGGGTGGACTTCTCTTGCAAATTGAATGCATTTGCACAAATATGCTATAGTACATAGTTAGGCCTTTGACTCTGTTCCTCACCGTAGACTAGTAAATATGACAGAGAAGCCTGGGGGTGGAACAGAAAATAACTAGATGGGTGGAAAACTGGCTAAAGGATAACAGTCAGAGGGTGGTGGACAGTGGTGTACATTCTAGGATAATGAGGGTGATGAGTGGTATTCCTCAGGGGTCGGTAATGGGACCAATCCTTTTTAACAGATATATCAGTGGGACTTGAAGTAAAAGTGTGTCTTTTTGCAGATGATGGCAAAGTTATGTAATAGGGTTGTCATAGCAGGAGGGGTTGAGGCTATGAGGAGAGATCTGAGCAACCTAGAGCAGTGGTCGGACATTTGGCAGCTGAAGTTCAATGCTAAGAAGTATGCAGATGTATGTGGGGCATAAAAATCCCACTGGCTGAGTTCTCACTGGGAGGAGAACTGGTAAAGCAAACAGAACAGAAAAGGGACCTGGGGATTATAATCTCAAACAACCTTAAAGTAGGAGACCAATGCAGTAAAGGCAGTAGGTAAAGCTAACAGAATGATGGCGTGCATAGGAAGGGGTATAACAAGTAGGAAGACGGAGGTGTGTTGATGCCTTTATATAAGACCATGGTCAAACTGCACCTGGAGTATGGGGTGCAGTTCTGGAGACCTCATTTAAGAAAGGATATGGATGGCTTGGAGAGGGATCAGAGAAGGGCAACAAAGATGGTGCAAGGTCCCCTGGCTGCACTGTCTCCCGCCCTCGCCCACCTCCCCCCCATATCTCCACTCCTGCCCCACCCCAACCACCTCCCATACTCCCCTTACCCCTGCACCTCCTTCCCCGATCTCCTACCCTTACTTCCACCACCCCCCTTCCTTGTCTTGCTCATAGTTCAAGTCTTTGTACTGGTTATTACATGTCTGTAAGTCAATGACTATATGTTTGTAACTAAAAATGATGACTGTTGCACACGCTGACGTGGAACCTTTGTAAAAGAGCCTCTGCTCAAAGGCACTGTAATACTAGATTGAAATAAATAAATAAAAAGGTATGCAAGAGAAGTCATACAAGACTAGATGGAGAGAATTAAATCTATACCCACTGGAGTTTAGAAGAGATAGAGGTGACATGATAAGAGTATTTTAAGTATATGAAGGTAGATTATTCAAAAGGAAAGTAGGAGTTAAAACACGGGGTCATAATTTAAAGATTGGAAGGGGGAGATTTAAGAGCATTGTAAGGAGATGTTATTTCACTGAGAAGGTGGAGGAACGCTGGAACAGATTACCTAATGAGGTGGTGTGTGTATGCAGAAACAATGGAAGAATTCAAGAGGGCGTGGGACAGACACATGGGATTGGCTGGTGGGCAGAGGAAAATATCCCTGGGAAGTGGAGACAAGTAGGGGCGGGTGGGAAATGGGCAGACTAGATGGATGAGGATGGTCCTTTTCTGCTGATACATTACTATGACACTATGATAAAAGTGTATTGGGACAGGTTCCTAATTATTTAAAGGTTCAACCACTAGACAGCAAGGTAAATTCATCTTTGAGAATTTCAGCTTTTTGGGAATTAACAGTACCCATAACTAAAACACAAAGGTCAATGCAGTTTTACAGTCAAATGGTCCTTATCTACTGGAATCAACTGCCATATAAGTTTCGACTTCTTGGCTCTAAACCTTTATCGATAAAGGCAGTAAAACAATGCTTTTTGGACTCGTGTATATAGCTCAGGAAAAATGCTGTTGCAGGTTTTTATATGACTGACTAATTGGTTGCTCACTGTATTTTACGACTGTATATACTATGTAACTGTATATATTGTGTGTAATTCTATGAATATTTGTGTAAGAAGGGTCATCATTTCAAATAAACGTTGCTCTGTGGTTATAACCCTAATAAAAATGAAACAAAATGAAATTAAATGAAATGAAGAAACTGTCCTTAGGGTACAGCTAATTAAATACACCCCAACCCAGTCCAAACTAAGGAAGATTTCGGTGAGGTCTTGCCTCTCTGCTCGGGTTCCTCCACAATTTCCTCCTCCGAAAAGTCCTCTCTCCCATCAGAACTATCACTGGCCTCCTCCACTGGACGACGCTCAAAGTGAGAGAGGGGAACGTCCAGTCGAGTCTTTCCCAAGAGGTGGACAATCAGACCCGAACTGCTCGGGGAAGGGGACCTATGAAGCAGCGGAGGTGGGAGTCTTGCTTCTAGGTCCAAAACCAACTCCGACCTCGCTCCCTGCCACCAAGACTGTAAGAAAGACTTGAAATTCGGCGTTGCCGGAGGGGGTGGAGGAGGAGTTGGTTGAGGCTGAGGAGGAGGAGGAGGAGGAGGAGGGGGAACAGCAACTGGCAGAGGGTAATACCCATGCGGACCCATGTAATGGGTATATGGATGATAACCCTGATAAAACTGTCCCACTGGACTCCATCCAGGAGCAGGAACCTCCGGGTAAGGATCCCCAGGATATCTGTGTGGGTAATGGGGGACATGAGGGGATGGTCATAGAACCCAGTCGTCAGCCCTGACGTTGGGGGGACCCACGTCGGACCGGTTGTGGTATATATTAAATTAGGGTCCGGCGTCAGAACAGTCCATGTTAAAGGGATCAATGCTGGCACCGGCGCCACCCAATCCGGCGTTGGAGAGGCCGGCATCGGCAGTGGACGAAGGACCTCAGTGGTAGGAGTCAGGTCCGGTGTCGGGGCCAACAGAATAGGCCTGACCACCGGGTCCGGCGTTGGGACTATTGTAGGGACCAGCGGCATTGGAGATGCCAGCTTCCCCAGTGTCTGGACTGCTGTGGTAACAGGCGGCGTTGGAGTCGCCAGCGGTCCCGGCGTCGGAACTGTAGTGACTGGCGGCGCTGGAAGCCTGGAAGCACCAGCAGTCCGTCCTCGGGCTGAGGAGGGGCCTCCAAAGAAAGGCCGTCTGGCCGAGGAGGAGCCTCCTGACCCTGGTTCCCAGTGGGGAAGCGCGGGGAAGAACCCCCGAAGTCGGCTGGTTCACCAGCGACCTCCTCAGCCTCGCCGGACGTGTCCGAAGTAGAATGAGAGGACATGGGCGAGGGAATAACAGGAGGGAGCGGGGCTGTCTCCCTTCGGTCCTGCCGGACGTCGGTTGTAGCGTCAGAAGGCCCTGACAAGGGAACTGAGCCCGTGCGGTCGTCGGGGACGGCCAACTTTGCAGGCGTGGTCGGGGAGAGAACCCCCGGCCGACTTAACGACTGAGGCCGAGTGACTGCCCCCAGTCGGGGGAGTCGACTTAACGGCCACCGGGCGGTCTCCGGAGGAGCCGGAGGCCGACTTACCAGCTAGTGCAGCGTGGTCGCCAGAGGAGCCGGCGGCCGACTTATCTGCATGAAGTTTCTCCTTGCCTGGGTGCTTCGCCGGTGGCTGGGCCTTGCTGGTAGAGGGCCTGACGTCGTCCACGGAGTGAGCCCGCTCCCTCGTCTTCTTCTTGTGTTTTTAAGGGGAAGATTTGTCGGACGAGTCCCTAAGCTTGTCCATCTTCTTCTCAAATGAAAGTAGACGGGCCTTGAGAAGATGGGCCTCCAACGCCTGCTGTCTCCGCTTTTTGGTAGCCTGATTGAAGGACTGACAGTCGGGGCAGGAGGAGACTGGATGGTCTGGACCTAGGCAGATGACGCACTTGGAATGCCCGTCTTTGTGCGGTATCTGAGTGCCACACTTGGAGCACTTTTTCTTCGGAAAAGTCATGAACTATTTAAACTAAAAGATGAAACAGTGAGTTTTTAGAAAAACGCGCGAAAAAATACTTTCTGACAAACGCTGAATGGAGTCTGTGACGCGACTAGCAAAAGGCGACGGCAGGAAAGAACTGGAGGGCGGGCGTGGGGACCGCCCACTATATACCGTCATGCTGACATCAGTCACGTGACATCGGGTGGGCGGTCCCCCCGTCAGGGATTGCTAGAAAAGTCTGCCGTGTGACCCGACGTCAGGTGACGTCAGCCCTATTTGTGATGACCTACTGAAGGAACCCTCCGAAGTAAGATCGTCAAAGACTCCTAGAGGAAACTCTCCATTTTTTGCAATTGGCGCATCAACAAGGGAACCATTTGGTCCTGCAACAGCTTAAACCGATTAAATCAGACCTGAATGCATTATGTCTCCAGCAGACTGAAATAGCCCTAACATTCCTTCGCCAGCATTATCATGAGGTGGAGCCTAGAGCCACTCGCATGCTGGCCCATCGTCTCAGCAAACAACATCGTACATCAACGATTTCATCAGTAAAACATCCTAACATTGGTATTTGATGCACTAAATTATGATATCACCAAGCCTTCTGTGCATTTTATCAGGTTTTGTACACCCCGGAGCAAGAGCCAGGCTACGCGGAAATAACCAATTTCCTGGACTTGATCACTTTACCCACACTAACAGAAGAGTAACAACACCTTGTGAGCCCAATTCAGGCACTAGAGCTTGAATCAGCCATCACTTGCTCCAAGACCATGAAGACCCCAGGCCTGGATGGCTATGGAGTGGAGTTTTATAGGGCTACTAGGGAACAGGTTCCTTCCTCTACTTCTTCGTACCTTTAACAAAGTCTTATCCAGCGATCCCCCTTTCCCTAACTGGTCCTATGCAGCAATCTCAGTAATATTAAAACCAGATGAAAATACCCAGCTTCGTGAATCTTACAGGCCTATTTCGGTTCTTAATACCAATTATAAATACCTAATGTCCATCTTGGCACACCGCCTAGATGAAATCCTCCCTTTGTTGCTAGGCCTAGATCAAACGGGCTTTGTGCATGCGAGATCAACTGCCGACAGCACCAAGCGCACCCAGCAGTTGATTTATGAAATGCAGTCATGCGATTTGCCCTCTGTCCTTCTCAGCTTAGATGCTGAGATGGCTTTTGACAGAGTCTCTTGGCATTTTTTCTTTACACAACTCTGAAAAAGATAGGCTTTCCAATCTCCAGTATTACAACAATACAGAAATTACTTGCACCCCAACCCCGAGCCTGTGTTAAGATAACTGGACACCATTCTGCAGACTTCCCTCTATGCAGAGGCACATGGCAGGGCTACCCTTTGTCCACCTTATTTGCCATTTATATAGAGCCTCTGGTGCAAGCGATCAGAGAATCAACGAAATTCGCTGCAATACCGCTAGCTGGTGAAGAGCACTGTATAGCCTTGTATGCTGACGTGTTACTATATTTAGACAACTCCAATGTTTCTCTCCCTGCTGTATACCGGATCGTGGAGCGATCTGGAGCAGTGTCGGGATACAGGCTTAACAACACAAAGACAGAAGCTCTCACCTTCCATTTCGCCCTACCCAAGAATTCCAAACCCAATTCCCTTTCCGGTGGGAATTAGATAAACTAAAATACCTGGGAGTCAACCTGGCATTAATCCCAGCAGAGGCCCTACAAAATAATTATTCCCCTTTTTTCATGCAAATGCAGCAGGATTTGGAGAGATGAAATCTCTAACCCCCAAGCCTTACTCATTGGGTAATCAGAACGGTGACCCTGCCTCGTGCTCTCAACTTATTTCAAAATGTCCCCCTTTCATTAACCCTCAACTTGTTTAAAACCTGGAAAAAAAATGATTGCCAGATTCATATGGGCCGGACAACGTCCCTGGAAAAAACTCAACCCTCTTCCTCCTCACAAAGGAGAGCGAGGTGACCTCACCCTCCCTAATCTCAAACTATATTACTGGACATCTCAGCTTCTATTGATTGCACATAGGGACCACACAAGCTAGGTGGAGAGAGGTCGAGGAGGCTATCCTCCTAACCCCAGATTTTATTAAAACCTTATATTATCTTGATCAACAGGCCGTACATCACTTGGACCTCAACCCATGGCTTAGATATCAACATCTGGCCTGGACTACAATTCGTAAGGTGATGTATCTGGTCCCTTTTCTTAGTTTACTTTGCCTGACTGCATTATTAAAACACTTTTTGCTGACTCGGAATGATCTTGCGTTCTGAAGATGGGAAAAGTTTTCACTATACTACCATTTTCAATTAACAAATGGACCAACCTTGAAATCATTTCAGAAGTAAAACAGGAACTTAATCTGAGGCAAAGTGATTTCTATAGATATTTGCAATTGTGACACTTCTGTAACTTCCCATTAGGAATACGGCCTCCAGAATCCCATCCGATCATTTTAACTATCCTAATTTCAATAATACATACTGGAAACTTTGAGCACTTGCTCTTCTTGTTTTATAGAGCCTTGTCTGGCACCACAAGTGATTTACCCAAGTATGTACTAATGAGATGAAATGAGGAACTAGACCAGTACATGACTCTAAAAACAGGGGCATCTCTCATGCCGACCAACTTCGAAAATTAAGAGTTTACCCCAGTGGCGGGGTTTTCCTGGAAACATCAAATTCCTTACTTCCACACCCCGGCTATAACAGCTCATTATCATACTGCAGGAGATGCTTCTTGCTGGAGGCAATGCAGAAATAATAATGGCCATTATACAATGGCAAGAAAAATCCTGGACTCTGATTGGTCAGTCTTGGGCTGAACCTGTGCTGTTATCCCAGTACAACATCACAAGTCTAGTCTCAGCCTTACTGTGAACCTGTAGATGACTGTTTGCGCTTGATTTGTTTCTGCTTGATTGTTTCGTCTTCTCTTAAAAAACAAAAATATTTTTCCACACAAAAACATCTTTAAAATTATTTTTTTATTCTGTATAACAACGAGCCATTGTATAATAGCAATAATGTCCTCCAGGGTGTGTGTTGTTTGGGATAACGTCACGCCTCAGTCATTGGATTCACTCGGCCTGCAGCCTCGTGACCAACCACCTGAGGCGTGACATTATCCCAGCTCGACACACACCCTGTCGGGCATTATTGCTTACTTATACTCACATATTCTGGACCGGTCCAATGCTCAGCATGGGGTCATAAAGTCACCGACAAAAACAGTGTGTCAAATGCTGCAGTCAACACAGCATGCCCCAAAATAGGGTTGGAAAAAACACTGACTAGAACAAAACAGCGCACCCCACTCAAATTAATGGGACTTACTTTTTTTTTGCAGGGGCTTTATCACCCCCCTACCCCTCAGACTTTAAATAATAAACTCTGGGGAGGGTGGACTTTGGAGATGGGGAGAAACTCAGGAGGGGGGAAAATGTGTATTTAAAAAAAAAAAAAGTAGTAACACCAGGAGACCTCGGAAGAACCGAACCATGATACCAGGTCTCCAACCCTGCCGTGTGCTGCTGCCTTAACCACTCCATCACAGGAATAGCTTGTCGTTGAGGCACAGGTCAGGAAGCATAGGGAAAACCAGAAGCAGTTGTAGAATTCAACAGAACTATTTATTTGCAGTTGCAGTAACATAAATTAAACTTGTTCAGTATAACTATGTACAAAGAAATAAAATAAAATCTTTCTTCAGTCTCTGTGTGTCCCTTTTTCTTCTAATTCTCCTTAAACTGCAGCTCAGCTCTCTTTCATAAATGTTTTCAACCCCCATCCTTAGCAAACATCCTGTCCTTGTAAATATCAGGCAGGACTACTAGAACACAGCGTGCTTCTTGAGCTGAGGCCCCCTTTTGCAAAAGGCTAGAAGATTTGCACTCAAATAACCTCTATATTTTTCCAATAGCTTTTACAATAATCTCAAAATATAAATATATACATTTCAGCAGTAACACTATATATTTTCTAAACAATAGGGATCCCATTATCAGTTACATTTCCATACATTAATTTACACATATTTTTAAATTAGCTGATATAGATATGCAAGGGAGGAAAAACAGCAAGAAAAAACTGAGAGACAGAGAGAGGCACAGAATTGCGAGACTGTTCGGGGTGATCAAGTCTAAAGTCTCACAGAAAACTGGGTTGCGCAACCAGATAGACGAGAGACAGAAAAGAAAAGAATAGATCATTGCATTTAAACACTTTCTCCATAACAAATGGGACAGGGTCCTATTTCACCCTGTCACATGGCTCAACCAGGCACCACACACGACAACTTGATCCCTTCTGAGTGTAAGCATGGAGCGACAGGAGTAGCGGTAATTACCAACCACTATTATACCCCCGTCGCTCTAAACACTTTAGTGCTTTACACAGCGCGGTTACTGCCGCACTGTTTTTGTAGCGTAGTATTGACCCGGTACCCAAAGCTCCGCCCCTTCTTCAAGTCCCTCCAAATGGAACTTGAAGAGTTATTTGGTAGGCCTGTACCACTAACCACAGAATTGTTTTTATTTTGTGCAATGCCTTGAGGCTTTCATGATAAAAACATGTGATACCTACTCAGTATATTGTTACTGACAGACAAGAAGGCAATTACCAAGGTCTGACTGACAACAGGTTCCTACCCTGCTCAGCTGGAGAACTACTGTAAACCAGATATATAAAATGCAGAGAACAGCCTACACACTTGACAGAACAATGCTCATCAAGATGGAATGAGTGAATCTTACATGTGATACTCAAGGATCCAGACGTTCTTCCTTAAGCAAAGACAACCAAGCTCACTGGACTAGAATACCTTCCCAGAAAATCACGGACTGAGTAAACATTCAATTTGGTCTTAATTTCAGGCTAGTAATCCACATTGACTGCCAAGACCAGGCTTATATGAATGAGGCAGGCCGGTCTCTATGTCTCCCCACCTCCGCCGCCCATTAGGAACAGAACTTCTGCATGCTGATTCTGAATCTTACATACAAAGAAAAGTGAAATCTTGAAGCAGCAATTCATAGTGTTTAAAATAAACACACACACACACAGAACGGCACTATTCTCGATTCATACGAATATACGAACATAGGAAATTTGCCAGCAGATAAAGGCCTAGAGGTCTATCAAGTCTGCTCGAATGTGCAGCTAGCACCCCTTATTCTGCAGCTGCCCCTCCCTTCCACCCTTCCCCTTCATTAACCCTCCCCCTTGTCCTGTCCCATCCTCATTTGAAGCAGTCCACTGTTCTACTGCATACCACTTCAGCAGGTAATGCATTCCACCCAGCCACCACCCTCTGTAAAAAGTGTCTCCTCATCTCCTCCTGAACCTTCCTCGCCCAGTCTCATATCATGGCCCTGGTGTCCCTCCCTCCCTTACTTTGAACAGCCCCTCTGTACCTGTCTTGTTTATTCCTTTCAAGTATTTAAAGGTTTCAACTATGTCACCCTGTCTCTCCTCTCCTCCAGTGAGTACATGTTCAACTCCTTCAACCTCCTCTGCGTATGATAAGTCCCCCAGCCCCTTGATCATCTTTGTGGCTCTCATGCCCCTCAGTAACTTAATGTCCCTCTTCAGATCGTGGGCCAGTACTGCATGCAGTAATTCAGGTGTGGTCTTCCAACTACACGACCTATACAGTGGCAGAATCACTTCCTCCCTCCTCGAGATATACCCCTTGCAATACAACCCAGCATTTTGTTGGCCTTTGCAGCTGCCTTCTTACAGTTGTGCTGGGTTGTTCATTGACCCTGTAATGAGCACCCAGTCCTTCTCCTCCTCTGTCTGGGCTAGCTGCACTCCCCTAGCTGGTGACTTCTCTTGGGTTCTTCATCCCGAAATGCAGCAACTTGCACTTTTGGCATTAAAGCCCAGTTGCCAAGTGTCTGACCAGGTTTCAAGCTTTGCCAGATCATCCTGCAACCCCTGCCATCCCCTAGGTCATCCACCACCGCACCTACCTTGGTATCATCAGCAAACAGACTGAGCTTGCTCTTGATGTCCCATGATATGTCTGCAATGAATATCCCAAACAACACTGAGCCCTGTGGAACACCGCTCGTCACTGCTCTTGGGTGTGAGAGCTCCCCACCCACCACCACCCTCTGTTGCCTTCCCTGCAGCCAGTTTCCTACCTATCTCACCAGCTTTGCACCTGCCCCTGTGCCTACTAACTTCCTTCCCAGCCTTCCATGTGGCACTGAGTCAAATGCCTTACTGAAGTCCAGATACAGGACATCCACTGCATGGCCCCTGTCCAGTTGCCTAGTTACCCAGTCATAGAACTCGACCAGGTTGGTTTGGCAGGATCTGCCACATATGAAGCCATGCTGTCTGCTTTCCTGTAGTCCTTTGGCCTCTAGGAGGCCACCCACGATGGATGTGAGGCTCACTGGTCTGTAGTTTCCGGTTCATCCTTACGGCCACTCTTGTGGAGGGCACCATAAGCCATCCTCCAGTCCTGAGGTACACACCCCGAATATAGTGAGGCATTAAATAGGTCTGCCAAAGGTCCTGCAAGGACCTCTGCCAGCTCCTTCAGTACCCTGGGGTGGATGCCATCTGGGCCTGGTGCCTTGTCCACCCTCGGTGCCTTCAAACCCTCTTGACCTCTGCTCTCCATGATTTCCCTATCTGTCACCACTTCCCACCCTGCTTCTGCCATTTCTCCCACCTTGGGTGTAACCCCCCTCTTCTCTTTAGTAAACACTGAACAGAAGTACTCATTTAGTGTTTGCGCCTTATCGCACTCTGCTTCCACCCAACCCCCCTCCTTCCTAATCCTTACTATGTGGTCCTCACAGCTCCTTTTCTCCCTGATGTACTTAAAGAAGTCCTTCTCCCCCTTCTTAATGCCTTGTGCCAGCCTGAGTTCCGTAGATGCTTTGGCTCCCCTTACTGCCCTTGTCACCTCCTTCGATTCTGTCAAGTACTCCTCCCTGTCCTCCCCCCCCTTTTTTTTTTGTTGTAATTCCTAAAGGCAGCTCTTTTCCTCCTTACCTTTTCCATGATCTCCTTGCTCAACCAGATCAGTTTCTTAGCCCTAGCCTTCTTGCTCTGGGCTTTGCAGCAGGTTTTGGTTGCCTCCACTATCCCCAGCTTTATGAGCTCCCACCTCTGGTTAGTGTCCATACTAGATTGAGTTCTGGCCAGGTACCCTTTACCACTTCCCCATCCTTCCAAAGTCGGCCCTCCTGAAGTCCAGCACTACTGTGCCAGATTCCTCCTTCCTTGCCCATATCCAATGTGAGCCATACTGAGTGGGGTCACTCCTGACAGTGGTTCCTCCACTGTAAGTTCTCTCTACAAAGTCCCCATTTGCCAGCACAGGTCAAGGGTATTCCCAACCTGGTTGGTTCACTGACCATTTGCAGCAGGAAGCTGTCCTGGAAGGCATCCAGCAGTACCTGCTCCCTTCTGTTCCTGGTTGTTGGGGTGCTCCAGTCCACTCCTGGCATGTTGAAGTCCCCCACAATCACCACACTATCCTTCTCGCTGGTCCTCCTGATCTGTCCCGCTAGTTCCCTGTCTAACTCCTCCATCTGAGATGGTGGCCTGTACACCACTCCCATTCTAAGAATCCTATTCTTGGAATCCTGGATTTGCATCCAAAGTGACTCCGTACTACCCCCTCCTCTTCCTCCCTTACACACTCCAGTCCTTCCTTCACATATAGTGCCACCCCTCCTTTCCCAATCACCCTGTCCCTACGAATAACCTGTACCCTGGTACAGACAGGTCCTAGTCATTGTATTGGGTGGCCCATGTTTCTGTGATGGCTGCAATGTCCACCTCTCCCTCTGCCATGAGAACCTGTAACTCTGCAGTTTTCCTCCCAAGGCTCCTAGCATTAAGGGTAACCACCTTCCACCCCTTCCCCCCTCCCATCCTGCCCTCCTTTCCTAGCACCACCAACAGTACTTGCCATTTGTCCTTGGTCACTGTTATGGGGGGTAAGCTCATATGGTTTCCCAAGCTGTGGTCTCTGCATATCTCTTCCCCAACTGCCACCCCCCCACTCCTAGTTTAAATTCCCAACTTCCTCTATGTACTCCTCCATCCACTGTTTCAACACTTTCTTTCCCTCCTCACTCCTTACAGAATCGAGCTAATATATAATAAAAATAACAGTGGTAAAATTGAAAATAATTTATCTTTACCTCAAGGCATAAATTGGTATCGGAGACTTGATTAGCAGCCATGGCTAATCAAAATGAAAAATGATTAGCAACTGGTCGATGTGACGTAGACAGCCAGCTCTGAGTGCTGTTGAATTTTTTTTTTTTTAATATAGAATATGTTGCTGACCGTCTCTGCTGAAAAATCTGGTGCTCTTAGAATTACCTCACTCATCCCCCCAGATTTTAGCTAAAAGATGAAAGCCATAAGAAAAATGCTGACAGCATGCGAGTTCACACACACTCAGTTTTTAGAGACCATGTGTTACATGTAAGGCCTTAATTAAGGAGCCTGTCTGTCTGAGTTAATTACAACCATAGTTGCTAGAATATATCCATTTTATGACGTTGGAAGGAAAACCCAGGTTATTACATAGAAGTGCGACATCAAAAAGATGCTTTCATGTCCTGGAAGGAGGAAGCTTATTATGAGATCAAAAGAAGTGTCATTTGAAGGACATGAATTATGCTGTAGTTGCAGAATGTAATACTTTTGTATAAGATATATATATATTTTTTATACATAATCTGACAAAGGAGGAGCTAGCTGACCTCACACAAAAATGGGTTGTCCCATACAGTTGTTGAAGGAATACTCTGTTTTACTTACACACTTTTACCTAGACTCTGACTAAGGAAAGATCTTTGGAGCACTTGTAAACAAGTATTTAGAAAGATTTAAAATGTAAGTATTGTAAGTAGGAATTTGCACTGTTTAAACCTTGTTTCTTTTAACAGATTTGTATGTCTGGTAATATAAGAGTTCTGTATTTTGCGTTTTACGTATTTTTAACTATTTCAAAAAAATTATTTTTAGAACTTACTTGGTCTGTCTTTGACTTCTTTTTAGTTGTAAGAAAAGTATGTGGTTATTGCAGAGACTAAACATAAGCTTGAATGGTGGTACCATACTGGAAAGAGAAGCGTTTTAAATCTGAGGTCTTTATTAAAGTTTTTAAGGGTTCATCTCTGTATATCTGGTTAAGTGCCCATAGGCAAAGACATCTGGCCCCCCGAAGACATAAATATCTGAGCCTGTGCATTGGGTACGCTAGCAAGAGGTTCACAGTTGGAATCCCTCCAGAACTTGAGACCAAAGATTGATCCAAACTCACAAAAACAGACAAGAGGGTTACCTTGTCTGTTACACTGTTCACAAGACGGCGCTCAGAGGTTGGCACTTTGGGAGTAGAGGGCCTGACCTGCTGAGTGGGTTTGTGACAGTCGAAGCTGATTAGCAGTGGGGGGTCCAGAAGGTGGGGGAGATGGCTAAAAATAGTAAAAAATAGTGCCATTCGTGCAGTCCAAGCCCTGCAGGTCTGGAAAAATTCGACTAGCACCTACCGCAAAGCAAAATAGGAACTGATTCTTATTTTAATCATATTTTTGATGTTCCTCTAAACAGTGGCTAAAATTTAACACATTACCCCTGTAGTAATTTTAATTTAAATTATTAAAATTTTGGTTTCAAGTGAAGGGAGCTTTGTTACAGGGCTAAACAATCTAAGGAGGGAACAAGATATTACCCATGTAGTTGGCTTCTCAGTGGAGTAATTCTCAGTTTAGATTTAAAATGTTTAATGGTGACTGTTAAATGTTTCTGCTGCAAGATTTTTAAATGTTAGCATCTATAATATCACCTTAAGGTATTTACATGGCACCCTAAGTCCCCTTTGGGGACTTGTTTCCTTTTATAAGGCTGGACACTGACGGACAATACTATAATGTTAAGCTAGCCATGTAGCTCATGGGCTTATTCCCACGACATATTTGGGATTCTTTTTTGATAGTAATAAGAATGTACGCTCACATGATGGAACACAATATAGTGGATGCAATTTTTATTTCCTGCATTGTAGGGGATTTCTATTCCCAATGGTGCTGAATTTATTTATGGACTGTTCACTATATGCTTCATAAATACTGTCACCATATATGATTAAAAATAAAAATAAAGTTTAAAAAAAAAATTTGAAATTGATTCGCAAGTGCTGTTTTTTGATTCGCAAACTGCGATGCGAACCCGCTTATTTTATGCCTTGTACCTTATTTATTTATTTTTTTTGCAGATTCACTGAAAAGATGGCAGTAGCTCACCCCTGTGATAGGTGATATGTTGGACAAACAAAAAGAGTGTTATGCCTAAGAACTTCTGAGCATAAATCAATGCTGTTCAGGAAAAGATAATGTACCTAGCCTTACTAGACATTTTACTGTAGAAAATCATCAGATTCCAACATTATGCTTTTAGGGGTTGGGAAGGTAGAGGAACTTAGTAGGGAAGGTAATTGGGAGAGGAGGTTGTTATGAAAAGCCTACTGGACTGAAAGATATTGGCCAGGATTCATAAAAAAAAGCAAGTGCCACGCAAATGTTTGTGCTACACCTGCCGAGTTGCGGTGGCAGGGGTTATCTGGCTAGTCACAGTCAGATAGGTAGTGCGCCATCCGTCCATGAATATGGCAGGCAGGGCAGTGTTAACCCAGGAAAGCACCAGGAACTCTTTTTTTTTTTTTTTTTTTTCCAACCAGGAGAGACACACTAAGCTGAAAGCTTGTTTACAGGTGCAACCTAGGAGCACAAGGAAGTTAAGTGACTTGCTCAGGGTTACAAAGCATGCAAGTGGGGGCTATGGGATTCAAACCCAGGTCTCCATGTTTGCAGCTCAGAGCCTTAAACCACTGCGCTATACTGCCTCCTAAACCTCAATAGCGCAGCCCCCACAGCCAGCCAGGAGAATGGCCTGCCAACAATAGCGCACGTGCGCCAAGTCCCTATTCACAAAAGTGGCCATGCAAATGAGCCCACTGGGCATGTACGGTGCAACTGCCCATTAGCATGCCCATTGCGGACCCATCTGCATGGCCTGCAGGTGGCTTAGCACAACCCCCCCAAAACAAGCCAGTACCCCACGCAGCCACACTCCCTGTTAGTCTAGTGCCCACTCCCTCCTCTCATCCTCCAATCACTGTCCCCAAATAAATTATGTTATTCCCTGGTAGTCTAGTGGTGCCACACCCCCGATCACCGACTCAAAAAAAAAACAAAAAACAAAAAAAAAAAAGTAATGTTTCCATGGTGCAGTGGTCCCTGCCTGGTCTCCCTGGGGTGTAATACCACATCAAGCCACAACATCACGCTCAAGGGGAGCAATGCCATCAAATGACGTAGATTGCTACCGCAGCAAGTTAAATGCGGAGTACCCTCTTGCCCCATTATCATAGCTGTGGGCAAGACAGCAGGTGAAACGCATGAGCCCCGTGTCTGTCTGATAAGCCTGAATATAAATTAAATGAAGCTCTGAATGGTGAGTGTTTGACTTTAAAAAGGAAAAAAAATGTTTATAATGCACCGATACAGTGTAAGTGCAACTATTAACAATTACCTTTATATTGTTTTTGAACTCTGTGTATACACAGGACCACTATCCCTTGATAATGTTATTATGGTGTCCTATACTTATTTATTGTTGTATTGTATGTATAGTTTGTATTGTATTTGTTCACTTTGTAACATCTTGACTGTTTTTTATGGTCCTGGGTCGTGCATGAAAAAGGGCCTTGGCTCACTGCACTTACCTTGTTAATAAAAGTATGAAATGAAAAGGAAATAAAGCTGTGGGAACACCAGAAAAAAAGCCATAGGTATAATTCTGTAGTGGCCACAGGTAATATTATGAAGCATGAATAAGTGGAAGTGTTTATTTCCAAAAGGAAAGTGTTGTTCACTGGTTGATGTCCTTCTATCTTTCCTCTGCAAGCAGTTTACCCCTGCCACCTCTAGACCAATCATGATTTTTATATACAGATGCATTAGTGAAACCCTGGCATCGGTCTTTATTAAAACCTGATTTAAAAATCAGTAAACCTGCACTATAAAGGACTTTCCAAAGAAGTAAATGGAGCATGCCGCTATACGGACGTCATCAAACGTCAGAGCGCGGGGCGGAGCAGGCTAGTAGGAAGTGGAAAAGGACTATGTACTGCCAGTTCCTGGGGGGCAAATTACGATCCTTTCCTTCCTTTGGGGGCTAAACAGAAAAATGATTTAACATCACATAAGAGCTCCCGTTGTTTCTTGAAAGCACCAAGAAATATCAGGAAAGGTGCTCTTTAAGATGTACAATTGTTAAGAAATTGGGCGGGTAAAGGCGCAAGTCCAAAACACACCTAACACAATCCATATATTTCAGCACAACTGAACCCCTCATTGAGTGTTACTGCGCATACATATACAGACACACACACACACACTCACACTCATATTTCGGCAGGGTTATTTTTTTATTTATGTTTGCTCTGTAGTGGCGTTTCTTTACTCTGCTTTGTGACCTGCTATTCTGGAGCACACCTAACAAAATCACAAACACCAAAACAGAGAGAGTAAGCGTGATTGCAACAGTAAATTATTACGACGTGGAAACATTGGAAAAACAAAACAATCTTGCACAGTTTCATTCAGGTGTAGAGGTTATTGATTTATGATGTACTACTGTATATGTGATCTCTGCAGCTTCCTCATATACAATATGACCTCCACATCTTCCTCGTGTATAACTTTAGTTATTTATTGATTTTGTTTTTGTTGACTGTGTAAGTACACTAGACAAAAATGCCTCTTTTCAGGAACAACCCATGAGAATCACAGTGAAGATCATTGCATTTCCCAGATACATAAAATAATCATTACATCTTCCTTGTGTATAATATAGTCACTGTATCTTCCTCGTACAAAAATTGATCTCTGCATCTTCCCTGTTTATAAATCACTGAGTCTACCTTGTATGTAATACAATAACCTAAACTGTTGCCTTGCATTCTTCATACAAGCAACACAGAAATGCCAAACAGCGTGGAAGACATGGAGAGCACACTTTTAAGTTCATAATATATAGACATCATATTTTATTATCAATGCAGTTCTCTTTACCTTTTTCATATCATTTTCCAAGTTCTCTTCCTGTTGTCCCTCAGACAGCCGTCTCCTCAGGTCCGCTATCTCCCTCTCCACTGCTTCCCGGCACTGGGCACGCTCCTGTTCTAGCCTACGATGAAACTGCATCTCATAGTCATGAACCGTTTCTGAGGGGAAAAATATTTTCTCTTTAGACCCAGCATCACAGGGGCCTAAATGATGTCTTAACTCAACTGTAAAATGTGCAATATAGCGATTCTCTTGTATTTTTCTGTACAAGAAAACTCTTCATAATGCATCCATGAAAACCAGTTTCTTGTACAGATAAAGACTAGAGAAACGCTACAGTATATCACATTTATTTAAAAAATGTATTTAGTGCCTCTCTCGCTCTCTCCCCCCAGAGCGGCACCATTTTTGTCAGTAACCAACCAGCCCCATACCCTGGACTCCTCCAGCGCTTGTTCCCCTTAATCCCCCCCCGCCCCCCAAGACAGGGCTCACCAGGCTTAGCCAATGCATGGTAAGGTGTTGGTCCCCACCTTAAGGACCCCCAAGATGGCACAGTGATCCTGCCTGCTGCTGGGGTTTCTTTGGCTGTTCCGTTGCTTCCCCGGCCGCAAGCAGATGCCAGCACTCGAGGCGCTCCAAGCAAACTTACCTGCAAAATGTGCTGCTTCAAAGCTTGGCTGGCATCTGTCCCTCCCCTACAGGAGCCCCACTGTACTGCCACCTTTGATCAACCACTGGCATCTGTCCCTCCCCTACAGGAGTCTCCACTGTACTGCCACCTGTTACCAACCAGGACACGTGGGACTGGCAGCCCTCCTGAGAGAGACACTCAATCTTTCTTCTCCCCTGCTGGCCCTGCTTCACCCTGGGGCCGGGCTCGTTCCCAAAGATGGGTCTTGGTGTCACGACAGGTGGCATTACTGCTGTGCCAATGAACCAGCTTACTGCATCACACCTACCTGCAAAACCAATCAATTCAGGAGTCTTGGCTCAGTTCTAGTTTAGTATGCCTTTTAGGCAGAGCATAAAGGAAAGGATTTCACAAAAAACAACAACTCTCAAACATACTTTGCAAACTTTGTATTGGGGGGAATTCCAAAAAGAAAACCGCAGGGGGACAGCACAACTGGGAAACAGGTTAGGGCTCCAATGAAGGTAATTTTAAAAACACACTGACCCTCAGGACTTACCTCATACATAAACATGTATTTTTTTTTGTGTAGTACAAGATTATTTATCAGAAATTTGTGTCCTCGGAGGTCAGCTGTGGGGGGTTTTGACAAAAAGGTAGAATTTGTTTGTCATTAGACCTAATCAATTTAAGCCTCTGGGGGGAGACAGAAAAACAAAAAAGTTTGTTCAGCACTACAGAAAAAAAACAGAAAAAAATCAAGAGGATAACCATGATACATCCTAATACGACTACACATCTTCTGTACTCTGCGTCAAGCAATGAGAGGCATTTTATCTGTATAGCCCTTATATTAGTTCAAGTTCAAGTTTATTAGCAGGAAATACTCCGTTGAGCAGGCTCATTTACAAGGAGGTCCTGAGCAAACAGTCATACACAAACGGCTTTAGGTTACTATACAATACACAGCGCATTATATAAATATAGATCAATAAGAGAGAAAAAAAAGATATAGAGAATTATATACAATAAATATATACAGTAGTCCTCAAGTACTAAAGAGCAATGAGGTTAGGACATGGGAGAGTATTTGGAGCATTTTGTATTTACAAGGTTACACCATGAGACAAAGAGAGGGTAACTGGTAGGAATTGGTAAGATTCTGAGGCATAGAATAGAGAGTGGGCAATAGGTGAGGGTTAGGAGAGGGAAGGTGATTGAATCAGGGGTAGGTAGGTGAGGGCATGAGCGAGGAGGAGGGAGAAGGTGGGTGGAGCTGGGGGCTGGAAGGAGGGTGGAAAGGTGAGAGAGCAGGGGGAGGGTGGAAGGGTAGGAAGTGAGTGTGATTGAGGAGAGGTGGCAACTAGGAAGGGGCAAGATTGGGGGGGTGGGGTGTAGTACATGAAGTCAGTGACATGCATAGGAGTCACCAGTTTTGTTGACCAGTTTATTGAAACTTTGTAAGGGTATTAGATTATTCAGTTTGAGACTAGATTGAGCTTTATTTCAGGCTGCCAGTAGTGCATGGCTTATAGCCATTTCACCGAACCGAGTGCATAAGCATGGGATTTCTAGCATGATGTGATCATTGCTGCGTAATGTGTATAGGCAGGCCGCACAACGAAAGATAGTAGAAATATAGGAGGGGAGCTTAGACAGCAGAGCTTTGTATGACCAGGTGAGAGTGGATGAGGTGTCTGGTCGACAATGAGGGCCAACCCAAATAGGCATATAGTTCACAGTGATGTGTGCATCGAGGGGCATTAGAAATGAATCAAACTGCTCTGTGGTAAAGTGTGTCCAGTTGGTGAAGCAGGAAGTCCGAGCATCGGCCATAAACTATGTCAGCATAGTCAAGGAGGGGCATGAAAGTTGACTGGACAAATCGTAGTCTGGCCTCAGTAGTAAATTGGGATTTATTTTTTCTGAAGAAGAAGTCAATTTGTTGGCACAGTTTTTTTTTTGTTTTTTTTTTTACAAGAAAAGTAATATGGACAAAGGATGTTAGTTGCTGATATAAGTCACAGTCTAGATATTTGAAGTTGCTAACTACCTCAAGGCCGTCATCCAGGAGAGTTCTGATGGGGTAGGGATGCTGGTGCGTTTATGATGGAAGTGAACTGGCTAGAATAGAAGTACATGTCCTTTTTCTGGCATTTATCAGAAGCTTAGATTGGGCCAGATTGAGTTGGAGAAGAGCAAATTCGGATTGGAGCTCCACTTGGGCTTCGGTTACTGAGGGTCTGGATATGTAAATCACAGTACTATCTACGAACAGATGGAGTTTTGCTTTGGTGATATTATTCCCAATAGTACTGATGTATAGCATGAATAACTGCGGACCAAGGATCGAGCCTTGTGGAACACCTCTTGTTACAGGAAGGAGCAGGGAGAGTGAATCATATGCTTTCATCTGTTGCTGTCTGTCCTCCAAGTAGCTACTGAACCATGACAGTGCAGGGCCGGAGATGCCATGGCAGTATAGAGTGTCGAGTACTAGAGCATGGTCGATGGTGTTGAAGGCTTTACTGAGATCCAGAAAAACTGCTCCTGTCACCTGTTTCTTATCCATGGCAAGGAGCCAGTCGTTGGTGATCGAGGCAAGGGCTGAAGTAATACTGTGGGCCGGTCTAAATCCAGATTGGGCAGGGTTTATTAGGTTTGTTTTTTTGAGACAGTCTCTTAGCTGGGCATTTACTTATTTTTTGAGGAGTTCTGAAAGAAGGGGTAGAATGGATATGGGGAGGTAGTTGTTCAGGCCCATAGGGTCACCTGATCTGAACAGTGGTAGAACCTGAGCTATTTTTCATGCCTCAGGGACAGAACTGGTGCTGGTGGACAGGTTAAACAGGTGCAGTATGGGAGCTGTAAGGTACCAGAAGCCAGCTTTAAGAAAGAAAGGTCCTAGTCCATCTGCACCTGCTCCTTTGTTAACATTTAGATAGAGATGGAGGTCCTCAACGTCTTTGAACTGGAATGGTGTAAAGGATAAGCTGTATTTGGATGGTGCCGGGGGGGATTCTAGGCAAGCTGGAGATTAGTGTGGCTGCTTTAGAGGTATCGAATGCCAGGCCCGTGTTGAAAAGTGGTCACTGAAACCGAACAGAATATCGGACTCATTGGAAGGGGTGTTACCCTTGAACGAGATCTTGCGAGGCAACGAGGAAGATAATTTTATGCCTTCAGCTGATTTTAAGATTTGCCAAAATGTTGCAGAGTTACCCTTTGCTGACTCTAGTGATGATGGATAGTAGTTTGCTTTTGAGATTGTTATCTTTTTTGGTACAGTCATTCTGACAGGTTCTGAAAGTTGCCCAGTCTGCAGGTAGAGTGGTTCGCCTGGCTGTTGCCCAGAGACAGTCCCTCTTGTTTAGTGCTGCTTTTAGCTCAGGTATGAACCAGGGGCAAGAAGACTTCCGGGCTCTGCATTTAATCATGTGGGCATGTCTGTTGATAATGTTAATGTTACTTAGTGTGTTACTGA
This sequence comes from Neoceratodus forsteri, assembly GCA_016271365.2. NCBI lineage: Eukaryota > Metazoa > Chordata > Ceratodontiformes > Ceratodontidae > Neoceratodus > Neoceratodus forsteri. Next base: position 81,041,176 of record JADMNL010000030.1, read on the forward strand.
AGAACGTAGCTGCAGCACTGATACATACAGCCAGGTAAAGGTTTGTTTAATCAGTGTTTCCGAGGGCTGATAGGTAGTGGGAAAGCCTGAATTTACGGAAGTTCCTTTTTCCAAATGAACCTATTAGACAATTTGGGTGGGGGCTGTCCTCTAATACAGGCCAAGTCGCAGTGATCACTGACATAACTGTGAAGACTGCTATGTGGGTGAATTTGTGGGGTCTGTTTGTGAGGATTAGGTCAATCAGTGATCCATTTGTGGGAATTTTGGGATTTGGGCGTGTAATTTCAAGGACCAGCTTAGTGAAACCGGCTTTGTCGCAGTACTCTGAGTTGTAGGAAGTGGTTGAAGTTTTTTAGCCAATCCAGATTTAGATCACCATGGATGATGAATTCATTCTGTCGTGCACTGGATGCAGCCTGCAGATAGTTCAGGGAGCTCCAGACCCGCAGAAGGTGGTCTGCAGCACCCTATTACAGTTATGGTTTCTATGTGGGATAATGACAAATTTATCATGAGGGCTTCGAATTCCTTTGGTGTGCTGACTGGAGTACTATTTAAAACTATGAGTCTATCTTTGATATAGATTGCCACACCCCCTCCCTTAGTGGGTCTGTCACTGCGAAAAAGGTTAAAGGAAGGGAAGGATATTGCAGTATCAGGAGTAGATTTGTTTTGGCCAAGTTTCGGTTAATACCAGGATATCTGGGTCCGTGTGGGAGATCCAGGCTTGGACAAGATCTATCTTTTTTAGCAGGCTGCACACGTGTGCAGATACTTCAGTCCTTTTATAGTTGTGAAGTCGGCTGGTGAGATTATAGCCTGAAGGGGCTGGGGTATACTGCTACATTTCCTGTGCATATTAGCGATAAGTAAATTATGTTCATAATCCATCTGCAGAACATCTTAACTTCAAATGAGTTTGTGCACCTGTGTTGGGTGTAGATAAGGGGTGACTGTGTCCTGTAGTAGTGCTGATATGCAGGATATAGGGCATAGTAGATCAGTGAAGCCTGAATGGATAGTGAGAAAGAGGTTGTGAGAAGTATTGCTATTTGAAGTGCGTTATAATCCCAGAGGGAGTTTATGGGTAGGGGATGCCTGAGAGATGTGGAGGGGCACAACAGTGGGGCCCTAACGAAGCTATTATTGGAGAAATCTTAGGGCTGGTGGATGTGGAGGCTAGGTTTATGGGCAGATCAGGTTGGGGAGGGTTGCATGTGAGAGAGAAGAGGGAACAAAGGATGAACAGCCAGATTGTTAAGTACAAAGAGAGATAGGGAGCGTGACACAGCATGTTGGTGTGTTTATTTTACCTAATTAAGGTGACAGGGCGCCGATATGGTGTGGTCACAGAGTGGATAAACCCAACAATATAGTGGTTAGGGCTAGTCTAATCTAGAGGGGTGAGACCATAGGACGGAGACACTCACATATCTGATGAGAAAGCTGCAAGGCTCAGCATGAAATAGCAGGAATGGCAGACAGTGGAGCTGTGGTGGACTAAAGAGCCTATAGCAGCAGACAGCTGAGGAGAGTTGCAGCCAATAGTAGAGGGTGGAGCTCAAAGTGCATTTAATAGAGGGCGAGGATGGGGACGGGGTGGGTGGGTGGGACAAAAATGCATAATTCACAGCAAGCAGTAAGCCCTTAGCTAGGCGCCATAGTTCAGAGGAGAGCCAGGGGGCGGTACCAAAAAGCCACAGCCAGCCCACAGAGCCGAAAATAGCAGGCAGCCAATAAGGAGAGGGTTAAGAAGGGAGCAGCCAATGGCGGGCACAGCTGTGGCAGGGAGCCACCAATCAGATTCCTGCTTTCCAATCCCTGTACTCGTACCTGTTCAGGCTCCTGGGTCTGTGGGTAATGAAGTGAACACGGCAGGCCAGGAAGTGTGGCTGAGCCACAGCAGAGACGGCCTCGCCGGGGTGAGGGGCATGATCTGTTCAGGTTCCTGGGTCTGCGGGCAGTGGAGTGAGCGTAGCCGGCCAGAAAGTGTGGCCAAGCAGCAGCCAAGAGATGGCTTCACCCGGGTCAGGGGCGTGATGAAAGGGGACTGTGTGTCTGCACAAATAAGAAGAGCAAAATTATGTCAGCCTGTTGGTGCAGCCGTACAGCTAGTACTTGCGACACTGGCGACCTGGGTTCAGAAACAAGGCTGGGCCATTGGAGGGCCAGGATGAGGAGTGGACTAAGCATCCCAGTGGACGTTCTCCTCTTCTGCAGAGGGAGGGTCACTGCCTTTACTGCAGTGCTGCGACTTAGGTGCCCAGAGACAGAGGAGCAGCAAAAGGCAGAGTGGGAGAGTGGATGTCAGCCAGGCTCACAGCTGGCATGCTGTTGTGTACCCACCTGCACTGAGCCTCCTGGAGTACCGACGTCCAAGGGAGCTGAAAGAAAACAAGGGAGAAGCCCCCAACAAAGCAGATAATGGGCCCCATATCAGTACATGCAGTGCCTCCTGATGCAACGTAGAGATTCGGGGGTGAATCCCTACACTTCCTGTCCCTGAATGGGGTAGAACCAAGACTCTGGTGAAAGCAGCCACAAAGAGGAGTGCTGAAGTGCAGTGGGCCTTGGGTGATGCTGAAAGAAATCAGTGCTGGAGAACAGCAGTGGACATTAATAGACAAAATCAGATTTCTTAACTACATAATTTAGAAGACAAACCCTAAAAAAGTTTTATCAGTGTAAATGATGCATATTTTATGATTTGCATCTGAAACCAAACAGCCATGCAAGGTCAGCCCACCAGCACAGTTGTAGGGCTATCACTCATGATACTGGTGACCTGGGGATGGGGACAAGCCTGGGTCATCTGGGGCAAGTTGGGGAAGACAAGAATGAATGTCCCAGAGGATGCACACCTCCAGAGAGAGAGAGGGTAATTTGCCCCAAGGTTCTACCGCCACCTGCGTGACCACATGCTGTAGTACAGCAGCGGAGCTAGTGTAGGCAGGGCAGATGTCAGTCGGGGACCAGCGCCACAAATGCTCTGTGTGCATATGAGCACTGGTCCCCTGAGGGTGCCAATGTCTAAAGGGGTCAGAGCGAAAAAAAAAACTGAAGTAAAACAGCCTTGGTCTCGGCTCCCAGAGAAGGCGCCCTTATATATCCTGGCTGGCCCCACTATTTCCATCCACAGGCCCAAAGTATGGCTCGATTGGCTGTACATCCCCTACCAGGTGTGAGGGGGTAAACCACTGCTCTGTGGGGGCCAGCAGGATAGGAAAGGTAGATGGGGCCATGGGGAATGTGCTGAAGGTGCTTCGGCGAGTCAGACCAGAGAGTAAGGGGGCATAAACTACAAATCGCAAACAGCCAAGCAAAGGTTCTGAATATTTGGCTTGGGAAGTCTCCTGCTCACCCAAGTTTCGTGATGTACATTTAAATTACTTTTTTAAAGATTATTTACCCTTTCATTATGGCGCAGTTGTAGGGGGACCGGAAAATCTGAACTACATCTCTTACCTTTCATTATAGCTTGTAGTGATGCCACTTCCTCCTGCCATTGTTTCTTCACTTCATCAATAGCCTCCTGCTTGGTGTCTTCAGACACGGTGGCTATCGCTTTAATGTTCTCTATTTCTGCACGAGCTTCCAAAAGCTGGGCTCGCAGTCGGCCTGCCTCATCTTGTGCAGCCTGTACCAAAGAATTCTGCCTCTTTAGTTCCGCTAAAGAAAAAAAATCCAAATTTGTTTAGCTAAGATGATTTTCCATCTTCTTTGTTTAATTTTCTTTTTTTTCTTTCTTTAATTAACTTAGTGGACTTTATTCATTACACAAACCAGGCAAATACAGTACAACATCAATGACAGGTCCCCATTAATAAAATACTTTATTCACAAATGCATTAAATTAAAAACACACCACTGGGACTAAACCTGGGCAAGCCAGTACAGGCTCGAGCCAAGCTCGAGCCAAAGACGTGTCTCATCTCGTCTGTAGAGTTAAATTGCGAGCCACGAGCCGAGCCAAAGGACAATTAATTGCTTTTAATGAATGGTGCTTCCCCCGTAACCTCCAGCTTGATGCAGTTTGTTTTCCAGAGGTTGGGAGGATGATACAGATACTACAATTATCTCCTGTAACCCCCCACCCCCATGCCTGCGGTGCGGCGGGTGTTGGGGAGTCATCCTGGTCAGATGCCTGGCTATTTTTTGAAATCCTCCTCTCTGGTTCTGGACTTACAGACTGCTGTCTCCCTGCAAGAAAAAAAACTCAAACTCCCGGCAGTCTCCCTAGTGCCGTCGGGGCAGGAGCTAGCACTGCACATGCGCGAAACTCAGGAGCGCTGAGTGGGACCCAGCTATTGGGTAACAGATGGCGTCAGAGGTAACGTCATCAAGAACATCACCAGTCTAAGCAGGAGAAGCCTGCCGACTCAGCCGACTGCCGCGTTGTTGTTGTGACGAGCAGGAGAGAAGAGGCGGTGAGTTTAAAAAAAACTGCAGTAACTTCGTCTACTCCTTACTCTGCATTGCAATGCAGTCCGACCTCCTCACTGTAGTCGCCCGCAGCCCGCCTCGTGACGTCGCTGGCAGCAGACTCAAGTGGACTCTCAGCGGTGTGTGGTGTGGACCGGATCGCGGGACCGACAAGTAGACCCAAGGCACCCAGGCCTGGCCCAACGGGTGCAGTGGCAGTGTGCACTGCACAGACAGTGCTGCTGAATTTGCAATCAGCAGCCCACTCTCTGGGCCAGTCGCAGCAGCAGGCAGCCACAGAACGGAGGACAGCAGAAAAAAAGTCAGCACTGGTGGTGAGTGAGACAATAGACATCTTATTGGTTTCTAAAGCGGCTGAAACAAATGTTGCAGCATTCACCGTCCCCAGCTTTCTGAAAACCTTCAGTTTGACTACGTTACGAATTGGGGGGGTTGGTAAGCAGGATGTAAATAAGGCTGTGGTGTGGAAGGGGACAGCAGGAGTTTATATATTGTAAATAATATAAGACAGGGACACATGTCATGGTATTGATGTGTTGTCATGTGCTGCTGGGGGGGGGGGGCAGAGGGTGAGCTTGTCTGATTAGCACTCTGTTTCATGTACTTAGTACCAGCACCAGGAATAAGGCACATTGGTTGTGCTGCCTAGTTTCCATGCAGATCGTGGAGCAGCCTGCACACCTGGTGCCCTATTTGTTTCAATCCTGCAAGTTCGCCAGTTGTATAAATGTTGCACAATGCTGTACAGGTAACATCGGTGTGAGGAGGAGGGAGCTGAGGTTAATGTGTGCACACTGCACACTTGTGAGTCTGATTTTGCGGTGATGTGCTGTCCCAGCCTTTAACCCTTCCTATTCTTTTAATTTTGTATGGTTCATAATGTTGGCTAAAGCGAGCTGGGGGCACTCCTGTCTATTTCTCTCTGCTAGCTCAATGATGTTTTACACATATTAATGTTGTCTGCTTCATTCCAACCGGTCCTCCAATAAAATCAATATTTTGTGGGTTTCAGTTTGATGCACTTTCTCTGTGGTTCTTGCAACAGAAGGTGTGTGTGTGTGTGTGTGTGTGTGTGTGTGTGTATACACGCGCGCGCTGTGCATGAGTGGGCAAAGTTTGATTAAAAAATATAAAAACAGCATGTCACAGCTGGCTATGAGGGTGTACAACATTTTTGGCTAGCATGCAAACAGCTGACACTCTGCAGGTGAAAATGTGTCTGGTTAATGGGCTAGTTGCCTTGTGTTAGCCACTACAGTAGTTGGCCATTGAAAGGGGTGTCATAATGGTGTGCCCTGACGTCACTGGCTCAGTGCTATATAAAAGTTGGATAGTTCAAAAATAATGTTTTATTAGCTACTGTGATAGAAACAAAAAAGCAGCGTCCAGGGGAATGTGTGTATAAATTGGTTGTACTGTGGTGTACTGATGCAGACGGGGAAGCGGCTGCAGCTTTGTGAAGAATCAACTAGTGTCTCATTCTGTCAGAACCTGTCTGTTTTATTTGTATTTCAGTTTGTGATTTAGAAAGTTCAGTGAGGGATATGCAGGATCACACTGCCTGTTATAGTGTGTGTGTCTACATGTTAGTGGATACTGGTCAAACTGGAATCTTTATTGTTAATCCTCTGCAAACAACCTAACAGATTCCGAAGTCTGGCCAGCCATTCCACCAGCCCCACTGATCACTGATACTAGTGTTTATCTGTATTTATTTAATTCATTTCAGACAGCAGCATCAACCAATGGTGTGCACTATAAAAGATAAGCCCTGTGCACTGCAGTGGAATCACACAAGAACTCCCTGTCATACATTTGTGAAGCCTTCACTTGTTACTCCCACCATCTGGATGGAAAAACCTATGCAGATAATTAGCTAAATAATTTAGATATACTTGAGGAAAAGAAACAATGATATTTGCATTGCAGTACCTCAGAGCTTTTTGTTCAATACAGTACCAGCAATGTCCCCCCCCCCCCCCAAACACACAAAATGGGAACACGGACTTTGCTTTCAGGTTGTCATTTAAAACAACAGTTCTCCCAGGGACTTAAAAGAATAAACTATCTAAAGCCTCTTTGCCTTTTTTTATCCTCTTTTTTGAGTGGCCGAGGATAAAGCTCAAAGGTGCACCGGCAAATTTTTGCAAAGTATGTCCTTGTTAGGGCTGATGCAGTTTGTTGATGCACCTACTCACTGGGATGGCCACACATTGGACCTGGTGTTCTCACTGAGGATCGAGATTGTTGATCTTGCGATTGATCAGGTATTTTGGTCTGATCATTGCACGGTGAAGTTCATGCTTGGGGCTCCCGCCGTAAGTTTCTCCCCTGCTGAGATGATTCGCTGTCGTCCTTTACGTGACCTTACCCCTGAGGGTTTTATGGTGGCAGTTGACTTATCTAGTATGGGTGGTGCATGCATCGGGGCTGTTGATGTCGGGGTGGACACCTATAACAAGGTGTTATCTGACACCATCAACTCCCTCACACCTATCCGTGTACGACCCAGAACTTCGTACCTGAGGTCTCCTTGGTATGACGAAGATGGATCGGCGATTAGAGCGCTGCTGGAGGAAGTCCTGCCTGGAGACGGACAAACTGGTCCTGCGTGCGCATTATTGCGCATATCAGGAGGCAATCAACCAAAAGAAGACAGCATTTTTGTCTCGGGAGATTGCTGCTGGGAGAAACCGACCAGCCTCACTTTTCCTGCCTGTCTCCAGCCCGGAAGAGTTTCCTCAAATGAGGATTTTGCTCGGTTTTTCTCAGACAGGGCGTCTTTTATCCGGCGGGAGGTTTCTTCAGCCAGCAATACCATTGCTGACAGTGGTCGCCAGTTGTGTGCTGAGTGCACTCCGCCTGGCTGGGGAGAGTTTAGGCCAGTGAAGGTCCGTGAGTTTATTGAGGTGGCAGTCAATCTGAGGCATACCTTTTGTGAACTGGACCCAGTGCCAACGCGTTTCTTAATGAGATGCAGTGACTCTGTTGGCCTGGTGTTTGCCCTGATTGTCCGGTGTTCCTTGAGTCAGGGTGTCTTTCCGGATGCCTTGAAAGAGGCTCTGGTGAGACCCCTTTTAAAGAAATCTTCTTTGGAACCGGAGGTCAGGGCAAATTACCGTCCCATCTCCAATCTCCCATTTTTGGGGAAGATTGTCATGAAGGTGGTATCGCTTCAGTTGGAGGAACACCTCATGGCTCACGAGTTGTATGATCCTTTCCAGTCGGCTTTTCGGCCCAGACATAGCACTGAAACTGTGTTAGTTTCGGTGCAAAATGACCTCCTCAGGGTCAGAGACCGAGGTGACAGGACAATTCTTGTTCTCCTCGATCTCTCATCAGCATCTGATACTGTGGACCATTGTGTGTTGCTTTTCCGCCTGAGGGAATTATGTGGACTCACCGGTATTGTCATCAAGTGGTTTGAGTCCTTTCTCACCAATAGGAGACAGCGGGTTGTGATGGGAAATTTCTCATCTACACCCTGTCTCCTTTTGTGTGGAGTCCCTCAGGGTTCGATATTGGCCCCAATGTTGTTCGCAGTATACATGCTGCCCCTGGGGAGGGATCATTAGGAAGTATGGTCTGAGTTTTCATTGTTATGCTGATGATACTCAGCTATACTTATCCTTTGCCCCAGGAACATCAAACGCAGTGGATGTGTTAAATATCTGTCTGCCTGAGATTAGTGACTAGATGGCCTCCAGCTGGTTACGACTGAACCCTGACAAGACTGAGGTACTGGTAGTGGAGTCGAACAGAGTTCGTGATAGGATGGCCTCTGACTCTGTAACTGGACTTGTGCTAGGAGCTGCGTCATTGATGGCCTCCCCTTGGGTGCGAAATCTTGGTGTGATTCTTGACAGGAATTTGTCCATGGAGGTTCAAATATCTTCCGTGGTACGTTTCCTGTTTTTTCCATCTCAGAAACATTGCCAGGATTAAGCCCCTTGTTCCGTCTCTGGACCTCCCTACCCTGATACATGCCTTAGCCATTTCTAGGCTTGACTACTGTAATGCCCTCTATCTCGGGGTCTCTGGGGTCTCTCTTCGCAGACTACAGCTAGTGCAAAATGCTGCTGCCCAGCTTTTGTCCGGGCAAAGTAAATTTCGCCATATTACTCCTGTGTTGCACGAATTGCACTGGCTGCCTGTCAGGTGGAGAGTGCTCTTCAAGGTGGGTTTTCTCACCTATAAGGCCCTACACGGACTAGGCCCTGGTTACCTGTCAGTTCTCCTGGTACCTTCTTCCTCTACCAGCACTCTCCGCTCTTCTAGTGGTGGCCTCCTAAAGGTTCCAAAAGCGAGATTAAAATCTGCAGGTGACCGAGCTTTTAGTGTTGTTGTCCCCGCTCTCTGGAACTCCTTGCCAGCTGTAGTTAGGGAGGCCCCCACTATAATTGCCTTTAAGGCTCGCCTGAAGACCTTCCTATTTATGTAAGCTTTTGGAATGTAATCTGATTATATTTATTTATATTTATTTTTAATTTATATGACTATACAGTATGAAATGCTGTAAAGTTTTGTGCGGCGCCCAGAGCCTTTGGGATTGGGCATCTTTTTAAATAAACTTGCCTTTAAAAATGCTTTATTTTTCAGACGACAAAAGCAGTCAGATTTCAGTCTGATTTGGCTATGTGAAGACAGATATGACTGGAAGGAGTTGGGGCTGTATGATTTTGCCTCAACCTGTCTCTCACAGCTGATGAACTGAGCTTAAAAAAACAAACAAGGGACCAATTCCCCCAAACTGGAGCACATCTTAAAATCTGAAGATATCATCTCAAGAACTTGTTACAAATTACTGTGTGGCTTCGTGTGGAAAAAAACATTTTGTTGGAGGACTAGACTGTCACATTGTCATATTATGCTTCAGATCCTTACTCCTCAGTGACAAACATTTCAAGAAAAAATGTTTGAGGCAGCATCAGGGACAACCCTGAAAATCTGGGCATTTACAGTGATAAGCAAAATACATTGTAGGAATTTACTGCAGTAAGAAAAATTAAAAAAAAGTTCACTTTTTGAATTCCCAATGCCCTTCGGCTCGACTTGTGATTGGCTCTTAGAGCCAAGCCAGAGCCTTAGCTCTTCCTAAAAAATTCAAGCCTTGCCTACCTTTAACTGGGGCTATTAACCTCATGGACTTAGGCTAATAATATTTCAAAAGTATTATTCTTTTGTCCCTTTTTTTTTTGGGTGGGGGTTGTCAGTCTCAAGCACTAATGCTCAGGGCCACCAGGGTTACAGTTTCCTCAGGCTACAAGGGTTTACGTGCAGCTGTGTTCAACGTAAGCTATGTTCAAAACAGACGCCGATATTGTTCCATGGTAGGCCGGGGGACGGTAGCGCACAGGGTGGGGTATGTGTAGCTGCCAGCTGCCCTGTGTTCACCGTCCTCAGGAGCTGTGTACTGCACCTCAGTTGCTGTAATGCAAAATAAAAAAAAAAAAGTTTTATAAAACATTTCAAGACCTCTATGGCCCCTTTATCACATGTGGACAACACCCAATGAAGGAACTTGGATGCCTGTATGAGAAATGTTGGGTTACTCTAACAGAAGGGAATATCATAACTCCATGTGATCATCCTTACATAATCGTTTTTGCTCCTTTCCAGAGGATAATGGAATATTTCAGACTGCCATCTTGTGACCCGAATCCAGGCAACATTATTGTATCAATGGTGATATACAGGTTACACCACTACTAGTAGAGAACCCTACCTTCCCCCATTCGTCCTGTGTCCCCCAGACACCCTTTTTAGACTCCACCCCAGTACCTCCTTTATCCAGGACTTACCCACATCATCTGACCAAAATTCCCACCCCCCCATAAGGGTCTTCCCTCTTTGCCTCCAGTGTCTGGATCACTGGGGGGTGAGAGACAGAAGCCATGCTCTGTGGTCCAGGGCCTCTCAACCTGCTGCAGTCGGCAGCATTGTCTTCTCCATTTTCTCTCTGGATCACCAAGGCAGCATGCAAGTGCATGTGGAGGGCATGTCTCGGCTGTGTGCCTCTGCTGGGAGAGCAAGTTCCCTGGCCCACTAGCAGGGGCCGCTGCCACACTACAGCGTGCCACCTCTCCCCCCCAGATGGGGTCACACTGCCATCGGCAGCAGTAGTCATTCCCAGCCTGGCTGCCCGAATGCCGGCTCCTGAGTTCGCTCCCATGCCGGGGTCACTGGCATGGAAGCACACTGCCCTTCCGCTGGGCCAACAGGCTGTCTAGAGAACCCTGCTTTTGAGAAGCAGTGGGACATCTGTGAATCCTTGACTCTAAATACTAATTCCACAGACTTACTGCACTTCTGCCTTGTTTTGTTTTAAAGAAGCATAGAAAGGTTTAGCAGCTTGCTCAAGATCACACCGTATGCGGTTCGGGTGGGATTTCAACTTGGGTCTCCTATACTGTATTTTTTGGTTCCACAGTTGGTGTTCTAGCCACCTGGCTATGCTGCCTCTACACTAGAGAAGCAAAAATCTCATTTTTGGAGTTTGTCTGGAAAGCTATCTAATGACCATCATATGATTTTGTTCCATTTGACACAAAAGAAAGAAATGCATTCTGTGACTGAGCAGCAGTTTATTTAAGACCGCTTTCCTACTGACTTCCTACTAATTCCCCTTTATGTGCAACACAGATCCTCTTAACAGTGACTACTGTGCCACATGGTAGCAGCTCACACATCTTTAGAGGTATACAAAATCACATTATATCTTCAGCTTGCTAGTGAGTAAATGCACAGGCATAGCAGGGGGGCTGAGTGTCCAGAAACCCCCTCCCATCTTGCTTCAATTATGTTTTCATACAAAAGGAAAAAAATTTGTACACTGGGACTAAATAATAGGATTTGATTAGTGGAAACCTCCCATTCCAGAATCCTGGCTACACCCCTGAAGTGGAAGCGCCAGTTTTACTTGTACTCCTGATTTACAGCTCGTCCCGCTCCATCACCCTGACATTCTAATACAGAAATGCTTTGTCCTACATCAGAAAAGCAGTGTATGGCCCTTGCAGCACTTTATCAATTAAATATTTATTAAGGATTAAACAACAAACTATGTACATTTTCATTTAATTTATTTAGGGTTATAACCATTAAGCATAGCTCATGTATAGTGGTGGCTCGTAGAAAGCATATAACACACACAATTTTCAAAATATACTCATAGTTACAATTAGTGATAAAAATACTATCCGTCTACACAATTATATAAAAACTAGAGGTGCACTACAGCAACATCTCCCCTCTGCTGAAATGGAATTCAAGAACCAGTGTTTCAAAGCTTTAACTGATGGAAGTTTTGAAACCACTGTGCGAAATTTGGCCAGGAGTTGATTCCACAGAATGAGTATGTAATCAGTACAGAAATACAAAGACCTATGGGCCTTTGTTCTCGGAGCCACCATTTCCCAGAGATGCAAATTCCTCAGGGAGGAGCAGACTCTCCTGACAGAGAGTCTGTCACCTAGATACAGAAACAGAGAAATTGTCTGGAGGTAAGGACCGCTAGGCCCATCCAGTCTGTCCATAAGTCCTACCCTTGTTTGCGGCCTCTGACCCTATTTGATCAATGGCTTTCTTCTCTCTTTCTCACTTCTAGGGTTCCCTTATGCCTGTCCCATGCATGTTTACATCCTTCCACTGAGCTTGCTCCCCGGCACTAGGTCCAGCACACTCTTGTATGCGAACGTTAACTTGCGTAACCTCCTATCAGGTGAGAAATCTACCCTAGCCTTTGGTAAGGGGCACACTGGTGGGTACACCTGGGGCACTTAAGAATCAGTCTAGCAAGGTGGTTGTACAGGGCTTCAAGTTTTTGTAACCTGTCGTTTGTAGCATGATCATAACAGGATAGCTGCATAATCAAATAATGGAAAACCTGTACCTGGACTATTTTTTTTAATCGTTTCTGAGTCCGGGCAATTTTGGTTCCTGTACTACAGCACGACCCTCTTACCCACCTATGCAACCAATTTATCCACATGCTTATAATTCCTGATTCTAAAGGATCTAGCTAGAAACCCAAATATTTGTGTCTACCCATTCCAGTGGGGTCCCGTCTGCATCCCTTACTGAAACAGTTGTACAGTCCTTAATTTTAGAAACCATACCAAGAAGCAGAAGTGTGGTCTTGGAATAGTTCAGTTTCAGTTCAGAGTTACTGAGAAGCCTGTAACCCATCAAAACTTTGCTGTAACTTGTCTTGAACCTCCAAGACTGAAGAGCTTGCAGTGTAGATTACTGTATCATCTGCATATAAATAGTAAGGGGAATCTCCCACTCTAGTCTCCAGTCGTCTCAGATGAATCAAAAAAGTAGTGGCCCCAGGACTGAGCCCTGAGGTACCCCTCTCGAAATGACCAGTGGGGAAGACTCAGCTCCATTTACCACAGCTATTTGGCTTCTCTGGTACAAATATGATAGGAACCAATTTAGTGTTTCCCTATTCAGTCATACCTCAGCTACCCTATACAGCAGGATTTGGTGGTCAACTATGTCGAAGGCCTTGGAGAGGTCAACAATGACGGCCCCGTTAATTTGCCCAGAGTCCAATGCTTTGTTGACATCATCCAAGACCCTTGACATGGAGACCACCATGCCAAGGCGCCTACGGAATCTCGACCGGAAACGATCAAAAAGACTGCGATTCCGTAAAGGACCTGTTAGTTGTTTAGCCAACAGTTCTTCTAATAACTTGGAAATCAGAAAAAGCAACAAACGAGGGTGACAGTTTGTCAGCTGGCCCCCCAACCCCCTTTAAAAATTAGAAAAACCCTGGCCAATTTCCAAGCTTGGGGGATAGTACCAGAAGAAAAGAGACCAATTAAACAAATAAGAGGTTCAGGTATGGTGAGGGCTGAATATTTCAACATAGCGGGGGGCAGTCCATCAATTTTTGTTGGATTTTAAGCCCAGGAAAAGTTTAAGTGCTTCATGCAGTTCCACTGTACTGCATGAGAAGGAGGAGTAACTGCCCAAATCTCCACAGTACCATGGAGTTTGCAAATTCTGTGCCAACTGCCCAAAGAAGTTCCCAGATTTAAAAAAAATGTATTAACTCTTTCTGCAACAGCAGTCCCTGTTTCCAAGTCTTCATCAGCTGAAATCTGGATATTTGTGTTGGGTTTAGTCTCTAAATCACATAGACATAACATCAATTACAGAAGAGCAACAGTATATAGAAACACGTTACCGTTTCAAGAATTAAAAAAAAAATTAACAGTTCATCACTAACCATCTCCTTAACTGTATAGTTTATACCAAAACGTGTGTAGTACTCCCCGGTACTTGTCGTCGAGCAGTAGAAATTAAACTTTCCATTTGCCCAACGCACTTAATGGCCTGGCTCTGGGCATCTGGCAGTAGCATTTGTACAGCTCTACACATCTTTTGTCCCCTTGAAATACCCAGGATGGCCTAACTAGGTCACAGCATTACCTTTTAAGTGGGGCTTTGCTTCAACTCAAGTTTACAACTGAGTGACTTGGAGCACAGGGAGGTCAAGTAACACGTTCAAAGTCATAGTGTGTGTTCAGAGACACATTTTAGTTTTGTTATGCTGTTTCTAAAAAGAGTAGAAACAATCAGGGGAGTTACATAAAATCATCAAATATGAGGACTCTCACTTAGGAGACTGTTATACGTATTCCTCTCTGAGTTGAACTCCTTTCTTCACTTGGTCAGAAATCAACAGGACAATGAACATATGCACCAGCGAACCAAGGGATCAACCTCAAAAAATACATTCAGCCAAAAGAGCAGTAACTGAGGGTAACACACACTGGTGCTGGGCTAAGCAACACAAGTACAGTACATATACAATACGTGTAATGGGAGAGGGGAAAGCCAAGGGGAGGGACTAACTAGAGTAAAAATGAGAAATGTCATTTATAGCACTAAGTTAAATACTTGGAAGGGGAGGGGAGAGGCGGAGAAAAAAGATCACAGTAGTTTAGCTTTGCAGATAGAGGTGCTTGGATACTGCTTTTAGGGATCAGACTGTCCTCTAAAGGACAGCACTGGGATTCATCTCTGAATCCAGGATGTAGCCACCCAAATTCTAATTTTAATAGGAGAGGTACTTATACCCATCAGATCGGAGCATTCTTTTTTTTTTTTTAAACTCTATTTATGCTCCTACACTGGCCCCTTAGACCTCCCTCCAGTGAGGTCGCTCACAGTCCCATACACAGTTCCCTCACCCAGCTGCAAAACTGTGAACCCTATCTTATCGAGGGTGGCCTGTAGACAGTCTCAGTTTAGCTTGTCAAAGACCTTCTCAGCATCATCGCAGTTGCCACCTGTTGCCCTGGTGTCCCTCTGGTAGCGGTGACGATGTTGAGTAGTCTTGGCACGTTATACCGAATATGGTTGGGGGGGGGGGACCCAGTTTGGTCTTTATGCACCAATTTACAGATAGTCCTCTACAGCCTTGTAGCCAACATTGTTTGCACATAATTTGACATCCTGATTTAAAAGCGCCATCGGTCTATAGCGCCGACAGTTGTCCGGGTCCTTCCCCTCCTTATGCATCACTGATATGTGGACCTCTTTACAGTTGTCGGCATGTCCTGATGTTCCAGTGTAGTGTTAAGAGTGGGAAGGAGAAGTAGCATCAAGGCCCCTTCAAACATTTTGTAAAATTCTTCTATGTACTCGTCAGAGCCGGTTATCTTCCCTATGCTGATCTCTTTAATTGCCGCTGCTACCTCAGCACAGGTAACTGGTGTTTCCAGGTCACTTGACCTCTTCTCCTGATAGGATCTTCAGACTGACTTTTTCAGAAATGTCTGAATCTTAAACCATTCTTAACCATCTCTTAAGTAATCCCGCTGATTGACACAAAAGACACACACAAAAAAATGGAATGCAATATCTGATCGGCATTATTCTTACACAGAAATATAGATCTCAAGCCTAAGTCTAACTCTATTACACTGTGTACTTCTGTCATTTTCACCATTTCCTTAAAGAGCCCTACCAGTCCCTGCCCCTGCACCTGCCATGTAGCTGGCTTACCTCCACAGCTTGCTGGTAGTATGCTGCTGGCAACAAATAATCCAATTGTTAAAAAGCTATGTCACTCATAAAATTCAATTAACTGGGTGCCAAGGACTTCCCGGTTCTAAGTACCGCCCACGTCCCGCATTCCTGCCTCTTTTGCCACCTGCCCCCTTGGAAGTACACAGATTGGAAGCGTGTCTTTCGCTGTCTCTGGCTGCGCCTTGCCCCCTGGATATAACTGGAGGACTGTCCTGTTTCTGATCCCCCGACTCCCCTCCATGGGGGCCTCAGACTCGTCAGTATCAGAGAGGCCTCTAGAATAGTCCAGTACTGTTGTACCATTTGAAGAATTGCTAGAATTACTGCTATCTTTTCTTAAAACAGATTTAAGTCCCACTTTCTTTGTGTCTGTCCAATTAAACACCCGATCATCCCATAGTCTCTGTCATCTCTTAAAAACCTTTTTTGCTTAGTTTTTTAATTTTTACATCATACTTTGTCACTTTATCTAGCAGCAATTTATTAAGTCTTATCTCATTCAGCTTCATCGGTGTTGGATTTCAGTATTGCTTCAACTTTGCCAATTTCAATAGTGAGTTTGTCCCTCATGCGTTGTGCAAACTCTAAAATTAATTCAGTATTCTTGATAGAAGCATCCTGCATGTTCCCTTGCCATCTTTTCATAAATACAGCATTATCTGTTCCAAAAGAAGGTTTCTGAACTATGCATAGCACCCCTAGGTACTCTTTTAACAGCTAGGTAGGCCTCAAGAGTGGTTTTGTGCCAATACATCCTGCGTCCTTTTAGGACCAATTGTTCAAGTTTACGATAACACTGCTTTACTTTAGACTCATCACTCGGTTGTTGCATGTTCACATTTTCTTCACCCAACAATGGATTTGTGCCCTCTGTGACTGGAAATACCAAATTAGCAAAGCCACCAACCGGGACGCCGATATTTGCAGACATGCTCTGTGCTTCCTCCACGTTAGCCATCCCCCAGCAATGTTAGGCTGAAAACAACCTATCTGGAACTCAACCACTGCTGAAAATGTGCCGCTCTGCTTCGCTCTGTTCCGGTGCTACAACTGTAAAATTAACAAATTGTTGCACAAAAGGAGAGATTCTTATGTTCTCCCAGTATCTTAAACGCGTTTTTTCTGTCCGTTTTACCCCTGTGTGAAACACAGGGAACCAGTGCTCTCATAATATAAATAATCAACTCAGAGGAACATATGTGAGCACCTGGAAAAACAGCGTGGTGCTATTCTGCATTCATTTCCAAGGATTAAAGTAAATAAATCGGCATCCACACTCCAGACAGAGAACTTGGACTCCATGGATTGATTTAATCATTCCTTTATGTAGAAAAGTGCAGATAAAACACTGGCCAAAGTGGCTAGCAAACAGACCGACGTTTCTCCTGGCGTGCTGCCAGGTTTCTTCAGAGTGAATTGATACATAAAACAAGCGTTTCTTTTATAACAAACAGGTTCAGATCACATGTTGCTCACACACCTGTCACCTCCTATAAAGTGAATAGTGCCATTAATCAATTTATACAATTAATTAAGCAGCTCACACTGAATCCTGTGCAAATCAATTATTTTTAAGCATCACAATTATCATGTAACTGATGGAGTCAGGCTCTGCTCTGGCTTGGTTCTAGGTGAAAAAACTGTGGCTTGTCAATCTCTAACCCCAACTCCCAGATCTCACCCTCCGACCTCCATCTGCCCCCCCCCCAAACGGGACAGAGAGGAATCCGTGAAAATCAGCACACCAATGTACCACTCATTCTTTTCCAGACCCCAAAAGAGCCCTCCCCACTGTACTGCCAGTAGTCACCTACATGGCAACAATGCAGCTAGAGGCCCTACTGACTCTCCAGGGAGGAGGAGGAGTGCACCGTCCTCAGGGATGAATGATCCAATTTCTGCCGGCCCCCAGGCAAACCAGATACAAGGTGGAATCCCGAGTTGCCAGCAGTGGAAGCAAAAAGTACAGTTACGTAAGAACTTACCGTAACAGTAGATCTTCGAGGGAGGCTCTTGCAGTAGGTAATTACATATAGGACTGACGCCGGCCGGCGGCAGGACCCCATGGAAAAATTTCTAGCTAGCAGTCCCTGGCGGGACTGCCCCATGTCATGACCGCGCCCATACGACGGCCAGTATAAAGGGGCGTATCCTGATGCCCGCTTCTTCCAGTTCTTTCCCGCCACAGGCCCGGACGAGAGAGAAGCAGATATTTCCCTCAATGGAAAAGGAGCTGAAAAAGCCTAGCGGGATGGAGGGCGGGAAGGTAGTACCTACTGCAAGAGCCTCTCTCGAAGATCTACTGTTACGGTAAGTTCTTACGTAACTGTACTATCTTACTTCGAGAGGGCTCTTGCAGTAGGTAATTACATATAGGACAGAATCCCAAGCAGTCTGGAATGAAAGAAAAGGCACCAGGAGGAGGAACTACTCCAATAAGTAGAAAGAGAGCTTGCAAACCTCAAGAAAGGAGGCCCTGCAAGACCGCTAACCCGAAGCCTGCTCTATGGCGAGAGGCAATGTACAAACTGTAATGTTTAGTAAATGTATGGACAGAAGTCCAAGTGGCGGCAGCACAGATGTCTGCCGCAGACACGTTCTTGAAACAAGCCGCAGAGGCGGCAACTCCACGAGTGGAGTGACCTCTGACTTGACCCGGGAGGGTCTTATTGTACTTGTCATAACAGAAGGTGATGCAATGGGCCAACCATTTTGATAGGCACTGCTTAGAGACAGCATTGCCTTCTCTTTTGTGAGCGAAAGAGACGAACAACTGATCAGTCTTTCTGAGATCCTTCGTCCTATCGGTGTAGTATCTCAGAATCCTGTGAACATCCATGGTATGGAGCAGGTATTCTCCTTGATTAGAGTACTGCGTGAAGAAAGCAGGTAATTCAATAGACTGATTTAAGGTAGATTCCGCTACCACCTTCGGAAGAAACTTAGGATTCGTGCGAAGAGCTACTCGTTCTTTGTGAAAAATCAAATAAGGGATTTTGCACATCAGGGCCTAGAGCTCGGAAATTCTGCGAGCAGAAGTAATGGCTACCAAGAAGAGCTTTTTCCATGATAAAAACTTCAAGTCTGCGGAAGCCGCAGGCTCAAAGCGGGGGAAGGGTAAGTTTCTCGAGGACAAAGTTTAAGTCCCAAGGCGGAGCTGGAGCCCAGACAGGGGGGCCTGAGATGAAGGACCCCTCTGAGGAAAGTTTTGGATGCCTCCAGCTGGGCAAATGCCTTATCAGTGAACGGGGCATGGTAGGCTGAAATAGCCGCCATATGGACTTTCAAAGAGGAGTGACTGAGACCCAGGTTGTAAAAGATGACGATGTACTCAAGCAGAATGGTCACAGGGCAGGAAAAGGGCTCCATGTTCCTGGACGCAGCCCAGATAGAAAATCTTTTCCATTTCATGGCATAGGTGGACCTAGTGGAGGGCTTTCTAGCCTCCACCAGAATCTCGGCCACCTTAGGAGAAACGCCAAAACGAGCTTGAGCTAGGTCTGCAGGAGCCATGCGTGAAGTTGAAGGGACTTGAGTCCCAGATGGACCAGGGTCCCCTGATCCTGGGTCAGCAATCCTGGAGATAAAGGAAGAGGAAGAGGAGGAACCTCTGAGTATTGTTGTGAAGAGAGAACCAGATTTGCCTGGGCCAGAAAGGAGCGATCAGAATCATTCTCGCCCTTCTAAAGCAAGCTTCTTAGCACACGAGGACCAGAGGAATTGGGGAAAAGCTATGATGAATCTGTCCTTCCAGCTTAGAGATAGAGCGTCGCTCCAGAAAGCGCCTCGCTCTGGAGCGAGCGAGCAAAAGACTGGAAGCTTTGCGTTTTGGGAGGAAGCGAACAGGTCTATCTGAGGAGTCCCCCAAATCTGGAAGATGCTTTTTACAACTTTTTCGTCCAATTCTCACTCGTGTGGAAGAGCCGACGAGCGACTTAATCTGTCTGCCAGGACATTGTCGACTCCTGGAACATGGATCGCCATGAGGTGAAGTTTGTGAAGTGTTGCCCAATCCCAAACCCTCATCGCTTCCCTGCACAGAGGGTAGGACCGAGTCCCTCCCTGCTTGTTGATGTACCACACCATGCACATGTTGTCCGTTTGGACAGCTAGGTGACCGGGAAGGATGTATTGGTGAAGGGCCTGTAGCGCATACAGCACTGCTCGAAGCTCGGGCACATTGATGTGGAGAACTATCTCCAACTTTGACCAAAGGCCCTGGGTTCAGTGAGGATCCAGATGGGCTCCCCAACCTTCGCCTGAAGCGTCTGTGGTCAGAGTCTGATCGGGGGGAGGATGAAAAAAGGGGACCCCCCGGAAGAGGTTCTCTCGAACTATCCACCATTGCAAGTCTCTTACCATCAGCGAGGAGATCAGAACCAGATGATCTAGGTCGTCTACTCGTTGATCCCACTGAGATCGAAGAGTCCACTGAGAGATTCTCATGTGGAGGCGTGCGCTCGGAACTGTCGGATTGGCCGCCACCATAAGCCCCAGTAGACGGAGCACTGACCTCGCCGGGACCCTCCTGTGTTCCGACAGGAGGGAAATCTGTGACTGGAGGGAGGTCCCCCTGTCCGGAGGCAGAAAGGCCTTGCACAAAGTTGTGTCGAGGATTGCCCCAATGAACTGGAGCCTCTGTGAAGGATCCAGGTGAGACTTGGAATGGTTGATGGTAATACCCAGGCCAGAGAAAACCTGCTGGGTGAGGGAGAGAAAATGTAGGAGTTCCTCCCTGGACGGGGCCGCCAGGAGCCAGTCGTTCAGGTAGGGAAAAACCTGAGCTCCCAAAGAACGCAGGTGGGCCACTACCATCGCCAGGCATTTGGTAAAGACTCGGGGGGCCGAGGAAAGACCAAATGGGAGCGCCCGGAATTGGTAGTGGACCCCCTGGAACGCAAACCTGAGGTACTTTCGGTGCGAAGGGCAAATGGGGATGTGCAGGTACGCATCCTGCATATCTAGTGCACAAAGCCATTGGCCCGGCCGAAGCAGGAGCAAAAGGGATTGAAGGGAGAGCATCCTGAACCTCTTGTATTCCACATACAGGTTCAGGGAGCTGAGATCGAGAATAGGTCTGAGATCTCCGGTTTTCTTTGGTAGAAGGGAGAACTGGGAATAGTACCCCATCCCGTAGAGGTGAGGGGGGATGGGCTCTACAGCCTGTTTCGCAAGGAGCCGAGATTTCTTCCCTGACCAAAGGAAGATGGTCCCTTGAGTAAGTCGACTGGGGACGTGGAAGTTTCTGAGAAACTCTATGGAGTACCCCTGCTATGATCTGAAGCACCCATGAACAGTTATCCTCTCCCAACCCAGAAGGTGGAGGAGAACCTCCTCCCATCGTTCCTCCGGGCACCCGGAGGCGTGGGAGAGGAAGGAGTCAGGTGGTGTGAGGCAGCGCCGCAGCTGGGGCACCCATTGCTTTTTGGGCGGGGGGGCCTGGCAGCCGTGGGGTCTGACGCTTAGTGGCCTGCCTTCCCTGAGGTTTCGCTTGGGGCCGGCTGCGTCTGCGAAAGGGACGGCGCTGTGGAGGATGAGGACGGTACATTGAATCAACGGATTTAAAGGCCGTCCCCTTCTCTGCAAATCAGTGATGATGTCCTTGACATCACCACCGAAAAACACAGAACCCCTGACAGGTGCTTCTTGGATGGCTGACTGCACCTCCGGGACCAGACCTGACACACGGAGCCATGTGTGACGCCGAAGACTTACGGCGAACGCAGAGCTCCGTCCTGCGGTGTCCACTACATCACAGGTCGTCCTCAGAATGTGACGACCGGCCGAACGAGCAGAACGGACCAGGTCGCCCAACTCCTGCTTGACTTGAGAGTCAGGCAAAGAGTCAATCTTGGATTCCGCCTGGGTAAGGACGGCTTTCTGGTAATCCCCCATATGTGCCACATAGTTCAGGGCCCTAATCCCCAGTGTGGAAGAAGTGTAGATCTTCCTTCCATACTGATCCAGAAGGCGAGATTTCTTATCCGGGGGAGACGAGCTCAAGTGTTTCGGGTGTGCTGACCGGCCATGAGCGGCGCTAATCACAACCGAGTCTGCACGGGGGTGAGAGTCTAAAATGTCTACACCCTCCGGAGCCTGGTATAACCTGTTCGACTTCCTGGGAAGTGGGGCTAAAGCAGATGGTTGCTTCCAAATAGTGGAAACAAGGCGGGCGTGAGGCTCGATCTAGGGTGGCACTAAGGTAGGAGTCGTAAGGGGCAAGTCCAGATGTTCGCCGAGTTTTACCCGTTGAGGATTTGGTTCTAAGGAATGCCACTGATGGACTTCCTGGATCTCCCTGAGCAACTCTGTGAAGGAAGGATCTTCCGGAGGAGACTTCAGAGGAGTCCTCGGCCGGGGCTTGGACGGAGAGCGTGGCTCGTCGTCTTTCTTGGAACATCCATCGGAAGCCTCCGAGGAGTCCGAGAGAGAAGGGGAGGAAGAATCTCAAGCAGAGTAAGACTCCCTAACTCGTCTAGGGGGAGGAACGGGTTCCTTGGGAGGGATCCCAGAACCGGAGGAGGAGAGGAGAGTGCCGCCTGGGGTGTACGGAGCCGGGGTGGCACTGTCGCCATAAGACGGTTTCTCGATTTCCTTGGTGAGCTGAGCCTTGGCCTCAGCCCACCAGGAGGCAAGAGTCTCCTGAAGATCCACCGCGCCTAGGGGCGTGGAGGAGGACGAGGGATAGTTGTATGGAGGAAATCCAGGGGGGTATCCGACCCGCTGCGGGTATACCGGAGTCGGGTACAGTGGCTGCCGGGTACCGCGGGCCAGGGAGTCGGCACTGGTACGGCGGCGCAGGATACTGCGGACCTGGGAAGACCGGCGTCGGATATGACGGTGGATACCCAGGCGCTGGAGGAGCTGCCGGAGTAGATGGCCCAGCCGGGTACTCCACGGGCGGATCCGCCGGGATAGGCCTGTGGGGCGGGGGGCCCGAAGGAAGATGAAAATCCGCCAGCATCAGATCCGGTTCTTCAGGAAGAGGATCGGACGGTAGCCCAGGGTCCCGAACCTCGTCCGGGGACGGAGGGGGAAAAATCCCCGGGGTCAGGCAGGGGGGACTGGGGCTCCCCTGATGGCAGCGAAGGCTGCGGGGAGCCTGGTACGACAGAAACAGCAGGGTCCACCGTAGGCTCCGAGGCTCCGGCGCACGCCGGAGGAGCCGACGTAGCTTATGGGTCGAATCCGTGGACGCCAGAGGAGCCGCGCCCGCTTCGGGGTCCTCGCTCGAGGCGGCCGAAGATGAGAAGACCCGTCCGAGGGAGACGCTGCTGTGTGCCGCCCGACGGGTCGAGCATCTTAGCGACCTTCTTCCGGGCGTACGCCGGAGGAGCCGACGCCTGGCTTAAGGGAGGTGCCCGCACCAGTAGGGCTACAGGCCTGTGGCGGTACTGGGGCTGGAGTCTCCTTAGCCCGGAGACGCCCGGCGGGCTCGAACGCGAATCCCAGTCAAGGGCCGACGCCCTCCAAAACCTGGAGGCTGCTGGCCGGGCTTATCTCGAGGATAAAATATTTTGCCCGCGATTCGCTCCAGAGTCGCGAGGAGGAGGCCTTCTCCCGGTGCCTTTCCTTGTCCCGCTTCTTATGCTCTTCAGGGAGGTCGACGCCGCCGGTTTTCAACTCCTTCTCCATCGCAGACATCTTCTTTTTGAGGAGATGGGCTTCGAGGGACTGCTGGCATCGTCTGCGGGTGGCCGCGCTGAATCGAAGGCAGTGTGGACACTTGTCGACCACGTGGTCGGGGCCTAAGCAGAAAAGGCAGGGGGAGTGATCATCTTTGTGAGGCAGTTGGGCGCCGCACGAGTCGCACTTATTCTTGGAAGGGGACGACATATACTGATGTTCACCTGACGAAAGAAGAATAAAATTCTATACTGAAAACTATTCGGAAAAACTGACGAAGTAACAGGTACTGAGCGATATTAACTTAACCGTGAGGCGCTGCATGAGCTGACGGCGGGAAAGAACTGGAAGGCGGGCGTCCGGGACCGCCCCTTTATACCGACGTCGTATGACGCCGGTCACCTGACGTGGGGGTGGTCCCCGCCAGGGACTGCTAGCTAGAAATTTTTCCCTGGGGTCCTGCCGCCAGCCGGCGTCAGTCCTATATGTAATTACCTACTGCAAGAGCCCTCTCGAAGTAAGATCTGATACTCCTAAGTCATCATACCATCTGTGATCCCATCAGACTTTCTTTATAGAGTAGTAACACGTATTGAAACTCAAAGCAAATTCAGTTGACACAAATGTCAAAATAAAAAAAAAAAGTCATTAATTTATCGAATTGTTTTCCCCAAACAATTATTACAATACAATAAAGCTTTTAACTCTATGCATCAATATATGCAGGAACATCACAGTCTGAAGCAAAACATACCCTCCTTTGCTATGTAGAGTTCTTTAAACTTGGCTCTCTTCTGGTTAAATTCATGTTCCAGTTGTTGCTTGTTGTGCAGAGCCTGTTCCAGTTCTACCACTCGCTGCTGGAGGGCTAGAGATGTGAAGCAAAACAGGGTATTTAACAGTTTGTTCAAAACTTGGTAAAACTTTGGTATTCATGGCCCACATTCCATTTCCTGTTATTGAAAATCAAGGCCCTTTAACAACCATTTCCAATACTTAAAAAATCCTGACTCCATAATACATCAACGAAGCCAACAGACAATTACAGAATCAGGAGTTTAATCAGCCACTACATTCAAATCTCACCACTAACTACAAGCATAAAATGTATGAAATACTGCAGCAGGCTTCTGAATCACATTATTACATCAAAAGAGACTCTACATTACCTTGCTGTTCAACATCCTATAGCAGCAGTGTTGTATTTAGTCCCCAAGATCCACAAGTGCATTGCTAACCCCCCATCCTATCTTGGCAGACACAGAGAGTTTAGCGGAGCCACTCAGTAACTTTGTGGACCAACATATTACGGTTATCTGTAGCTCATTTCTAGCATATCGGCAAGATACCACTGAAATTCTACATATATTACATAGAAACATAGACTTTGACGGCAGTATAGCGCAGTGGTTTAAGGCTCTGAGCTGCAAATCTGGTGACATCCAGCAGACCAGACCTGGGTTTGAATCCCACAGCTTCCACTTGCATACTGTGTGACCCTGAGCAAGTCACTTAACTTCCCTGTGCTCCCAGGTCGCTCCTGTAAAAAAAGCTTTCAGCTTAGTGTGCTACTCCTGGTTAAACAACTAAAATAAAAAATAAAAAAACAAAATAAAGATAAAGACCGCTTGGTCCACCTAGTCTGCCCATTTCCCTACCTACAGGATAAGCTGCTGATCCTAGTTAACCAACAGCCTATTTCTTCTTACCCCCCAACAAGAATTGCCTTATGTCTGTCCCATGCATTCTTGAATTCTCCCACAGTTTTAGACCACACAACCTCCTCAGAAAGGCTGTTCCATGCATCCACCACCCTCTCTGTGAAAAAATACTTCCTCACATTGCCCCTGAATCGCTCCCCTCATCTTCAAATTGTGTCCCCTTGTTCTTGCACATCTTCTTCTGAAAGGTGGCTGAACACACAGTCTGTGCTGTCATCTATGTCTCCCAGTCATCTCTCCTGCCCAATACGTGTCCTCTCTTCTCTCCTGCACAAGTCTTAAATCATTTTACTGACTAAAATTGTCCCCTCCACCCACTCCCACATTAGAGGCACAGTCTACATCAGGTGGACTGACTTGCTGTTCTTTGTTTCATGGCATAACACTTCTCCTGACCTGGCATAAACTTCTCCTTAAGCCCTACCATAGCTGACAGTCACCAGTATGTCTCCCCGGTCATCTCTCCCGCCCAGTACTTCTCCTCTCTTCTCTCCTGCACAAGTCTTGCATAAAACATTTTACTGACTAAATGACTAAAACAGTCTCCCCCCCCCCCGACCTGTCATGGTTAAGACAGTGGCACAATCTATATGGTGGTCTCCCGTGTGGACTTGGCTTTTCTTTGTCCTTTTTTCATGGCATGACATCTTGACTTGGTGTAACTGCTCCTAATGCCCTCCTGTCCATAACTTCTCCTTGCATATCTCTCCTGCACATTTCTTAAGTTCTGTTTGGTTCTTGATAACAGAAGAAGCCACTGTTGTCAGACTCTGGAATGAACAGAATGGGGTTAGAGCACTTGTTAGACATTTCTCCCCTCCTTCCCACCAAATTAGAAACCTGTTGGTGATGTGAGATAAGAGGAGAATGGGCTATTCGTTACTTGTAATGGCCACCCCCCCCCCTTTGTAAATGGGAAGGAAATATTTCTAGGGACATGGATATGTTGTTCAATCCACACTCCATCCCGGCCGGCTACAGACCGATCTTAATTCTCTTCCGATTGCCTAAGGCCCCAGAGAGAATTGTGTCAGATCAGCTTCTCTTTTACCTTGAACACTACAAATGACAATGTGCACAGCAGCATGTCTTTAGGAAACTC
This sequence comes from Neoceratodus forsteri, assembly GCA_016271365.2. Classification (NCBI taxonomy): domain Eukaryota; kingdom Metazoa; phylum Chordata; order Ceratodontiformes; family Ceratodontidae; genus Neoceratodus; species Neoceratodus forsteri. The sequence goes on from JADMNL010000030.1 coordinate 81,067,120, forward strand.
CACTACATGATTACAGCGCTGACAGAATATACAAACTACTTGAGCAAGGCTCCTGAAAATGGAAGCACGACCAGAGCCATATACATCGATCTAACAAATATAGAATTTGCTGGCAGATAAGGGCTGCTTGGCCCACCTAGTCTGCCCATTTCCCTATCTAATAGATAAGCTACAGATCCTAGTTAACCAACAACCTACTTCCTCCTACCCCCCACTAGAATTGCCTTATGTCTGTCCCATGCATTCTTGAATTCCCCCACTGTTATTGACTCTACTACCCTCCTCAGGGAGGTTGTTCCTTGTATCCACAACCCTCTCTGTGAAAAAATACTCAACAATTCTTTCCTTCAGAAGTGATTCCATCATTTCCCTACCACTGAGGTCAAACTCTGTCTTGCTCCCACTTTTGTGAACGGGAAATCACATCTGCACTCCTCCAGTCCTCAGGTACCACACCATCCTCCCATGATTTGTTAAAAAGGGTAGTTAGTGGTGTTACTAGTTCTACCTTTAGTTCTTTTAGAATTCTTGGGTGAATTCCATCGGGCCCCACTGCTTTGTCCACCTTCAGTTTTAATAGTTCTTTCAGGACTTTCTTCTGTGAATGGACTGGTATCGACCTCCATATCCAGACTGCTTCTATTCTTTGATTTAGGTACTTTCCCTTCCTCTTCTTTTGTGAATACTGAGCAGAAGTATTCATACAGTATCCCTGCTTTTTCATTGTCACCCTCTGCTCACCCTGCCTCCCCTTTATTAAGCCTCAATATCCCTCCCTTGGTCTTTCTTCACTCCCTAATATACCTATTAAATGTTTTATCCCCCTTCTTAATGGAGTTGGCTATCTTTTCCTCAGTTTGGGCCTTTGCTATTCTGACTGCATTCCCTGCTTCCTTCTGCTTTAACTGGTATTGTTCTCTGTCCTGCTCCTTCTGTGATTCCTTATACTTCCTGAATGCTACCTTTTTCTCCCTAACTTTCCCCGCCACCTCTTCGGAGAACCATCGTATTTTTTTCCTTCATTTTGTTTTGTTGATTTGCTTCACAAAAAGGCTTGCTGCCTCTGTGATGGCTGTTTTGATTTTCTCCATTGTTCCTCCACCATCCTTCTTGCCCGTTTGCTAGTGCTTTTCTGAGGCACTCTCTCATTTTCCCAAAGTCAGCCCTCCTAAAGTCCAACACTCTTGCTTTTGTATGGCTTGACTCTATGGCTGTGTTTACTGTGAACCACACTGTTTGGTGGTTGCTTGTCCCCAGATGGCTAATCACTTCTAAATCTGAGATCCTTTCTCTGTCCCCATTTGACAGTATCAGGTCTAAGATTGCTCCCTCCCGAGTGGGTTCCACCACTAGATGTCTGAGGCATGCCCCCGGAGGGCATCAAGAATAACCCTGCTCTTGAATATGGCTGCAGCAAAAGTGCTCCAGTTAACATCTGGCATAGTCAGGTCCCCCACTAACAATATCTCCCTTTTTTCTGCCATTCTAAGGTTGCCTTCTATTATTTCCTTGACCACTGCCTCCCCCTGAAATGGGGGTCTCCATACAACCCTCATGCAGATTGCGGTGCCATTTCCTGTCTCCAGGGTGACTCACAGTGCCTCCTCTATTCCCGGTTTATCCTTTAGTTCTGTTGTTTTGATCCCTTCCCTTATACAGAGAGCTACTCCTCCTCCTCCTCCTCTTTTACCCTCCCTGTCCCTCCTGTAGCTTGTGTACCCTGGTATGTTGACATCCCAGTCATGGTTCTCTGTGAACCATGTTTCTGTGACTGCCACGATATCCAGATGTCCCTCTTCCATCAAGGCCACTAGTTCAGGGAGCTTGTTATACAGACTACGGGCACTGGTACTCATCACCCTCGATTTTTTGATGGCCTTACCCCTTTTCACCCTATCCCTGTCCTTACTGCCTTTCTTGGCATTTACCCCTGTCCTGCTACTTATTGTCTTCTCTACCCTGGTGTTTACCTCTCTAACTACTATGTCTTCTGGGGGAAGGCTGGGTTTTCTCTGCTCCTTTTCAGTGCCTTCCCCCCTTGGCTAGTTTAAATACTTGTCAATGAAGCATTTAAACCTATCACCTAGGATCCTGGTTCCCCACCCGGACAGATACAGACCATCATGGCAATATAGGCCTGTAGCCCTCCGGGTGGACCCCCAGTCCCCAATTAAGCCAAAACCCTGAGCTCCGCACCAGTTTTTCAACCATTCACTGAATCCCATGGTGTGGAGTACCCTAGCATCACCCTTGCCATAGACAGGCAGCACCTCCAACAAGTTTACCGTATGTGCTACTTGTCTAAGGCCCCTCCTCAACTCTTCAAACTTCTCTTGCACTGCTCTGATCCCACTCCTAGCCAGGTCATTTGTCCCTAGGTAGGCAATGACGTCTAGCTCCCTCCCTCATGCAGCTGGTCCCACGATCCTGAGAATTTTCTCCCTGTTCCTCCAAGCCGTGGCACCAGGCAGGCACTTTACCTTCCTCTCCTCTTCCTCCCACTAATGACTGAATCCACCAAGAGTTGTTTCCTTCCCCTGTGGAGTCCCATGCCACCCTCCTGTGGGTCTCCTTTGTGGAGGTTCCCAGCATCCTCCTTGGTCTCCACTGCAGGTGCCTCCATAGAGGAACCACTCTCCGCCAGAACAGCGTATGAATTGTGGAAATTGGCAACCTCTGAGGCAGTGGCGGTGGTCCTGGTGGTCCCTGGGTGGGAGAGGCAGTCCCCTGAATCCTGGCCAACTCAGCCTGGAGATAAGCAACCTCCTTCTTCAGCCCAGAGAGGTGCCTGCAGATGGGACAACGCTGCATCCTCCAGAACGTCTCCCAGAAGACTGCTGCTCCACAGCCACTGCACTGCACCACTCCCATCATATCTTATTTGCGGCTACTTAACTGTTGTTTTGTATACTTACTCCTTCCTCTCTATGCATTTATTTTTTTTTATTTTTATATAAATTTTTTTTCCCGTACTTTCCTACTGCCTCCGTGCCCTTAAAGCTCCTAATCTTCCTGCTCTGTGACAGGAAGTTCCTATTTTCCTCAGCAGTCTCCTTCTTATTTGCTCAGAGTCAGACCTCCAGCAGCTAGACCTCATCAATCACAAGTTCCTGATTAGTGAGCTCTGTGGTATCAGCCTGTCCAGGGACTCAGTAGCCTGGTTCCAAAGCTACCCATCTAAATGAATACAGCATCTGAAAATTGATGGCTCCTTGTCTGACAGCCAGAATGTATCCATAAGTGTGCCATAAGTCTCCAGTCTAGCTCCTCTCCTTCAGCCTCTTCATTTTTCTTTTCATAGAGGTTTGGGGCAGTGGTCATATGGTGAGATGGGAGCAGGGGCAGGCAGAGCGTCACAAAGCTGGAACCTTCCCTTTCCCATTTTTGTCCCTCTTCCCCATGCTGGGGTGCACACGTGTGGAGGCACACGCACACCCCGGAGTCCTAAAGTCCTCCCTTCCACTGCCCTCCTAGACCCGCACTACTGCCTGGCCTCCACCAGGTGGCAGTCATTAGGCAGAGTGTGCAGGTCCCCCTGGGAAGGAGAGCAGCCATTGGGCACTTAATCCTTTCCCTCCCCAACCGATCCCCAGCAACCCATGTTCATGACTGAACATGGGTTGCCGGTGTGGCAGAGGTAAAAGATGTTTATACGCCTCAGCCCCCTACGCCACTGGGCCAGTTCTCGCCCTCTTCATTAACCAACTGCCTGCAGGTCAGCTAATGTTCTCCTATACACAGATGACGCGGTCATCTACACTAAATGCAACGACCCTGGCATCCTCACCTCTGGCCTACAAGGTTACTCTGAGGCCTTAGAAAACTGGTTCTTCATTATTAAACGTGTCATCACTTACAAAAAAAAAACAACAACAAAAAGCAACATGCTTTTCACTAGCCCATGGATGAAGAGTAAGGACCTCCTCTACACATCCTCAATAATAAAGGTCAGAAAAACTGGAACAGATGGAAACGTTTAAATATCTCAAGAGTGGTGCCGGATGACGCTTCATCCCTTGCCCCCATGTTAATAACCTGGTGTCATCTGTAAACAGAAGGATGGGTGTCCTTTTCAGAAATCAGAGCAACCTTACAAGTGACACCAGGCGACTGGTAATGTCTAGTTCCATCCTGTCCCTAGGTGACTGGCCTACCAATATTCACAGCAGTCTTTGACTCGGTACTAAGCAGGGTTAAGGTGGCCTGCAATAACGCCGGTCACTTTGTTTTAGGGGCTGACAAGTGCCCCCATAACTGTAGTCCATATGCACAAACAAACTGGCTACTTTTAACTCGTAGAATTAGGCCACAAACATGTATACTAGCAAAGAAAGCACTGCTGGGCCCAACACCCCTTGCTCTGAAAACTGTTTCAGCCCCGCTGTAAATCAATACAATACAAGGAGTATGGCCAGGAGCGTCTTTGAACTACCTCTCCACAGAACTCAGCTGGGTAAACCCTTCTTTGCTGTTAGGGCTGAAGACTGGTTAAATGAACTACCTGAATCCATGCTGAACCTCCCCAGGATTGACCAATTCATTCAAAAGATCCCGAAGGAATGTGCTAGCAACTCAGTGCAGCTGCACTAGTTAGTGAGCTAGCTCTATCACTCTTCATTTATACCTGCTGTCTCCGCATGTAGCTCGCTGCCTTGGACCTGTCCTATTTTAATCTGAATGATTTTCAATATTATGTGCGTTTATTGACCGACTGACAAACATTTCCTTTGGAATTTGCCTTGATTGTTTGGTCCTTGTTTTTTATGTAATAGTGTAATCTGACATGGAACCTTTATAAAAGAGCACATGTGCCCAAAGTTATTGTCTGAATCTTCTAATAAATAAAATTTAACAAGTGTCGTGGGGTACAACTTGCATCGAAGGTGCTAAATAAAACCAAATTCTTTTCCCTACCCTACTTTGTGGCTTTCACGGGGAAGGTAAACAGGCGAATGAAACTGTTTTCATTTCTTACTTCATGGTGGTTAATTACGGTACAGCAGGCAAGCTACAGGAAGAACACGGACATACACATCCTGTTCTCCCAGTTAATGGGAAATGTGAGGAGTACTAATAGGCAAAAAGTTGGTGCAACAACTCTGCTTACTGGTGCATTTATCATGTTGCATCAACTCTTCGCTAACAGTGTGTGCCTTCCAGCATCTAAGGGTGTGTGGTTATGGCACAATCCTCTGGCACTACAGTGCTTTACTGTTCGTATAAAATGGTCTATTCCAAAGAAAAAAAACAAAACAACCATATCAGAGTGCTCTTTAATATTCTTCCACAGGAAAAAAAATAGTTCTTATTGAAACTATCTGTAGAAGGGGAGACCTATACATTTTGGGAATCTTTTGTGAAAACAAATACTTGTGTAATAATTTGGTACACATTTTTGTACAACTGAGTAAAGAGGTCAAAGTGCCTCTAGAACAACCATGTAAAGTCCCAGCCAGGGATGCACAAATGCAGTCCTCCTTGGAACAGCTGAGCTAAAAGTGCAGCCGATGAGTTCTGGACTACTTCTGAAGACAGAATATTTATACAATCCATTATGGAGAGCCTTTATTTTGCTGTCACTTGTTCTTCCCTACTAAGAATATCTGCATGTAAACTGGACTTCAAACCCTTAGATTTTATCTGCTGTGGTTGCTTATTGCCCAACCAAAGTCATAAAGTGTCAGTATGGTCAATGTGACAGTATGGTTTACCTGGTAGCACTAGTGCGTCAGGACCAGAAGATCATGGGTTCTAGTCCCACACCAGGATTGGAGTCCTGGTAGGAGTGACACTTTTCCTTTCACTTCTACAATTAGATTTTCAAAATTGCTTCACAGTGGCTTATTAACTGCATGGAGAGAAAGAAATAGGAAGCAATTTGAGTCTTGAGAGACTGGCTAGTTGCTGTTTCGCAACACCATGAAAGGAATGTGTGTGTCTCAAGGGAAAACTCAGGACGCTTAATGACTTGAGGATCCTATGGCTCAAATGGTTAAGACCATGCCATGGAGTGGCAAGGTCCCTGGGTTCGAGTCCCGGTACGAGTCACACTTTTCATTTTTACAGCTGGATTATCATAAATGCTGGCACACGAGTGCATTACTAGGGGGATGCTGTACTGATGGGGTGTGCTGTCCTTCGGATAAGACATTAAACCAAGTTACTGTCTGCCTTTTCCAGTAGTTGTTCAGGTGGACTTCTTGAAAAGAGAACAGGAATTTTTCCTTTGTGTCCTGCCCAAATTTCCTCCAGTCACTAACACACCACACGCACCTCAATCTGGTTTATCATCAACTGGTTTACATCTCTATCAGAAAGGCACTAACCAAGTATTGCTGGTAACAGCAGAGTAACGGCACAGTCAGGGACACACTAATGAGGTCTTACTGGGAGCAGCTGAGTAAAGGTTCGGTCAAGGAAGCATTAATGAGGTCAAACTGGCAGGAGCTGAGTAAAGATTTAGTCAGGGACACACTAGTGAAGTGCCACTGGGAGCAGCTGAGTAATGGCACGGTCAGGGACACACTAATGACGTGCCACTGGGAGCAGCTGAGTAATGGCACGGTCAGGGACACACTAATGACGTGCCACTGGGAGCAGCTGAGCAACCGTTCGGTCAGGGAGGCACTAATGAAGTGCCACTGAGAGCAGCTGAGTAAAGGTTCAGTCAGGGAGGCACTAATGAAGTGCCACTGGGAGCAACTGAGTAAAGGTTTGATCAGGGAGGCACTAATGAAGTGCCACTGGGAGCAGCTGAGGAACTGTTTAGTCAGGGAGGCACTAATGAAATGCCACTGGGAGCAGCTAAGTAAAGGTTCGGTTAGGGAGGCACTAATGAAGTGCCACTGGGAGCAGATGAGTAAAGGTTTGGTCAGGGAGGCACTAATGAAGTGCCACTGGGAGCAGCTGAGGAACTGTTCAGTCAGGGAGGCACTAATGAAGTGCCACTGGGAGCAGCTAAGTAAAGGTTCAGTCAGGGAGGCACTAATGAAGTGCCACTGGGTGCAGCTGAGTAAAAGTTTGGTCAGGGAGGCACTAATGAAGTGCCACTGGGAGCAGTTAAGTAAAGGTTTGGTGAGGCAGGCACTAATGAAGTGCCACTGGGAGCAGCTGAGGAACTGTTCAGTTAGGGAGGCACTAATGAAGTGCCACTGGGAGCAGCTAAGTAAAGGTTTGGTCAGGCAGGCACTAATGAAGTGCCACTGGGAGCAGCTGAGTACAAGTTTGGTCAGGGTGGCACTATTGAAGTGCCACTGGGAGCGGCTGAGGAACTGTTCAGTCAGGCAGGCACTAATGAAGTGCCACTAGGAGCAGCTGAGCAACTGTTTGGTCAGGGACGTACTAATGAAGTGCCACTGAGAGTAGCTGAGCAATGGTTTGGTCAGGGAGGCACCAATGAATTGCTACTAGGAGCAGCTGAGTAATGCTTCAGTCCAGGGGGCACTAATGAAGTGCCACTGGGAGCAGCTGAGTGAAGCTTCAGTCCAGGGGGCACTAATGAAGTGCTAATGGGAGCAGCTGAGCAAAGCTTCGGTCAGGGAGGCACTAATGAAGTGTCACTGGGAGCAGCTGAGTAAAGGTTTAGTCAGGGACACACTAACGAAGTGCCACTGGGAGCAGCTGAGCAGCAGTTTGGCCAGGGAGGCACTAATGAAGTGCCACTGGAAGCACTTGAGCAACAGTTCGGTCACGGAGACACTAACAAAGTGCCACTGGGAGCAGCTGAGCAAAGCTTCAGTCAGGAAGGCACTAATGAAGTGCCACTGAGAGCGGTTGAGCAAAGTTGTGCGTCAGAGACGCACTAACGAAGTGCCACTGGGAGTAGCTGAGCAATGGTTCAGTCAGGGAGGCACCAATGAAGTGCTACTAGGAGCAGCTGAGTAAAGCTTCAGTCCAGGGGGCACTAATGAAGTGCCACTGGGAGCAGCTGAGTGAAGCTTCAGTCCAGAGGGTACTAATGAAGTGCTAATGGGAGCAGCTGAGCAAAGCTTTGGTCAGGGAGGCACTAGTGAAGTGCCACTGGGAGTAGCTGAGGAAAGGTTTAGTCAGGGACACACTAATGAAGTGCCACTGGGAGCAGCTGAGTAAAGGTTTAGTCAGGGACACACTAATGAAGTGCCACTGGGAGCAGCTGAGCAGCAGTTTGGTCAGGGAGGCATTAATGAAGTGCCACTGGAAGCACTTGAGCAACAGTTCGGTCATGGAGGCACTAACAAAGTGCCACTGGGAGCAGCTGAGCAAAGCTTCAGTCAGGAAGGCACTAATGAAGTGCCACTGAGAGCAGCTGAGCAAAGGTTTGCGTCAGGGACGCACTAATGAAGTGCCATTGGGAGCAGCTGAGTAAAGGTTCGGTCAGGGATGCACTAATGAAGTACCACTGGGAGCAGGGGGGGTAAAGGTTTGGTCAGGGATGCACTAATGAAGTGCCACTGGGAGCAGCCGAGTAAAGTTTCAGTCAGGGACATGCTAATGAAGTGCCACTGGGAGCAGATGGGTAAACCCTAATGACTAAGGGAGGCCCTCCAAGGAAACCCTTACGTGCAAGAATTTCTTTTTACCCCAGTGTGGGGTGTCTGCTAGATGGGAAATACGTTCCATCTCTGCCTATGTCCTTTTAGAAGTGTTTTGAATGCAGCGTGGTGTGCTGGTGTCCTGATTTGCATGTCTCTGATTAGTGTGTTTTTTCCTCCCATAGAGCACAGCAGTCTTAGCGCAGCCTGTTTTGTTTGTCTGACTAGTCAAGGACACACTAATGAAGTGCTGCTGGGAGTAGCTGTGTACAGGCAGGATCAGGGCCACACTAATGTCGTAATATTGAAAGCAGCTGAGTTAAGGCCCAGTCAGCACTGACTAATGAAGTGCTGCTGGGAGTAGCTGTGTACAGGCAGGATCAGGGCCACACTAATGTCGTAATATTGAAAGCAGCTGAGTTAAGGCCCAGTCAGCACTGACCACTGAAGTGCTGCTGACAGCAACTTAGTAAAGTTCTGGCCAGCGGTCCATTATGGGTGCAGTTGCAACTCCTCTAGAAAACGTCACACTCGCTTCTCTTGCCACTGCTAAACTAACTCAAACACTCCTCCCCAACCCGTCACCACCAGGAGCACCTACTGTTTTATCCGATTTTCCCAAGGAACTGAAGGAGCAGAGGAGTGGTTTAAAGTATAATGTGAGTGCTATGTTGATCCACTGGTGGCATGTGAATATGCTTTCTAACTCTAAATGTGGCTGTGGTGTTTACATAGCTTTTTAATGGCGAGTCAGCTCTCTGTATTTATCAGGACGCATCTGGAATCGAGCTTTTACCAGCTCAGTACGTCTTTCCTCGTAAAACTTTTGAAATAAAGAATGAATGAATGAATGAATAAATAAATAAATAAAATTTAGCTCATTTTATAAACAGAAATATCTCAAAATCCCTTAACGGTGACAGAAACCAGTTTTTTGCACTGTTAGATGCCCTGCCATTTCCTTTTAGTGTGTATGTTTTGAACATTTTTTGTTAAATGAATATAGTGATTTTTTTTTTTTGACACTGTAACTACTTTGAATCATTTTCTCTTCAGCATTTGCTGTTATCCCTTTTTACATTATCTGAACATTCTATGATATTAGTAACACCATTCCAGACCATTCAGATGAATAGCATGAAATGGTGCAATTGATATCACGGAATATCTTAGAAATGTGAAAAGAAGGCGCAGTAGCTGGTGAGGAGAGTGGAAGCTAGATTATTTAGCAAAAATTGGTCAAAGCATAGTTAACTGTCCTTCAGTTTTTCTTTTCATACCAGTTATGTATTCTGATAATCAGAATACATAACTGGTATGAAAAGGAAAACTGAAGGGCAGTTAACTATGCAAAAAAAACATTTCAATTACCTACAGACGCTGACGCCAAATTAAACACTGGAAAACAAATTATACACAATTCAGCTTACAGTTCACATGTTTTATATTTCTCTTACCTTCATTCTTTATTAGCCTGCCATGCACTTTGGACTAGATCTGCTGCTGCTCGTCTACACACGAGGTCATAATCATCTGCTTGTAAATCAGGATCCTTTCCACAGCAACAGAAAGGGGGGAGCAAGAACAACTGCCTAAGCCGTGAACCCTGCACAACGAGCAGACTAGATAGACCAGGGGGTCTAATTCTTCTGGCTAATTTGTATGTTCATATTGACTATAATGCCACAAGCAAAGGATTAGGACTTCATTTGTCAACAAAAAGCAGCCACAAATGAAGTCCACGGAGCAGGATTATGTTTTAATGCAGTTTTCCTTCACACCGGAGAATGAAGGGGATGAAAAAAGGGACTACATAAGTGCTGAAATGTGCATTATACTTAAGTTGTCCTTTTGGTTTTAGAGGCTCTTTAACGTCATGTAAAATAATACATGGTAATTAGTATGCAGCATTTTCTTTTATTTATTGATTTATTTATGTTAACACAGCTGAGGTGGGCGATGCCACTTAAATCCTGACAGTGAAGCTTTAGTGGTTTGTGGTTTCACCAGGCATCACACACAGAGGACATTCATATAAATAAAAAAAAAAGCATCACAGACTCCATATATATATATATGTGTATATAACTGCTCATTTTAAAAGCGGCAGTTTTCTCTGCTGTGAAGAAATAACGAAAGTCGTTTTCCACTAAGCTGATCAGTTGCATAGGTTTATTGTTCCATTTTACACACGTGCGATGTCACATTCAGAGAATTACACACCAATTTCACTGTGATCACGCTCATGTACACACACCGATTTCAGTGTGATATCACACACATGTATAATGGAAAATTACACTCACTGATTTGAGTGCGTAATCAGGGCTAACCAGTTTATTGTGTAAGCAATAAGACATGAGAGGGTGTACATTGTTGGGGAAACCTGCACGACCAGGGGGCACAGTGAGGCCCAAAGTCTCGGGCAGAGGGCCTTACAGCCCTTGAATGTGCAGGCAACCCCTAACACCACACATCCTGGAGTGTCTTACTGCACTTAAGTCTTTTTGACAGGTTTTAAAAAAAAAATGTTTTAAAACATCTTTCGTAAGTCTATTTTGTAAACAGTTCTTCGACTTAGACCAGTTGCTGGCCCAAAAAAAAAAAAAGAAAAAGTAGGGCGGTAACAAGTCTTTTTTTTTTCCAGATGGCAGTGTTGGGACATAAACGTATGGCACTGGAATGCCATCAGCCAATCAGGTTCAAGTATTTCTCCAAGCCATTCTCTAATGTCACATTACTCACTGGTAACCATTTTTATAAACATTATTTATATGTTCTCTGCTCTCCCAAAGTACACAGCACCTAAAGTTGTGTGCTGAATGTTTGATCTCACATATTGCTGTTACTTGACAGGATTGATATGTGAAGGTCCGCATTGCCACAGGGCCTCCTCAAAAACAAACTACCTGTGTGCCCAAGGAGTTACTCTGTCTAAATATCCTTAATAAATAAAGGTGGCGGTTAGGTGCCTTTCCTTTGTTAAAGGCCATGCTGTCAGGCTTAATAAGCAGCAGTAAAGGAATGACCTGTTTACGGTTCAGGAAATCTTCCTGACCTTCACAGCAGCCAGACTTTTGTGACGTAGGGTTTAAGTTGCAAAAGGACAAATGTTGTCTGCAGCCTACCTACTAAGTGTTGCTATTTTGCAGTGTTTACACTTTTAATGACAGCTGTAGGTAGTAAATAGCACAGAAACAGCTTCACTGATTACACAGTGGATGTGCATCTCGGCTTTACTGCAGCTGTTGATCATACTTTCAGAAGGCATTTCTAAAATGCACTGACACGCTTTACCAAGGCTGCCCCTTAGAGTTTTATACAGACATAAACTCTTGGCTGCCATGATAATGATTAACTGTTTATTGCCATTATAGTCTTGTTGTTTGGCTTTGAAGCACCTTTTTACTATCTGCTCTATGCCAATAATGGAGATCCCCATTAAAATGTAAACTGCATTTCCCTAACTCAGTGGTGCAGAGGAAGGTAGAGGGCTGTGCCATCCTGTGGGAGACACGGGTTCAAAGACTGAGCTTCATTTCAACACTATGTCAGTGGAAGGCACTGTGACTTGGGGGGCAGGGAGAGAGAGTTGGGTGGTGGTCACTGCATCATCACCTCCTACAGCACCTGATTTGTTTTGTTTATTTAAAATATGAACAAGTCCATGGCCAAAGACCTGCTTTCATGGACGACCACAACAACAGATTTCATGGCACTACAAACAGTATCCAGTGCATCCCCTTACCAAAGCCACTTAAATGAGCCTGCTAATCACTCTGAAGTATTCTAATGTTCTTACTCACTCTCTTTCTTCATTCCATGACTTTAAAAGGGGTTCTTTGCTTCATAAATCAGCCGAGCTGTGACTAAGCCTGACCACCAACAACAAGGTGACCCACACATAGGTCAGATACTCGCTCTTAATTTCAACATGCCAATATGAGCTGTGATCTCACTGCTCATGTAAAGGCCACCTTTTGGCATCTTTTTTTTTTCATTATATAGAGTGCTTTCCCATCATGAGCTCCCCGATGGCCACTGGGAAGCATGCTAAATAGAGGAGGGCCACTACACGCCGTCAGCCAGGGTCTGCCCACAGGATGTAGCACTAACAAGGGACTCTAAACAGCGGTCAGTGCTGGGGCCACTCCTGTTCAATGCCTATGTCTCAGACATCAGGAAGGGGATCAGGAGTGAGATGAGTCTCTTTGTAGAGGACTCAAAGCTGGGTGCAGTGGTGGATGAGGAGGAGGGAAGGGTGGCCTTGCAGGAGGACCTGGAGGCTCTGGAAAGGTGGTCGGGAAAATGGAAATTAAAATTCATTGCAGGGAAGTGCAAGGTTCTGCACTTTGGAATAAGAAATCCAGGCCAGGGGTATACTCTGGGAGGAGTCACGATTCAAGTCAAGGAGGGTGAGAGGGACCTTGGGGTAGTGGCAGATGTCAAAATGAACAACTCAGAGACCTGTAGGATGGCAGCGGCAAGGACAAATACGATGCTGGAATGCATCACCAGGGGGAATATCTCCAGAGGGGCGGAAGTGATACTTCCACTGTACAACTGCTTGGTCAGGCCACACCTTGAGTACTGTGTGCAGTTTTGGAGACCACATTTAAAGAGGGGCATTACTGTCCTAGAGAGGGTCCAAAGGAGGGCAACCAAAATGATCTGGGGCCTGGGGGACAGGACCTATGAGGAGAGGCTCAAGGAGCTCGACATGTACACCCTGGAGGAGAGGAAGGACGGGGGGCCATGATAGAGGTCTTTAAGTACATGAAAGGGATCAATAAAGTAAGGGAGGCCCAATCAGGGTGCTCCAAAGGAAGGAGGGTGGGGCAATGAGAGGTCACGGGTGTAAGATGGAAAGGAGCAGGCTCAGAGGGGAGAGGAGGAGACGTTATTTCACTGAAAGGGTGGTGGAGCCATGGAATGCACTGCCCAGGGAGCTGGTAGAGGTGGAGACTGTGGATGGGTTTAAGAGGGGATGGGACAGGTACAGGGGGAGGGTAAATCTGATCAGGCCCAATACAGGTGGAACATCTGGAAATGGGGACAGTATAACCCAAGGTTGGGGGGCACCAAAATCGGACCTCAGTGCAGGTGCTGAAAATCGAGCAGACTCGAGAGACTGTTAGGCCTGTTCTACTGGTGTTTTAGTATGTTAGCATGTAAGTTTGGTGGGGGCTTTAGAGGTTGTCCCCCTCCCCCTTCAGATGGGTCCAGCTGTTCCTGACTTCCCTGCGACCCATCCAGATGCCACAAAAAAAAAGTGGGGAGTGCACAATGCCCAGGCTGCTGACTGTAACCAGACTGGGGCATTGCTCCATCCATTGTTCCTGGCACTCTTGGTCCACTTCTCCAGGGCTGCTTCTGCTGTCCTTGCTGGGAGTCGAATCCTGAGAGGCCTCCCGGATCCCCCCTTGTCCTGAACTGCTGCCAATGTCCTCGCTGGGGTAGAATCTTGAGTGGCCTCCCCGGTCCCCTTCTTCTGAGCTGCTGCCAATGTCCTCGCTGGGGTAGAATCCTGAGGGGCATCCCTTGAGCAGCTCCTACAAAACAAGCCTGCAACTGAAAGGACCAGCCATTGGAGGCAATTCAGGTAGAGCTTCTGGTGAGGTCCTTTTTAAATTTTCTATTTTGCACAATACAAGTACATGTGCCCTTTATTTGGAGTAACAGCCATGGATGATGATGTGTATGTCCAGGCTTGAAAATAAGGGTGTATATACTATTTTTGCACTATATCTACCCGATTTGCACACTGAAATCTTTGACAAACAGAAGTGCAGCAGGGTTTCGCTGCAGTCATGAAGAAGAGTGCCTATGTGAGCTGGTGTGAGATTGGTGCTGCAGTGCTGAAGAGCACACACAACTACAGGGCGGCAGGCTGGCAGCTCCTTCACCTGCCGCTGAGAGATCCATCTGCTCAGTGGAGGAGTGGTCCCAACTCTCCCCTCACACCGGCCAGGCCCAACAGTCAGATGTAGCTTCTGCTGCAAGATCAGGGTCAATTTGCAGGAACAACCACTGGTGACTCCTCCTCCGATTAGCGGTTCCAGAAGCAGGCAACGTCATTCCCTCCACAAGATCTGTGCCTTCTGCTGGCACCAATGATATGGAAGAGGTGCGTCAGTGAAACCAGCAGCAGTGCTCATGGCCACTGCCAGTGGGCACACAGCTGGAGGCATCAAGGAGTAAGATGACCGGGGTGCAGGGGGAGAGTAATAAGAAAAATTCTCCAAAACTACACCATCTGCGGAACTAAGCAAGTCCCTGACCTATATCCTGCAAGGCAGGAGACTAGGTGGAGAGGAATCTACGGTAGCCTGGCCTCTCTAGGACACCACACGTAGGGTATCTTAATAACTGTAGAAGTCTCCTGCCTTTCCGCAGCAAGGTAACAGCTACATGCTCGTAGAAGTGACCGATGTACCCTGCCATGCAAAGGTTAACTTTAATGAGTTGTAATGAACATATGGGGGGGTGAGGAGTTAAGCATAATGGCAGTTTTCCTTTAAAGTGATTTTGTCATGTTTGCCATAGCAAATGGGAGTAGTAACCTGTAGGAGTTATGAATCAATCTCCTACCATTCAAACAGCCAAAAAGTGCTGTTTTCCATGAAAAAAAATGCTTTTATTTTTGTGCTCAGCTTCATTTGCATAACCCTGACACTTTTTTTCTCAGTGCTGCAACCCCCAACCGTGACATCATGCAAGGGAAACAAAGTTTTTAAGCACTGTGTTGAAACAGAGACCTCTGTTGATCAGTCTTGGTATTGCAGACATCCTTTGTCTTTCACAATTTTGGACTCGTAGCAGAAGCTGGACACCAAGGAAAAAGAAAAGTAGTCTGACACATAACATACACTCCTGAACTACTTATTAGTAAGTAAATACTTTATTTGATCGGTCATAGACCATTACAATTAGAAACAAAGATAAAGTCACACTCAACATACATAGAATACACTCAGAAATAAATACATCAGGTAAAACTTAAGGCAGCCATTGTGATAAAATCTTCAACCCCCAGTACAAAAGTGCAAGTAGTACAATATATAAATACAATTATCAAAACTGGCAAAACCGCGAGTAATAAAATGGCATTTTTCTGGTTCATTTAGTTTTACAGGCATCTAGGGTCAATTAGTTAGACATATTTCATCCTAATTCTTATAATGGCCTCAAGGTATCCTACCAGTTTATGTATTATATGTTTGTCACTCGAAGTAAAAAGTATATTTAACAACAAGGTCTGATCAGATGTTGCAATTTCCATCAGTAGTGGTTTTAACTATCTCTCTCTCTCTGGGTTTGTTATACCAGGGACATATAAGGAGAACGTGGAAGAGGTCCTCCACATTCTCATCAGTGCAGGGACAACAGACAGACAGAACTGCAATCTATCTCTTTACTATGTCTGACAGGCAAGACTCTACTGGGAAATAATTCCAGTCTGAACTTCGTGAAAAGCGGTCTATGTTTTGGGTTAGTTAAGACATCTAAATAATCTCTGTAATAAAATGAGACATCATTCTGCCTGATCCAGGGTGCTATTTTGAGATTTGTAATGGCCTCCAAATCTAACCTTTTAAAGTAGTTGATGATTTTTTTGGAAACCTATGATTTGTATTTGAGGCTGATTTGAGATCTTTTTTATCCAAATAGCCCCTCAAAAAAGACAGTCCAACTTTTTCTAAGACTGTATACAAACCAGACAGCCATTTTGATGTCTTATAGCCAATTCCATCCCAGGCACATTTTTTTTTTTTTAATGCAAGCGCTTGCAATCTGTTCTGATCTAACGTAAGTAACTTTAACCAATCGTTCACAATTCTAATTTGGGCATATGCTGACAGTCTCACTAAATCAACTACATCCCACCCCACCAGTCGCTCCATTACCGCCTGAGCCTGCCAATGAACCTCCATCCAGTGGCGGCGGGACTATGAACAGGTGACCGGAGAGGAAAGCCAGTGTTCCAACATGCTCCCACCCCCTCCCCTGCACTCAGCACTCCATCGACCTAAGGCCACTCCTCAAACCCCAGTCGGGCGTAGCACAAGGTAAGGTATCAAAGCACCCTAGCACCACCGAGCCAGCTGAGTAATGAACATTTAAGTCAACGTTATAATTTACCAGAATTCCTTGTTGCTGTATGTAAACATTGACAGTTCCTATGCATGACATCATTTTTGGGGTGGGGTGGCCGCACATAGAAAGCTGGAGGGTAGAAACAAAACATACAAAAAAATGACTGTTTTGTAAAAATCTGTCAAATTGCAGATTCAATATCTGAAGCATGAATGGCAATGGTATACTATGCGAAACAGGCATTTGCGGAATGTGACTAAATCACTTTAAGGGACTGGCAAAAAGGAACTCTCTCCCCCTTGCCCCCTTCCCGAACATCTATCACTCTGGCCTTCTAATACTGAAAATCAATGAAATATTTATTATGAAAAGCAATGTACAGTGATGTGATACTAGCCTACACAATTGCTAGGGACTGACAAAAAGAGCTTCCGCAACAATCCACTCCTTCCCTGCATCTGAGGCTACTAATCCTGAGACTAGCTTTCATGGAGCAGGTCATCAAATATTGTCTTTTATATGCACGGACTGTACTACAACTGTGCCCTGAAGGGAAACATTAGTATACAAGGGATGGCATAGTTTGAAAGCCCATGAAAAACTCTTTCAAATGAGGTACTTGGCTCATCTGTAGCTGGAAGCACTCTGGAGATATAGATGACGGGGCCCGTTCAAAATTAATGCTGCACTGAGGCCATTTGTAGAACATGCAAGCTGCGCTTGACTCGGTTTAAGTACAGCTTGTTCCTTGTTGACATTACGATCTCAATGACATCACAATGTTCTAAAAATGGCTGCAATATAGTATTAATGTTGAACAGATTCAGTTGTCTGCATCTTTGGATTGCTTCCAGCTACAGCTAAGCCCAATGCCTAATTTGAAATAACTTTTTATTAGTTTTAAACTATGACAGCCACTGGATATGAATGTGTCGAATTTTCTAAATGAAATTTACAGACGGGGGTAACGCCTTTTTAATACATTCGCCCATTACTTTATATTGCCATAGTCCCTTAAGCCCAAAAATACATTTTTCATTAAGTCCACTTCTGGAGGGAAGGGATAAAAAATTGTGCTGAACAGATGACCAGCCAATCCCTTCCACTTCCTGGTCTACTGGCCCTGTGCTTAGATGTGTTGTGACATCTAACCTGGGAGACCGCGAGCGCTCACCCTATGGAAGTCTATGGAGGACATTTTCAGAACTTTTTTTTTACATATTAAAGCAACTTTTGATATGAATGAAAGCCATCGCTCAACTAATAGGGCCCTGAAGGAGGAAGAAGAAAAAACAAATGCATATGTGGAGTCAGCACAGGGCAGCAATATGACGAGACAGGTGTCCATAGTCAGGAGTCACCCCCCCCTTCCCACCCACAGCTGGCGTAAGGTCTTCTTGGAGGGTGTCATCACAGTGCAGCAGTATGGCAACAGGCATCAGTAGCAGAGTGTCACCATTCTACACCCAGCTGGATTGTCCACAGAGAGGAAATATGTAGAGGATGGACCAACCCGTTGGCACAGCATGAGAGCAAACATACAGGCATACAAAAACAGGACAGAAAGACACCTTATGTCCATCAGATTCTTTCCCCAGCCTAGACAGAGGGCATTCCATTTCATTCTTTTTTCCTCTGGATACTTTTCTAGGCTTTAAAGACATGAACTGTTTTAGATGCTGAAGCCTATTTTACTAATTAATAACTTTTCTTATAAAATAATATTTTCAGATATTCTTTATAAATTTTCTCACTTAATTGCCGAATTATGTCATCTTGTTAGACTCTAACATAATCAATAACACATGACCAGTTGTGGGTTGCGCTGGAATAAACCTTGCCGCAGCTGTCTGTGCAGCATTTCAACCACTCGGGATATACTGTAGGTAGTTCCAGCACAACCTCAAAACCCTGGCATTTCTACTGTGCTTATAAAATGGGGATCAAACAGAGCTGGGCGGCATGCAGAATTCTGCCAGTGGAGATCATAAAAATGGCAAATCTGCTTCCACTTTTCAGAATTTCTTTACAGAACTCTTAAAAAAAAAAAAAAAAAGCATTTTGATGTAAACCGCAGCATATCATTACGCAGATTACATAATCCATGTCTTATTATTATTCTGGAGTTTGTGGAAAATAAATCTTCAGTACACATAAACTGTGGCTAACATTGCACTTTCAGGATTACCGAATTCAGCTTCTGACAGAATTCTGCGGAATCAGGTGGAATTTCCAAAATTCTGCAGAATTCTGGCAGAAGCTAAATTTGAAAATTCTGCATGGCTCTATGATCAAAAACACAAAAACAAAAAAAAAACACAATGTCACTAAAGAGCAAAAAGCAAGCAAACAAAGAGGAGACAAACCACTGTTTTAAACCTGAAATTAGCCGGCCTGGTGGTGCTGAGGGTTGAGGTGCTGGACACCACACCTCGCGCCACGCCGACGACCCGGGTTCGGGAACGCACCCGGGCAGTCGGGAGTTGGCTTGGGAAGGAAAGGATTGAGCGTCCGACGGCCTGCTCTCCTTTCCCCGAGGGAGGGCTCAGGTTTCTATCGCTCTGCGGCAGCACCCAATGGAAATCGAGGGCACTGCAGGAGCGGAGAAATCAGGGGTGAAGTACAGCAGATGTCGGCACGTAGTGCCTGGACGTTATTGCATGTCCATACCTCGAGGAAGAAAATCGGAGGATAATGGCAGTTGGCTGGGCAGTGTGATAGCCAAGCCTCTCATCCAGTGGGCATGTCGTGGAATCGTGCTCTGGTATTAGATCCTGGCTGGAGAGAGGGTATGTAGTGTGCTAGCCGGATGCGAGTGAGCCTGCAGGATGGAAAGGGGAGGCGACGGTGGCTGGATGTAGGCAGGTCGAGCTGCGAGGAGCAAGAAATAAAGATATGGAAAAAAAAAAAACTGAAATTAAAATATTTCAGCTACTGTGGGTTGTGCTGTCAAACGCTCTCCTTTTGGGCACTAACAGCCAATCAGAGGGCAGGATTTTTCCACCCATAATCTGAAATTATTTTTCCTATCTAGCCTAGTCTTGAACACTTCATTATCAATTCAAAAATAGAAGGCTCGACTCTTGGTAGCTGTGAATCTTCCTTAAAATGTACTTACATTCCTCAAATATCAACCCCCAATGTTTTGTGGATGACCACAATCATCAGAGTACATTTATTTTAAATGTGATAAACAGTTATTTACACCCTAGATGCCATTTTAGTGTCCATTCAATGTTCTGATACATGTTGACCTTTTTTTGTTAAATTAACAGTGCTATTTGTTACGAAAGGATTCTTCCATCTACAAGATCTACTAATGAAGCTTGGCAAACTATGTAGAAAATGCTTGGAGACATTAACCATCTGTCAACACGAACACCAATAATAAGTAATACATACCCCCCCCCCCAATCAATGACTGAAAGGACATTTATAAAGTGGTATAAAGAGAAGCTTATCAGTCAACTAGAGGATTTATTTGATGAAAAAGGAATTATCACATTAGAAGGGTTTAAAAGAAAATATAATCTTCCGAATACAGTAGCAGGACAGTATCTGCAAATTAAGAACTTCATCTATAAGACAAAACACAGCCTATGCAGACTCACATTTTCTAAATCAGAAGAAATAGTTATAAATCTGGACTCTAGTAACCATATTACTTCTAAGTTATACAGTGCAATAAGGGACAGTAACTCTACACCATTGCTTGAATTAAAAAAATAACGAGGAAAAGATACAGGACAAAATATATTAATGGAGGAAGGGAACAGAATAATATTGCTTAGAAATAAAAAAAAATAACAGGCCGATGCAAATTCATATTAATATGGTGAACAGAATTTATCTGACCCCAGCCAGACTCGATATTTAATTTGATGCAACTGTTTTGGAGGTCTGTCAAAGATACGAGACAGAAAGGGTAACATTATGGCATATGATAGCAAAATGTAGAATTATCAAAGAATACTGGGTGAAGTTCTCTTCTACATTAGGGAAAATACTCAGCCGAGATTTCTCATTTGATCTAGGAATTGTGATTTTTGGAATGAAGAAAGAGGGAAATATGCAAAATAATCATTTAGTATTAATAAATATAGGATTATTGGTGGCAAAGAAAGTGCTATTGCAACATTGGAAAGATGAGAAACCCCCAGAAATACGTGGAATGGTTAGGATTAATGTTAGATTCAAGCACAGTAGAAAGAACATCATATAAACTTGAAAATGCATCCATCAAATATGAGGAAATACAGAATTTAGTAAGTAAAGGGTAAAATAAATTAAAAATGGGAAATGGTCTGGCAATGATGAAGAGCAGGAGCTTCAGGAGTATACACAATGACTGAAGCACCCATGCTCTGAGACCCCCAAAAAAGAAAGAAAAATTAACAATATTTTTTCCCTTTCTGACTACCCAGAGTTCCTGTCTTCTCAGCAGCTGCTGCTCTCTTTTCATACTGCCTGAAATTTCTATGACGTCAGTAACACCATTCCAGACCATTCAGATGACCCACACAGAATGGTGAAACTGATGTCATGGAATGTCCTAGAAACATGAAAAGAAAGAACAGTAGCTGGTGAAGAACGTGGAACTCAATGTAGATCGGAGAGCACCACAATGCTGGATTATTTATTTATCAAAACTTGGTGAAAGCATATCAGAATACACAACTGGCATGGAAAGGAAAATTGGAGGACAATTAACTATGTTAAAATCGTTTGGTACCATCTTTAAATTATTGTCTGCTTCAAAGACAACATTTCTGTTTTCTGAAATGCTATATCATGTCTCGGCATTACGTTGCTGGTTGAAAGTGTTCAGCAAGTCCACACCCACACTTTAATGCTGCTTTCCATTTTATGACACAGTATCTGCCTTAAAGGAAAATGGTCACTTGCAGGGGCTCCCGTCCCTGCAAACCTTACCTTTCGGTTTAGCTTTTTGGAGAAAAGTGCCTTTTACTTTCGTGCTGAAAAGTATTTATTCATGAAAAGTCTGCTACCGGTATGGGACATAAGTGACTCCATTAGCTGTAAGGTGTGGCGCCCGCACCGTGTGACTTTCAATACAAATGTATTGATGCACATGGTGCAGTCACATCTTTACACATAGTGTCCACCATACTTCCTGGTAGCTGACTTTCAGAATTAAATTAAAATACTTTCCGAGCAAGAAGGTGCTTTTCCTCCAAAAGCTAAAACCAGGGATATGGTTGAGGGGCGGAGCCCCTGCAAATGACCATTTTCCTTTAACTTGTTTTAGACTGATCTTCTGCTTGGGTAAGCATCTCACAAAACACAGAAGTTGTCTCGGAAGCAGACAATAACTTAAAACAAATGCACCCAGGCAAAGTGGTATCGCAAGGAACAGCATTAATATTTGTGGAATGTAAATAAAATTGTATGAAGAATTCACAATGACCAGGAATGGAGCCTTCCATTTCTGTACTGGAAGTTTCACACTTTTGGACGTACCAAAGCAGCTCCTCTGTTTTACAGTTAATCTACAGCCCTCTCGGGGCAGCGGGCATCCTGGGACACATAGTTAGCACCTCCTCAGTACCAAAAGTATCGGAAGTATTGTGCACCCACAGCTTCCAAAACTTAAAATTCGGTTTCCATCTATGTTTTATGCTCCTAGGCTAAACTTACAATTCAGCTTCAGCTTACTGCAGGTTGGAATAAGCAATGTACAGTACAATCCCATTTATGCGAACCGGTTGGGCAACAATTTACAGGTTCTGTTAAACAGAAGTTTGTTTAAATGGGAGCAATTTTTATTTTATTTTATTTTTTAACCGCAAGTACTGCACCATTTTATTATATAGTGTGCATGTAACAAGGGTCGGTGAGGTAAAGATGTTGTTTTTGTGGTACAACACACTTTATAATGCAGCGTGCATGTGCCCGGGCTATGTGAAGGATTGTATACTTGTGGGGATAGTGGCTATAGGGCGTAACTTTTTTTTTCTTTCTTTTTATTGCTTGTGCATACTGTGGTTCGTGAGAGTGGGTGGTGCTCATTTTATTTTATAATTATATATATATATATATATTTTTCCCCTGCTGGAGGCTAACTCTTTTTTTTTTTTTTTTTTTGCAGCTTTAGCTTGAAGATCCCAGAGTAGCATCAGCTGCATGGGATCAGTGTCCGGCTGATTTTCAAGCCACAGTAAACATCTATCGAAACTGTCTACTGCCTCAGAGTGTGTGGGAATGGGCACAGCATCGGACTCGTCAGATCCATTTTCATTTTCTATCACCTCATTGCATCCTGTCTTCGTGACAGCTTCGATGATCGCATCATCAGACAGGTGTTGGTGCCCCACCTCCACGTTGTCACAGGGGACCCAGCTCTATGTCCTCGTGATTGATGGAGCCATTAAGAAGAGTAATCATGTCCTCTGCAAGCGCTGCAACTTCAGGCTCCTCATTGGGGTGTAGTCACTCTACGGCTTAGCTCTGTACATCTTTCTCAATCACCAGCTCCTCGGCTACAAGAATGCCGGATTTTCTCCATGATTTAGCAACTGTTTCAGGCTTTACTTTATTCCATGCCTCTCCACTCATATAAATGACATCTTTCAGAGATATGGATTTCACCGTCTCTTGCAGTGTCATCTCCTGATTTGTGTCAGCCAGGACAGCCTGCAGCAAGTGTTGGTGATACAGCCTCTTGAAAATTTTTAAAATTCCTTGATCATAAGGCTGTATCATTGAAGTTGTGTTGGGGGGCAAGTACAGAGACCGTATGCTGCCATCATTTGTTTCCACAACTGGCATGTCAGGGTGTTCAGGGGAATTATCAATTAGGAGCACAGCGTTAACTTGGAGATTCAAGGACATCAGTTGCCTTTTAACACTTGGTACAAATTGCTCCTTGTACTACTTAGTGAACAAAGCCCCATCCATCCAGGAATTCCTCTGGTGAACGCAAATCATTGGTAGTGCAGACATGTTTACATGTCTGAAGCACTGTGGCTCACACAATTTTCCAATTACAAACAGAGGCAGTTTATGTTAGCCACTTATATTTGTACATGCTAGCACTGGGACCCTGTCTTTCTGTTTCTTGTGGCCAGGGGCATCTCTTTCACCACTGTGGGCTAGCGTTTTGTCCCAGAGGCACTTCCAATACAACCCGTCTTGTCGGCGTTATATATTTGGTGCTCTGACAGGGACTCAGCTTTAATAAGCTGTCGCAGCTGCTGCACAAATGTAGACACTCCCTCTTTGGCAACTCTTAGCCTCTCCCAAAGAGCCTGAGCTGTCTAATTCCATGTCGCTTTTTGAATCCGTCTAACTACCCATCACTAGTGGCAAAGCTACCACGGTCTCCCCCAAGCATGTTATGCAGCTGTATTGCCTTTTCTTTTAGCAGTGGCCCAGAGACAGGTGTACCGTTCTCCCTTTTATTGACAAAACCAGAGGTACACTGCATCATCGTGTTCGTCATCTTTACAAGAACGCATAGTTTTTCTGTTTTGTAGCCCATAAGATCCCTCCATGGAGGAAGTAAGTCCCTAATTTATCTTTTTCCTCTTTTATATCACTAATTGTCGACTTTCCGACATCAAACTTTGCCGCGAGTAAAACGGCTCGCTCACCCTTCTCCAGTCTCTCGGCATCGTCCTCTTCCTTTTGACAGACGTCATTTTGACACAAGGATATCAAGGTAAGACGCACTTAGTTATTACTGCAACGGCATCTGCTCGGTTTAGAAAACCGCTAATCTTTATAGAGACAGCCGACTTGCATCCTCCAATTATAGTACAAGCTGCCCCAGGAAAAAGGAAACTTGATACGTTACAAAAGTAGTGTAGAAGAGTACAGTAATACGTCATTATGCAAAAAGAAAGGTTGGAGGGACAAGATTTAACAGTAATGCAATTAACCGAAAATGTGAAAACTGTGCTAAATCTCAGGCGACAAGTTTGTGGTTCGGTTAACAGGGAGTTTCAGTTAACCAGGATTGTACTGTGTATAACTTTTCTGGGGAGTGTAACAGTCTGGACTCTCAAGTTATAGCTTGTTCCAACTTACAGATGGACACTGCTTCAACAGTTTTCTCTCTGCAGCACCACCTCTAGTAGGGTTGGAGCAGTCTTTTGTTAATTCAGTCAAGTAATATCAGCAACAGTATGTTGCTATTTTTTTTTTTTTACTTTGTTTATTAATTTCTTTATAAACGGATAATTAATATTTATACGCTCATACAGGGTATACATCTAAAGTAAGACAAACACTGCGTCATCACAATACAGTTGCTAGCCAAATAATGTTAACCTAAGCACTGTATTCTGGTACAGCAAGAAAGGGGGAATCTGGAGAGTCTCTTGTTACGCAGTTCAATAAAGTCTTTAGCACACTGCTATCCTTCTTCGATGGTAAAAGATATATCCTTAGAGAGAAATAGAAAAGGAAGAATAACACAGTCAATTGACTGCTATTTAAACATGGTCAGTAGTAAGCAAAAAATAAACAAAATACTTGACCCCTTTAGGGACTCCCCTCCCCATAAGCATAACGACAAACATCAACAATTTGCAGAAACTAGCTAATGCTGTAACAGTAAGTAAACTTGTTCCATTAACAGCATGTTAAACACTTAGAATTGTAGGTAACTGAATACCATGAAGTGTTCACATGGCAAGTCCAGTATCTGCAGTGCCCTGAGGCGGAGGTTTGCTCAGGAAGGAACCCCAAAATGGTGGGAATGGCCACCATATGGTGAGAGTTCCCACATCTGCCATGCAGCTTACAACTTAGAGTTAACATCCCAAGGAGAAATAACCATGGCTCCCTTCCTGTCTTACCCCCAGCAAGTACAAACAGGTGTATGGATATGATAATAGAAACAATCTCTCAACATAGCGGAGAATAAAACTAGGGCTGTCCAGACCTGATGCAAAGAAGAATTATCTCACTGTTCAATCAACCTCAGAGTCAGGGCTCATGGGTTCTGTGGCTTCATGTCATGCAGCAAACTCCTATTCAGCCTTCTCAGTCCACCATATGGTATCCTGGGGATATGTGAACTGCCAGGACTTTCCTCCATACACCACCCTGAGTGGAGCAGGTAATAAAAATGTGTGAATAATCCCGAACGCCCTTAACCTGTGTCTCACAGTGTCAAAACATTTCTATCTGGCACCTTTATTAAAGGGTGACCAGGGGAAGCCTTCAAGAACCACAAGTATGTCCTTAAAGGAAAACTGTTGAAATCAACAGCAACCCCCCCACCACCCAAGGCTTACCCCTAATTAGTCTTTTCCCAAAGAAAAGCCTTAATTTTATCAGCTGGTACTTACTTTATGTTAATTCTGAAAAGTCTGGGAGTTGGGAAGATGGCGGACCGTGCGGAGCTCAATTTAGTGAGAAAGTGTGGCATTGCACTTTCTCGGTAAATGGAGCCGCGCACAGTCCACCATCTTCCCAACTCCTGAACTTTTCAGAATTAAAATAAAGTAAGTACCAGCTGATAAAATTAAGGCTTTTCATTGCAAAAAACAATCCGGAGGTAAGCCTTTGGGGACTGGGGTTGCTATGATTTTAACAGTTTTCCTTTAAGCCAGTCTGGCAAAACAGATAACAGCTCAATCCCCTTAGCCCCCTTTGGAACTCCCCCAACGCAGAGGTTCCCAGCTCTGATTTCGTTCTTCACAGCCTCCATGAGGCCACGGAGATGGCTGTTCTCTTTAGTGAGGAAGGCCACCACTAACTCTCTTATCTGATTCAATAACAGACCCTGTTAGTGTTTGTACAACTGTATCAATGGTCTTGAGTTTCTGCAGGGTTTTTTCAATTTTCAAGTCCATGGCGCACATGGACTCAACCATAACTTGCCACACCGTCGCAGAGTAGTATGCTACTATTTCAAAGGAAAGGGTATGAGAGGAAAACAGAAGCTCTGTTTAAAATGTTTTACAAAGCTTTCAGATTTTTTTTTTTTTTACTGTTTTTGTTTTGTGAAACTTATGCTCCAAAGGGTTGAGTTCAATACTGTACATACAACATAACCAAACATTACCTCTAATACCAAGTCATGTCATACCAAACTCTACTACCTGTCATATCAAAGTCATAACTATGTAACATTTAGACTTGTCTGGACTATATCCGAAAACGGTGGATACTAAAAATACCACCAACAGCTTAATATGATTCAGTGTCAGTTATTTTCCATCTGTAGCTTATGGACAAACACAGTCATTCACAACATGTCATGTACAGATTCACTGTCAGACATACTAGAGAAAAAGATTCCAACTTCAGGCAGTCAGTGGCATCCAGGCACCCTTAACCTCCTCGCTAATCGGCACAAGGCAGCCCCTACCTTTTGCAGAAACAGGTAAGGTGGCTCTGTACATCATGAAGCTGGGTCTTACAGGACTTCGGGGTGGGGGCGGGGTCAAGGACAAATAACCTGTGCAAGGGGACTCAAAGAGCCCACAACTAACTGAGCACTATGGATAGTGAAAAGGTGAGGATGGGGGCCTTGTTCACCATTATGGGGAGTAGGAGGTGTGCACTTCACTGGTTCTCCCTCACCCTTTTTTATATATGGCAAATGGCTGAAACATTATTATTAGATTACAAATTTCAATGTGATAAAATTATTCCAATTCTAACTGGATCAGGAAATAGCAGTTATGTAAGAACTTACCATAACAGTAGATCTTTAAGAGAGGTTCCTGCAGTAGGTCTTCACATATAGGACTGGGCCCCCTGGTGTCAGGTTCCAACTGCAAACTTGTAGCTAGCAATTAGCGGAGACCACCCCTCGAAGTCAGGCAACGTGACATCAGCCCGACTATACAAGGGGCAGTCCTGCACCCGCCCTCCAGTTCTTTTCCACCGGAGAGCTAGACAGAGGATAGCAGAAAGAAAGGAGTAACACTACTGAGACCCTGTGCCCTGGCTAGACCAGAAGACTAGACAGATTAAAAAAGGAAAATTTCTAGGAGCTTGGGGAAGGTGGGTGGGAAACTAAACCTACTGCAGGAACCTCTCTCGAAGATCTACTGTTACTGTAAGTTCTTACACAACTGCTATATCTTACTTCGAGAGGGTTCCTGCAGTAGGTCTTCACATACAGGACTGAATTCCAAGCAATCTAAGAAAAGAGAAGAAGTCAGAGACGAGGTTCTGGGAGGAGGAAAATGTCTGCCAACTAAGGGACTGTCTGAAGACAGAAGACCTTACAAGACTGCAAGGCCAAAACCAGCTCAACGCCTAGATGCAATGTCCAGACTGTAATGCTTAGTAAAGGTGTGGATGGAAGACCAAGTGGCCGCTGCGCAGATCTCCACAGTGGACACATTCCTGAAAAAAGCAGTAGAAATGGCCACACTTCTAGTGGAATGACCATTAACCACCCCCTGGAAGGGTT
This sequence comes from Neoceratodus forsteri, assembly GCA_016271365.2. Lineage (NCBI taxonomy): Eukaryota > Metazoa > Chordata > Ceratodontiformes > Ceratodontidae > Neoceratodus > Neoceratodus forsteri. Next base: position 81,095,125 of record JADMNL010000030.1, read on the forward strand.
TTCCTGTACTTCGGGTAAGTGTAATGAATACAGTTAGCCAGCCACCTAGAAATAGTTTGTTTAGAGATGGCCTTGCCCTGGTACTGGAAGGCAAAGGCCACAAAGAGTTGGTTCGACTTTCAAAGATATTCCCCCTGTTAGAATGCTGGGGAAAACAGACCGGCAGTTCAACGCTCTGGTTGAGAGTTGTCTCCGAAACCACTTTCAGAAGAAAGGATGGATTAGTCCTTGGGACAATCTAGTCCTTGTGGAAAATCAAATAAGGCTCTTTGCAAACAAAGGCCTGAAGCTCTGAAACCCTTCAAGCTGAAGTAACTGTAACCAAAAACAGCGTCTTCCAGGACAGGAAGCGCATATCACAACTTGCTGCTGGTTCAAAAGGGGGCAAAGTAAGTTTCTCCAACATAAAACTGAGATTCCAGGGAGGACAGGGGTTCCGGACTGGAGGTTTGAAGTGAAAGATACCCTTCAAGAAAGTTCTAGAAACCTCTAGCTGTGCTATGGTTTTGCCCTCCACCAGAAGGTGGTAGGCCGACACCGTAGAAAGATGGACCTTAATGGAGGAGTAACTAAGGCCCAACTCAGTAAGATGTACAAGCACCTGGTAAGCTGAGCAAGAAAAAGGGTTCAAGCATTTGGCTGTGGCCCAGATAGAAAATCTCTTCCACTTCATGGCATAGGTGGATCTGGTGGAGGGTTTTCTGGCCTCCACCAGGACCTCAGCAACATGAGAGGAGACTCCATAGTGAGAAATAGCTATGTCCACAGGTGCCACGCATGAATATTTTATTTTATTTATTTATTTTTTGTTGGCCGGGTAAGTGCACTAGACAAATCCTGCCCATTTTCAGGCAAGACCCGGGGGGGATGAATGCCACCAGACCTTGAACCAGATTAAGCTGTTAAAATGGAGAGACTGAAGACTCGGATGTACCAGGGTGTCCTGCTCCTGAGACAGAAGGTCGTGAGACAGTGGCAGAAGGACTGGCAGTTCTATCGCTAGTTGTTGTAACAGTGGGAACCAAATCTGCCCAGGCAATCAAAATCAAATGGGCCCCTTCTGCCTGGAGTTTCAACAGAACTTTCTGAATGAGAGGAAAGAGAGAAAACGCATATAGAAACCTCCCTGTCCAACAGAGAGAGACAGAGAGAGAGAGACAGTGCGTCTTACCAAAAAGCACCATGCCCGGGAATGAGCAAGCAAAAGTTAGGTAGTTTTGCGTTGAATGGGGAGGCAAAGAGATCTAGGTCTGGCCGACCCCATCAAAGAAACAGGTCTTCGACTACCTCCTGCTTTAGTTCCCACTCATGAGCCCTGGCCACTGATCGGCTGAGACTGTCCGCCAGGGTGTTGTGTACGCCTGGAACATGGACTGCTGTCAGGAACAGGCTGTGCTGAGAGCCCAATACCACATTCTCACTGCTTCCCTGCAAAGTGGGTACGACTGGGTACCTCCCTGTTTGTTGAGGTACCAGATAGCAGCCATGTTGTCTGTCTGGACCAAAAGTGTTCCCAGGAGGAGTAACGGCTGGAAGGCCTGGAGAGCATATAGAGGACTGCTCTGGTCTCCAGGATGTTGATGTGAAGGTGTTGCTTCTGAGGAGACCTCAAACTTTGAGTTCTGTGATTCTCCCAAATGGGCTCCCCAACCCATATTGGAGGCATCCGATGTGAGGGCCTGGGAGGAACCCCGAGAGTGGAAGGGGGCTCCCACCAAGTTGGTGGGGTCCTGCCACCAGAGGAGGTCTGTTGGAGATCACCACCAGAAGACAACCGTTCCCCTAAGCTCCTGGAGCTCCTTTTCCATAGAAGCTAGCCACTGGGTGAGAAGGTGAGCCTTGAGGGTCCGCTTGTGTCGGGTCCACGTGGCCTGGTTGAACCCCTGACAAATGGCATGCTTAGACTTGTGCTTAGGCCCCAGACAGAAGAGGTAGCGGGAGTGGTCGTCCCCGTGCGGGATTTGGGCTCCACACTTAGTGTACTTCTCTTTGAAACAAGAAGACATGTACTCGACTGAAAAATTTGTGAAAAAATAAAGGAATAAGACGAAAAGCGTCAAATACTAAGCAGGCGACTGACCGATGTTCTACCATGTCTGTTGAACAAACTGAGCGTCTCCGGGAAAGAACTGGAGTGTGGCTTCGGGACCGCCCCTTTTATAGTCAGGCTGATGTCACATCACCCGACATTCGGGGAGGTGGTCCCCTCTGATGATTGCTAGCTACAAGTTTGCCGTTGGAACCTGACGCCAGGGGGTGCAGTCCTATATGTGAAGACCTACTGCAGGAACCCTCTCGAAGTAAGATCTAGATAATCTGATAATCTCCAAGATTCTAATCGGATCAGAATTTCAGGTATCCAAGCGCATCTAGTAACATTAAAAAGCACCTTTGCCAGTGCTTGAAAGGAGAAACCTGAGGCTCCCTTACCTGAACAGGAGTCCCACCATTCATGTTTTAAAATTTTCAATGTAGCCCCTGTGGAAGGAAAAAGATTGTAATTTTCCCCCAAGAGGCTAGGTGCCCGCTCCCTTCCACTTCCTGATCGCCGATTATTCACCCACGCTCCGACATTTTGTGATGTATTAATAGGAAGAGCACAAGGGCGTGCTCCATAAAAGCCTACTTAATCTTTTGAAAAGCTTATTTTATGAATGTTATCTGACTTTTGGCACAAATCAAAGGTAGGGTGCAACTAACAAAAACCTTGTTATTAGTTGAACCCTACCTTTGATTTTTACCAAAAGTCTGATTAAATTCATAAAATGTTTTTTTTTTTTTTTTTACCCCCTACGTGCTCCACTGCAACCTCTCCTTCAGGCTCACCAAGGCAGCTCTGATCCATCTGCCCTCTGAGTCTCCAATCCCACACAGCAGCCATCTCCAGGGTAACCCGGCGTAACCCTATGCCGGATGGGTCCCCCTCCTCTGAGGGGGAATACGCCAGCCCCGGGGGGCAGGCCAACGCTACACTTGGCCCTGGGATGCTGCTGGGATGGAGGACTCAGCAGGGACGTGAATGGCACCAGAGAGCCGGGCAGCTGTTATCCGGCTGAAGTGGAGCGGTATTTCCACTTTTCTGGTGAGTTCCCTCCTGCGTGCATCTATAGTGCTCCTGGTCTCCACCAGAGGCCACTACAGCGCAACGTCAACCCACTACCCACCCCAGAAGAGGAGAGCAGTCCTACAGACGCTCAATCCTCTCCTTCCCCTGCCAGCCCCCAGCGTCCAGAGTCTGTTCCTGAACCCGGGTCGCTGGCGTGGTTCGAGGTGTGGCGTCCAGCACCTCAGCCCTCTGCGCCACCAGACCGGCTGTAAAATAAGCTTTTAAAAAATATGCTCCATGGGCTTGTGTACGGCACACCCACGCGCTCTCCTATTAATACATAACAAAACATCGGAGTGCAGGGGCAGAGTCAGTGATCAGGAAGTTAAAGGGGTTAGGTGGCTAGCCCCTCAGGAGCAAATTACCATCCTTTCCCTTCTATCGGGGGCTAAATTTAAACATTTTAAACATCAATGGAGGGCCTCCCATTCAGGTGAGGGAGCCTCAGGTATCTCCGTTTGGTTTTTTAAATAGTGAGAAAGGTACTCTTTTAAGTCAGGTTTTATCAGTTCCCAATATGGCTCTGTCAAGGCAAATTATCTGTGCACAGGCTTGAAGTAAGTTTACGTCAGCACAGACTCAGTTTAATACATGTAGATACCATCTTCCTTCCTGCTGATGCTGTCTCACACTGCAAATAGCCCAACTTCTTAGCTCGCAGTGCAGCGCTTGTCAAAGTACTGTAAGTGTACAGTGACATGAAGTAAGTTTACATCGACAGTCTCAACCCATGTCAACACAATCTGACTTTGTCGATGTGGTCTCGCTCTGCACTGATGAAAACTCACCATAACCACCATAACTAATCTCCAAAAATGTTTTAAGATTCAGAAAAAAACCTAAGGAATTCTGCATCAATTACAAACTATTCCATGAAGTTTGGGCAGGATTTTGAAACATCTGTATGACATTTAAATCTTCTATATGCCACACTGAAAGTGAATAAAGTGGGTAATTAAATCACGTTATTTTAAAATATATATATATATATATATATTATTTTGAAAATGTGCAAGATCTTTATAACTAACTTGCACATTTGCGGTTTGTGAGTTATGGGTCTTACACTAGCGGAGATAAATGGGTTATTCCACTGCAACCCATTATGCATTCCCTATTTATTGCATCACACATATTTCAATAATTCTCATTATTTATTTACATACTTATTAATTTTCACTTTTTTATGCTCTCTTCCTGTCTGTGGTACTCATTTCCCTCAGGAGCACCCAAAGTACACCAAACCCCCTACACCCCTTTCACTACATTCACCTGTCCTCCACAGAGCCGAGGTTTACTCCCAGGTGGGGTTGAACGCAAATGTGTGTCAGAAGGTATTGTAACAGGAGTGTGGGGCCCGGATATACTGGGGTCCATTGTCACGGGTACTGGGGACACTTTCCGTGTTCCTGGCCCTCCCCCGAGATGCCGGCAGCAGGAATGTGCAAGACGTACTGCCCCACAGCATCACCTTTTGTCCCCCCCCCCACAACGTGCTGACCTGCAGCTCCACCCATGGTCTCCCCGTAAAATGAAAGCACCCCCTGGGACACTCACAGTCTTCCTCCTCCAGCCCGCCTCCAAGGACCCATGTTCATTTCTGAACCAGAATTATCAGCATTGCAAGTGGCAGCCCTACCGCTCTTCCGCTGGGCCACTCTCCCACCAGCTAACTCCTTGGAAGATAAATGGGTTTAATTAACAATATTTCGACCATTAGGCATTATTACAGGATTATTTATAAAGAAAACGTCAGCATATTCAACTTATTATTCAAATCTGTATTTTCTAACTTTATAAAGTCTTTAACCTTTTTATTTTATTTGCAGCCTATGTGCTGCGGCATCACTCTGTTTTTTTGCTCCCTCATAAAGAAACTTTTTTTTTTAATAAAGCTTACTTCTATTCTATATATCCCAGTAATATTCTGCCCTGAATTACAAACCTTTTCTAGCGAACATCTCTAGGTAAAATCCATTATTTGTCCTGGCATGTAAGTGGACCACTCTAGGGCTAGACGCCGTACAAGGGCTTATCAATCCATGAAATTGTTACAAAGAGCCAGCCATTTCTGCTAACACGCCCCTTACAAAGAGGAATTTTTATTGGTAAATTTCTGAATCCTGTTTTTATAGTAACTATGACACGTGACTGAACTGAATTATAATACCCTTGTTTGGATGAAAAAAGTCTGGATACGGTAATAAATTACACAGTTACTCCCCTCTATTCACAGACTGTATCTGAGGGTGAAAAATGAGCCCGGAGTGAACTACATCTGCCAAGGGAGCGGATCCTTGCCTAGTGAAACACTACACCCCATGTACACCAGTTCTTTTCAAGCTTACATATCAAATGTACGAACGAATACTAAATCAAGAGGCCAAGGGCCATTCTGTGCCTTAAAGACAGATAAGGCATTGGATTGCAAACATATTCCTTGATTAGAATCACTCTACTTTGCCTTAATACACATGTATAATATAGTACAAAACAGATCCCCAAGCAATCAGAGTCCTGCTGCACTACTTGCACATGAATTGTTGTGTTTGTTCCCCAGATTTAGTTCTCCTAGAAAATGACATGGGCACGTAACAGACATGTGCAAGTACTGCTAAAGTTTTCTTTCATACGAATTAGAAACTAGCAGAAGGAAATCTAACAATTTGGTTTGGTTTGCCAATCATATTCACAGAGTGGATCTACAACTAAAACTTAAATGTTTATGCTGACATTATCAATTACAAAAAATAAATAAATAAAATAACTGCCAGGAAAATGTTTACTGTAGCTTAGGAATTACCACTACACTGCCTTGCTGACAACTTCACCTCCCCTTCAGCCTCCCATCTGAAGGTATGGCACCTCTGGTGATACAGCATACCCCCCAACCCCAAATACAGCATTACAACGTCAGCATGGAGTACAAGCTTCACAGGTTACACTGGAAAATGTTTAGGTAGGCAAACTCTCACATCTAGGTTTTTATGTTTGTTTGTGCATATGCACAAGAAACATTATGCGGCAACTTAGGAGAGAAGCGGGTTGTGGAGGTGCACCACTGTGGTAACCAACGGCAGCAATGCATTTGGATGCTTGGCACTGGTGGACCAATGCAGGCACACTGTGCTGATGACATTTGTTTCCAAAAGTGCCACCAAGTTAAAACAATTTCGCCGCTGCAATGAGGGCTGCCTCATCATTGCAGCATCAGCCCCTTCGCTGCAATAAGGGAGCGACTCATCATTGCAGGGCGGTACCTTGCTTAGTGTAACATTTTTTGTAAACATGGCGGCGGCTTGCCACCACCTCACACCCCCATTAAAGCTGACGGGGTGGCCGATCCACTATCGGCATGCCCCCGACCCAGTTCATTTGCCGACGAGGGAGCCTACTCCCAGTCAGCATTATGTGACCCCTCCCCATTTGTTTTGTGCCGAGTGGGTGCCCAATTCCCCTCAGCATCATCCCCCCCTAGTTATTCTTTGCCAACAGGGGGCACAGTCCCCATTGGCTTAAGTCCCTCAACCCCAGAAAAGGCAGGAGGCACACTAGGAGCCCACCCCAGTGTGCTGAAAGCAAGGAAGAAAAAAAAAAAAACCTTCCCTCAATGTCTTTTTCCCCCCTCCCTGAAGAAAGGAAGCGATTTCCATGGTGTCATCCCTCCCCAACCTGCACCCACCCACTGCGCACCCTACCTCCCCACACCCCCCACCCCATACCTACCTCCGGAGCCTGGCGCGACGATCTCGTGGACTGGAACACGCTCAATTCTTCAAAGTCCGAACTGAAGAAATGTCAGTAAATTGTATAATGGCATAAATAGGGTTTTTAAACTTTGGTGCATATCTCAAGACATTTTGGAATTTTGGCACCAAATTTTCAACATAGTTACTGGGACCCCTCCTCATTAATTCAGCCACTGTCATGGCGTTATTCGGTCCCAAAGGTGATTTGGCGGTCACTCGCGGAATCACCTTACAGGTTCGATTAAAACAACAGTGCCAGTGTTCATGAGGTAGGCTCTCAAAAGCCCATGGTGCAAAAGTGGTGAAAACTCAAATAGACTTTTATTGAGCTGCGTTCCGAAGTTTCCACGCAACTTCGCTGAATTTGTAATATTTTCACTCCAGATTTTCAACACTGGCATTTTTCCACACCTCCTTATGAACAGTATAACTGTCATTTTTCACATCCTGGCCAAAATGTGTTTTCGTGCTTCCGGCACAGAACAGCATGGTTGCTGTGGGAAGTCAGTGTTCGGGACAGATTAAAAAAAAAAAAAATCAGTGACACTGTTCATGAGCAGAGGTGCTAAAATGCTTATGTTGAAAATTTAGTGACAAAAGTCCATGAAATGACTGTTATGAGCATACGATGTGCAGTTTCCACACACCCTCGTAATTTTGAGCATTTGTAATATTTTCACTCCAGATTTTCAACATTGCAATTTTTTCACACCTCCTTATGAACAGTACGGCTGTCATTTTTCATATTCTGCCTGAAATATGTATTTACACATCTGGCACAGAATAGCTCGGGACAGAATCATAGTGACACTGTTCATGAGCAGAGGTCACAAAATGCCTATGTTGAATATTTGGTGAGAAAATTCCACTAAATGACTGTGTTACGCACATGTGCTGTGCAGTTTCCACATAAGTCTGGAAGTTCGAGTATTTTTTAATATTTTCACTACAGATTTTCAACATTGCCATCTCTTCACACCTCCTTATGAATGGTGCAGCTGTCATTCTTCACATCCTGCCCAATCTGTGTTTTCGTACATCTGGCACAGAATGGCACGGTCACTGTGGGAACTCAAAGTTTGGGACACATTAACAAAACCACAGTGCCACTGTTCATGAGAAGAGATCCCAAATGCTTTCATGAGGCGGGTGTCACAAAAAGGCCATGCTGAAAATCTGTAGTGCAAATACCAACAAACGCTAAGGGCGTTAGTGTTTCTAACCATAACATCCCACCCTGTACAGACTGACAGGCACCAGGGGTGTGCCTTTGGATTTCCGACTGTAATGCTCATGCCATTCCACCCCCACTCTACCACCCTGCAGCCAGTGACAGGCACTGAGGTGTGCCTTGGACTCTTCGGCCCCAGAGTTCACCCCATTCTCCTATACTGCACCCATTTCAGCGTATGTCCTTATGGAATGGGGTGACTGTAAAGCCAAGCAACCCAAGGCACACCTCAACACATGGTGTCTGCAGGACAGAGTGAAGTGAAATGGCATGAACATTATGGGCGGCGACCCAAACGCATACCCCAGTGCCTGTCTGTCTCTGAAGGTGGAGGTGGGGTTGGCATGAAGTTCGATACTTCACTGCTATTCCTATTCTGCATCTCTCCAACTCCTGCATTTCCAATGCTAATAACATAATATAATATCTGAATATTCTATGTACATCTAAAGTATGGAGCAATGTTTCCCTTGGACTGGCTTGCTCTGGAAAACAAACAGGCAGCTGAATGGCTAGATTCAGAGTAAACTCAGACACCACCTTTGGTAGGAACTTAGGATTGGTACACAAAGATACCCTAACTTTGTGGAAAACCAAATAAGAAGACTCACACAGAGCCTGAAGCTCAGAAATACTTTGAGCAAAAGTAATTATTAGCAACTAAAAATAACACTTTCAACAACAGAAAGTGTGGCTCGCATGTCACGGCTGGCTCAAAAGGAGCCAAAGTAAGCTTTCTAAGACTGGTGGGACTGGATTGTGAATGTGAGGCTTCCAATGAAGAATACCTCTCAAAAACATATGGGACACCTCCAGCTGTGCCACTGTACGGCCATCAACTGGCACATGGAAGATTGAAATAGCGGCCTGGTGCACCTTAATGGAAGAGTACTGCAGGCCAGACTCTGAGAGGGACAGAAAATACTTCAAAATCGAATTCACAGTACAGGTGAAAGGATTCAAATGATGTGAAGCCACCCACAGAGCAAAGCACTAAGTGGCCCCCTGGGGGAGGGTTTCCTTGCAGCCACCAGATCAGCAGCCACCTTTTGGGATTCCCCAAATCTAGCCATGGCTATGTCTTCAGGAGCCAGGCAAGGAGGTGTAATAATGTGAGGTCCGGATGGAGCAAGGTGCCCTGCTCCTGTGAGAGCAAGCCTTTACACAGGGCAGGGGCACTGGAGGCTCCACCGCCAACTGTTGCAGTAAAAGAAACCGATCTGGCATGGCCAGAAGGAAGCAACAAGGATCATAGTCGCTCCTTCCACCTGAAGCTTGAGCAGCACCCTCTGGATTAGCGGAAGGGAGAAGAGGTATAGAGAAACCTCCCTTTCCAAGAGAGGGACACTGCACCTCATCAGAAAACTCCAGACCCTGGAGCGATGAGCAGAAAATCGGAAGTTTTGTGTTGCGCAGGGATGTAAAAAGATCCAACTCTGGATGACCTCATGTGTCGAGCAGGTCTTCTACCACTGAGGTCAGCAGTCATCACTTGTGCATTCTGGACTGCAACCTGCTTAATTGGTCCGCAAGGATGTTTTGGATGCCTGGAACATGGATGGTCTACAGTTCTAGGCTGTGTTCTAGAGCCCAACACCAAACTCTAATTGCGTCCCTGCACAGGGGGTATGAATGATTCCCCCCCTTGCTTGTTTGTGTAATGGACTACACTGATGTTGTCCATCTGCACCAGCAGAGGCCCCAGGGACATGAGGGTCTGCAAAGCTTGCAGGCCACACAGAATGGCTCTCATCTCTAAGACCTTGATGTGGAGAGAACTCTCCACAGTGGTCTATGTCCCTGGGGTCTGGTGAGACTCTAGATGATCTCCCCAGCCCATTCCTGATGCATCTGTGGTGAGGATCTGGTGGGGGAAAGAGACGAGGAAGGGGGCCCCTTTGAGCAAATTGGTGGGGTCCATCCACCACTGAAGTACCTTCTTCACAGTCGACAATACCAGTACCTTCTGGTCTAGACTGTCAGTACGTTGATCCCACTGGACTCTTGGTGTCCACTGGGGGGATCCACATGTGCAGCCATGTCAGGGGAACCATAACAATGGCTGCCACCATCAGTTCTAGCAGTCTCAGGAATGTCCTGGCCATGACATACTTGCTGTTGTGAAGCTCTCAGGCTTGTGCTATCAGGTACTCTGACCTCTTCTGAGGCAGAAAGGTTGAACCTTGGGCCGTGTTTAGTATGGCCCCTATATACTGGAGACACTGACAAGGAGTTAGAACTGACTTGGGTAGACTGACCATAATTCCTAGTGCTTGCAACAGTTCTCTGGTGCATGCTAGGGTGTAAGACAGTTGCTCCCTGGACTGAATTTTGAGCAACCAATCGTCCAGCTAGGGGAAGATATACAGTCCCTCCTTCCTGAAGGCCACTGCCACCACCACTAAGCATTTGGTAAAGACTTGTGGTGCAGAAGATACGCCAAAGGGCAATGCTCTGAACTTTTATTTATTTATTTAAATTTTGGTAACCGGGTAGGCCCACTGAGACTTTGACAGTCCCTTTTTCAGGGCGATACCGAACTGGAAGTCCTCCCCCAGAACAGGAATCTGAGGTACTTCCTGGGGCAGGGGGCACAGATCTTAATGTGGAGGTATTCATCCTGCACGTCCAGGGAGCATATCCAGTCTCCCTTATGCAGAAGAGGCAGCAGACCTTGCAGAGTTACCATCCTAAACTTTTTGTACTGCATGTAGAAATTCAGGTCTCTCAGGTCCAGGATGGGCTGCAAATCTCCTGTGGAGTTTGGGAACTAAAAAGAAGTGGGAATAGTACCCTCTGTTCCTCTGATCTGCAGGAACTGTCTCTATGGCCTTTTTCTGCAGCAGTGTGCAAATCTCCTCTAGCAGCACTGGATTGTGGCCTGGAAGGAACTGGAGGTAGATCTGGAAGCCACTACAGAAGTTCTAAAGTGTGGCCTTGGTCTGTGAGTTGTAGGACCCACACATCTGTAGTGAGCTCCCTCCACCTGTCCAAGTGTATAGAGAAGCGACCCCCTACCACCACCTCCTGCAGTACTGGAGGTTGGGGGTCTGGCAAAGAGTCAAGCTGAGGTAAAACCAGCAGCTGGGGCCATTCCTCCACCCTCGGGGACCTTCCCAGTGGTGAACGTAGGGGTAAGGTAGGGCTGTTCCTACTCTGTGCTTGCCAGGTGTCCGGCTTTGCTCTGCGAGAGACCCTACGAAAGGGCACCTTCTGCCCACGCTTTGGCTGAGTATGGTACAACCAATGGACCGACCGCAGGGTCTTCCCAGAGGCCTGTAGATCAGAAAGGATGTCCTGGATATCTGCCCTAAAAGGTCTGTAGCCTCTGAAGGAGCATTCAGGGTGGACTGTTGTATGTCTGTAGCAAAAGCAGACACCATGAGCCAAGAATGCCGCCATAAGCAGACTCCCATTGCAGCTGCCCTAGCAGAGGCATCTGCAACATCATAAGTGGACATCTGCCCTGGACTGGAGGGTGTTAAGCAGCTCCTGCAGCTGCAGGCCCTCTGGAAGGGCCTGAGCTGCAGCTTTGGCCTTCTTCCAGAGAGTGTTCTGGAATCTAACAGCATAGGCAATGTAATCAGTGATTCTGAGAGACAGCGTGGAAGAAGAATAGGCCCTTTTGCCCATAAGGTCCAGCTTTCAGGACTCCTTGTCCAGAGGGAGGAAGCTGAAGTGCTGAGGCCTTTTGTACATATCATGGGTCACACTGATCACCACTGAATCTGCCTGTGGTTGCCCTGCAAGAAAAGGCTTCCCAGACAGAGCCTGGTACAACTTTCCTGCCTTCCTGGGCATTGCAGGGATCATGTTTGGTCTGTACCAGGCATGGTGACTTTCTCAAATGCAGCCAGCAGAGGAGGAATAATCAATGGGGGAGAATCTGGCAATTCCAGATATTCTGCCAGATTTTTCCAAGTAACATCCTGTTCCCAAGCTTCAAAACCCATGGTTGACTGCAACTGCATCATTACAGAAATGAAGGAAGGGTCACGGGGGGGGGGACCTCAGGGGATAGTTAGTGGAGTCCTCTCCCCCGAGAAGACAGTGAAGGTAGATGAAGGACTCCTAGCACTGTCATCCTCATCATCCTCCTCCTCCCGTGGGAAGAGATCAGGACTGTCCTTATCCTCATCGACTGTTTCTGAATAGGGCACGGAAGATGGCATCGACCAAGAGAGGAAAGGGCGCATCGCCATAGAATATGGTGGCACGGGCGCAGGCCTAGTAGGCCCTGGCAGCATTGGGCCCAGAGGAGGAGCAATGCAGTGCATGAACTCCCAAAAAGAGGAGAGCATGGTCTGGACTTCAGGATCTGAGACAACATGGATTCATCGGGGGAAGGTCCTGCCAGACTAACCTTATAAGAGTTTTTCGATGGGTTAAGTAAGGTATTCGACCAGGAAGGCACAGTAGATGTGGCCTATCTAGATATTATCAAGGCCTTCGACACCCTTCCACACAGAAGGCTGGTAAACAAGCTAAGCAGCCTAGGAGTGGGTCCCAAGATAGTAAAATGGGTTGAGTGTTGGCTTAAGGGCAGGCCCCAGACAGTAGAAGTAAATGGGTACACTCTCAGGAGGGCAGGGAGACTAGCGGGGTGCTGCAGGGGTCGGTACTGGGCCCAGCCCTCTTCAACCTCTTTGTCAGTGACACTGCAGAAGGACTAGAGAGGAAAAGTATGTCTATTCGCAATAACACAAAAATCTGCAATACAGCAGACCTCCGGGGGGGAGGGGGGTTGAAAGAATGAGGGAAGATCTAAGGAGGTCGGAAGAATGGTCAAGAGTTTGGCAACTGAGATTTAACACAAAAAAGTGCAAAATCATGCACTTAGGGCACATAAACTTGCGGGCGATGTACCAATTCAGAGGGGAAATATTAGCAGTTACAAAGCAGGAAAGAGACCTGGGGGTTATCATTTCTGATGACCTGAAGGTACCTAAACAATGTGACAGGACAGTGGGGAAGGCTAATGGAATGCTGGGATGCATAGTGAGGCATATTCACCAGCAGAAAGAGGGAGGTAATAATATCCCTGTATAAATCACTGGTGAGACCCTCAAGTATTGTGTTCAGTTCTGGAGGCCTCACCTCCAAAAGGACATAAACAGGGTAGATGTGGTACAAAGGAGAGCAACCAAAATGGTGTAGGGCCTGCATCAAAAGTCCTTTGAAGAAAGGCTGAAAGATTTAAATATGTACTCCCTAGGAGACGGAAGGGAATGGGGGGATATGACAGAAACATTCAAATACCTCACAGGTCTAAACAAGGTACAGCAAGGGAGCATTTTCCAAAGAAAAAGATGTTCACGTAAAAGGAAGCACAATATGAAACTAGAGGGGGAGAGGCTTAGAGGAAACATGAGAAAGTACTTTTTCAAGGAGTGGGTGGTGTATGTTTGGAACAGCCTTCCAGCAGAAGTGGTGGGGGTTAAAATGGTCACAGGATTTAAGAATGTGTGGGACAGACACAAGGGAATCACAGAAACAAGGTGGGGGGACGTAAGTCGGACACTGAGTAGAGTCTGTGTTGCACTGTGGGTAGGGAAGTATGGGCAGACTAAGTGGGCCAAAAGGTCCTTATCTGCCGTCAACTTCTATGTTCTATGTTTCTTACATCTCTCTTGAATTTACTGCCTTCCCTTCCAGCTTCATTGCATGTCCCCTCATTTTCGAGCATCTCTTCCTTTGAAAAATACTCCCCTCCTGTTACCTTACTTACCCCCTGAGGTATTTATAGGTTTCTATCATACCCCCCTTCCAGAGTGTACATAATGAAGTCCTTCAGTCTCTCCCTGTAGGACTTTCGATGCAGACCCCGCACCATTTTAACTGCCCTCTTCTGCACAGCCTCCACTCTATGTCCTTCCTGAGATGTGGTCTCCGGAACCGGACACAGTACTCCAGGAGGGGTCATCAGCAATCTCTACAGTGGCAACACCACTTCACTCCTTTTGTTGGCGACACCCCACTCTATGCACCCCAAAAATAGCACTGGTCCTACTAACTGCCTTGCTGCACTGCTTCGTCACCTTGAGGTCATCAGATATGATTACTCCCAGGTTCCCTTCCTGTCTGGTGACCATTAATACCTCTTTTCCTATTTTGTACTCTGCCTCTGGGTTTCTGTGCCGTAACTGAATGATTATGCATTTTTCACATTGAAACCAAGCAGCAATCCTTTCAACCACTCCTTGAGCTTTCTAAGGTCTCTGCAAATTTTTTCCACCCCCTCTGGAGTATCCAGTCTATTGCTGATTTTGGTGTCGACTGCAAAGAGGCAGAACTTCCCCTTCCAGCTCATCTGCAGTGTCACTTCTAAAGACATTAAAGAAGACTGGCCCCAGTACTGAGCTTTCATGTATACTGCTGGTCATCTTCCCTTCCCCGCAGTGAACCCTGTTTACCACTACCCTCTTCTGCCTATTAACCAATTTCTTATCCAGTTTACCACCTTAGGATCCAATCCTAAGCAGCCCAGTTTCCTTATGAATCTCCTATGTGAAACAGTGTACAAATCCTACTGAAATCTACATAGGCCACATCCACCTGCCAAACCTGATCCATTACCCTGGTCATCCAGTCAAAGACCCATCAGATTTGTCTGACATAACTCCCTCCTCCAAACCCCCATGAATCTGTGCTGCCTCAGGACTTATAACCAGCTGGATTCAAAATACTCCACAATCCTTCCCTTTAGCAGTGACTTTATTAAGTTTCCTACCACTAATCATAGGCTCACTGGACTATAGTTGCCAACCTCGCTACCACTTTTGTGAAGCAGGACTATATTTGCTCTCCTCCAGTCTTCCGGAGCCACTCCTGCTTCCAGTGAGTTGTTAAAAAGGACTGTCAGAGGCACAGCTAGTGCCTCCCTGAGTTCCCACAATACCCTCGTGTGTACTCCACCAGGACCCATAGCTTTCTCCACTTTCAGGACTCTCTCCTCCGCAAAAGGACTTGTTTATCTCCTTCCCTCCAGTGCTCCTGTTGCTTTTATGTGGCCCATCCTTTTCCTGTGCGATGTCTGAAAAAAGCATTGGTTCAGAATATCTGCTTTTTCCTGATCCTACTCCGCACAGTCTCCACCTGCCCTTCTTAACCTCACCATCCCCCCTCCCAGTCTTCCTCTCTTCACTTATGCACCTAAAAAAATAAATAAAAAAAAGTCTTGTTCCCTTTTGCTACCCCCGAGCTACTCTTTCCTCAGTTTGCCCTTTACTTTTCATTTCACTGGCATTTCTGGACACACACACACCCCTTAGCATGCCATATTCAAACCTAAACCTGGCAGCAGCTGGAATGCCCCAGTGTGCTATTATTTAAGGCAATTAAAACACAATAATAAAACAATAAATTAATTTAATTAAATTTGCCTGCTTCGGAATGGGTGGCTAGTGTAAGGATTTCTACAACCCCAACTATATAACAACATGTCAGGATTAAGCTACGAAAAAGGATGGGTCTACTGTGGAATTAATCCATGGTTGGGGGGGGGGTTGGGCAGCCAAGTGGGTCCAACCAACCAAGGATTAATTCCACTGTAGACCCATCCTTTCGAGTGGCTTAATCCGCTTGTAACATGGCATGGACTATAGGAAGTTCATACATATTATTACTAAAATACATCAATATGACTTCTAAAGTTCACTGAAAACATCAGGTTCTTATCTCTGACTAATCTCTCTATAACGTTCTATTCACTTTCAAACGTGCGTGTGCACGTTGCACATCTTACATACATTCATATACTTATGTGCTTTTCGTGAAACTCAAACGAAGTAGCTAAAATCTCCAGCACTACTATACATCCTGCTGAGTGTTCCTACTTTTGGACTCTATGGCTTCCATTCCGCTCTATCGCATCCACTGTGTAGTGTTTCTGTGCCTCTCTCCTGTTACACTCTGGGTATGTGTGGCGATTTGCATCGTTACATTGACAACGCGCACCCGGTTGGGCTACTCTGTTATTTCTCTGCAGATCACTGTCTTTTACCATCAGAAGCTGCTTCTACTCCGCTTATTTCTGTTCTGCGTCTAACACACTTACGGCTACATAGACATTTGTATGCCGCTGTTCTCCTACATACCACCCACTTCACCTCTCTTTATTTCTATTCCACTGCTTCGCTTATGTTCTCCTGACTTTCCCACTGTTCGCTCTATGGCGTACCTCACTTCATGCCTGTTGTGCCACAAAGTAGGTTGGCACCTGAAGCAACTAGACTTTTGAGTCCCTTGTGCAAGCTTCTGACTTTCACAGTGTGCAGTGTCTGTGTGCATCACTCGATGGCAATTTAAGCACGGACTACTGTCGGAAGCACAGTTTTGCCTCTGTTGCACTAGCTTCTTCAACTCACTCGTCGCCGATACTGCGTCGCGCGAGCATCATCAAAAGTGTGGTCTAATTATTTTTGCACACAGCCGATCGTTACCATGATCTATGTGTTATTAGACCATGGTTAGAACAGTACCAGCTGTTACATTTTGACCAATAGAAATGGCACATTCTGGTATCAAGCTTTATGCCATGTTACAACTATAATATCCCCCCACGGCAATCCAACAGTAACAGTGAAACTAAATAAAACCTAGCTCTACAAAAAAAAAAAAAAGTACCTGCTCTAGAATATACCTGCTTCAGCCCACATCGAACTGATCAACTCAGCAACATGATTTCTTTAGCGAATAGAGAGAGAATCAGTGATCTGTTTTTGAATGAACTCTGTTTGAACAGATTTGGCCTCCATTTTTGAACTTGCACTCAAACTTATCTACCTGTTATTTATTTTAAATTCCCTTCTATTGGTTAGTAGAGATCTGTATTAGTTTAATTATGTATTTATGTCTTTGGTGACCAGGTAGGTGCACTGATACAGAGGACCGTTTTCAGTCACCGAACCCAGAATTGTAATACTTCTGTATTGAAGTGAGCAGTGTAGTGCAGTACCTCTTCAGCAAATGGAGCCTCCCCTGCATCCGCCATACTTCCGGGTTTCGGATTTTTCTGAAATAAAATACAGTAAGTTGCAATGCAAGAAAAACACCGCCTTTACTGTAAAAAGCTAAATCGGAGGGTAAACTTTTCGGGGGCAGGAGACCATGTTTTAGACAGCTTTCCTTTAAGCTCTGATCAGCAGTTTGCCATTCTCACTGTTCTCCCAGTGCTAGATACAGACCTCCAACTGTATTTCGCCCAAGGAGGACAGTGGGACCAGCAAAAAAAAAAAAGATCTGAGCTTATTAACATACACTGCAGGCCACTGAATCGTCCACCGCTGCAGCCCTTCTCTGATGTCAGCTGCATGCATTCTGGGATTTGTAGTTACAGAAAATGTCAGCCTGCAAGTAAGCAGAATTAGTCTGAAACAACACATTATGCCCAGTTCCAAGCAGGGATAAAAACCTGAGAAATGGAATAAGAAAGAATTTATAAGAGTGTCTTTTTTCCAGTTATGTGGCTAAAACTTCTAATCATATGTTCGCCAGTAACACTACCCTCTCAGGGCCAAGTACTGTCTAATGTGATTGTACTTAGCCCAGAGTGCACAGACTGCAGGAGCCAGCTATCAGTAAAATGCTGTTGGTGATGTCCTAGCCGGACAGGGTCTTTCAAAATACAGTCCTAATACTGCTATCAGTAAGGGAAAAAATTAAAAGCTTTTTATTTTAAATGTACAAGACTTGCACCACTGTTGAAGATGTACTTGTGTGGGGTTTGTGGCATTCAACTGAGGGGCTCAGACTTGAAAATTGGCGACTGTTGCCCTTTACGTAATTACTAATACTAGACAAATTTTATTGAGTTAATTTGTTTTATGTCACAGTGTTGCTGGGATATTATTCACTATTAATTTTGCATCAATTTTACTTCCATAATAAAATTAAAAAAAAAATCAATCATGGAGCACTTCCTCTCACTTTCACTTCCTAAACTTCTAATATTCATCTGCCATTTCCTGCTGCACCTTTCTGGAAAACTTGTTTGCTTTCTCTTCTTAAATCGACACAGCTTCATTCTTCCATCACCTGCTGTACCCTACTGGGTAACCTGTACTTATTCTATACCTAATCTATGTCACCCGCCACCTATTGCCTTCCTACTCCCTACACTTTCTCTCTAGTTCCCCCTTCACCCATTACTGCCTGGCTGCTACTACTCTCCCAGCACTTTATCCCCCGCTGATTGAACATTACATAGTCACTCTATTTGACCTGAATGTATTGTCACTTGTAAATTTTAATGCTGCATTTCTCTTACTACCTCAATCTTAGTCATGTTCTGCTGTTAATGCCCCATACATCTACATGTAATTTGGTTGAACATCTTTTAGTCACTCCATGGCATTCATCAGAGAGTACTATAGGAATTGGCAGACATACTGGCTGCACCCCTGGCGGAGCTCTTCAACAGGTCACTTGAGACAGGAAGGGTACCTAGGGATTGGCGAGAGGCATATGTGGTGCCGATCCATAAGGGGGGCCGAGTGAAGTACCAGGTAACTACAGACCCATCAGTCTGACCTCAGTGGTGGGAAAATTAATGGAGAGTATACTAAAGGAACAATTGGGGGTGTACTTGGAGGAGGTGGGAGGTCTGGATAGTCGGCAACATGGGTTTGTGAGAGGTAGATCATGTCAAACCAATCTTGTGGAGTTCTCCCAATGGGTAACATCAGAACTGGACATGGGAAAGCCTGTGGATGTATTATTCTTGGACTTCAGCAAGGCGTTTGACTCTGTCCCCCACAATGGTCTGGTGGAGAAACTGAGAGGATTGAGAGTAGGCCCTTTGATGGTCAGATGGATTGAAAACAGGCTAGCTGTACGCACCCAGAGAGCAGTGGTCGGTGGGGAGCTCTTGAACCCTAGAGAGGTCGGTAGTGGGGTACTTGCAGGGCTCGGTCCTGGGTCCGATCCTGTTTAATGCATACATATCGGACATCAGGAAGGGTATAGGGTGTGAAATTAGTCTCTTCGCTGATGATTCCAAGATGGGAGCAGTAGTTGAGGGGGAAGAGGGGAGGTTGACACTGCAAGGGGACCTGGACACCCTGGAAAGCTGGGCTCACACATGGAGATTAAATGTCAATATCACCAAGTGCAAGGTGTTACATCTGGGCGTGGAAACCCTAAACACAAGTACACCCTGGGAGGGGAGGCGCTGGAGTCCTCAACAGGGGAAAAAGATCTAGGGGTTATGGTGGATGCATGTATGAATAACTCTGAGCAGTGCAGGAGAGCGGCTAGCAAGGCAAACAGGATGTTGGGATGCATCGCAAGGGGGATCACCTCTAGGAGCAGGGAAGAGATTCTGCTGCTATACAATGGACTGGTTAGACCACACCTTGAGTACTGTGTACAGAACGGGAGACCACACTTGAAGAGGGACATACAGCTCCTGGAGAGGGTACAGAGGAGGGCAACTAAGATGATACAAGGACTAGGGGATTTGACGTATGAGGACAGACTTGAGGAGCTCTGCCTGTTTTCACTGGAGGAGAGGGGAGACAGGAGGGACATGATTGAGGTCTTCAAGTACCTCAAGGGAATAAATAGGGTAAACATGGAGGGGCTCTTTAGACTGAAGCAGGGAGGTATCACCAGAGGGCATGGTTTGAAGTTGGAAGGGTGGGGGGGGAGAGGAGGAATTTTTTCACTGAGAGGGTGGTGGACCCTTGGAATGCACTGCCTGGTGAGCTGGTTCAGACATCCACAGTGGAGGGCTTCAAGAGAGGGTGGGACAGACACAGAAATCGGATGTATCAGATGATGGCTTGGCCGGGGGATGGATGATGGGGGTTTCTGGAACACAAGGAGGGGGAGGGCCTCTGCACCCAACTAGGGATCTGAGGTTTGAGCAGACTCGATAGACCGTAAGGCCTAATCTGCTGGCAATTAGTATGTTAGTATTTGACCTGAATGTATTGTCACTTGTAAATTTTAATGTGCCATTTTTCTTACTACCTCAGTCTTAGTCATGTTCTGCTGTTAATACCTCATACATCAACATGTAACTTGGTTGAACGTTGCTTAGTCACTTTATTTGACCTGACTAATTGTCACATGTTAAATTCTACTGCTGTATTGTTCTTACTAACTTCAATTTTTGCCATTTTCTGCTGTTAATGCCTCAAACATCTATATGTAACCTGCATTTTGTTCCATAATGTTCTCTTGAAGTTTGTCTCTGTACTCTCCTGGGTCATGCCTGAAAATAGTGGTTTTTGGTTAGTGCACCTACCCAGGAAACAAAAACTAAATAAATAAATAAATAAAATACATAAAAACTGATCAACTCATTCAGTTACACCCGGGTGTTCAAATTGCATTTTGCAGCCACTACCCAAAAAGCCTAATGACTGCCTGCGGCGGGGCCAGTGGATTTTCCTATCCCCCTAGCCCAACTGGTGCACTTACTGGCCTGCTATCTCTCCAAAACTAGTCACCAGGGCTAGTTAATGGAAAATATTACTGGCTGAATCAAAATCTCCCATCATTTGACAAGGGGGCTATCCAACTCCTTTGTATAATCAGAGAAAGGGCAAACAGTTAAAGTCAGATTTAGATTGGTTAGAACTGCAGCAAGATTCTACAATAACCTTCATGTTTCTAGTCAATGGGGAAAAAGCCACAGACATGTAGCCTCAGTAAGGAACTGCTGCACATTGAGAAATGTTTTGCTGGAAGGAAGTGGCTTGTGTGGCGTTACTCACACTAGCCACTAGAATTACGAACTCTAGTCTGAAGGGGGAAAACATGTGACATAACTGGGAAATCAACAAAACCAGCTGCTCTATCAGCTGAGCTACTGGTGCAAACTGGTAAGCCTGAACATCACATGATACAATGCCTGGATGATAATCAGGTGTCCTGGCTTCGACTCTCAGCTCATACGAAATTCATACAGCAAGAGATGTAAATGAAAGGAAGGAGACGTTGTCACACCAAATCACCCCAATACTGATCATAAGTATCAGACAGTGATGAAAAATAGCTTCTTTAGAAGAACAGCATTTAAAGGTCACAGGAAACACCTGCATCCTTTAATGAAACATAATGCACTGCAGCATTGAATACTCCTAGACGTGAGGCTACTTGAAAAATCGGTAACTTCAGCTGAACAGAGCAGTGGACCTTGAAGTATTAACCAACAATGCATAATCAAACTGTTTACCAACAACCTGGTCGGTGCCCCTCCTATGAGTAAGGATGACAGGACCCGCTTTCCACAACAACCGTTCGTCCGTAAATAAGGAACTGAAAGTCAGCGGGAGACAGACTCACTGGATGCCAGCTTCCAAATACTGACGACTCTGAGGATTCATATCCGAAGTTTGGACACACAACCGGTGTAAAAAACAATACCAAAAGTTACACAACATAAGAAATCTTATGTCACGCTTCCCAAACGTATAACAGGACTGGAATCTTCTTTCTCTCTTGACTAAAAGGGACAGTAATAAAATATTGAATAAAGTATGGGGTGGTGTAATGAGAAGTTTACACACACCGGAAGGGTTAGATGCTACATAAACCCCGAGCAGGGCCGGCCTTAGCTAGGTGCAAACTGTTACCCTGCACCTTGGGGGCCCATGCTGTTTTCTTCAGGGGAAAAAAAATAATTTAAAACATTTAAAAATGCCTACAATTTGTTAGAGCTGAAAACGTTTACCAGCAAATGAAAGTGGAAGACAACTGGCTCTGTTACTGTTACAAAAGGTGGGGGTAGCTTTGCTGCAGTGTAAAAGATTAAGTTAAGTAAGTACAAATGGTGTTAATGGCCATACTTTACACCTCCCAGGCTGACTGCTTTCACAAGCAATGGGCTATATTGACAAGAGAACTTGTTTGAAACCTGGACATGTAGCTGAAACGATGAATGACATGACAAAAATCTGTTTCAAAAGTATGTGAGCACTCAAAATGGCTCAAAAACCTGACCAGTGCAGAGCAAAACTGGGTTTCCTGATAGGGACGACCCTGAAAACCTGATCAACAGGTAAAACAAACTGACAGGTGGCAACCTTACTAGTGTCCCATGATAATCATCTCTATTCTCTCTCACTCATACCTCCAGAAAAGTTAAGTTGTTTAACTTGTTTGCAAATCAGAGTATTAGAAGTACGTGTGTCCAGTGATGATGTCCCTGTGCTTACATAAATGAATAAGGTAGTAGTACCATACTTACTTATTTTTATTTATTTATTGAGTTCTAGGATTACAAATACCTTTGAGCCAGGGCTCTTTTACAAAGGTTCCACATCATAAGGTACAGATTAGCTAGAGCGTTACTGGCAACACTAATCATTGTACAAGCAAAACTGCAGACTAGGACATACATTGAGGCAAACATTAAATGAAGGGAGGAGGAAAGAGGTGAAAATGGAGAGAGGAATAGAGGGAGGAACAGTGAGGGGGGTGTGGGGACAGCAAGGAGATAAGGAGAGGTAGAGAGGAAAAGGAGGGGTGGTGGTGGTGGAGGGAGGGGATGCAGCCTGGGGGGCTTTGTCAGAGAACAATGTAAAGTGCAGAAGTTGGGCAGGGAGGTGTCAGAAAGTGCTACGAGGCTGAGGCTCTTGTGGTTGTAGATAGAGCAAGGGGAGCCACAAATTAAGTGATCTGTTCATAATCCGGGGGGCCACCCAGTGGTGCATTCGTGGCTAGGCATTACAGTCACAGGTGCTGATGGCAATGAGAGAGTGGCGGAGCCTGGTTTTGAAGGCACCAGGTGTGAGGGCAAGAGTGATATTACTAGGGAGTCCATTTAGCCAGTTGGCGGCCCGTTAGGCAAAAGCTCTTTGACCCTGTGTTGTGTGACAGTAAGAGATTTGGAACTGCTGCAGTTTGGTCCCCTGGGTGCACCGGCTGCTTTTCTTAGGTTGTAGGAGAGTAGCAACACCAGGTGGGGTGAGGCCCATCTGAATTTTCATAGACACTATGCAGGTTTGGTATTTAATACGCTTGTCAAGTTGCAGCCAGCTGGTTTGGGAGTAGAGGTCACAGGAGTGTGTATAACATTGAGTGCCGGTGATTAGCTGACAAGCCTTGTTGAAGGAGGTAGTTACCAGTTTGAGCGCAGTAACCATAGTAGAGCCGTAGATAAGGCCATAGTCAATGGTGGAAATGATAGTGCACTGGACGGCTGCAGGGGGAAGGTGTCTCCTGAGGTGGAACAGCAGGATTAGTCTGGAGTTGGTAGCTCTGGCAACACTGTTGATGTGGACAGTGTAGGAGAGGTACCTCCTCCTCTTCCTTTGTAAATACTGAGCAAAAATATTTGTTTAGTATCTCTGCCTTTTCACAGTCACCCTCTGCCCACCCTCTCTCCCCTTTATTAAGCCTCACTATCCCTCCCTTGGTCTTCCTTCGCTCCCTGATGTACCTATAGAAGGTTTTATCCCCCTTCTTAACTGAGTTGGCTATCTTTTCCTTGGTTTGGGCCTTTGCTGTTCTGACTGCCTTTCCAGCTTCCTTTTGCTTTAACTGATACAGTTCTCTGTCCTGTTCCTTTGTTTGTCTTTTTGGGGGGGCATAGAAGGAGCAGGGGATGGGTGAAGAAAAGATCACCCAGGCTCCTTGGGTACCCCTACCTCAGAGAGGGGAAGAGCCTAGGGAAGGGGAATGGCAATGGCAAGTGGTGGGGAAGGGGGCCACGAGAGGTGCAACAGGAGTGGGAGCTTTCAAAAAGGTTACCCTTACGGAACAGATTTCAACCAGCACGTAAGTGAGATGGGGGAACAGGAGGTGGGGAGAGAGAGGTCTGGTATAGGCAACAGGGTCAAGGGGAGTAGGACTGGAAGAGGGAGGTAGGACAGTACAAAGTAGTTACGATGGGCAGTGGAACAGAACAGGAAGAGTGGAGTAGGAAATGGAGGGGAAGGAGGGGTAATGTGACAGGGGGACAGGGAAGGGAGGGTGTGTGTGGGTGTCCAGAAAGGAAAAGTCAGGGAAGGGGGTGGGAAAGCAGACAGAGGAGTGAGCAGGGGCAGTGGGAGGCAGTCAAGCAGGGGCTGAGAGAATAAGGAGGAGTTGCCCATGATGAAGGGGGAACAGACCGGTAGGGAGAAGCTTGAAAGATGGAAAGAAAAGGGAGACAGGAATGGAGTGGGGGAAGAAGGGTGGTAATCCTGGGGGACTCAACAGTTAAGAATATTTACTGGGGAAAGAAATATGGGGAGGAAATGGTTTACATGCCAGGGATGACAATGGAAAGGGTGTGCCCAAAAACTAGGGAGTTGGGAGGAACATGTGGCTATACACCTAGGTATAAACGACCTAGCCAGGGAAGAGGTGGATGTAGTATGGGAAAGGTTCATGGTGGTGAGGAAGACCAGCAGAGAGGTAGCCAGATCTCTTGCATTCTCAGAGGTGTTGCCAGTACAGCCAGCCAGCACTGTCAGGAACAAAAGAATAGAAGAGTTCAATGACTGGCTCAGGGAGTGGTGCAAGGAGGATGGGTATGGCTGTACTGGGACCAGGGGGATACCTGGTCAGATAAAAACGCTTTTTTGCACCAGACAGACTGCACCTCAGTAAAGGGGTAGAGAGCCCTCAAGGACATGTTTGTGGGTGGGTGGGGGGAGTATATAAACCAAAAATTAATTTAAACTACTGGGGTGAGGGGGGGCTAGTGGGTTTATGGGCCCCAAGTCTCTGGGAGGAACAGGAGGTCAGCAGACCCCCCCATGCCTGTAGAGGAGGCCTGTGGGGTAGTGGTGGGTTTGCAAAGGAGGCAGGAGGTACAGGCAATGGGTAGTACTGAGAAAGGCAGACGGGCGAGAAGGAATGCAGGGTCAGACACAAGGTGGAAGGTGGTGTCCCTGAATGCACAAAGTCTCAGAAACAAGATGAATGATCTGCAGATGTTGATAGCAGAGAGGGGAGTGGACACTGCAGCAGTCATGAAGACATGGGTTACACCCAACGATGATCAAGACCTCTCAATCACTGGGTTTAAATTATACAGGAGGGACAGAGAGATAGGAAAACGGAGAGGGGTGGCAGTTTACATCTGAGAGGGTCTAAATTGTATGAGGGTGGAGTCAGAAGAGGGCAGGATGGGAGCAATGTGGATTCAATTACTGTCAAGTACAGGGAAGAGGATGAGGTTGTGGGTGGTTTACAAACCACCAAGCCAGGAGGAGGAAAGAGACAGGGTCTTGAACTCGTACATAAAGACTGCTGCAGGGAAGGGAGAGGTGGTAACAGTGGGAGACTTTAACCTGCCCAAGGTGGACTGCAGAGTATCAGCCATGACCTGTGCCAGGAGTCAGATGATCCTAGATGTGCTGTAAAGTGGATTCCTGAAACAGGACATCACAGAACCCACCAAGGAGGGGGCACTCCTTGATCTAGTGCTGACAAACGGGGATCATGTCTGGGATATAAAGGTCAAGGAACCCCTAGGGGTGACCATCACACAGTATGGTTCCAGCAGGACACTGGTAGGGAAAGAGCCCCCACCAAGACTAAAATTCTGGATTTTAGAATGGTGGGCTTCAGAAAGAGGGGTGAGTTGCTAAGGAGTCATCTGACAAGCATCCAAGGGAACATGAGGGTGGACCATCATCATAAAGGGAATAACGGTAGCCACAAGGGAGTGTGCTAGGCTCAAGGGGGAAAACCTCAAGGGTCACCCAGCTGGATTAGCACAGAGGTCACCCAGGCAGTAAGGGATAAGAGATCAGCCTACAAGAAGTTCAAGAGGACCCAGAGAGAGAGAGAGATCGCGCGCGGTAGTGTAGCAGGTAGGGCAGTCCAGCAGGCTAAAGCTCAAACGAACTGCAGCTAGTGAAGGAATTAAAAAGGGTGAAAAGGTCTTTTTCTGCTATATTAGTGAGAAAAGGTACAAGAAAGATGAGACTGTTAGGCTCAGGAAAAGGTATGGATGGGCAGAGGAGAATGGGTGCAAAACAGAAGTTCTGAACGAGTGCTTCTATTTGGTCTTCACCAGGGGGAGAGAGAGAAAAAGAGACAGACTGGTGCCACTAGCGGAAAGAAGAAGAGATGGGGGATGGAGAGGGGTGGGAGAGCACAGACGTTTTGATAGAGGTGGAAAGGGTGAAGAAATGGTTGCAACTTGCTAGCACTAAGGGTAGATAAATCCCCCCAGGCCTGCACGGTACACACCCAAGGCTCCAGAGGGAGTTGGCAAAGGAGCTTGCAGGTCCATTGGTTGGCCTGCTCAGTAGTTGACTGGAGTTGGGAGTGGCACCACAGGACTGGAGAATGGCACGTGTAGTACCCCTCCATAAGAGAGGTCCCAAGGACGACCCGAGGAACTATAGACCAGTCAGTCTGACCATAGTCATGTGCAAGCTCATAGAGCCCATATTAAAAGAAAGGTTAATAAAATATTTAGAAGGGAATGGCCTCCAAGATGAGTGGCAACATGGGTTTATGAGAGGGAGAGTATGGCACAGCAAATCTGATTGACTTCTTTGACTAGGTCACTAAAAACAATGGACAGAGGCCTAGCGGGGGACATCCTTTACCCGGATTTCAGCAAGGCACTTGACTCTGAACCCCACAAGAGGTTGATCAGGAAGTTGGCGGATGTAGGGATTGGTGAGAAGTTGACTGGGTGTGTGGAAAACTAGCTGAGGAACAGGACCCAAAATGTGGTGGTGGCAGTACAGCTCTCCAGCACCAGAGAGGTCACCAGTGGGGTCCCACAGGGCTCAGTGGTCGGACCAGTGCTTTTCAATGTCTTCATCAATGATACTGGGGATGGTTTTAAGGGCAACACTTGCCTATTTGCACATAACACCAAGATCTGTGGGATGCTGGACACAGCAGAAGGAGTATAGCACCTAAGGGAATATCTGGAAAAGCTGGAGAGGTGGTCCAGAATTTGGAAACTCAGCTTCAATGCAAACAAAAGCAAAGTTATGCACACTGGAGCCAAGAACCCAAGGAACAGTACAGCCAGGGTTGGGGGGCCAGGTAGCCACACAAGAGGAGTCGTATGACCAGGGAGGTGATGGTCACCAGTGATCTGAAACACCACACAACACAGAAATGCAGCAGGGAAAGCAAATAAAATGCTGTACTGCATTGTCAGGGGGATCAGCAGTAGGTGGGAGGAGGTGATGCTGCCTTCATTGATGAGGCCACACCTGGAGTAAATTGTGCATTAGTGGTGCCCATACCAAGATGTTCAGGGGCCAGCAGGGTAGGACATATGAGGAGAGGTTCGAGGCCCTTAAAATTTACTCCACAGAGGGGAGGAAACAGAGCAGGAACATGATTGACACCTTCAAGTATTTGTAAGGAATAAATACGATGAACAAGGAGAGTCTCTTCAAGATCAGTGGGAACTGAAACACAAGGGGGCACAGTCTCCAGTTGGAGGAGTGAGGTTTATGACAGAGGCTAGGAGGCACTTGTTCACAGAGAGGGTGGTGGCGGTCTTGAATGGCCTTCCTGAGGAGGTGGTTTCACTGAAATCAATGGGCAGCTTCAAGAGGGGATGGGATAGAGCTAAGGGGAAAATAATGGTCAAGAGGGGGGTGGATGGAGGGTCAGTAGCTGACCCTGAGGACCCTGCAACATGAGCAGACTCGACAGACCTAATGGCTTTATTCTTTTATTTTTATAATTTTTTTTTAACGAGGAAGTGAACTGGGCACACTCCTTTTTCAGTCACGCCCGAAAGAAAACAACAGCAGTAATATACAATAATAAACAAGTACAAGGTTAAATAATACAAAACAAAGTAACATGAACATTTAACATTCTCATGATATAACTTCTTTAAACAGACGTTTAAAACGTGTAATCCCGGCATGTAATAGTTCATGCAGTTGTAACCAGATATGATAGATCGTTCAGGATGCAAGGACCAAACCAGGGAGGAGTGGTAGATGTGGCCTATCAGGGGTTAGTTGAGCGGTTGCTTTTATTTATTAAAATCGCAACTTTTAATGCTGATAAAATGTATAGATAAATCGTCCCCATTCAATTCCATGGAGCATGCACACGCACATGCGGTCTCTGTTTTCTGACATCACAAAACGGGCTGCGTGTGCCTCGTGGGGGCGTGTTGGCAGCTTCAGGAAGTGGCTCTGTTTTTGTCCGAGATGTCTGTGGTGAAAATTATGAGGGACAGAACTTTTTACAACAGCAGAAATATAGGGAATTATTTATGACAATCAACTCTGGGCCAGGTGCTCTATACTATATGTTTGGGGGAGCGGCTCTTTAATCAGCTGGTGACTTCAACTGGCACAGGGCATCTCAATCTGAAACTACTTGCTACAGAGTCAGAAGTGGACTTGTTCGTTTGTTTTATTAGGTTAAAGCCATAGAGCAAGCTCATTTACAATGGCGACCTTTGCAGTACAAAAAAAATTACAAATCACCACAACACATACAATGTAAGTTACATTTCAATACTTCAGTTTCAGTGCAATACAAAAGCAACAACAAACAACCTCAAATAGACAGCAATTAAACCTAAAATCAGTTAAAACATCTACCGGGGGCTCTAACTAACTTCTGAGAATTCTAACTTTGAAGCTAGCTATCTGAAACTAATTCAGAAAAATTTTGGATCCGATAAGTTCTGACACTGTCTCCCATAAGATGGGAAATCCTCATAAGGATCAAATGCATGGGACGAAAGCAAAAAGCAAAACAACCTCTGCAGCTCCCACCACGCGTTAAGCTCAAGGCCGTGGCGAAGATGCGACTTCAGAATCTGGTGAAGAAACCTTGCAAACACTCGGAATTAAAATCAATAGACATATCTACCGTGGCTGGGTTAGCAGATAAGTTTGATAATCTAACGAACAGAGTGGTGGCTCTAGAAACCAATGTCGAAGCGATCCAGACCACAACTGCAGAATCAACTCATAGAGCCGACGCTGCACTGGGGGCTGTCTCGACAATGACAAGGAATCTACCCATTTTAAATCCAGGCTTGAAACCTTCGAGAACCAAGTGCGAGCAGCCAACATACGTTTAATTGGGATACCCGAAGGTGTGGAGGGAGACCATCTCCTACGTTTCCTCCAGGAATGGTATGCGCAACAACTAAGAGAGGAGACAGCTCCAAAAATTCAAAAAGTCCAAAAGGCCTACCATGTTGCCCTGAGAGGGCATTCACAGAACCTGGAAGCACCTCACAAAGTCGTCCTGGTCACTGATGGCATAGGCACTCAGGACTATTTGTTGGCGCTGTCAAGGCAATGGGGGCTTCTCCTGTGTGAAGGTCAAAATGTGCAGATTTATTCCGACATCAGTTATGCAACGCGTCAAAAGAGAAAAAACTATGATGGGGTGCGCGCTGTGCTAAGAGAGGCTAAGATAATGTACGGTATGATTTTCCCTGCAAGGCTGCGAACTGTCTACGAGGGTAACATTTTAATTTTTTCCGATCCGACAGGCTTTAAAGTGGAGTCAGAAATATGGACAGCATGATCGGAATCTGCGCAGGTGAGAGGAAGACTTATCGGAAGGAGAGGAAGAGGACGCCGGAAGGATATGGACATTTTCACACTTGAAATATGGATCTATTGGAACAGTGGCTACACCATTACACTAAGCTAGAGTTCAGTGCTGTTCACTGATTTAAACGGAGACAAAGTTTCTGTTACACTTATAGTGTTTTGATTACTGGACTCAATTTTTATCTTTTTTGATGCCAGATGTCGGCACTAATCTTGTTCATTTAGTTATAACGCCTGCGGAAGTTTTCCCTCAAATTTAAATATAGTTAACACATATTACTATAACTGTTAGTTGGAATGAAGTTATCGGTAATGTTGATAGAGATGGGTCTGATATTATTAAATTTGGTACAGAAGTTATTAAACTGGTAATATAAAGTTGGCTTAGCAACAAAATAATACTGAAATGCACTTAAAGTGCACAACTAAGGAACCGCATGGAGCACTTAGGTTTCACCTATAGATTAGATGACCTAATTAAGGGGTAGCCATTCTCTTTACCTTAAATGTTTTATTAACCATGCAGCTCATGGGCTTTATATCAGCTGAAATGGGTATTTCTTTATTAACTTTAATTTGAATCCCTCCATTGACATATCAAACAGAATGGGACGAGATGGATGTGAATAATAAGAGGAGTGACAACCTCATTGATTGTAAACAAGTCTGTAAGGTCCTGATCTTGTATCAAACTGTATGTTGTTTTAACAAAACAATAAACATAAAAACAAAACAAAAAAAACACACATCTACAAGACACAAAGTGGGAGAGAAGCTGCCTTTTCAAAATGTGCATAGTAGGGTTTTTTTTATTCTTGAGTCTAAATTCGACTTCCAATACACAGAAATATAGACTTTGTCAGCAGATAAGGACTGCTTGGCCCACCTAGTCTGCCCATTTCCCTACCTAGAGGATAAGCTGCAGATCCTATTTAACCAACAGTCTATTTCTTCCTACCCCCCCACAAAAATTGACTCATGTCTGTCCCATGTTTTCTTGAATTCTCCCAGTTTTGGACCCCACAACCTCCTCAGGAAGGCTGTTCCATGCGTCCACAACCCTCTCTGTGAAAAAATACTTCCTCACATTGCCCCTGAGCCGTCCCCCCTCTATCTTCAAATTGTGTCCCCTTGTTCTTGCACATCTCTTTTTCTGAAAGATGCTACCCTCTTGGACTTTGTTGATTCCATTGAGGTACTTGAACGTTTCTATCGTGTGTCCCCCTCCCTCCTTTCCTCAAGGGTATACATATTAAGCTCTTTAGTCTCTCCTCGTATGGCTTCTCTTGCAGACCCTGCACCATTTTAGTTGTGCTCCTCTGAACTGCCTCCATCCTGTCTATGTCCTTGCGGAGATGGGGCCTCCAGAACTGGACGCAGTACTCCCGATGGGGTCTCACCAACTGTCTGTACAGGGGGATAACATCCTGTTTTCTGCTGGTGATGCCTCTCCCTATACATCCTAGTATACCCCCAGCCCTCCCTACCGCCATCTCATATCTTCCCCTGGGTTTTTGTTTCCCAGGTGTATTACTTTGCACTTCTTTGCATTGAATCCAAGTTGCCATATGTCTGACCATTTCTCCAACCTTGCCAAGTCCCTTCTCATCCTTTCCACGCCTCCTTGTGCATCAACCCTGTTGCAGATCTTTGTGTCATCTGCAAAGAGGCATACTTTTCCTTCCAGTCCCTCTGCAATGTCACTTATAAAGACATTAAAAAGGACTGGACCCAGTACTGAACCCTGCGGTACACCACTAGTAATCCCTCTTTCTTCAGAGTGGACTCCATTTACAATTATCTTCTGTGTCCTGTTGTTCAGCCAATGTTTTACCCAGGCTACCACCCTGGGACCCACTCCCAGGCTGGTTAATTTGACTACTAATCTTTTGTGAGGGACTGTGTCAAATGCCTTGCTAAAGTCTAGGTATGCCATGTCCACAGCCCCTCCCTGGTCTACTACTTTGGTCACCCAGTCAAAGAAATCAATTAGATTCGTCTGACATGATCTTCCCATTGTGAACCCATGCTGCCTTGGGTCCTGTGCCCCACTGGCCTCTAGGTACTCAACAATTCTTTCCTTCAGAAGTTATTCCATCACTTTCCCTACCACAAAGGTCAAACAGACAGGTCTGTAGTTTCCTGCCTCTGTCTTGCTCCCACTTTTGTGAAGGGGAATCACATCAGCCTTCTTCCAGTCCTCAGGTACCACACCATCCTCCCATGATTTGTTAAAAAGGGTAGTCAGTGATGTCACTAGTTCTCTGCTTACATAGAAACATAGACTTTGACGGCAGATAAGGACCGCTAGGCCCATCTAGTCTGCCCATTTCCCTACCTACAGGATAGGCCGCAGATCCTAGTTAACCAACAGCCTATTTCTTCCTACCCCCCACAAGAATTGCCTTATGTCTGTCCCATGCATTCTTGAATTCTCCCCCAGTTTTAGACCCCACAACCTCCTCAGAAAGGCTGTTCCATGCATCCACTACCCTCTCTGTGAAATAATACTTCCTCCATTGCCCCTGAACCACCCCCCTTCTATCTTTAAATTGTGTCCCTTGTTCTTGCACGTCTCTTTTTCTGAAAGATGCTACCCTCTTGGACTTTGTTGATTCCACTGAGGTACTTAAAAGTTTCTATCATGTCCCCCTCTCCCTTCTTTCCTCAAGGGTATACATATTAAGCTCCTTTAGTCTCTCCTCATATGGCTTCTCTTGCAGACCCTGCTATTTTAGTTGCCCTCCTCTGGACTGCCTCTATCCTGTCTTATGTCCTTGTGGAGATGGGGTCTCCAGAACTGGACACAGTACTCCAGATGGGGTCTCACCAACTGTCTGTACAGAGGGATAACAACTTCCTGTTTTCTGCTGATGATGCCTCTCCCTATACATCCCAATATACCCCCAGCCCTCCCTACTGCCTTCTCACATTGCTTGCTAACCTTAAGGTCATCTGATATGATTACCCCCAGGTCCCTTTCCTTTTTTGTTGTTGTTACTACCTCCCCACCCATTGTGTATTCTTCTCCTGTGTTCTTGTTTCCCAGGTGCATTATTTTGCACTTCTTTGCACTGAATCCTAGCTGCCATACTTCTGACCATTCCTCCAACCTTGCCAAGTCCCTTTTCATCCTTTCCACGCCTCCTTGTGTATCAACCCTGTTGCAGATCTTTGTGTCATCTGTAAAAAGGCATACTTTTCCTTCCAGACCCTCTGCAATGTCACTGATGAAGACATTAAAAAGGACTGGACCCAATACCCTGAACCTACTGGTACCCACTAGTAACCCCCTTTCTTCCAGAGTGGACTCCATTTACAATTACCTTGATTGTCCTGTTGTCCAGCCAATGTTTTACCCAGGCTACCACCCTGGGTCCCACTCCCAGGCTGGTTAATCTGACTATTAATCTTTTGTGTGGGACTGTGTCAAATGCCTTGCTAAAGTCTAGGTAGGCCATGTCCACAGCCCCTCCCTGGTCTACTGTTTTGGTCACCCAGTCAAAGAAATCTATTAGATTCGTCTGACATGACCTTCCTGCTGTGAACCCATGCTGCCTTGGGTCCTGTGCTCCACTGGCCTCTAGGTACTCAACTATTCTTTCCTTCAGAAGTGACTCCATCACTTTCCCTACCACAGAGGTCAGACTGACAGGTCTGTGGTTTCTACCTCTGTCTTGGTCCCACTTTTGTGAAGAGGAATCACATCCACCTTCCTCCAGTCCTCGGGTACCACACATCCTCCCATGATTTATTAAAAGAGTAGCCAGTGGTTTCACTAGTTCCTCCTTAATTCTTTTTACAATTCTGGGGTGAATTCCATCAGGACCCATTGCTTTGTCCACCTTCAGTTTTAGGAGTTCTTGCAGAACCCTTTTCTATGAAAAGGACTGGGATCGACCCCTATCAAAAGTGCTTCTGTTAATTGGATTAGGCACTTCCCCTCTTCTTTTGGATACTGAGCAGAAATATTCGTTCAGTATTCCTGCTTTTTCACTGTCCCTTCTGCCCACCCACCGTTCATTCTATTCAGCCTCACTATCCCTCCCTTTGTCTTTCTCGCTCGCTGGTGTACCTATAAAAGGTTTTATCCCCCTTCTTAACTGAGTTGGCTATCTTTTCCTCAGTTTGGGCCTTTGCTATTCTGACTTCCCTCCCTGCTTCCTTCTGCCTTAACTGGTACAGCTCTCTGTCCTGCTCCTTCTATGTTTCCTTACACTTCCGGAATGCTATCTTTTTCTTCCTGACTTTCACAGCAACCTCTTGAGAACCATAGTGGCTTTTCTTCGTTTGATTTGTTTGTTTTCCACACAAGGCCTGTTGCCTCTGTGATGGCAGTTTTGATAATTCCCATTGTTGCTCCACACCTCCTTCTAGCCTGTTTGCTAGTGCTTTTCTGAGGCACTCTCTCTTGCCAAAGTCAGCCCTCCTAAAGTCCAGTACCCTCACTTTTGTATGGCTTGCTCTGCAGCTGAGTTGCGTGAACCACACTGTTTGATGGTCACTTGTCCCCAGATGGCAACCCACTTCTAGATCCGAGATCCTCTCACTGCCCCGCTTTGAGAGTACAAGGTCTAAGATTGCTCCCTCACGAGTGGGTTCCAAAACTAGCTGTCTAATGCCTGCCACCTGTAGGGCATCAAGAATGGCCCTGCTCTTGGATGTGGCTACAGCAAATGTGCTCAGTTAACATCCGGCATATTCAGGTCTCCCATCAACAGTATCTCCCTTTCTCTGCCATTCTAAGAATGCCTTCTATCATATCCTTGTCCATTCCTTCCCCTGACATGGGGGTCTGTACACAACCCCTGTGCGGACTGTGGTGCCCTTTCCAGTCTCCAAGGTGACCCACAGTGCCTCCTCTCCTCCCTGTTTACTCTTTTGTTCAGTTGCTTTTATCCTTCCTTTACATGAGAGCTACTCCTCCCCTCTTTTCCCTGCCTGTCTCTCTTGTAGGTTATGTACCCTGGTATGTTAACATCCCAGTCATGGTTCTCTGTGTACCATGTTTCTGTGACTGCTACGATATCCAGGCATCCCTCTTCCATTAAGGCCATCAGCTCAGGGAGCTTGTTGCCCAGACTACGGGCATTGGTACTCATTACCCTCCATTTCCTGATGGCCTTACTCCCTTTTGCCCCATCCCTGTCCTACTTGCCTTTGTCACTTTCTCCATTTACCCCTGCCATTCTCCCTATCGACACCTCTATGTTGGTGTTTGCCGCACTTACTACCGTGATTATTTGGTGGGGGGGGGGCTAGGATTTTCCTGCTCCTTTTCTTTTAGAATTCTGGGGTGAATTCCATCTGGCCCCATTGCTGTGTCCACCTTCAGTTTTAGGAGTTCTTTCAGAACCCTTTCTTCTGTGAAAGGACTGGGATCGACCCCCCCTCTCCAGAGTGCTTCTGTTAACTGGATTAGGCACCTCCCCCACTTCCTCTTTCATGAATACTGAACAGAAGTATTCATTCAGTATCCCTGCTTTTTCACTGTCACTCTCTGCCCACCCACCATTCATTCTATTCAGCCTCACTATCCCTCCCTTTGTATTTCTACGCTCCCTGACATACCTATAAAAGGTTTTATCCCCCTTCTTAACAGAGTTGGCTATCTTTTCCTCAGTTTGTGCCTTTCCTATTCTGACAACCCTCCCTACTTCCTTCTGCCTTAACTGGTACAGTTCTCTGTCCTGCTCCTTCTATGTTTCCTTATCCTTCCTAAATGCTATCTTTTTCTCCCTAAACTTCACCGCCACTTCTTTTGAGAACCACAGTGGCTTTTTCTTTCATTTTGATTTATTTGCTTCAGACAAATGCTTGTTGCCTCTGTAATGGCAGTTTTTGATATTTCCCCATTGTTGCTCCACCCCTCCTTCTAGCCTGTTTGCTAGTGCTTTTCTAAGGTACTCTCCCATCTTGCCAAAGTCAACCCTCCTGAAGTCCAGAATCCTCACTTTTGTATGGCTTGACTCTGTAGCTGAGTTTATCGTGAACCACACTGTTTGGTGGTCACTTGTTCCCAAATGGCTACCCACTTCTAGATCTGAGATCCTCTCACTGTCCCCATTTGAGAATACTCGGTCTAAGACTGCTCCCTCACGAGTAGGTTCCAAAACTAGCTGATTGAGGCATGCCACCTGAAGGGCATCAAGAATGGCCCTGCTTTTGGACGTGGCTGCAGCAAAGGTGCTCCAGTTAACATCTGGCATATTAAGGTCCCCCATCAACAGTATCTCCCCTTTCTCTGCCATCCTAAGTATGCCTTCCATCATATCCTTGTCCATTCCCTCCCCCTGACATGGGGGTCTGTATACAACCCCTGTGCAGATTGTGGTGCCATTTCCAGTCTCTAAGGTGACCCACAGTGCCTCCTCTCCTCCCTGATTACTCTTTTGTTCAGTTGCTTTTATCCCTTCCCTTACATAGAGAGCTACTCCCCCCACCTTGTGCCTTCCCTGTCTCTCCTGTAGGTTGTGAACCCTGGTATGTTAACATCCCAGTCATGGTTCTCTGTGTACCAGGTTTCTGCGACTGCTACGATATCCAGGCATCCCTCTTCCATCAAGGCCACCAGTTCAGGGAGCTTGGGAAAACAAGAGGCAAAATTTATGCGTATATTGGGTCTGACCTCCATGAAAAGAGTGATCATACCCATTCATAAGGCTTTTAAAGAATGCCATTAACATACTTTTGCTATGCCTTCAACTCCCGCCCCCCCACTTTGTATTTATGCCTCCTATGTCGCCATGTTTGGCCCCTCTCTCGGGGTCCCCCAATGCACCATGCAGGCTGTGCCGCTAGGACTGGAGAACTCGCTCCGAATTAGTGCCCTGCTCCAGTAGTTCCAGGTATCCCTAGATACCCCGGCAGGGCAAAGGTGTCCCCACTCCCTCCAAATTCTTCAAGGGAACATGCACCTTGAGCTGCACCTCCAGATCCTACAGTCGCTGGTGCAGGAGCCCGTAGCCTAGGCCAGACATGGGGTTTTCCCTGGTTTTCAGGTCCCTGCTCCCTGCAGATGTCGGCACTCGGGGAGGACCAGTGAGACAAAGGCGCGCAGAGACATGCCTTCACTCAGGTCCTCGGCCGGTGCCTGTCCCCACCCCTCCCTAGCATTCTGCATCCTTCACTGCACCTCCACCTGTGGTCACTCAGGTGGCAGTATAGCAGTGAGGACTGCAGCCCACCCCTCCCGGAGAAGGAGAGGAGCCCATCGGGTGCTCAATCCTTCTCCCCCCGGCCGGCCCTCTAACAACCCAGGCTCATTACCGAACCCATGTCGTGAGCATCGCAAGCAGTAACACTACCACTGTACTGGTGGGCCGGCCATGCCTTCAACTACTGCAGCAATATGTTTTGAGTTGTGTATACCCACCTACACATTCACTAGTCTACCAATGTACTCAGCAAAAGTCTATTCTATGTAAATGATCCTGTATCAAGCTGTTTATATTATTAATCTCATCTTTTCAGAGATGCAGATGTATGTCCAGAAGCATTTTAATAAAACAGCAGTTACGTAAGAACTTACCGTAACAGTAGATCTTCGAGACAGGTTCCTGCAGTAGGTCTTCACATATAGGACTGTGCCCCCTGGCATCAGGACTGCACGGCAAACTTGTAGCTAGCAATCATTAGTGGGAACCACCCCCGTCGTCAAGTGATGGACGTCAGCGTGACAATGAAAGGGGTGGTATCCCGCCCGCCCTCCTATTCTTTTCCACAGGAGATCTCTAGAAAGGAAGCGGAAGAGAGGAGTGACAGACTCCCAGTACCCTGTGCCCTGGATGAGACAAGAGTCCTGGGAAGGGAATAGAGAGAAAAAAAACACAGTAGCTGGGGGAAAGGTGGGTGGGAAACTAGACCTACTGAAGAAACCTCTCTTGAAGATATGCTGTTACGGTAAGTTCTGATATCTTACTTCGAGAGGGTTTCTGCAGTAGGTCTTCACATATAGGACTGAATACCAAGCAGTACAATGAAAAAGGAAGATTCGGAGATGAGGTTCTGGGAGGAGGAAAATGTCTGCAACTGAATGCCTGTTCAAGACAAGAGGCATTGCAGAACTGCAAGACCAAAACCAGCCCTACGCCTGGAGGCGACGTCCAGACTGTAATGCTTAATGAAGGTGTGGACAAAGGAACAAGTGGCCACTTCACAGATGTCCGCAGTGGACAAATTCCTGAAAAAAGCAGTCGAAGTGACCCTTAAACGTACCCGAAAGGGGCTTCTCATACTTCTGGTAAATGTACTGGATACAATTTGCCAGCCACCTAGACAAAGTTTGTTTCATGATAGCCTTGCCCTGGCACTGGGAGGTGAAGGCTACAAAGAGCTGGTTCAACTTTCGAACCTCCTTAGTCCTTGAGGTATAATACCTCAAAATCCTCTGCACATCAAGGAGGTGCAGGAGATACTCCCCCCTGTTGCAGTGCTCTGGGAAGAACACCGGAAGTTCAACACTCTAGTTAGGGGTCAATTACGAAACCACCTTCGGAAAAAAAGGAAGGGTTAGTCCACAGAACCATCCTGTCTCTGTGGAAAATTAAATAAGGCTCTTGACAAACTAGAGCCTGAAGTTCTGAAACTCTTCGAGCTGAAGTGATAGCAACTAAAAAGAGCGTTTTCCACGCTAAAAAAATGCACATCACAGCTTGCTGCCAGTTCAAAAGAGGGCAAAGTAAGCTTTTCTAATATAAAGTTGAGATTCCAAGGGGGAACAGGATTCTGGACTGAAGGTTTGATGAGAAGGATCCCCTTCAAGAAAGTTCTGGAAACCTCTAGCTGTGCTAGGGTTTTATCCTCCACCGGGAAGTGGTAGGCCGAAACCGCAGATAGAATGGACCTTCAGGGAGGAATAGCTGAGGCCCAACTCTGCCAGATGCAAGAGGTACTCTAAAACCTGGGAGGCTGAGCAAGAAAAAGGGTCTAAGCCTTTGGCTGAGGCCCAGATGGAAAACTTCTTCCACTTCATGGCATAAGTGGATCTAGTGGAGATTTTCCTGGCCTCCACTAAGACCTGAGCGACACCTGAGGAGATCGTGTAGTGAGAAATTGCTAAGTCCACAGGTGCCACGCATGAAGATGGAGAGACTTGAGGCTCGATGTACCAGGGTGCCCTGCTCCTGGGACAGAAGGTCATGAGAGAGAGCAAGAGGTACTGGGGGTGTTAAAGTGCCAGCTGCTATAGCAACAGGAACCATATCTGCCGAGGCTACAAGGGGCAATGAGGATCATGTGTCCCTCCTCTGTTTGCAGCGTCAGTAGAACCTTCTGAAGAATAGGAAAGGGAGGGAAAGCATATAGAAATCTCCCTGTCCAAGACAGAGACAGTGCGTCTCGCCAAAAAGCACCATGCCCGGAATGAGCGAGCAAAAGTTGGGTAGTTTTGCGTTGGATGGCGAGGCAAAGAGATCTGGGTCTGCCCAACCTCAATGAAGAAATAGGTCTTCTACTATTGCCTTCTTTAGTTCCCACTCGTGAGCCCTGGCGACTGATCAGCAGAGACTGTCCACCAGAATGCTGTGAACACCTGGCACATGGATTTCTGTCAAAGACAGGCTGTGCTGTACCACCCAGTATCACACCCGCATTGCCTCCCTGCATAGAGGGTACCACCAGGTGCCTCCCTGTTTGTTTAGATACCAGACAGTGGCCATGTCATCTGTCTGGATAAGAAGTGTTCCCAGAGTTAAAAGCGACTGGAAGGCCTGGAGAGCACAGAGCACTGCTCTCATATCCAGAATATTGATGTGAAGGTTCTCCTCCATGGGAGACCAGGAGCCTTGAGTTCAGTGGTCTCCCAGATGTGCTCCCCATCCCAAGTTCGAGGTATCCGAGGTGAGAATCTGAGAGGGAGATGGAGGGTGGAAGTGAACCCCCACCAAAAGGTTGGCTGAGTTCTGCCACCAAAGGAGATTCTTTTGAAGGCTGCTGGAGACAAGGACTCTCTGGTCCATGTCGTCCAAACGCTGATCCCACTGGACTAGAAGAGATCATTGGGTAACTCTCATATGCAGTCTGGCCAAAGGGACTGTGGCTATGGCAACCACCATCAGACCCCGAAGTCGTAGGACCGAACGCGCCGTGGTCCACCGAGAGGAAGCCACAAACATCGCTTGGGAGATTAAGGTCCCTGCTCGGTCAGATGGAAGAAAGGCCTTGTTTTGGACCGTGTCCAGCACCGCTCCAATAAACTGGAGGTGCTGGGAGGGTTATCAGCTGGAATTTGGGCAGGTTGATTGAAATGCCCAGGTTGGAAAAAAGGTCTACAATGAAGGAAAGGGATTCCTTCAGACTGTCTGGGGAAAGGGCTTTAAAGAGCCAGTCATCCAGATAAGGGAACACATAGATGCCCCTGCTGCGTAGGAATTCTGCAACCACTGCTAGGTACTTGGTGAATACCCGAGGGGCCAAGGAGAGGCCAAATAGGAGGGCTCTGAAATGGAAATAATGGTACAGAAAACAGAATCTCAGGAAGCAGTGGTGGACCAGTAGAACAGGGATAAGAAAGTAGGCATCCTGCATATCCAGGGAGCACAGCCAAGTGTTGGAGAGAAGCAGGGGTAACGGTCCCTGGAGGGTCAGCATGCGAAACCTCTTGTACTCTATGAAAAGACTGAGCATTATTATTTATTTATTTTTTATTTATTAAACTCTATAGGATTACAAATACCTTTGAGCAAGAACTGCTCGTTCACAAAGGTTCCATGTCAAAGGATGGAAGGTTAACATACAAACAAAGGTAAACATTAATACAGAGTCTCAAAAAACAAAATACCGTATTTCAAGCAGAGAGACAGCAAAAGGATAGCAAGGACAGATAAGCAACCAGTAGGGGTAGGGAGAGTGGGTGGAGGTCAGAAAACACATAAGTTGATGGCAGATAAGGACCGCAAGACCCATCCAGTTCGCCCATTTCTTTTTCTACCTTATGAATGTGCCATCGGCCTTTGCTCTGTCAATGGCCTATCTATTCATACTCATCTGTATTGCTCCCTTATGTCTATCCCATGCCTGTCTGAAGCCCTGCACTGTATTCATAGCCACCACTTCCTGAGGTAGACCGTTCCATGCATCCACCACCCCTTATGTGAAAAAGAATTTCCTCACATTACCCCTTAATCGGCCTCCCTCTAATCTCATGCTGTGTCCACTTGTCCTGCTATTTTTCTTATATTGAAACATGTTGAACATGTACTCACTGGAGGAGAGAAGGGACAGGGGGGACATGATTGAAACCTTTAAGTAGATGAAAGGAATAAACAAGACAGGTACAGAGGGGCTGTTCAAAGTAAGGGAGGGGAGGGACACCAGGGGCCATGATATGAGACAGGAGGGAGATGAGGAGACACTTTTTTACAGAGAGG
Organism: Neoceratodus forsteri; assembly: GCA_016271365.2. NCBI lineage: Eukaryota > Metazoa > Chordata > Ceratodontiformes > Ceratodontidae > Neoceratodus > Neoceratodus forsteri. The sequence continues at coordinate 81,136,041 of JADMNL010000030.1, forward strand.
GTGGTGGCTGGGTGGAATGCGTTACCTGCAGAAGTGGTATCCAGTAGAACAGTAAACTGCTTCAAAAGGGGATGGGACAGGACAAGGGGGAGGGTCAATGAAGGGGAAGGGTAGAAGGAAGGGGCAGCTTCAGAATAAGGGGTGCTAGCTACACATTCGAGCAGACTTGATAGACCTCTAGGCCTTTATCTGCTGGCAAATTTCGTATGTTCATATGTTGGACTCTTTCACCTTGTTAATGCCATTAAGGTGTTTGAATGTTTTGATCATATCACCCCTCTCCCTTCTTTGCTCTAGGGTATATATATTGAGCTCTGTTAATCTGTCCTCATTTTTCTGATGCAGTACCTGCACCATTTTGGCTGCCCTTCTCTGGACTGCCTCAGTTTGGCTAATGTCCTTGTGAAGGTGTGGCCTCCAGTACTGCACTCAGTACTCCAGATGGGGCCTAACCAGTGTCTTGTAAAGAGGGATCATTACCTCTGTCTTCAGACTCATGATACCCCTACTAATACACCCAACATCCCTCTAGCCTTACCTACTGCTTTAGTGGTTTGCTTGGATAATTTCAGGTCATCAGTGATGACGATGCCCAAGTCTCCTTCTTCCCTTGTGACTGCCAGCAACTCCCCTCCTAGCCTATGGGTGGCTTCAGGGTTTCTCTTGCCTATGTGCATGATCTTGCACTTCTTCGTGTTAAACCCCATTTACCACTCTTCTGACCATTCTGCTAGTTTATCCAAATCTCTTCTCATTCTGACCACACCATCTGGATCATCTACTCTGTTGCAGATCTTGGTGTCATCTGCAAACAGACAAACCTTACCCTCTATTCCATCTGCAATGTCACTGACGAAGATACTGAAGAGGACTGGCCCCAGGACTGATCCTTGAGGTACCCCACTTGTGACTTGCATCTCTTCCGACTGTATACCGTTTACCACCACTCTCCATTTTCTGCTGGTCAACCAGTTTGCCACCCAGCTGACCAACGTCTGACCCACCCCGAGTCTACCCAGCTTATTAATCAATCTTCTATGTGGAACAGTATCGAAAGCTTTGCTGAAGTCAAGGTAGGCGACATCAACTGCTCCCCCTTGGTCCACCACTCTGGTTACCCAGTTAAAGAAATCTATGAGTTTAGTTTGACAGGACCTTCCTTTTGTAAACCCATGCTGGAAGCATGGAAGGAGTAGGCAGGTTGAAGGGCCATTGTCGGGGGGTGGTGGTATGAGAAGTGCCAGGTAGAGTGGACAGAAGTCTGAAGTGCTAAATGGTGGGAGGGTGTGGGTGAGGTAGGGAAGGGGTAAGGTGAGAGGGAGGAAAGTGAAGGACAAGGATAATTGGCCAGAGGGACTTTAGGGCCACACAATGCTAGGCGTGAGTGTAGACCAATTAGGAGAAGCAGTCACATTGGCTGGTAGTAGAGAGGTGAAGTCATAGTTGCCTTTTAAATGGGTTGAGCGTAGTAGCTGAAAGGGATTTCTTGTTGAGTAAATCAAACCAAACCACTGGGGGGCCCTGTGGGTGAATGACCTCTCGCCCATAGTGGTCCGGCATCTGGGGACCTGGAAGGTTTGACACAGCAGGTCTTAGATCCCCATCTTTTTGGGAACCAGGAAAGAGTGGGAATAAATTCCCCTTCCTGTCTGTTCTAGTGGGACTTGTTCTATGGCCGCTTTTTGCAGTAGAGCTTGGATTTCCAGAAAGAACAGCTGTTGTTGGCCTGATGGGTAAAAGGACCTTCCCAGAGGGTTGGGAGGTGGTCTCCCCAGGAACTCTATCGAGTGACCTCTCTCTATGAGTTAAAGAACCCATGCATCTGCAGTGACGGTCTTCCACCCATTCAGGTGGAGGCCGAAACTTCCCCCCACTGGTTCCTCTGAAATAGTCCGAGGGAGTGGAGGGGGGGGAGTCAGTACACAGAGGGGAGGGGCGCCTTTCCCCCAGAGGCTGCTTTGGGAAACTTGGCCTGGGGAGTTTGGGTGTTGGAACCCGGGGCGCAACGCTTGTTCTGTCGTCTGCCCTGGTTCTGCTTGTTCCATTTCCACTGGCAAGGAAATGGCTGCTACTGTTTTTTTTTTTTGGGTGTTAGTTATTTTTCTCTCCCCAGAGCTCCGGCTACAACCCTCCATTGTTCCCCACAGCGCCATCCCCGGACATCAGACCCCCTCCCTTGTGCACCCCGCAACTTACCCTTCGCGGCAGGGTGGTGGGGAGCGACTCAACCCACCCCAACGGATCCATGCCAGGGAGGTGCCCTTCCAGGAATGGCGCCGGCGAAGGAACACAACTCTGCCGGGCTGGCTTTTTCCGCGAGTTTTCCACCGGCAGGTCATGGCGTGTAATGACGTGGCGACTGGGTGCCGCACGCGCGCCCCGCATGCTCCCAATCAAGTGTCTGCCACGTCCCGCCCCCCCATAGCTTGCAGCTACGTGCTGTCGAGCCCCCAGCCTCCGCTAGGGGTCAGGCAAGCCCCCGCCGCCCAAATTCCCCCTCCCCGGAGATGGAGGGCAGTCCCTTGGACGCTCAATCCATCTCCGACCCACGACAACCCATGCCCGTTCCCAAACACAGGTCACCAGCGTGGCGCGAGGTGTGGCGACCAGCGCCTCAACCCTCAGCGCCACCGGGCCAGCCCGCTACTGTTGTTTTTGACCGGAACGGTACATACAGTGGACATCCTTCAGGGATTTGCCACTCTCCTGCAGCTCGGTAATAATATCTTTGGCATCGCCGCCAAAAAGAACTGGACCTCTAAATGGAGCATCCAGAAGAGAGCTCTGTACATCCTGGGCCAACCCCGCCAGGCAAAGCCAGGCTAAATGTTTGAGGCAGATTCCCGTAGCTGCTCCTCGTGCCACAGAGTTCACTGAATCATAGGTGCCACATAGGGCATGGCGGCAGGAGGACTTATTCATCCTGACTTTGTCCAGGAGTTTGTTCCTTAGCTGTTCATCAGGGATCTCCTGGAGGTCTTTTTCCAAGTCCAAAAGGGAGGATTTTTGGAAAGCCACCATATGGGCTACATAATTTGGGGAACGGATTGCGCAGATGGACAATGAGTAGATGTTTCTACCATACTGGTCCATCTGCTTGGACTCCTTATTGGTGGGGAGGCACTAAGATGCTTAGGCTGGGCCGATCTATTGTGGGCAGCTGTAATGACAGAATCGGCCTTAAGTCGGGCAGTTAGGTGGGAAACCCCTTCCAGGGGGTGTTAAGTCCTATCGGCCTTCTTGGATACGGCTGGTATGGATGAAGGTTGCTCCAAATGGTGGGTGTAAGGTCCTCATGTGGCCCCGTTCAGGGTGGAATGGGTAGGGGGTCTGCCCTGACCAGATCCAAGTGCTCTACCAGTTTCCTGCATTTGGGGTACAATTCCTGGGAGGCCCATCTGCACGATTTTTGAATGGTCCTGAGAAGCTCCACAAAGGAAGGATCTTCAGGGGCAGAATTTTGTGGACTCTTTCGGTTGAGGATCAACAAGAGAGTGCAGTTCAGACTGGTTTCCTAAGTCCAATTCCTCATCAGATTCTAAGGATGCCTCCTGAGCCAGGCCCGGGGGCCTATGTTCAATGAGTCCAGAAGGCGCAACACCCAACTCTCGGTCAGAGACATGACTGGAGAGTGCAGGACTACCTGGAGGCACCCCGAGAGGTGGGATGGCCCTAACCACTACCTGTGGTTGATCCAACTCTTGAAGGAGTTGGGACTTGCTGTCCTTCCACCACGCAGAGATGACTTCTCGTTCTGGCTGCGGTGGAGGCGGAGGAAGAGGATACCCCGGGTACCCTGCGTAGGAAGGATAGCTGGGTGTCTGATACTAATTAGGGTACTGGTAGCGTTGATAATATGCCTGACCTGGTGTCAGGTAGCCCAGTGTTGGCGGGTTATAACCCGGCAACGGATCCCCCGGCATCGGGTACTATGGATATTGAGGCCTATATCCAGGAAAGTACTCGGCTGGGCCCGAAGGAGGAGCAAACGGCCCTGCCGAAGGGCCACTGGGAAGCGGGTCCAGCGACGGGGTAGGTGGAGGAGCCAAAGGTCCCGCAGGAGAAGGGTCCATGCTGCCCCCAAAAAGGTCCAGCGAGGGATCCAGCGAGGGGTGAGGATCCGTTGGCGGGAGAGCGAGCCTGGCGAGGGGGGGAGATCAGGTAAAGCCCCTGTCGACAGGTCAAGAAGGTTATCTGATGGGAGGAGATTTGTCCCGAGAAGGTCAGATAAAGGTAGTGAATCCCTGGAGAGATCACTCTGAGGGGATGAAGAGGAACCTGCGAGCGAGCTCTCTCTCTCTCTCTGCCTGGCATCGAGGTCTACAAGGGAGCCCTACAGGAGAGAGGTGGCAACCACATGATCGTTGGAGGAGCCACTGATCAGCTTACTGAATGCGGCCGGGCTGACAGAAGCCGGAAGGCAAGAGTCAGGCTGATTGGCCTAAGCCAGGCGCCCAGAGCTAAAGCTGGAGAACAACTTAGCGGTGGAGCTCAAAGCAGGACACCCTGAAGGAACCTCCAAATAGGCAACCCTTGACTGCCCACTAACCTCGTTGGAGGGGGGAGAGGGTGACCAGTCCGCCAGAGCAGAGGAAGGCCCTAGAGGTGGGGTACTCACGGAGGAGAAGGGCCCACCTTGGTTGGCGTCTGCTGTCTGGCTGGACTTCCCTTGAAGAGAACAGCTCTGCGCCTGGCATCTCTCCTTGCCCTTCTTTTTCTCCTCCATTGATGACGATCTTTCCCTTGGCTCCTGGAGCTCTTTTTCCACTGATGCCAGTCTCTGGGTCAACACATGGGCATCGAGGGTCCTCTTGCGACAGGTGTCTGTGGCCTGGTTGAAGCCCTGGCAAAAGGTGCACTCAGTGGAGCTGTGCTTAGGCCCCAGGCAGAGGACAAACCGGGAATGATCGTCCCCATGAGGAATCTGTGCACCGCACTTGGAGCACTTCTTCTTGGGCCGACAAGACGACATACACCGTAATGGATCGAGAAAGAAATTGGAAATTAAGAAAAAATTTATTGTAGAAAATGGCGGAGCGACAGAAAGCTGTTCTACCACGTTTGTCGAATGATACCATGCAACAGAGGGAAAGAACTGGAGGGCGTGCGGTCCCCGCTGATGACTGCTAGCTACAAGTTTGCCATGTGGTCCTGACGTCAGGGGGCGCAGTCCTATATGTGAAGACCTTCTGCAAGAACCTTCTCGAAGTAAAATCCATATTTATCCAAGGAAAAAAAAAATAAAAACATCTACGACTATACACAAGAACATAAGAAGTCTGAAAAAAGATATGTGGTAACCAGAGAAGGTTCTGAGGTCATTTATATTTATTCTGACACTGACAGGATTAATCAGGCAACTGCTTGCGAGAAAACAAAAGTAAATTTTTCAGCAGTACCTCCCGATAAAGATTCCAAAATGAGCTAATGGCTAAAGAGGTGTACACTACTTTCACCCCATTCTTGAGGCAGACAGTCTACTGAATTATTCTGAACATTACCCACATGTTCTGCAGAATAGGCAAATGCCTGCCTTCCCAAGAGAAGCTTTACATAGCACATATAGTGAAGGCTGGATTGGAAGCAAAATACCAGTTTCAAATGGTTGTTGATGCAAATAACACTGCATCTAGTGCTCAAGCAAATTCAGTGTCTACCAGGAGAGCTACATGACTCAGAACCGCTGAAACCGGACAAGCAAAATATAGCAGCTGGTTTTACTTTTGAAGATACCTCTTTGTAAGGCGACAAAACAGAGGTATACATAAAAGAAGTTGATGAAAAAGAAGAAAGTTTTATGACTTTGACAGAAATGGGAGATATGCATGGCTGAGAAAAACTGGGCCACTGTAAGACATGCAACGAAGGCAACCGATTCCCCTTTTTAATGTAACTCCTTATTTGTTGACAGAACTGGGGTGAATATGAAAAAAAGTTGAACAACAAAAGCAACTTATAAAAATTTCACTGAGAAAGCAAGGTCCACAGTGTTTTACAGGCCCTATAGAAGAGGAAGTACGGGAAGGGCTCATTACAGCAGACTCTGTGTGCACTATGAATTCACAGTAGATGGGCGAAGGGAGAGGCCAAGGCAGAAGGCGCCAGCAAGAAATCTGCCATTAGCTTACCCAGCCTAGGTAAAGCCCTACTCCTGACAAATTGCTGCATGTCACCATCGACCCACTATCAGTGGGAGGGAGCCTATCTTATTACCTCAAAGAGTGGAAAAAGAAATTACCAGACAAGTGGGTTCTGGAAGTACTATGAGCAGGCATACCCCTTCAATTTGTAAAATTCCTAAAATTAAGCAAATTCAGAGTGTTCGTGTTTTCAGTTCAATTACAGGAACCAAAACTCACACTAGAATTGGAGAAGAGAAAGTTCTGGGAGGTAAATGCTGTGGAGAGGATGCCTGTGTCCCAAGTGGTAAAGGTTTCTTTTCCAGGTACTTTTTCACTCTGAAGAAAAATGGGTAATGGTGACACATTCTAGACCCGAGTCTCCTGAACAAGCTCCTAAAAAAACAGAGTTCAAAATGCATGCTGTGAACGGTTATTCCCTCTTTACAACAAGGGGACTGGCTGGGGTCACTAGACTTAAGGGATGCTTGTAACATGGCAATAAACAAATGGCAAAATCCAACATAATGATTGGTCAAGACAACATGTGATGCAAAACTAGCAAGCATTAATTCCCAAGTAATGCCCACTAGTGCAGTACCTCTCGAAGCCACATATAAAGCACTATATAAAAGTCCAAATCCTGATCTCCCACCCATGCACCCCAGGAAACTCCGAGTATCGACGCATATCAGATGCCAGAAAACACGACCACACAAAGTGCTCAAAAAGTATGCAACACACAAAAGCTCCCAGAGAAAAAAAAACGCCACTCAAGCTGGTGAAATACCTCCACTATCTGTGCAACAGCATGTTCTGTATACAAAAAAAAAACACCAACCGCTCAGCAGAGCTCAAATGACTCAGCAAAATCCAATCTGTGCAGCAACAGAGCTGATAAAAACAGGTTACTCACCTGTAACAGTAGTTCTAGGAGTAGTATATGTAGTTCATTCACACGAACTCACCAGATCTCTCCAGCATCGATGCACAACTTAGCTTCCAGCGGGCAAGATCTGGCGTTATGGGACGGAGTTGAGGGTTATACCACCCGGGTGGGTGGGAGAAGCCAGCTTGAAGACTTTCCAGCTGATCTTAAAGGGGAAAGGACATGCCAGTAAGTGTGGATGAACAACATATACCACTCCTAGAACTACTGTTACAGGGGAGTAACCTGTTTTTCTAGGATCGTGGATATGTTGTTCTATCCACACTTATTGGCAGACTCCTAGCAGTCCTCCGGGAGGAGGGAGGCAAGGCGCACACCCCTGACTTGGGGAAACAAACACTGGAGAACTGAGGCTCCAAAACCAGCATCCAGTGACTCAAGGTCGATGTGGTAATGAATAATGCAGGTGCTTGCTGACTTCCAGGTAGCAGCCCTGCAGATATCCTGGATAGGGATGTCCCTAGAAGCAGCCACCGACGCAGCGATATGACGGGTGGAATTTGCACAGGAGGCTCCCTACCCATCAACTTATAGCAGAGATCAATGTATGATGTAATCCATCTGCCATTCGTCTGCTTCGCTGCAGACCTGCCAGGTGCGGCTTCAGCGTAGGTGACAAACAGCTGGTGACCCTCCCCCCAAACTTCAGCTGTCCACTCCTTATAATAAGAGAGCGCTCATCTCAGGTCCAGAGTATGGAGCCTGTACTCAGCCTCTGAGGTGTAGTTTGGGTAGAATACAGACAGAGCCAACACTGGTTAAGGTGAAACTCTGACACCACCTTCGGAAGGAACTTCAGGTTGGGGCACAGGACAACCTTGTCCCTGTGGAAAACCAAATAAGGAGACTCCACCGAGAGTGCCTGGAGATCCCCAGTCCTTCTGGCTGATGTGATAGCCACCAGGAAGGCAGTCTTCCACGACAGATGTGACATGTCACACCTGTGCATCGCTTCGAATGGCTTGCCCATGAGTTTAGCCAGTACCAGCAGTAGATCCCATGGAGGTGGAGGTTCACACACGGAAGGGGATATGTGATAGAGGCCTTTAAATAAGCACCAGACCACCATCTCCTGTACCACAGTGCACTGACTGGCCAGTGCCCAGTAAGCGGAGATGACTGCCAGGTCCACCTTAAGGACAGTCGTCCAGAGACCACCTTTGGACAGGGACCAAAGGTAGACGAGGATACTGGCCACAGACAGGAACTAGGGTCTAAGCCCTTGCCCTGACAGCAAATGGAAAACCTTTTCCATTTGAAGGCATAGCACCTCCTGCTCGACTCCTGCCTAGATGCCTCAACTATGCTGAGGACATCACTGGAAAGACCCAAAGCCTGGAACTCTAGCCGCTCAGGTACCAGGCTGTCAGATGCAGGGACTGAAGGTCCAGATGGAATACCTTCCCCCAACTGGCAGACATCAGGTCTGGGCGTGCTGGAGGACCCCCTCGGGAGCCTGTTGCTGAGGCTGAGGAGATCTGGATACCAGAACTGGCATGGTCAGTCTGGGTCTACCAGGATCACCTTCGCCTTGTCCCGCCTCGCCTTGAGAAGCACCTCGTGTATCAAGGAAAATGGAGGGAAGGCGCAGAAGAGGCCTGGGGTCCATGACCTCGAGAAGGCATCCCCCTTCAGTGAGCCCTGCTGAGGGGGCGGGCATGAAACAGCCTCAGCTTTGTGTTCTCCCTGGAGGCAAACATGTCCACCTGAGGGGTGCCCCACAGGGAGAGCAAGCTGTGAACTACCTCTGGGTGAAGAGACCACTCGTGGGATGCCTCGCCTACATGGCTAAGGGCATCCGCCAGTTGGTTCGAGGCTCCTGAGTCCTGCCACATGGATGGCTAGAAGATCTGCTTCCAGTCAGCTCATGAGGGTCCAGATGTGGAGCGCTTCCCTATACAGAGGCCAGAAGTGCGTGCCACCCTGCTTGTTGAGATAGTGCATGGTCGTGATGTTGTCCGTCTGGACCTGTACCACTTGACCCCACAGAAACGGAGCTAATGCAGTCGGCGCCAGCCACACTGCTCAGAGCTCTGGCAAGTTGATGTGACATCGGGATTCCTCGGGGTTCCAGAGTCCGTGGACCCTGTGGCTCCCCATGTGGGCTCCCCAGCCCATGAGAGAGGCACCGGTCATAAGAGGGACCGCCGGCTTGGGGCAGACAAACTGGATCCCTCCCTGCAGGTGTTCCGGGATGGTCCACCATTGAAGAGCATCCCAAAGCCTCTGAGTTACTGTGACCAGCTGGTCGAAATGACCCTGGTGCTGGGACCACTGGCTGGCCAAGCCCCACTGAATGGGGTATATATGCCACCAGTTCCAACGGACCACAGTGGTGCAGGCCGCCATGTAACCCAGAAGACGAAGGAAGTCCCAGGCAAGGCGTAACTGCCCAACTAGAAATGACTGGGCAAAGGAGGAAAGAACCTCTACCCAGTCCGCCGGGAGCCGGACTCTGGCTCGGCAAAAGTCGAGCTCTGCCCCGATGAAGCAAATCACCTGTGAGGGCACAAGTTCCGACTTGGCTTTATTGATCAGGAGGCCAAGTTCGAGAGGTCTGAAGGGCCAGATCCCTGGACCTCTCCACCTCCACTCTGGATGGAGCCACTTATGAGCCAATCGTCAAGGCAGGGGGACACCCTGACCCCTCGACACTGAAGATGGGATGCCACCAATGCAATGCATTTAGTGAAGACCCAGGGGGCCAATGACAGGCCGAACGGCATGGCTTGGAACTCGTAGAGGGTTCCCTCCGCTCGGAAATGGAGGAAACTTCGATGTGACGGATGGATCGGGATGTGGAAGAATGAGTCCTGAAGATCCAGGGAGCAAAACCACAAGTTTTGCTCGAGAGATCGTATGATCTGGGACAGAGTTACCATCAGAAAGGTGCGCAACCCGAGATACTGATTCAGGTCGTGCAGATCCAGAATGGGGCGCCAGCCCCCCGTCCGTTTCAGGACGAGGAAGTATCTGGAAACGAACCATGGGTTGGTTGGGGAATCTGTGATTCGAGCCACTACCTCCTTGAGGAGGAGTTGGGCAATGTCGTCTCTCAGAGCCAACAGTGTGTGAACCGATACCCTTTCCTCGTGTGGGGCGCGGGCCCACATTGGTGGGTACTGCTCGAATTCCAGAGGCCGTCCCTGACCGACAACTCCCAACACCCACCTGTCCGTGGTAACAACGGACCAGGTGGAAAGGAAGTGGTGGAGCTGGCCCACCACATGAGGACCCAGAACAAGCGTGATGGGTATGGGGCTGGACACCCCCATCCCATCACTGAGCAGGCCAGGAAGAGGAGGATCCGGACGTGGGACCTGGATCCTTCCCTCCCGGTTTGCGTGCAACTGTGTGCCTGACTTGGGCAAAGGACACCAAGACTGGTCCTGCCGCTGTTGCCCAGACTGAAACTGGGGCTGTTTGGCTGCAGGGGCAAAAGGGCGAAAAGGCTTCTTCTGTTTTTTGGAACCCTGGGATTCCTTTTGGGCAGACGTAGTGGAGTCCAATGTGGTACTGGACTTCTCAATATGTTCAAGGTGATCGTCCACTCCTGGACCAAATAAGCCAGTACCCAGGAATGGGACTTCTGCCAATGTGTGTGCTGTGTGTCAGCTGTAAAAGTAGAGACCCACAACCAAGCCCTGTGGCAAAAAGTGACCGCGGCTGCTACTGAACAAGCACAGGAATCTCCAACGTCCAAGGCCATTTGGAGTTGCTGACTAGCAACCACCCGACCCTGGTCCCGGACCTGCTTGACTGTGGTCTCAAGGTCTGCAGGAAGGTGAGGAAGCACCTCTTCTAAAGAGACCAACAGAGCATGGGAGAAGTGTGCCATGATCACAGCCGAACTTGCCTGATGGAAGCCGAGCGATGAGGCCACATAGACCTTTTGGGCGGAGTGATCCAGTTTCTTGGATTCTTTGTCCAGTGGTCTATCAGAGTCTCCTGAATTCCCTACCCATCTAAACACAGACTCGGTCACCACTCCCTCAGCTGAGGGATGCTGTGTAAATCCCGAAAGGGAGCCAGTAGGTGCCATATACTTGTGGGCCATCCTGGCGGATGGTGCGGGGCAGAAGGCTGCGTGCTGCCAGAGTTCCAGGGCTGGGCAGACAATGGCTTCAGCTACTGTAAAAGCCTCAGTCAGAGAATCCCCTCTTCTGAGGATGTCAGTCAGAGGATATTCTACCAGTTTCTTAACAGGCACCAGCTTCATCCCCGTGGACTCGGAGATGAGGCAGAGGATGCCCATAAGAGAGGTGGGGCCCTCCTTGGCAGAAAGACTCATGACATCATCGTCTCAAGAATGAGATCCAATTCAGAGTCCTCAGACTCCTGATATAGCGGCCTGCTACCAAAGTCACTAAGAACCCGCTGTGACGCTTGACCAGCTGGTTCTGATCGCACTATGATTTCTGTAATATAAAAATGTGTTATTAAGTGTCTCTCATGAGACAGCCTGTGGGATAACCCCCCCCCCCCCAAGGTTTCAGCTACAAGATGTTAACCTGAAAGCCAGGAGATAATTAAAGACTAGAGAGACATAATTAAGGGTTTCCTATTTATCTGACAATTGTAGCTGACCAGCTGCCAGGATAGAGATCATAAACTTTTATGACGTTTAGAGGAAGAACAGTTAATTTCAGCTGGTGTTAGAAAGCTATATGACAGCTAAGTGAGAAAACTGCAGAGTTGTAAAAGTTCTCTGATGTCTTTGAAAAAGCAGGAAACTACTCAAGATCAAAGAAGTCATTTGAGAAATTATTTTTTGCTGATGTCACCTTATTTAATTTATCTCCTGCGTGATAAGACATCCTGGTTGTATAATTTTTAATATTTTAAAAGGAGGAGCTAGGTGGCATCATAGAAGGGGCGGAGACACAGGGTTTAAACTGTATTCTGTCTTTCCACTTACTGACATTCCTGTTTGGACTCTCTTGAAACAACAGCTACCTAAAGCACTGTAAGAAAGTATACATTAGATAGAAATGTCTAACCGTATGTTGGTAGGAAATTGCACTTTAAACCTTTTTTCTTTTAAGTGATTGTATGCATTGTGATATATTATTCTGTATTTACATATTTTTATCCATTTTCTTAGTGAACCTCTTATTTTAAAAGAGATTACCTGGTGTGCCTTTGAAATTCTTTCTTTTACAAGTGAAGTACAGAGGGTTAAATGTGACACTGTTCATAAGCTTCCTGGTAATACCAAACTGGGAAAAGGTGATTTGGACCCAAAAAACAGACAGGAGAGTTACCCTGTTCTGTTACCCTGTTCACAATACTACGCTCAGAGGTTGGCACTGTGGGAGCAGAGGGCCTGACCTGCTGAGTGGGGTTGTGACACCCACCTCAGGCGGTCGGGAGTGAAAGTGACAGACAGCCTGTGCAGGAGGCCTGAAACAGGCTGAGACTCCTTAGGAGGAGCTCCCCAAAGGAGGCTGCTTCAGTGGTGGCTCCACCAGGATAGGTGGAGAGACCAGCTTTGGACGAGTCAGGAGTGACATTTCCGGCTTGGGGGGGGGGGGGGAGAGACCAACTCCAGAGTGGTCAACAACGGCCGAGAAAATGACAGCCAGGTAATGGCCGGGGTAGAAGACACCACCTTCAGCCAGCACTAGCTGCTGTCACACCATGTCCTCACAGCACCCGAGGAGGACGAGGACGAGTGGCGGCACTGCCGCTTTTTAGAGTGCCGCTTATGCAACTTCCTCGGACTTTTGGTACAGGATGTCCCAAACTTGGACATCTACCATCGGGGGCAGGGGGGACTGACGGGGACGTTCGGGAGAAGTTGGGAGAACTCCGGTTCCTCCAGGTCAGGGACTACCACCGGTTGGTGCTTCCCAGTAGGCTGGGTCACCTCATCAGCGATGTCCAATAGGACTGGAGTCCTAAACAAGGAGTTGTCGGCCTCATCAGTCGACAACAGGTCAACGGGGTCAAGAACAATCTCAACGGGATCGTTGTCCCATGTTTGGGCCAGCTGACCTGACGGGGGTACTGAGAGGTCGGCAGCTGAGGCTACAACTTCAACCAAAGCTGCAATAGGAGACTCCTAGGACCGAGATCGCTCTCTGTCCCAAGAGTGACGTCCACGAGACATAGATTCCCTCGGTTCCTTTTACCGGGATCTGAAGATATGGGAACCAGGGTCTTCCCCGCGAGTGGGAAGGGACTGGACCAACTCCTTAAAGGAACCAGAGAATGAGAAGCCTAATTTAAGTGGAATGAAAACCAAAGATGAGAGCTCAGCGGGCCCATGTCGCCTCTTCTTTGAAGGCCTTCATCGGTTCCAACTGTTCCGCAGACCCTGCAGTCATGGAGATCACATGGTGGGCATCCTTTGATTTGACTGGTGGGTGCCATTTTTCCGGACATCTGAGCTGGAGACACGTGAGGCGATCATCCAAAACACTTGGATGAAAAGAACAACATAAGTCACAGGCCTAAGTGTCATGATCGTGACCCAGGCAGTACACGCACATGGCATGCGGGTCTGTCTGAGACATTTTCTGCCCGCAGGGACACCGGCAGAACCTGGGCGAAGACTTGTCCTCCATCGCAGTCACAATAACAAAGTTATTAGGAGAGATTTGATGAATCTTAATCGATAAAACAGAGTTTTGGAGTACCAGGGATTACTAAACGCGGGAGCAAGAAGGAGGGAACCTGTATCTTCCAGCGGAAAGGAAGATCTGGCTTCATGGGGTGGAGCCGAGAGTTATATCACCCGGATGGGTGGGAGGGGCCAGCTTTAAGACTTTCTGGCGGATCTTAAAGTTGAAAGGACATGCCAATAAGTGTGGATAGAATAACATATCCACGATCCGAGAACAACAACTCTACCCGACACTGCCACTAACTTTAGTTCGGCTATCCCCTGCAATCCATTTCATCTCTCCAAGTTTACAATTAATGGACTGGTGAGATTTATTTATTACTTACTGATGAATAAAAGACCAAAGTAAACAGATTAGTTGCACAGAGCAAAAGTTATGTAGGTTATACCATAGTGAAATATCAGAGCCGACTCCGAGCTATTAGAAATGTTAACATAGTCACATACCAGAGCCAATTACGAGGTATTACAAATGTTATAAATTGTTTCACATTGTGCCATGTTTAAATGTTTAATGGTTTAATGCACAGCACTGTTAGAATTAGATACAACTTTCTAAAAGATAATGTTTTTGGTAAACGTTCTACTCATCGTAGTGTTAGAGAAAATGCAAATTCATGGTTGTGGTAGCCCACAGTTCATAGTAAACACTGGAAATCAGAAGTTTTCGAGCATTCTAAACCTTTATTGTACACATGTTTGAAGTGTTTAAATAGGATGTCTAAACATTCATATAGCTGCCTTCAAAGCCAAGATACATAAAATATATGTTTGTGAACACATTTCTCTATATTTTCTACTACATTGGAGAACACTTGCCATGTTACAAGCACGTTAAGCCACTTGAACGGAAGCTTCTACTAGGGAATTAATGCATGGTTGGGTTGGGTGGTTGGGGCACTTGCCCTCCCCCAAAAAAAAACATGCATTAATTCACTAGTAGAAGCCTCCTTTCTCGTGGCTTAATGCTTACATATTTCCTCATCCCAATAAGACTCTGTCACAGAAAATACTTGAGGTTCACAGTATGGCATTCTCAGTTTTAATTTAAAGTAATAAAGACCCACTTGTGCCAGTTTTTCCCGCACCTGTGCAATTTCAGTGGCCTTTGAAAATCTGGCTCCTGGCACCTACAAATCCTAGGAAATTCCCAGCAGTAGATCAAATGTTAGATCATCTGGACAGTTGAGGGGAAATTATTACAGTTTCTCCCAAAGAAACAGGATTAGGGTTTTACTCCATTTATTTAAATTGGCTCCAATTAAGAGTCACTCTTACTTTGTAATTATGCATTATTACTGCTTTTGCCATGGTATGTCTATGTCTATTTATTTTATGTGTACACAGATAGACAGATTATATACATAGCCTAATACTGCTTACTGTAGACTATGTTCACCTGGTCCATTTTGACTCTGTATGCTGCCCTACTTGTGTTATGTTCCCTGTTTGAACCTGTATTTTTCACTGTACTCTCCCGGGTCGTACCTGAAAATAGGCATACAACTTGTCTAGTGTACCTACCTGGTCAACAAAAGCTAAATAAATAAATACATTTCAAAAGCTCTCAAAAGGTCAGGAGGATTTGATCACATCCTGAATCTCTCTAGTCTGAACCAGTCTGTGATACTTGTTCAGTTCAAGGCAGAGTCTCGGAAGTAATTCATTTCGGCCATTCAGACAGGTGGTTTCTTAACCTATTGGATGCTTACCTACACTTTCCAATGCAGTGGTCGCACCAGACATTTCTTAGGTTTGCCATCTAGGAATTAACACTTTTGGTATCAGACTCTTCTCTTCGGGCTACACTTTTCCTCAACAGTATTCACAAAGGTCTTAATAGTTCTGATTGCTCTCCTTCAGTGAGAGGGACAACACGTTTATCCTTAACAGAACGAAATCCTGATCCAAGCAGATACGGCTACGTGGCCTTCAGTTCAGTCCATAGGACTCTACAGATTTTGGAGGAACACAGCTGGATACAGAACCACACAAAATTTCCCTTCCACCTTCTCAATATTCGAAACATAGAAACATAGACTTTGACGGCAGATAAGGACCACTTGGCCCACCCAGTCTCCCCATTTCCCTTCCTATTGCATAAGCTGCAGATTCTAGTTAACCAACAGCCTACTTCCTGCAACCCCCCACTACAATTGCCTTATGTCTGTCCAATGCATGTTTGAATTCCCCCACTGTTTTAGACCCAACAACCTGCTCAGGAAGGCGGTTCCATGCATCCACCACTCTCTCTCCGTGAAAAAAAAATGTCCTCACATTACCCCTGAGCCGTCCCCACTCCATCTTTAAATTTTGCCCCCTTGTTCTTAGACATCTCTTTTTCTGAAAGATGCTACCCTCCTGGACTTTGTTGATTCCCTTGAGGTACTTGAAAGTTTCTATCATGTACCCCGGCCCCTCCTTTCATCAAGGGTATACATATTAAGCTCTCTCAGTCTCTCTTCATATGGTTTCTGATGCAGACCCTACACCATTTTAGTTGCCCTCCTCTGGACTGCTTCCATCCTGTCTATGTCCTTGCGTAGATGAGGTCTCCAAAACTGCACACAGTATTCCAGATGGGGTCTCACCAACTGTCCGCACAGAGCAGGGTATTAAATAATTGATTAGCATTTTTTTTCTTGGGACAATACTAACTGTACAGAAAGTATTTATATAGGTTTTCTGGACGTGTTATTTGTTAAACACAGTGAGGCAAGTACTATGCATTTTCACAATGTTTTAGCACTTTTATGAGCAAAACGCTAAAACGCAAATCATCCAACCTTGCCAAGTCCCTTCTCATCCTTTCTACCCCCCCCCCGTGCATCAACTGTGTTACAGATCTTTTTGTCATCTGCAAAGAGGCATACCTTTCCCTCCAGACCCTCTGCAATGTCACCTACAAAGATGTTAAAGAGGACTGGACCCAGTACTGAGCCCTAAGGTACTCCACTAGTAACCCCTCTTTCTTCGGAATGTGTTTCATTCACTATTACCTTCTGTGTCCTGTTGTGCAGCCAGTTTGCTACCCAGGATACCACTCTGGAACCCACTCCCAGGCTGGCTAACTTAATTATTAGTCTTTTGTGCGGGACTGTGTCAAATGCCTTGCTAAAGTCTAGGTAGGCCATATCCACAGCCCCTCCCTGGTCCATTACTTTGGTCACCCAGTCACAGAGATCAATTAGATTCGTCTGACATGACCTTCCTGCTGAAAGTCCATGCTGCTTTGGGTCCTGTGCCCTGCTGGCCTCTAGGTACTCAACAATTCTTTCTCTCAGAAGTGATTCCATCTTTTTCCCTACCACTGAGGTCAAACTCACAGGTCTGTAGTTTCCTGCTTCTGCCTTACTCCCACTTTTGTGAAGGGGAATCACATCTGCCCTCCTCCAGTCCTCAGGTACCACCCCATCTTCCCATGATTTGTTAAAAAGTGTGGTCAGTGGTGTCACTATGTCCTCCCTTAGTTCCTTTAGGATTCTGGGATGAATCCCATCAGGCCCCATTGCTTTGTCCACCTTGAGTTTTAGGAGTTCTTTCAGGACTCTTTCTTCTGTAAATGGACTGGTATCAACCCCCCTACCCAGAGAGCTTCTATTGTCTGGTTTAGGTAACTCCTCCTCATCTTCTTTTGTGAATACTGAGTAAAAGTATTAATTCAGTATCTCTGCCTTTTCACTGTCTCCCTCTGCCCACCTCCCCTCTCCTTTATTAATCTTCACTATTCCTCCCTTAACCTTTCTATGCTCCCGAATGTACCTATAAAAGGTTTTATCCCCCTTCTTAACTGAGTTGGCTATTTTTTCCTCGGTACGGGCCTTTTTCTCCATTGTTCTTCCACCCCTCCTTTTTGGCCATTTGCTAGTGCATTTCTCAGGTATTCACTCATTTTGCCCCAGTCAGCCCTTCTAAAGTTCAGTATCCTTGTTCTTGTAGGACTTGTCTCCATGGTTGTGCTTATTGTGAAGCACACTGTGCAGTGGTCACTTGTTCCCAGATGTCTGACTTCTAAATTTGTGATCCTCTCTCCATTTGAGAGTACCAGGTCTAGTACTGCTCCCTCCCCAGTGGGTTCCAACACTAGCTGTCTAAGGCCTTGGAGCGTGCTTCTGGTCAGACCTGGTGGAAGTGCTTCTCTTGCAGAGCAGAATGAACAATTTTCCTCAAGTCACGATGTGCAAGGTCATATCAGCTCACATGTGTCTTCAGATTTTGGGTCTGATAAAAGCTATCACAGAGATGGTTCCTTGGGCCAGACATTACAAGAAACCTCTTCAGGTCTTCTTCCTATCTTACTGGTCACCACTTTATAACAGTACAGTACAGAACAAAGCTCTGATCTGGCTCTCGAGGTCAGTGCACAAACACGGCAGTGGTGGCAGAACCCCGAGAACCTCTTTAGGAGGTCCCTACTGGCTATGTTGGAACAACTCATTATGGCCACTGATACCAGCCTGACAGGAGGGGGAGTAATGCTAGATCACATTCTATTCCAGTGGGGATCCAATTACTGGAAGAGCAGAATCTCTAAATCAATATCCTGGAGACCAGAGCTGCCTTTCTGGCATTGAAGCACTTCAAGAACAGTGTACTACAGCAACCAGTGATGGTACGGTCTGACAACACACTGAGCGTTGCTCACATAAACAAGCAAGGCAGCACAAGAAACTGACTGATGTGGAAACCAATCTCCAGTTCCTCTAAGCAGTCTATCTGGCAGACAGCTCAACTTTCAGGCAAACAAGCTTAGCCGCCAATGGGTACATCTGGGAGAACGGTGTCCATATCAAAGGGATATTTGGAAATCCTTGTCATAGATTCAGGTATTTGGAGACTGACTGTTTCGCCTCCTGAAGCAACGCTTGAGTGGTGAGGTTTTACAGTAGGCAGAAGAAGAATTAGCATTTATATAGCGCTTTTCATATACAGTGTATCCCAAAGTGCTTTACAAGCAATGCTAGACTGGTAGTGAAGTGACTGAATGTGTAGTGGCAGCCATATCGCACATCAGCACCCGCACACAGCCTGGACAATTGCATGAACCAGTTTATGGAAAGGGAATGTTGGCCAAGACCTGTCTCCTACTCTTTGTGAAGAGTGCCCTGGGTTCTTTTACTTCCACCTAGACACCCACCAGGACAGCACCAGGATGTGTAGAAGGGACCTCAGTTTAACATCTCATCCGAAAGATGGCACCCCCCGCAGTACAGCACCCCTCAATACTGCATTTGGATGCCAGTGTTTTAGGTGCAAGTCCAATCCTGGTGGGGGACAAGAACCCGCGATCTTCTGGTCCAGAGGTGGATGTGCTACCAACTGAGCCACACTGACACCTAAAGATAAAGATGTCCAGCAGTGAATGCAATGGACGCTCTGTCTCAACTGTGGATTTTCAACACAGAGTATCTGTTCCTACTATTTCCCTTGTTCCTGGTGATCCGAAAAAATATTCAGTTGCATAGTTGGTTCATTCTAGTAGCCCCAGACTGGTCAAGAAGGACATGGTTCTTGAATTTAGTCTGGAAATCCAACAGCCCTACCTACTCCCTCACCAACAAAGACCTTCTGTGTTAATGTCCGGTATTTCACTCCCAGTCCATCTAAGCTCCAGCTCGCAGTTTGGCTCCTGAGAGGTGAAAGGTTCTCAGACAAGAACATTTTCAATGCTTTCAAGGAAACATTCTACCTCAGCAGCTTATGAGAGAGCCAGCCTGACCTTTTTTCCTGTTGGACCAGTCAGGTGGATTTTCGACCTAGGAAGGCATCTGTGCTGATTTGGTGTTTACTTCAGGAGAGGGCAGAGAGGGGTCTGACCTTCTGTACCTCACTGGTACAGGTCTCAGTCTATGTGAGGGTCATGCTTTAGGTTCGCACTCTGACAGTCAATTTTCTAGTGCTTCCAGTAGAACAAAGCAGGCCTACGGTAAAGATACAAAGGGACATAAATGGAAAAGGGGAAACTAGAAAGACCCTATCGGGGTAAGAGTACAAAAGTATTTCCAGGCAACACAGGAAAAATAGGAAATGGGAATGCTGGGAGTGCTGCAGTGTAGTGGCTGTGGGGGCGGCAGTTTTCAGAAAGACCTTCTGGGAGACTGCAGTGCTGCCCCATCTGCATGCACCTCTCTGGGATGAGGGAGGCGGTCGCTAGACTCCAGGCCAAGTGCTTTAGGATTTGAAGGACCTCTTTCCCACCCAGGGGTCACCATGTATGCCACTGTTACCTCAGAGGATACGATGCAGGAGGAACGGCTGGACTATGGTGGGCTCTGCAAGGGTAGGGCGGTGGGTCAAAAGCAGATTCCTAAACTAGTACCACTATGTTAATTCCTACGCTGCTCTTGTGGGGTGGACTGCTGGGAGGAAGGACCCATGGTAGTGACCAGGACAGAAGTGGGGGTCTTCCATAGTGGAGACCCCAAGGACAGTGGTAAAGGTCCCCAAAGGAGAAGAAGGAAGCAACTTCTGGTGGGGGACTCAACTGTGAGATGGAGAGATCAGGGAACAGGAATTGGGGGATTAGGTGTCATCTACACGACGCCACAGCCAAGAAGGATGGGAAGCACATCCTGAGGATCACTAGGAAAGCAGGATGGGAGGGAGAGCTGGATGTCATCCACCTGGGGATGAATGACCTGGCTAGGATAGTGCAAGGGGAGTTTAGGAAGCTGAGAAGGGGTCTTAGGTAATGTGTGCACCAAACCAGGAGCTTCAACTTATGGTTGAAAGAATGGTGCCGAAAACAGGGGTTCGGCTACACTGGGGACTGGGGAACCACCTGGAGGGATAAGGACCTATACAGTGGTGAGGGGAACTGTAGTCATCAGTAGACAGTTTAAATGTTACTTTGACGAACATTTAAAGCAGCCATGGGGGAGGGGTGGAAGAAATCAGGGAGGCAAAACTACCCCCTCCCCCACAGGCTGAAGAAGACAGTAGGGAGAACCTGGGGGGGAGAGGAATCCCCCCAGAGTGCAAATTAATACATGCAGCAGGTTGGTTGGTAGCAATGAAAGGGGAAGGGTATGGCAAAATTAAAAAGAGAGGGAAGAAGGAGGGAGTGAAAAAACGAAAAAAGGGGATAACAAGCAGAGGAATACCAAAATCTGGAAGCCATGTGTGTGTGAATGCTAGAAGTCCAGAAAATAAGATTCTGAACCTGGAGGTCATCATGGCAGAGGCCGACCTGGATACAATGGCCATTACAGAGTCGTGGTACACTGAACACCATGACTGGGACATGGCCATACCAGGCTATACTCTCTTCATGAAGAACAGAGTAGGAAGAAAAGAAGGGGGTGCTTTATGTGAGGGAAAGTATTAGAACGATGGAGCTACAGGGACTACGAAGGGGGGTGCAGAGGTACTGTGGGTCACCCTGAAGACAGGGCATGGAGTCACTATCTGCACTGGCGTGATCTACAGATCTCCAGCAAAGAAGGAGGAATTAGATAAGGTACTGGTGTAAGCCACTGGCAAGATGGCAGAAAAGGGGTAGGTGCTGCTGGTAGGGGCCTTTAATCTGCCAGATGCAGACTGAAGCCTCCCAGCTGCAGCTTCAGCTAGAAGCAGAGACATCCTGAACTCCCTTCAGGGGGTGTTCCTCAGGCAACTAGTCACTGAACCAATTCATGATGGGGCAATACTGGACCTGTTACTTACAGGGGCAGTGTTGCAGATGTCAAGGTGGGAGGTCACCTGGGGACAAGTGACCACCATACAGTGTAATTCAATATAAGGACAGATGCGGAATTAAACCACACAAGGGCAATGGTTCTGGACTTCAGGAAGGCAGATTTTTTAAAGACGGATGAATGACTCAGGGATGACCTGCAGAGGGGAAGGGGGGAATGACCTGGGTGGGGTGGTGGAACAGTGGACGAAGCTAAAAGGAGGCATAGTGAAGGCAACAAACCTCTGCACCAAGCAAGTGAGCAAAAGCAAGAGGAAAAAGACACGGCTATGTTTCTCAAAAAGAGGTGGCTGAAAAGGTAAAGGCTAAAAGGGTCGCATTCAGAAGGTATAAGGAGACGCAGAGGGAGGAGGATAGGGAGGTGTATCAGGGAAAGCAGTGAGGGGTGCAAAGATGCAAACTGAAGAAAGAATCACTCAGGCAGTATCAAAAGGGGACAAGACATTTTTTAGGTATGTAAGTGAGAAGAGGAAGACCAGAGAAGGAATTGTAAGGTTAAAAAGGGAAAGGGGGACTATACAGAGGAGGACCAGGAAAAGGCAGACATCCTGAACAAATAAAACAAAGGTTTTAAACGCTCGGGGGGGGGGACAAGGAGAGTATGAACTATTGGCCAGGAGGGTCACCAAAGTGGTGAGAGGAGCCAAGGCAGGGATGGAGCAAAACCTGGCTAGGGACATCTGAGGGTGGGGGGATTCTATAGATACATAAGAGAGAAGAGAAAAGAGAGGACACAGATCAACAGGATTAAAATTATGGGGGATGGGCTCAGGAAGAGGGATCAGGCAGAAGTGCTAAACGAGTACTTTGTCTCAATCTTTGCAGATGGGGACATGGGATCCCTACAGATTGATGGGAGGGAAGAGGAGCCAGCAAAAGCAGGAGGTTAGTCTGAGACCAGAGGATGGAGAGAGGCTAGGTACAGGCAGGGCCAGACCCAGAAGGGTGGGAGGTTGCATGAGGGGAGGACTGGGGAAGAAATCACAGTGGATAGGGTGAGGGAGGCCTTTCAGAAGCTAAAAACTGATAAGGCGCCGGGACCAGATGGGCTACACCCGAGGGTTATGAAGGAACTGGAGGAGAAGCTGGCAGCTCCACTGGCTGCATTCTAACACTTCTCTGCAGACAGGATGGGTGCCCCAAGACTGGAGGGTGGCTTATGTAGCGCCTATCTATAAAGGCGGGGTCTGGAGAGGAGATGGGGAATTATAGGCCTGTCAGCCTAACGTCTGTGGTAGGCAAAATAATGTAGGGCTTTATCAAGGAGAAGCTTGGGAGGCAGCTGGAAAGGTTAGGGCACCAGGATGATAAACAGTATGGCTTTGTTCCGGGGAGATCATATCAGTCCAGCCTCGTAGAGTTTTATGATTGGGTGACGGGGGCCTTGGACAAACACAGGACGGTGGATGTCCTATATCTGGATTTTAGGAAGGCATTTGATTCAGTACCCCATAATGGGCTGATAGCAAAGCTGGGGGAGATGGGGGTGTGAGGACAGGAGCTCAAGTGGGTTGAAAATTGGCTTTCTGGGCAAATACAGAGGGTAGTGGTTGGTGGGATAGTCTCCTCATCTAAGAAGATAATCAGTGGGGTCCCCCAAGGTTCAGTATAGTGGCCACTCCTGTTCAATGCCTATGTCACAGATATAGGGAGGGGGGTTAGGAGTAGGCTAAGTCTCTTTGCAGACGATTCCAAACTGGAAGCACTGGTGGACTGGGAAGAAGCGAGAGAGACAGTCCAGGGGGATCTGGATACCCTGGAGGGGTGGTCAATTAATTGGGGATTGAAATTTAATACCGGGAAATGTAAGGTAATTCATTTGGGGTCAACAATCCGGGCCATATTTATACCGGGGGAGGGGGGGGTCACACTGCAAGCTACACTGGGTGAGCGGGATTTAGGGGTGGTAGTAGACGTCAAAATGAATAACTCTAAAAATTGTAGAAGAACCGCAGCCAAAGCGAACAGGATACTGGGCTGCATAGCCAGGGGAATTGCGTCCAGTAGGAGGAAGGTGATCCTTCCTCTATATAATGCCTTGGACAGGCCGCAACTCAAGTACTGTGTACAGTTCTGGAGACCTCATCTGAAAAAGGACATAGCGCTGCTGGACAGAGTCCAGAGGACAGCGACCAGGATGATTCAGGGAATGGAGAGGAGGCCCTATGAGGAGAGACTGGAAGAGCTTGGGATGTACACACTGGAGGAGAGGAGGGACAGGGGAGCCATGATAGGAGTCTTCAAGTATGTAAAAGGAATAATAGAGCAGAACCAAGGAGCTGTTTAGGCTAAAGAAGGGGGTGGGAGAACAACTAGGGGGCATGAGTGGAAGCTGGAGGGGGGAAATTATGGGGGGAACGTAGGAGGCATTATTTCACTGAGAGGGTGGTGGAACCGTGGAATGCGCTGCCCAGGAGGCTGCTGGAGGAGGGCACAGTGGAGGGCTTCAAGAAGGGGTGGGACAGGTACAAAGGGAAACTAAATCCAAAGAAGACCCTCTTGGGGCTGGGGCGGGAAAGCGAGCACCTACTAGGTGGCTGGCTACAGAGCAGACAAGACAGACTATTAGGCCTATTCTGCTGTTTTTTTAGTATGTTAGTATGTTAATACTTTTTCTACATGGTTACAGAGGAGGAAGGGGGGAGCCACAAAAAAGTAACAGGAGCTTTGGACAGAGGGATGCGAACACTAGTCCTTTTTCGGAGGACAGAGTCCTGAAGGGACTCGCTAATCTGAAAGTGGAAAAGCAATGAGGCCAGATGGGGTACATCCAAGGGTACTGAGGGAGCTCAGGGAGGTACCAGCTGTACCTCAGACAGTCCTATTTAACAGCTCTCTGGAAAGAGGAGTGGTTCCAGAGGACTGGAGGAGGGCAGATGTAGTCCCACTTACCAAAAAAGGTGGTAGGGAGGAGAACATAGGTGGTGAGAGGGTTAATGAAATCACTGCTGAAGAAAAACCAACAGGTTGCAAAACCCAAGACAGCAGGGATTCATAGGAGGTGGGGAGAGTGTGAGTGTGTGTGTGTGTGTGGGGGGGGTGTCATGTCAAACGAACCTGACAGTCTTCTTTGGCTGGGTGACCAAGGAATTAAATCAGGGTGGGGCAGTGGACGTGGCCTATGTAGATTACAGTAAGGCTTTCAGCACAGTTCCACAAAGAAGACTAGTAAGCTAGCTGGGTAGCTTGGGTGTGGATTCAAAGGTGGTAACCTGGCTAAGATACTGGTTAGGGGCTAGGCAACAGAGAGATGGTAAACAGAGTTCACCCCAAGGAAGGGACGGTGACCAGTGGGGTGCCTCAGGGATCAGTGCTGGGACTGCTCCTCTTTAATGTCTTTATAAGTGGCATACTTGAGATGCAGCATGGTCCTTATTGCACTCCTCACTCCTCTATTTGAGCCTCTGTCACAAGTTTCTGAGGACAGTCTCTCTCCAAGACATTTTTTCTAGTAGCAGTTTGCGAAAACGGCAGGTACTCTCCTACAAGGAACAATATCAGAATAAGGCAGCACTATGTACAGTTCCTTCCTTCCTTCCTAAAGGTTCCTACAGAGTTTCCGGTTAACCAAGAAATCAGCCTTCCTTCCTTTTGTCTAAAGCCTGGGAGCACTGAAGAAAAGCAGTTACACAAGCCAGATATCTGCAGAGCAGTTAAGACATATTATATGCAAAGCTCCAGATAAGGTAAGTACTGCCCTATTTTATTCACCAATTAAAAAAAAAATACTCTTCAAAAAATGTTTTGAAGAGTACTGATACTCATCCCAAACACTGGAAATGCTACACAGATTCTTTAAAAGGAACTGATTTTTCCAAGTTTAAAGCACTTCTGCCCATCAAAATTATATTTTACTCAGCTAATGTCAAAAATGGTGAGTACATTACTCTTGAATCCAAGCAACATTTGGAGCACTGCTTATATGGACACAGTCTGTTCAGAAGTGTCCTTTTTGTGGTAGGGGTTCCAGACATGCGTGCAGTACTCAAGGTGCGGTCACAACACAGATATGTACAGAGGTAGTAGGACTTATTTTCTTCTTCTGCTAGTGAATCCTCTACTTATGCAACTTAGTATTTGTACTGCTTATAAGGCTTCAGGGTGCTAGTAAATTGCAATCCCCAGGTCTTACTCATCTTCCAACACCGTAACGGTCCCGCCAATTTGTTCTTCAACCCTGGGTTCCTTCTCCCCAAATGCATAACTTTGCACTTGACAGATCATTTAAAGTATGTATCACAGAATGGGGTGGAGCTAAACATTTTGTGATGATGTCACGGCTTTGGAGCATGTTGGCCCCTAGTAGGTGACCATGTAGAACTCTGTAGTAAATTTCTAGTCCAGTGACAACACTGGAACAGTAAAATAAATTATGGTAAGTCTAACAGAATTTTTCTTTATCAAAACAGGGTTACAATGCAATTAAGAACAGATCAGCTCAATAGCGCAACAGTTGGGGAACCCACCACCATGCCAGCAAACCCAGGTTTGCCCCAAGCCTGGGATGCTGCTACAGGCTGGCAGAAAGCTAGTCTAGTGGACACTGCCAGCCTTCAAGGAGTGAGGGATGTTAATAATTATTTAATTGTTTATACACTCTAGTGTTCTGAGATATAGTATTAACACTGTCCCTTTCACACTAACTCTCCCTGATGCAAGAGTTTAAGGAGACTTCATTTTTATACAAAATGTACTTCTGTAATACCGTGATATGATGATATCCACAGTATTGCATGTGACGGTTAGCAAACCATCAGAATTTCATACCGTGACATCCTCAGAATATACTGCACTGTCAGAGGCAGACAGTCGCCTAGGTCCCTCGGGCTCCATTTTTAGGAGCCTGAGGGGGGGAAAAAAAATCGGGGAGCCTGTAGCTTGAGGGCTACTGCTGATGTTGATCCCTAATTTATTCTCTTCGGACACTTTCACAGGGAAAGTATTTAAAAGCAAGGAAGATAAGGGGTTACTAGAGAGGAGTGTGAAATGTTTGCAACATGATTGGAGGCCCAAGATCCTAGGACTATTACTTTGCAAACTAAAAACAGTTCCTAATTAAATAATGTGCAGTAATACCAAAATTCAGAAAAAGTCAAGAAAAAAATTCAGTTTTGCTTAAAACCATCTCACTTTTCTATACTGATATTTAACATACATATAAAGAAACAGTCTACAATTCACATGTTCAAGATTACAAAAAACAAAACAAAACACATCAAGCTTCTCCCTTTCAGGATCTACAGATGATTTTCAACTACCCAGAGAGGACCACTACAGAGTCTTACAGGTTCGGCACTATATAATGGGAGTCAGATAACTTGGCCCACATCAGAACACCACAGTCAGACTTGAAGCAGTGCTTGTAATGGCTCATCACACTCACCACAAAAGCTATAATAAGATATAATAATCTCAGATCTGTATAAGCTATTGATAAAGCCAAACAGCCCCCCATGAAAGTATTAGATTGAGGTGGGAGACAGAATTTGGGACAATGTCATCATCTAAACAGTGGAAACACAAACTGATCCAGGGCTGGGCAGTGATGGCCGCTCCCACCTGGAGGGAATTAAACTGAAAGGCGCTGGTGAGATTTTTCAGGACCACAACAGTGACTATACACTTTAATGCCACGAGTACAGACTCCTGCTGGAGGCAGTGTGAGGTGGTGGGAACACACTGCAATACATTTGGGGACTGCCCAGCAATTCCCTGGCATCAGTACATAGCTCACCAACTGGAAGAACATGAGTAGGAATGAATTACAGTGCAGTTCAGCATTCTATAGTAGAGTAGAACAAAACTTCATGTGCACTACATTCATCAAAGAAGCTCGGATATCAAAGAATGAAAGAAATACAGGGAATACAGGGAAACTTCTTACAGATTAGCTCTTAGGTGTTTTAACCTTTCTTTTTCTTATATTACTAAACTCAGTTCCTTACAAAGACTTATTTATTACAGGAGGACAAATGATTAACCATACATCAGCAATTTGATGAATTAAAAAAAAAAAACAGGACTGCAAAGCTGCAGTATTATTTTGTTTATAGTTTCTTAGATTAACACAGCAGTGCAACGAACCAAGTTCTGAAATTAAAGTTTCACAAACTGTAGTGTCTGTCTTGGTTTTCATTCTGATTGCTGTCTCTGGTTCTACTTTTGTTTAAAACACGATATAAATAAAGTTTTAATTACAAACTTACAATTATTTTGCGCGAATTAAGTAGCCATTCGCATGTTTGCTTACCTGCTTTCTTCTCCCAGTGCTGCTGTATGTGCCAGATATTGCTGTTAAATGCGCACTCCCGCATTGTCAGTTGAAAATTACATACTGTATTTATCCATCCTGGCTGTTTAATGCATCCTCACTGCTAACAACAAAAATCATGCAGCACCCAGATGAATGGCGTATGCGGTCATGGTTGTGTTTCTGTAAATTTCTTATTCTGGGTGTTTTAACAGTTTAGCAGCATGGTCGCCATCCTATGCCCGTTTCTTAGTCTGCTTCAGTTAGTCCCCTGCCAGCAGCTGGGAATTTGGACTGACAAGCCATCAGTCAGGTACAGCAGGACATTATTCTCAGATTGCTGTACAATAATTTTGGGGGTTTAGTCATTGGCAGGAATCTCCACCTACACTCAGAACAGCTACTCTGGAAATTTCTCTTGCTGGCTGTAAAATAATTTTGTGCTGCTTCTAACATAAACGCTAAGCTGATCATTCCTTACAAGTCAATCGTATGACCTGATCACACAAGGATAAAGTGTTATTAATAAATAAAAGTGTTTGTAGGTTCGGGTTCCTCAGTTTGGGGCGCAGATGACGGATGGCAGTCCTATATGGAGCTGCAGAGCTGTACTACACTTGCAATGAGTTCTGTGAATGTGAAAATATTGTACTGTTATTTCTAAAGACTGGACAAAAATGGTATCAAATCAGAACCTAAGAACAAGATATAATAAAGCTCTAACACGGAAATGTCAGCCACCATTCTCTGTAATGTACACATTGCAATATGAATGTGGATGCGCACAGAGAGCAGAGCAAAAACAAACCAATGCATTATGTGTAACAAGAGTTGCATTATGGTTATTATGGCCACATGCAAAATAACCATAATTCACTCTGATTAAAGATGGCAATCCTGGCGAGAGTCTGGGCTGAATAACAGATTAGTTGAGCTTAAAAAATAGGAAAAAAATAAAGTTTACAAAATCTGAAGTACTGCTACTCAACATTACTCATTTGTCTAAACAACATTACAGGACAAATTGCAAATACACATTCCTTGTACTGCTGCTTTAAGGTTACAAGCATTACTTGTTGGATACTTGTTCTTAGACAAGTACTTTAGATGGAATGATGAGACATTCGCTTTACAGATGAATTTCAAAACATGGAAAAGGTGCAACTGTACTGTAAGTCGTGTTACATTTGATTTTAATAAAAGAAGTTAAAAAACATCAATAGAATCACTGATGCACTTTATTTGCTTAACACATACTATCTGAACAAATTTTATTTTTATTTATTTATTAAATTCTCGGATTACAAATACCTTTGAGCAGAAACTGCTCATTTACAAAGGTTCCATGTCAAAGGATGAGGGTCAACATACATACAGATGTAGTAAAAGAATGCACAATAAACAACCAAAACAACTAAAAGAAAAAATAAAGATACTCAGTTATAACATACTTTGAGATAATATTCATATAATGAGCAGCTTGAGTAGGCAGCTGGCTGCGGTTAACAATAAGAGATAGAGAGCACCACAGGCAGTTAGTATTGCAGGCATGCGACCGGGAGAGGAAGTTGGCAGGCTAATGGGCCACTGTCCGATGGTGGTGGAAAATGTCTTGTACCAGTGGAGATGTGAAGCAGGAAAGGAGTCACAAGGATGGCCCAGTGCCAGAGGGAATGAGACTGGGAAAGGGCGGGCTGTGAGACATAAGTGAGCTGGGAGGTGTTTAGAGAGATCTCTGTTCAGAGAAGCAGTCACATTGAGTGGTAGAGGTGAGGTAAAGTTTGAGATTCCTTTTGAAAGGTCCAAGTGTAGTAGAGGAAAGTGCTTCCTTATTGAGGGAATTAACCACTGAGCTGGCTCTATAGATAAAGGACCGCTGACCCATGGAGGTAATGCATATCTGGGAACCTGAAAGGTTAGAGATTGGGCACCACGTGTTTGTTGAGTGCCACTGTAGGTAGTAAGGAGTGAGCCAACACCAGGTGGCATGAGACCGAGGAGAATCTTTTTGGTAAGTAAGCAGGTCTGGCATTGTATTCTGCTAAGTAGGGGTAGCCAGCTGGCCTGTGCATAGAGGTCACAGATGTGAGTTTGTCGGGCTGCACCCTTTAGTAGTCTACAGGCCTTGTTGAGAGAAACTGAGATCCTGCGGAAGGCACTTGTTGAGGCAGAGCCATAGATGGCAAGGCCATAGTCAATGATAGAGGTGACAGAGCTGTAGATGGCTAGTTTAAGGGCATCCGCAGGCATACAGTGCTTGTGTTTGTGTAGTAGTCCAATCCGTATATTGGCGGTCTTGGCAACAGTGTCAGTATGCCGAGTGTAGGACAGCGTACTATCCAGGGTAATACCAAGGTACTTGAACTCCTTGACATGTTCGAGTGTGTTCCCAGCGTGGTTCTTGATGGTGAGGGACAGAGAGTTGTGCCTGCTCCATCGGTTACAGAAGGACATGGCTTTAGTCTTGCTGTGGTTCAGGACAAGTTTATGAGAATTGAACCAGTCTTCGATGCGTTTGAAGTCGAGCTGCAGCTGGGATTCAAGGACTGTAATGTCATGGTGGCTGGAAAACAGGACTGCATCGTCTGCGGTGTGCGTATAGTAATATTTTTTGGATAGACGTATTAAATAGTGATGTCACAGTACTGTGCTTTTACGGTATACCTCGGTATCTTAAGTTACAGTACTGATACAGAGGGAAATTCAGATCCCGCGATAACTAGTTCACGGTATATCGCAGTATTCAGACCTTTCAACTATTCAATTTTTTCTACATTTTCAGGGACAACTGTCTCTTCCATGCCAACACCCCCCAAGCAAGAGTTTGAGGGGGCTTCTTTTTTGTACAGAAATGACTTCTGTAATACCACAGTACAACAGTAACCGCAGCATTATGTGTGATGGTTATCATATCATCAGAATTTCATACAGTGACATCCCTAGTATCGACACATGAAAATATTAAGATCCTATTTTTACGTTGCTCTGACCCCAAGTTTTCATTTAAAAATAAATTATGTTTCAAGTGGAAGGGTTCAAAGTTATACCCTTTGAAAGATAAGTTACTTAAAAATCGGCTAACACTGGAAGTCTTAGGACTAGGAACATTGGCCTAGATATTCAAAGCAGATGCGTGGCACAAACTGGAGATGTGCCGCGCATCCCAGAAGATGGGCGGAACAGCAATATTCAAAAGGGAGAGATGTGTTGCACATCTCTGGATGCCTCATCGCGCATCTATAATGCATGCGGCATATGTAGATGGGGGTGGGGCGGTCCCATGAATGTGCCGTGCATCCCTATATTCAGCCGAAATGTGCGGCACATCTGCAGTGCATCTTAGAGATGAGCTGCCCAAGGTTAGGCATGGAAAAAGCAGGCCATGGAACTGCTGGCAGGCTGTCTGAATACAGCCCTTGGAGGTGCAGCAGGATATGGTCCAGGCACCCACACATAGCAGTCATGCCAGGATGGATGAACCCTAAGCCACTTCCAGGGAGCAATACCCAACACCACTCCCTGGAACTAGCCACCCAGCAGCCAGTCACCGTCTGCACACTGCCATCCCTTGCAGTGCCCACCAGGTACCTCCCATACTGGGGTGTGTGGGGCACTGCCGGTGATGGTATGCAGCATATGGAGCTGGTGTTTCACATGCATGTGGTAGCCCTAGCAGCCTGTGTCACCCTGTACCCACCCCTGCTGCATGTCCAGGTAGCCCCCGTAGTCACTGTCCAGGTGGGCCCCCTGTACCCCTGTCTGACCCTGTGCATGGCTATGGGGAGCTAGTCAACCAGGTGCAAGTATCTCGCCACATGAAGCTGTGCTGTGCTGTGTTGTCGGGTTTTGGTGACATACAACATTACAAGAGGAGTTTACTATAATTGGTGGTCAGTGCCAGTTCTTTGTGCTTCACTGTGCATGACTGTAGGTAATAGCACTGTATCCAGGCCAATGTAGTACACACACACACACACACACACACACACACACACACACACACACACACACCTTCTATCACACCTGCCTGCTAGGCTGCAATACCTCCTGTTCACCTTTGTGGAGTGGTGGGTCAGCCCTGCAAAGCTGGAACTGAGCATGCCCGGGGTATGCAAATGGCCTGAATGCAGTCCAGTAATGTAATGCAAATGTACGAGATGGGCTTGGAATGTGCAATGAGGCCATTTGCATATCATGGCTGAATACTGCAGTTTTGTGCACTGCGCAAGTGGCTTTGCATAGCACATTTCCCCATGCTCCGCATAAGGCTCAGGTCACCTGCTGCACTGCGCATCTCCCACTGTGCGATCACGCATCTTCAGGATATTCACTCAGACATGCGTGAGTGCATCTCACAGCGCATCTTCTGAATATCTTATTTTGGGCCAGTGCATCTCAGATGCATGGCCCAGGCACTTGCAAGAGTTTGCTGGAGACTTTTGAATATCCAGGCCTTTAATTTTATTTTAAATGAAAACTTGGGAGTCAACAAAGTTGATACACTGACACAGCATTTTGGTACAATTTTCATCAATAAATAAAAATGAAAAATGGTTTCAAATTTCTTACACGCCTATTGTTTTTACCAACATGTTATTATATCAACAATAAGACTGAAAGATAAGAAAATATAAAAATATATTGATAATTTAAGATTATAAAAATAAAACATTCACAGTCTGAAAATCCTAGTCGCTGTGCCATTGAAGAACATACTTTTTTTCTAGTTGATGCGTATGGTTTTTGAGATCATAAGCTTTTGCAAAGCCCCATACACTTTACAGCTGACACCTGCTCCTTCAGTGCTGTTAAATATTTAGCACCTCGGGAGCCAGCAAAAGGGGGGGGGCAGAAAAAAAGGCAGAACAAGTATTTGTCAATGCCGAATGTTTGCTTGCTTGCATTTACTGTGTAGTTGTTGGCCATAAATAGCGCAGAGGCTAAAATTAATAAATCAATGACATCCGCTATAATAGTGAAATTGTCATGACTGGGAAATGAAGAGGTTGACAGAAAACTATTAAGTACTGGACACAACAGTGACACAACCTCCGAAATGTAGTTATTATAACAAGATGTTTGCTTCACGCTGTGCGCACAAGCAAACATAAAAACAACTACAGTATACAGCCTTCTATTTTGCATTATTACAAAGCATTCCAGTTGTACAGCACCATGTATGTCACAAAATATGTTACCTTGTTTTAAAATTGAGCTTACCTGACCTCTCCTCTGGTTGGTCTCTTTGAATTTTGCTCTGTAATGATACTGTGCCACAGTCTTGATCAGATAAATTCTAATCAATTAATAGTAACCATACATAGTACTGCACAGCGATCCTATGTTGGGCTTCTTATAGGATGATGAACACCCCCATGGACACCTACGAATATTATGTCCACGCTTATAGCGCATTTACAAAACCCTGAAACTACACACAAGAGTATAGGACAGCGCAGAGGGTGCAATACCAAGAATGGGTCTGTGCACAGTACTGCACCCTCTCACTGTCCCAGGCAGAGGATAAGACCTCCGCTGGGACGGGGTTCCATCAAGCAGCTGCTGTGGATCGATGGGATGAGCCACTGGCAGTAAGGGACGCAGGCAGAGTG
Organism: Neoceratodus forsteri; assembly: GCA_016271365.2. NCBI lineage: Eukaryota > Metazoa > Chordata > Ceratodontiformes > Ceratodontidae > Neoceratodus > Neoceratodus forsteri. The sequence continues at coordinate 81,169,295 of JADMNL010000030.1, forward strand.
TTTGGGATCGGGTTTGATTCCTGGTCCCAGACGCATGGAAATGTTCTTTTTTTTTTGCACTTTGTGAGATATTTACTTTAACCCCGCCCCCGGAGTTAGTTATTCTAGTTGGGGGGGTTGGGAGTTAGTCCCCCATATATAAAAGCAAGCAGAGCCCCCACAAAAAAAAAACCCCATTTTATGCCAGGCGGTAATATATCACGCTGTATTGGCAGCACAGTATATGCCTGCGACATTATGACCCCATGCCAGCAGGACATACTAAACCAGTTTACAGCATTAAATCTTACACAAATTGTAACTTCACCTACTAGACCACATACATCCAATAATGAAAAAGATACACTTCTGGATCTTATCTTAATTAGTACACCATACAAATACATATTAGCAGTACATAAATCAGATATCAGTGACCAAGGTTATATATCATGTCCAATTGACAATGACATATCCAAAACATGTTGAAAATGCACTTCCCTATTTGAACAGTTGTCACACAAAATTTAGATTTTTTCCTGTGACAAAGCCTATCAGAGATGCAGCAGATATTAATTGGTCATTGATGTATGCATGTCCTGACACAGGATCTGCATGGACTTATTTTAAAATATTAATAGAAGTTATACATAGACATGCATCACTGGTTAAGAAAAGAATCAAGAATAGAACAACACCTTGTATTGCAAAAAGGGTGAAAAAGTTAATTAAAGAAAAAGGGCAACTCTGGAATAAAGCATGGGAAACCAAGAATGCAACTGACAGATTAATTTACAAAATTGCAAGAACAGATGCACAAAGGCGATAAGAAGAGTAAAATCAAAATATTACACTTAACAGTTTTCTGACCCATCTAGAAACCCAAAGAGGATTTGGAGGGCATTACTCACTAAAATGGGGGGGGGATACACTGTCCATTTTGCCAAAACCTTAAGTTACAAAAATAAATTTACACATAGTGCCTTGCATCAGGTAGAAGTATTAAAAAAATTATTTCTGGAGGTTGGCCTGACATTTGAAAGGTAGCACCCAGGGCCAGTTTCATCTCCACTGTACACAGACTTTTCAGACACACGTAAGGCCCTGTCCACACTAGGGCACCTATAACGTTACTGGCAGGGTAAAACATTACAGGTGCTCTGAAATATGGTTCGCGTCCACACCTGTAACGTTTCAAACCATGTTTGACAACCATATTTAAACCCTGATTGTATCAGGGCTTTAGCATGGTTTCCAACACAGTTTGAAAACAAACACGCTTACATCAGCAGTGTGGACGGGTGTCGGTACTGTGTTCATCCTCTGCTGCCAACGTAGGCCTGTGAAGAGCCATGGTTCACTGCCCCCTCAAGTCAACGTGGATCAGATCAGAAACTGGGTTTGCCTTTGAAGTGTGGACGCAATTGGTAACCGTACTAAAACGAGGTAGGACGAGTAAGGACACACAAGCACGGTATGTTTTAAAATGTTTTTAAAAACGTTATAGCTGAACCATGTTCAGTGTGGACAGGGCCTAAGAGACCTAAGTTTTCATTTAGAGAAATTAAGGAAGACCAAGTATTTAAAGAGCTTACTGGGCTAGATACGAGTAAAGGGGCAGGTTGTGATAGTATCGTGTCAGTCTTTTATAAAACTGCATCTAAGATATTTTCACAACATATTGCTTATCTGTTTAATTTTTCATTAAAAACTTCATATTTACATGATGATTGGAAAACTGCCTATAACACCCCTATTTTTAAGGGGGTGACTCCTCTGATCCAAATTTATATCGCCCTATTTCAATCCTGACTGTATGCACGAAGGTTTCTGAAAGATTACTACATGTACAACTTACCCAGTATTTTTTAAGATATAATTTCAAATTTACAATCAGGATTCAAAAAAGGCCATAATACTACTTATGTTATATCAAAGGTTAGATATACAGGTTACTCACCTGTAACAGGAGTTCTAGGAATGGTATATGTTGTTCATCCACACTTATTGGCAGGTTCCTTGCCGCTTTAAATCTTGCCGGAAGGTTTTCAAGCTGGCTCCTCCCACCCACCCAGGTGGTAAAACTCTCGGCTCCGCCCCATGATGCCAGATCTGGCCCGCTGAAGCTCAGGTTGTCCGGCCAAAGCCGGGAGATTGGTGGGTCGTGGTGGGATGAATAACATATACCATTCCTAGAACTCCTGTTACAGGTGAGTAACCTGTATTTCTAGGGACATGGATATGTTGTTCATCCACACTTATTGGCAGACTCCTAGCAGTTCTCCAGGAGGAGGGAGGCAAGGCACACACCCCCTACTTAGGGAAAAGAGACTGGAGAACCGAAGCCCCAAAACCAGCACCCCGGCGTGACTCAAGGTCGATGTGGTAGTGGGTGATGAAGGTGTGTGCTGACTTCCAGGTAGCAGCCCTGCAGATTTCCTGGATAGGGACATCCTTGGAAGCAGCCACCGATGCAGCGGTATGGCGGGTAGAATGAGCTCTTATCCTCTGGGAGGCTCCATGCCCGCCAACCTATAGCAGAGATCTATGCAGGAGGTGACCCACCTGCTTATCGTCCCGCTTGGCTGCAGGTCTGCCAGGTGCAGCTTCAGCGTAGGTGACAAACAGCTGGGCGTAATCCTCTCTCGATTTCAGCCGCAAGCCCTTATAGTAGTTTAGCGCCTCTAGGTCCAGAGTATGGAGCCTATATTCGCCTCCGAGGTGTGATTGGGGTAGAACACCGGCAGAGTCAACACCTGGTTAAGGTGAAACTCAGACACCACCTTCGGAAGGAATTTCGGGTGGGGGCGCAGGACAACCTTGTCCCTGTGGAAGACTAGGTAAGGAGACTCGATGGAAAGTGCCTGGAGCTCTCCCATCCTTCTGGCTGATGTAATAGCCACCAAGAAGGTGGTCTTCCACGACAGGTGAGAGAGATCACACCTGTGAACTGGTTCGAATGGCTTGCCCATGAGCTTTGCCAGTACCAGCAGTAGATCCCACGGAGGTGGAGGTTCTCACACTGAGGGAAATGTGATCAAGGCCTTTGAAAAAGCGCCAGACCACCTTCTCCTGCGCCACCGACTGCTTCCCGGCCCGCGCCCAGTAAGCAGAGATGGCTGCCAGGTGCACCCTTAGGGTCATCGACCTGAGCCCTTGCTGAGAAAGGGATCATAAATAGTCCAAGATGCTTGCCAAGGAACAGGAGGAAGGGTCCAGGCCCTTGCCTTGACACCAAATGGAAAACCTTTTCCATTTGAAGGCATAGCATTTCCTGGTCGACTCCTTACGGGACGCCTCAACTACATTGAGGACCTCGTCAGAAAGACCCAAGGCCTGGAACTCTAGCCGCTCAGGAACCAGGCCGTCAGGTGCAGGGATTGAAGGTCCGGATGGAACACCTTCCCCTGATTGACTGAAAGCAGGTCCGGGCGAGCTGGAAGCTTCCTCGGGAGCCTGGAGCTGAGGCTGAGGAGATCTGGATACTAGCATTGGCGGGGCCAGTCTGGGGCTACCAGAATCACCTGCGCCTTGTCCCTCCTCGCCTTGAGAAGCACCTTGTGGATCAAGGGAAATGGGGGAAAGGCGTAGAAGAGGCCCGGGGTCCACGGCCTCAAGAAGGCATCCTCCTGCAGCGAGCCCTGCTGAGAGGGGTGGGCATGGAACAGCCTCAGATTCGCGTTCTCCCTGGAGGCAAACAGACCCACCTGAGGTGTGCCCCAATGGGAGAACAGATCTTGTACTACCGCCGGCAGGAGAGACCACTCGTGGGACACAGCCCCTATCCGGCTTAGGGCATCGGCCAGGGTGTTGGAGGCTCCTGCCACATGAATGGCTAGGAGATCCGCCTCCAGGCTGCTCACGAGTGACCAAATGTGGAGAGTTTCCTTGCACAGAGGAATGGAGCGCGTCCCGCCCTGGCAGTTTAGGTAGTACATGGACATGGTATTGTCCGTCTGGACCCGAACCACTTGACCTCGTAGAAACGGAGCGAAGGCAGTGAGAGCTAGGCGGACCGCTCGGAGCTCCAGCAGGTTGATATGGCATCGGGACTCCCACGGGGACCAGAGGCCGTGCACTCTGTGCTCCCTCAGATGGGCACCCCAACCCATCAGAGAGGCGTTGGTCGATAAAGAGACCATCGGCTCGGGGCGGACAAACGGGATGCCCTCCTGCAGATGAGCTGGAACGATCCACCACTGGAGAGCATTCCACATCCCCTGGGTCACTGTCATTAGCTGGTCCAATGGATCACAGCATTGAGACCAGTGGCTGGCCAGCCCCCATTGAAGGGGGCGCATGTTCCAGTGGGCCCAACGGACCACGCTGGTGCAGGCCGCCATGAGACCCAGGAGGCGCAGGAAGTCCGGGCAGGGCGCGATTGCCCAACCAGAAATGATCGGGCAAAGGAGGAAAGAACCTCGGCCCTGTCCGCCAGGAGCCGTGCTCTGGCTCGAAGAGAGTCAAGCTCTGCCCTGATGAAGAGAATCACCTGCTTCGGTTCGAGTTCCGACTTGGCCTCGTTGATGAGGAGGCCGACCTGAGAGCAAACCTGGAGGGCCAGATCTCTGGACCGCTCCACCTCCTGTCTGGAGCGGGCTGCTATCAGCCAATCGTCCAGGTAAGGGTACACCCAGACCCCTCGGCGCCGCAGGAATGCTGTCACCACTGCCATGCATTTGGTGAAGACCCTGAGTGCAAGAGACAGGCCGAAGGGCATGGCTCGGAACTCGATGGGATCCTTCCGCCGAAAGCGGAAGGAATCTCTGGTGAGACAGACGGATAGGACGGAAAAACGCGTCCTGCAGGTCCAGAGAGCAGAACCACAAGCCGCGTTCCAAGGATGGTATTATCTGAGCCAGAGTGACCATCCTGAAGGTCCAAGACCTTAGGAACTTGTTTATGTCGTGTAGGTCGAGAATGGGGCGCCAGCCCCCCGTCCGTTTTGGGACCAGGAAGTACCTGGACACAAACCCTGGTCTGAGGGAGGGTCCGCCACCTCTCTGATCACCTCTTTCTCGAGGAGCGGAGCGATGTCGGCCGGGCGAGCTGACAGCGAGGCTGGCGGATCTCGAGGTCCCCTGGGGCGACGTGGCTCTGAAGGGCGGGCCTGCTCGAACTCCAGAGGCAGGTCTTTCCTACCACTCTTGAACACCCACCGGCCTGTGGTTATAGCAGACCAGGCGGAAAGGAAGTAGCGGAGCTGTCCTCCCACGGGGAGAACCTGGGGTGAGGTGATGAGGCTGGGGGCGACACCCCTCATCCCGTCACTGTGCAGGCTTGGAGAAGGGACCGGCCGAAGGACCTCCTGGGCCTTTACCTCCCTGCTTCCTGGAGGAGGAAGCCGCGGGCTTGGGTTTGGGACGCCAAGTGCGAGCCTGCTGGCCCTGATGCTGCTGGGCCGGACGTGCCTCGGGCGCAGACAGACGAAAGGGCTTGGGTTGCAGTCTGCGGCCCTTGTCCCTCTGGGCGGATGAGACAGAGTCCAAATGGCATTAGACTTTTCGATCCTCTGGAAGTGGCCTTCCACTCCAGGGTCGAAGAGGTCGGTCCCCAGGAAGGGGACATCCACCAATTTGTGCTGCGTATCCGCTGTGAAGGTGGATATCCTCAGCCATGCCCGACGGGCGATAGCCACTCGGCCGTGACTGACCATGCGATGAGTCTCCAATGTCCAGAGCAGTCTGAAGTTGCTGCTGGCCACTGCCCTGTCCTGGTCCCGCACCTGCCTAACCGGTGGTCTGCAGGTCAGCTGGGAGATGAGGGACTACCTCGTCCAGGGAGCCCAACAGGGCATGGGAGAAATGTGCCATAAGCACAGCCGAGCTGGCCTGACGAAGGCCAAGGGAGGACGCAGCATAGACTTTTCGCCCGGCATAGTCCAATTTCTTGGACTCCTTGTCGAGAGGTTTGTCCATGTCCCTAGCGTTTCCAGCATGCCGGAAAATGCTGTCGGTAACTAACCCCTCGGCTGAGGGATGTTCCGAGAAACCGGACAGGGAACTGGTAGGGACCGCATACTTCCTGGCCATCCTGGCCAAGGCACAGGGCAGGAAGCAGGGCACTGCCAAAGCTCCAAGGCCGGGCCCACAATGGCCTTGGCCACAGGAAAGGCCTCCGTAGGGGAATCCCCTCAGTCCAATATCTCCGTATGGGGATACTTGGCCCACTTGGAAACGGGCTCGAGCTGCATCCAGGTGGACTCTGAGATGAGCCTAAGCAAATCCAGGAAGGACGAAGGGCTGTCGTCCAGCGACTGACCTCCAGAGGACTCCAAGTCCACTCACCTGGAGAAAAGGGAGGAATCGTCGTCGGACTCAGAAGAGTCCGCAAAGAGCTGCCTCGGGCTTAAGCCACCCTCCACCTGCCGAGGGCGATCGGGAGTGAGGGTGACAGACAGCCTATGGGGCAGACCCTGAGATGACCGAGAGTTCTTGGTCGGAGCCCCAAACAGCGGCTGTGGAGGCGGAGGTTCCACCCGAATTCGTGGAGCAGCTGGTTTTGGCTGAGCAACAGGCCTGAAACAGGCACCTCGCTAAAGCGTAAGGGTTGCTTGCCGCCTCGGTGACAGCCACTTAATGGCCGAAGCGACGACGCCGCTTGTTCCCGGCCAGAAGCAGCTGCTGCCACATGAGGTTCTCATATCGTCGACTTAACTGGCGCCGAAGCCTCCACGTCCGAGGAGGAGGACGAGCGGCGGCGCCGCTTGTCGAGAGTGCGAGATCGCCTGGTGGCGGCAGGATCGCTGGACCGCCAAGAAGTCCGGAGACCGCCAACCTTGGCTTTTCCGAGAGGGTGCGGGAGGGGCGGGAACCCGCCTCCCTCGGCTCGAGGGGTCACCCGAGGCTCGAACTGGAGGCACTGGCAAGCCCATGGGATCCTCAACCACCACCGGGGAACTGGGAGAGAGATTTTCGCTCATGGTCGATAACCCATCCAACGGGTCGAGAAAGATCTCGACCGCGCCGACGGGAGTCTCAGTCAACTGGATTCCGACAGGGACACCGTAGCCAGTGTCCGCCGGGCGATCGACCGTCGATGGTCGACTACTCGGTGAGAGGGACCCTCCGCCTCCCAAGAGCGGCCGACGGAGGGACTCACCTTGTGGTCCTTCTTCTTGGACCGAGAGGAAGGCCCTGAAGGTGTTGGTCCCTCCTCTAGTGGAGAGGGAGACAGAGCCTTAAAAGAAGCTGAATAGGAGGATCCCAGGAGAGCGGATAAATGCCGCGCCGGTGAAGACGAAGATGTGGCTCTGCGCCGCCTCCTCCTCGAGGGCGATCATCTGCTCTAGCTGTTCCGCCCAGCCCGCCGCTGTGGAAACCGCCAACTGGGCCTCCTTCGACTTTACCGGAGGGTATCGCTTTTCAGGTCGCCCAAGTAGCAAACGGGCAGCACGGTCTTCCAGGACGTAGGCCGAGAAAGAAGAGCACAGGTCGCAAGCCTGCGGGTCGTGCTCAAGGCCCAAGCAGTAGACGCACGTGGAGTGCGGATCCGTCCGAGACATCTTCTGCCCACATGGGCATCTCCGGAAACCGGGAGTTGATTTGTCCATCGCAGCCGCGAGGGAAATAGATGACCGAAGTCTAGAAAACCTTAAAGATTAATTTCGGAAAACCAAAGAGTTAGGAACTAGTCGGTGCTTCGAGAGCGTTATGAGGAACCTGAGCTCAAGCCGTAAGGAAGATCTGGCGTCATGGGGTGGAGCCGAGAGTTTTACCACCTGGGTGGGTGGGAGGAGCCAGCTTGAAGACCTTCTGGTAAGATTTAAAGCGGCAAGGAACCTGCCAATAAGTGTGGATGAACAACATATCCATGTCCCTAAAAATGTTTTTACATCTTTTGACAAGGGACAGAGTGTACAGACAGTCTTTTTAGACTTGTCGAAAGCTTTCGACACTGTGGACCACACCATTTTACTTAATAAAATGAAAGTATCTGACATGGGTCTGTCTTGCATTGTTCTGGTTTTACTCATATCTAATATCACATTTACAATGTGTCAAGGTGGGAGAGATTTACTCGGGTATGGCAACTATCAGTACGGGACTCCCACAGGGATCTGTGTGTTTGGTCCCATGCTATTTTTGCTCTACATGAATGATCTCCCCAAATACTGCTCTGCTAACACGAGTATTTATTTGTATGCTGATGATACAATCATGTATACTCAACAAGATAATGTAAACTTGGCTCTTGATACATTACAAGACTTTTTCAATGTACAGAAAGCCCTTTTAGATCCGAGACTCCTACTAGATGGAAAAAAAAAAAGTGGCTACGTTTTGCAAAAAAGGCTATGATCATGCCTGACCGGACTATAAAATCTATTACAGGTACAACTATTGCCAGAGTTCACTCATACAAGTACTTAGGTCTGACTTTTGATGACCATTTAACTTTTAAACTGCATGCACATAATTTATCTTCTAAATAAAAATGACTATTGAGGTTTTTCTACAGAAATAGAATCTATTTTAATTACCCTCTTAGGAAATTATTAGTTACTTCACTATTTCTCCCTGTATTGGATTTTGGAGATTGCATTTATAAAAATACAATGGGTACAATACTTAATTTACTCGACTCACTATATCATAGCATGGGTAGCTATAAGGGTGTGCTCCATGCTCAGAGCACATCTGCTAACCCTAGCAGCATGTTTTTTAAATCTAATTTTAGTATTGTCGTGCTCTTGCAAAGTACTAGGAGCACAGTCCATTTTGCATTATTGTACATGGCTGTGGGACTTAAGTACATGCCCCAGAATGACTTGTACTCATTTTAGTTCTAATAGAGCCATTCAAACCAACTATACCCAATCACCTCATCTTTCTTGTATGTTTTTCCTGACATGAGCAGTATTAATATGTGCATGTGCAGGGTGGCCAGAGTCATACATTTTTTCAGTTGAAACTGTTGGAAGAGATGGATTCTGCTGCGATAGTGGATTAAGTTGTGCTGGAAAAGCAGGTTTGCAGAGGCAGGCATGCACAACTACTGCCAGCATAAGTCAAGGTAGTCTGTGGTGGTCAAAACAAGTGGCTGGCTGTGTGGGATGGAATGGGTGGTGGGGGTGCCATCGGGAGAAGCAGCCAAGTGTACCTGTATTTATAACCATTCATTAACAGATTTGAGAAGGGGTCATTCAGTGAAGGCAAGGAGTACTAACCCTGGCTTGGGCCTTTTTTTCTTTAGACCTTTGGGGCTGTGGTACAAGAGACAAAGACTGTAGATCTAGGGAAGGGGTCACCGCCAAGCACATCGAGAGCTGCACTGGGCTTCAGTACTTGGCCATTCAAAACCAAATACCACGGCAGGCCTTGAATGCTCTGTCTCTCTGACTTTGGACTTTTGCCTTAGAGACCAGTTGTCTCGGACCTCAGTCTGTGTGCTGGTGGCTGCTTAGGTTAGTCAGGAGTGGACACACGGGCAAGAGCAAAGGAAGTTGAGACTGAACTGGAGAGTCCAGGTGGGGCTATCCACACAGGGTGATCAAAGGTTGGGGGTTGAAATTGGCATTGGCCCTCCATTAGCCACATGCTGGAAGATTTTGAATTGGTCCAATAAAATTTGTTTTAGCTGGGCCTCCTGACTTGTACTGGAGACAAAAACATTTAATTAAGTGCACCAGTTGGGCCTGTGGAAAAGACTGGGACCAGTACTTTACCAGCTACTAGTCTTGCTGCCTAGCAGCTGCAAGACTAAATTTCGACCACTGAAGGTGCAGAACTGCAGAGGGATTGGTCTGCACTGCCACAGGCACCAGTTTGCCCATACTTTGCCAGTGAAAGGCAGTATAGTAAGTCTGGCCAGATGCAGGCGGTACTGTTACGTGTAGTGGCCTCAAAGTACCTTTACACATTACAGAAGCACAGTGACACAGCAGAGACAAATAAGTAGACTTGGTCTCATCTCTCTATGTTTCTTGGACTCTTCCTCCTCACTCAGGGGGTGAACAAAGTCAGCTAAAGAAAAGTAATTCAATGTAACCAGCTTTAGAATACACATGTGACCATACCAAAATTTCCAAAAGAGGAAGGATGTACAGTCTTGCTAGTCTGCTCGAGTCTGCAGCCCCCCCCCCCACAAGTAACTAATGCTGGATGCACCGCCCCCAATCAGTCTCTTCCTCCACTTTTATCCATTCCATGTAATTTTCCCCTTTTAGCATGTCCCAGCTTCTCCTGAAGCTGTTTAAAGTCTTCAGGAAGACTACATCCTCTGGCAACTTATTCCATTTTGCCACCACCTTCTCAGCGAAAAAGTGTCTCCTCATTTCCATCTTGAAGCATCCCCACACTAGTTTGAGACAGTGCTCCCTACCGGTCTTGTTCCCACTATGACTGACCCTCAGAGTCACTTTGTTGAAACCCTTAGGATATTTAAATGTTTCAACCACATCAGCTCCATGCTATGTAATGTAATATGGGACTGTAAATTATTAGTAGGTCCCACAGAACCTCCAGTAGTATCAAACAACTGATGATTTAATACCAGGGAATTGATAATAAATACAAATGTAGTTAGCAGCACAATCATGGTCTGAAGGAGCACCTATTTCATGACACAAGTTCTACGAAGTGTGCTCCTCTGTTTCAGAGGAGCACGCCACGCTAAATTCTTAACACTACCCCTGTATCATAGTGCATTAAGGTTTGTGATTGGATTGCCTTAAACTCACTGATGCTTGCTATACTCAAATATAGGATGTTCTTCTCTATCAGAGCGTAGCAAGGTGCATTGGTATAGGTTTGTTTATAGGTTTATACTTAAAAGCACCCTCATTTTTAAGTGCACTTCAGTTTAGAACATTTACTATGTACAGTTTAAGATCTGCCAACTACCAATCTTCCCACACACCTACATGCAGAACAAAATATGGGGAAATGACCCTAGCTGTCACAGTCTCGCGTACCTGGGATGCAATCCCCAAAAAATTTGATCTAAATTCATTACTGTTAATTGCACGATTTAGGGCTTCCCTCGTCAGTTTAGTTTACAAACACTGTAATTGTTTTGGTTGAATAACTAATAATATTTGTATGATGCTGATCTTGACTTTTTCACTTTTTTAAATTTTGATATGAAACTATATGTATGTTTTGTCAATGTATTTTATCTGTGTTTGGATGGAATTGTAAATGAGAGTTTTTTCTCTCCACTTGCTATCCAATAAATGAAATGATGATGATAGTATGCAATGTTACTCTGAGTGCTCTGTGCTCCAACAATTAGTTTTATTACTCCTGTTTATGCTTAAACACTAGTCATTTATATGCTCCGATAAACAGTACTATAATTGGAAAACGAAAAGTTTTTTACCACTTCATTTGACATTCTACTAACGCCAATTTCCCACCGCCATGAGATACTGACTGTTGTCTTCAACCAAGTGCTCTGAATCAGGGAGCCATGTACACACACCATTTACTTTATTTTTCAGCATTTTAAAAACATTCTGATGACTCTGTATTGAGGAAATTTTTCTCAAGAGTCACACTGTGATAATTATGCTCAGGCCATTACAAGGCTACAGTTATTGTTTGCTTATACTGAGAGGACAGTGTGTCTACATGCATCTGTACTGTGGACATTTTTCAACACAGTGAGCCATGCACGTACCATATAACTAGCACTACTATTTGAACATTGCTTGTATATCCATACATGCCAGGCCGACACTTCTTAGTTCTAATCCTCTGACTTTCAAAGTAACTTTAAAGTACAAGACAATACGTTTTTTTTACCCAATAAGTTTATTGAGTTTAACTTGCGGGCGGGCTGTCCTCCCTTCTCTTGGAGGTGCTACCCTCACTGGAATCACTCTTTCTATAGTGAGAGCCAATCACTCCAGCAGGAGAGGTGCACTTGCACTAACCACTCAATGGGAATGTTGTGCCCACTCGTTCCTAGACAGATCTACCATATAACCCTGCAGAGACGAGCACTGTTACAATGTCTAAGGCAGGTCTCTCTGTTTCCTTTCAAGAGGAATAATGAGTATACAATTTTCTTATATTCATATAACCTCTTATACACTGCTACCCACAGGCTTATGTTTATAACCATGATAGCTGGTAATGAGAGATGTTCTACTCACCATATACTAAGAATCTTTTCCATTAGGTGGTGGTCTTACATTTTCTTTTTTTCAGGAGCCCAGTTACTTCCCCAACCCCCAATATTTCAGTCTTTCACCCCAAACCAAATTGCCCACTTCTTACTATAATGTGTGTACAACATCTCTTATTACCAACAGTCATGGTTACAAACACAAGCCTGCAGGTAGCGGTGTATAAGGGGTTATAAGAATATAAGAAAACGGTATACTCATTACTCAGTCTAAAAGGAAACTGTGCGGGGGAGGGGAGGGGGGCAGAGAGACCTGCCTTAGACAATGCAAGAGTACTCATCTCTGCAGGGTTGTACACTAGATCTCTCTGGGAATAAGCCAGCACAGCATTCTCACTGGGCGCTCAGCACATGTGCGCCTCTCCAGCTGGAGCAAATGGCTCCCACTACAAAAAAAAAACAAACAAAGATTACAGTTGGGCGCGGCACTTCCAAGAGCAGGGAGGCTGGCCCACCCGCAAGTTAAATGTGATAAGCATATAAGGTAAAAAAAAACTGTTGTCTTGTACTTTAAAATTACTTTAAAAGTCACTAGATTAGTATCAAGAAGTTTCGGCCTTGCAAGTATGCATATATAAGCAATGTTCACACAGTAACGGGTTATATATGGTACGTGCATGGCTCACTGAGTTGAAAAGTTTATCGGCTCCAAATCACAGATGCATGCAGACACACTGACCTCTCAGTGTAGTGGCCACATTCTAGCGGCATGCTGAGAAAAGCAGCAACAACAGTAAACTGCTATAAAGCAAGAGTGCTCACTGTCCTGCATGTGGTGTCCAGAATTTACGGTGGGGGGCACAAATAGCACAAATTGTACCCCTTCCCCCAAAATGTTAAGCGCTGATGTATCTGTAGAAAATAGAGAAACAGAAAACAAGACTTTATCAACCTGAGACAGGACACACAGTTCTTGATTTCAGACAGGCCATTTATACCACAAGGGAGTCTGTGGAAATACTTTCTTCCTCTTATCACATAATCTGTATTCTTAAGCTCACCAGTGCCTGAATTATTTATGGGACTCTTACAAATTTAATTTGGAAACTACAACTCAAAACCCTGAAAATGCTGCTACGCAGAAACAGAAAAAGAAGTCCCTCCTGTATTCTCCCATATTCTTAAGTTTGTTTCAAATGCTTTGATTAATAGTAAATAATTTTTAACTATGTTGCCCAAGTAAGCAATAAGACACTCCAGGGTGTGTGTTAGACACTTTAACACACGGCTAGGGGGCTGGACGCACTAAGTGTCTAACACACAGACCCTGGAGTGGCTTATTGCACTTATGAAATGGGCAGCTATATTATAGATGCCTGTGAAAGGTAAAAAAGCTGCTTTAAGTAATTGAAAGCGTTTTTTTTTTTCTTTAATTTAAATAAAATAGTTCCTCCGCCTTCAGTTTGCTGTGTTTTGTTGGGGGAGGGGATGTGGACTTTGAACTGGGACGGCTGCTGTAGTTATAGTTTTTTACTTGTCCTTGTCATACGATACCCCCCCCCCCCACACACACACACACACACAATAGGAACAACAGGGACCAATATAAAGTTTTGGCATAAAAAAATTGAGAAATGACAGAGCTAAGGGATGGAAGTATTGAGCGAGTGGCAGGTCATTCATTGAAAAGCACTGCGAGCGAGCGGGCAGAACCGGAAGAAATCTCGACTTTTTCCCCCGTTTTAAGCACTGCGAGTGAGCGAGCGAGCGGGCTGACCTGAAAGAAATCTTTTGACTTTTCCCTGAATATAATTATGCTATATCAAGTGAAGGAGGTAATCTGTGACCGTGAGATCAGTATGTGATGGTAAAATTGTGATAAATGGGAGAAAGAGATGGAGGTAGGCAGCAGCTGGCAGGTTGGTCACTGCAGAGAACTGCGAGCGAGCGAGGGGAAAGGTGGTTGCGTTCAGATCAGACTGCAGCACTCGCAAGTTTTTTTTTGTGTGTGTGTGTGTCGTAACATAGGCACTTGGCTGTGTTAAAGTTGGTACTGGTGCTTACAGTGTCCTTACCAGAGGACATTTTTAGTATTTTTTTGTATTGCTTTACCTAGTACAGTGCCTGGTTTTAGTGGGGAAAGCAAGATGGCTGATTTTAAATGTTGAACATTCCATTTGGGTAAACTACTAGAATCAATACAGAGGTAATCATACCAGATCTTTTTCATGTGTGTTAGAAATATTAACACACTCTTATTGACCAATAAGATTGCCTTATTTGTGGTTCCCATTTCATAAACCAAATTTGAATGTTGGTGGCATTCATCCCCGTAGGCTTTCCAGTGTAAAAAAAAAAAACAACTCTATCAGAAGCCTCTCTCTCCAGGGATGAGGCAGACTTCTGAGAACTGGAACTGTTTGAACAGGTAGTCAAAGCCTAATCCAAGCAAGGGAATTTGCCGGGCATCAGCAGTTGTTTCTAAACTACACCTGACTGGGACTCTTAGTTATTTAAAAAAAAAAATTAAGCGATTAATGACTTGGGGGTTTTAGATTCACAAATAGCCTAATACACGGTGCTACACATGAGGAAGAAAAGAGGCAGACATATGACGCACTGTGCTCCTTTTCCTGCAGCTGAAGAGGAGAAACACCCAATGCCACACAAAAGCATGAAAAGCAGTTAGGTGCTGTTGTCAAGAAGGCTGGAAGAATACTTAAATGCATAAAAGGGGGAGGAGGGGTGATTAGCAGCGCAGGGAAAGTCATTTTACTTTTTAATCAATATACTTTATTGAATTTTTATAAATACACACCTAGGACAAGACAAACCATACAGTGTATACAAGACAGAAATCCCAACACAGCACCCCCCCACCCCGGACATTTTTTTATTTTTTATATTTAGTTTTTGTTAACCGGGAAAGGAGGACTAGACAATTCTGCCTATGTAGCAAGCTCAATCAGAGCATGTGGCAGCTAATATACAATTCATGACACTGATTTACAAAAATATGATATCTCGGTGCAGCCTTGGTTTCCTCGTAACAGTTTATATCTACTGCAAGTTAGCAATTCCCAATAATGCATAGACAGACTCCCATCTCTTTCTGAAAGCTTTATACCTATGCCTCATAGAAGATTACATTTTTGACATGCAGAGAGCTTGCATGAACTCAGAATGCCATTCCAAAAAGGGAGGCATATTCTGCTCCATCCGGTGCCTCGGCATAAGTTTTTTGATTACCAGTGATCAGTGTGAGGCAGTATTTCCTCTGTCCCATAAGCTGCTCCATACCCAAACCTACAAGACATCTTTCAAGGGTAAAAAAAGTGTCTTGCAAGCTGAGCATGGGGTCCAATGATTGTTGTACCTGCTGCTAGAGAGGTTGAGCCTTAGTGCTATCCCATAAAATATGTTTTAAAGAGGCTGTTGAGGCACCATGCTTTGTGCACAGAGGAGAACCCAAGATGTTCCTAGTAGGAAGCTTCTCGGGTATATGATACATGTCTTGAATTATCTTAGTCTGCATCAGCCTGTAAGGGTCAGTTCTGACAAATTTATGAGTGTTGGACCAAACTGTATCCAAAACTTTGTCTGAGATCTCACAGGTGAGAGCTTCAGTCCAGTATTTTGCCAGTTTGCCAAATCTATGTGGCAGCAGGGTTCTAACAACACTATGAGACTCTGAAGCACATTGCACAAGTTGAGGCAATGTCAGAGATCCCAGAGTTGTGGGTGGCGATGCCCCTACTGCCTGGATGGCAGCATGTCTGATCTGCAATCTAGTTTGAAGCTGGAGCCTCTGTTGAGCGTACGGCAGATGGCTCATTTACCTATGGTTATGATATGCTCTATTGTGGCCATGCCAGTTTTTTTTTTTTTTTTTTTAAAGGAGATGGATCCCTCCAATGCAGATGTTATTATTTATTTATTTAGTTTTTGTTAACCGGGTAAGTGCACTAGACAAATCCTGCCTATTTTCAGACACGACCCGGGGGAGGGGGATACAGATGAATGCCAACTGACCTTGAACCAGAGTAAGCTGCTAGTAGTATTTTTAGTGAATGGGGGGAAATTTGGCCAGGACACCGGGGAAATTCCCCTACTCTTTTCGATAAGTGCCATGGGATCTTTAACATCCACCTGAACTACCACCAATCCAGGCAGATGGGACCTCGGTTTAATGTTTCATCCGAAAGATGGCACCTCAGAAGTGCAGCACCCCAGTGTCAGTACTGGGATATTAACCCAAGTGCCAGATGTGGGAACTGAACCCACAGCCCTCTGATCTCCTGGCCTCAGAGGCAAGTGTGCTACCTACTGAGCCACTGACACATTATTGTGCTAAAGGGGTTGGGAAGTAGTAGATTCCAATCTAGCCTCTGTTAGCCACGAAAGCTGAGAGTAAATACAGAGGGATGTGGCAACAGCTGTGGACCTTAAGGCTTTAGGGAAGGTTGCTACTCTGGTATATAACACAAAAATCAGAGTGATACCATGTTGGGTGCACAGGAGCTCCTCTATTTCCAACCACTATGGACGATATTGTGCATCAATGGTTTTCAAGGGAGTGCCAAATAGGAAATATTTTGCCTCTTGAGTGGCATAGCAGTATACCAGAAAGTCTGGAAGGGCAAGTCCTGCAGTCTGTTTAGATGCTGCCAGTTTAGTGTAAGCCATCCGAGGCCTATGGCCCTACAATCAGAAGGTTGAGAAAACACCATGCAGGGACTGGAACTACTGCAGCGGGAGCTTCATGGACAGCATGCTAAGAGGACAGATAATTCTGAGAAGGATGTTAATTTTGACAATGTTAACCCTACAGCAAACGGTGATAGGGAGAGTGGACCAGCAATACAGATATTGTTTAATTGTGGTTATGAAGGCTGTCAAATTGTCTTGTATCATCTGCTTCCAAGAAGTGGAAATGTGAATACCCAGATACAGTATAATAAAGAAGTACTGGACCAAATGGGCCCCAGTTTTGCAAGGTTCCATTGCCTGGTTTTGTGGTTGAGGGGGAAGAATACCGTTTTGCAAATGTTTACTTTGTATATGGAAATTCTGCCAAATTCTTCCACCTTCCTGAGGACCTTTGGTATAGAAATGCCAGGATTCTGGATATGTAGTAAAATATCGTCTGCATAAAGGAAAACACTGTATTTTTTTTTTCTCCAAATGGGATACCTTGTATTTTCCTGTTTAAGTTAAATTTGACTGCTAAGGGTTCTAGGTACAAATTAAACAGGAAAGGGGAAAGGGGCATCCTTGACAGGTACCATTATGCAAGGAAAATCCAGACAGCATCCTGTTATAACTGATTTTTGCTGAAGGTTGAGAGAAAAGCAACTTGACCCACTGGAGGTATTCCTGTGGAAGACTGACCGTAATGCTCCAGGGTTTAAACATGTAACACCAAGGCCGGGGGGGGGGTTAGTAATCTTGACACTTTAGGAGGCCATAGTCAGGCCATACCTAAAGTACTGTTTGCAGTTCTGGGCTCCCCAACTAAACGAACACTGAGACAGCTGAGAAGGTGTAATGCAGGGCCACCGAAACGGTCAGGGGTATAGAGAGCAAAACCTATGAGGAGAGACTGGAGGCTGGTAGTATATTCACCCTGCAGGAAAAAGGGGATGGTGGGGTACAACACCTCAGTTTTCCGCATGCTGAAGGCAAGGTCAAACAGACAGAGATGTTTAATCTGGTGTGCTCCAGCACGATGTGGGGGCTTGCCCTAAAGCTCAAAGGTGGTACATTTAGGGGTGATTTGAGGAAACACTTTTCCCAGAGGATGGCAAATCTATGGCACTGTCTACCAATGGAAGCAGTGTACATGAAGACAGTGCAGGCCTTCAGCGTAAGCGTGGAGGAATTTCTGTCTGCCAAGGGAATTACAGGGTAGCAGAATGGGTGGGGACTCCCAATAAATTAGAACATGTCTGCATAGTATACGTGCTGGTCCATCATTTTTATTTAATTTTTTTCATTTATTTTTGTGCTCCTCCTTGGCCTGGCTGGTCCCCATCTGCAGCATCCTTCCCAGCCCTGTCACCTGCCGTCCCTGGAATTTACTCACCTGCAGGGTACAATGCCCAATCTGCCACCTGTGGTAGCGCTCCTGAGGTTCCCAAAACCTCGGAGAGAGTTTAGCCCAGATATGGTAGGCTGGTAAGCCCAGTAGGTGGTGCAGGGCCTGCCTCAGCTGGCAGTCTTTTATCCTCGTGTTCTCACTTCCCACAGGGTGCTTCTTGGGTGTGGACTGCAGTGACTTAAGCATGCACACATGCTCCCATCGCAGTCAAGAAGCATCCGCTCTTACTTCGGGGTTCTGCCTGTACTGCCATCTGTGGTCACTTAGGTGGTGGCAGCACAATGGTGGACACGTCATTCCCTCCCCAGAGGAGGGCAGCATCCTCTGGGATGCGCAATCCTCCTCCCCACAGCCGGCCCCCGTCATCTCGAGTCCGTTCCTGATCTTGGGTCTCCAGCACTGGGAGCTAGAAAGGAGGCAGTATAGCGCAGTGGTCTAAGGCTCTGAGCTGCAAATCTGGTGACATCCAGCAGACCAGACCTGGGTTTGAATCCCACAGCTTCCACTTGCATACTGTGTGACCCTGAGCAAGTCATTTAACTTCCTTGTGCTCCCAGGTCGCACTTGGAAACAAGCTCCGGCTTAGTGTGCCTTTCCTGGTTAAACAATGCCCCCCCTTCCCCGAGCTGTAGCATTAAAGCCTGGTCCACATTTCGGAAGCGTGTGTGGGGTGGAGATGGATGACTTGATGGACCTATAATCCCTTCAGACCTTAAATTACTATGTATGACATTTCTACAGCAATATCGGTCCACTGTAAACAAAGAATTGAAAGTCATGAGAGACAACCTCCCCTAATACACAACCCCTGAGTAACCTGAGGGGTACCTCCTCTGACCAGCTCCTGGCCACTGCCTTTATGGTCCCCCCAACCACTACTTGCCACTTGTACCTAGTCCAGCATCTATAGCTGCCTTACTGCAGGGGCAGACCTCTGCAGCTTCCAACAAACACCTCAAGAACCGCAAGCAAAATCAAGCCTGCTTATCTTGGCTGCTCTCACCACGATCCCTCAGAAAACTGATCTTCCTATTGCTTATACTGTCTGGCAATGTGCACCCGAACCCAGGCCCTGGACGTCCCCCCACAGGAGACAAGTCTAGGCTGGGCCACCTAAGGATAGTATCACTGAATACTGGAAGCTTCATGCCTAAGCTCCCACAATTCCAGGCATGGGTGGATTCGATCAAACCGGATGTTATTGCCCTCACCGAGACATGGCAGTCTCCCAAGATCCCTGATACTGCAATAGCCCTTGATGGTTTCAACATATTCAGGCAGGATAGGCTGTCCAAGAGGGGGTGGTGGTTGCCTGGTCTACATCAAATCTGATATGGGGTCAAGTACTACCGTCAAGTCTGCATAGCAAGGATGAGCAAATTCTCAGTATTAAACTCTCCATTGGTCAACAAAATAAGGTCCTTGTACTCTCAATAGTATATCTACCCCTTGGCAAACAGGGGCCCGGACTGGATCACTTCTTTAGTAACCAAGGGCTTATCAGTCAAAACTGGGAACAGCTCGTAGTCGGAGACTTCAATGTCAATTGGCAATCCCAAGATGCAGCAGCAGCTAGAGACAAAATATCTAGCCTCTGCCTCAAGCAATTGGTCACACAAGCCACAACAACAAATTATAGGACCGACTTGAGTGCACTTATCGATTGGCTCCTATCCACCTCCCCATACCATATCACGGAGGTCTCTATTCTACCCGACTCCCTAAGTGACCACTTCCCAGTTATGTGCACCTGGTTCAATAAGTTCAAAAAGCATTCACCCCCAGAACACCAGAACTCACACGCTAAGACCCAGTCTGCTGGAATATTTGACAGCACCTAAGGTTAATTGATTATTCAACCCTCAATACCGCCAGAGATAGTAACCAAGCCCTAGATTACTTCTGCTGTCTTTACAAACGCCTATGATATTTTCGCCCCCTACAGCTCAAAAAAAGTAAGAGGGGTCAGTAACCCCTAGCTTTCTAGAACCCTAATCGACCTTATGCGACTCCGGGACAATCTCTGGCATAGGGCCAAACCACCAGGGAATATGGTCGATCTCACTGCCTACAAAGCAGCCAGGAATAAATGCACAACACTTATCAGGCAGGCCAAGGCCTCCTACTACAAAGACCTTCTAAACAGAAGTTGGGGAAACGGAAAGGAATTCTGAAACTCGGTGAAATCCCTTACAGGCAAGACCACCAAGGCACACCCTGATCTTCTAGTTACCCCATCAGGGACACTCCAGGATCCAAGTGATATTGTGAATGCATTTAATACTGCTTTCACTGACCTAAGTGCTGTGCTCCCCAGGTAATACCTTCCCTCCCTCTCTCCCTCCAATCTGGACAGCCCCTCACTTGAGCTCGCCTCATACTACACCCAATGGCCCACCACCTTTCCACTTCAGACACCTCTCCAAGGCAGAGACCAAACAGTACGGCAAGCGGGTACTTGGCAAGACCAGGATGGGGAGTGATGCCATCGACATGAAGCTAGCAGCCCTAACACTAAATGAGCTAGATGAACCATTTACAAACATCTTTAACACATCCCTATGAACAGGCGTATTCCCAGACAAGTGGAAAGCAGCACATATCACGCCAGTCCACAAAAGTGGAGACCGAGCTTGCTTATCTAACTATCGCCCCATCTCCATTTTGCCACCTCTCTCCAAAGCCTTGGAATGTGCAGTATTTGACCAACTTACTGAGCATTTAGAGAAATACAACCTGCTAAGTTTGCAGCAGCACAGTTTCCATAAACATCACTGCACCCAAACAGCACTGATAGACTACACTACACAGATCTATGAGGCTCTGGATAATGGAAGGGCAGTAGGATCTATAGTCATTGACCTCACCAAGGCATTCAACACCATTAACCACCAGCTCCTACTACAGTGTCTCCTCCCCAGAGGCTTTTCATCTAGCACTGTTACCTGGTTCGAAAGCTACCTCTCACATAGAACATAATGTGTGAAGATTCTTAACATTCTCTCTGAGCCTAGGGAGGTCAGCCTTGGAGTCCCCCAAGGCTCCATACTGGGTCCACTCTTATTTAGTCTATTCATAAACTCACTACCTGTTGCCTGTCCAGCAAAAATGGTGCTTTATGCTGATGATGATGTCATTTCTGCATCTGGTAGAGACATCACCACTATAACCACAGACCTACAGGCCAGTTTTAAATGGCTAGAGTCTTGGTTCTCCCATCACAAACTGTTACTCAACTACAAAAAAAAACAAGTGTATGCTCTTCATGGTGCCACAAAACAGGAAAAAGCTTGGGCTCCTACACATAAGTCAAAAAGGTGAGCTGCTAGAGCAGGTTAGCACCTTCAAATATCTTGGAGTATACCATGATGACACGCTCTCCTTCACAACATACATTCAACATGTCGTCAAAACAGCTAACACCAAACTGGGAGTTCTCTACCAACATAGATACTCTATGCCCTTGGAGGCTCTTAAACTGGCTACCTGTAGCTCTGTGTTATCCACCATTGACTATGGTCTGGTGATCTATGGTGCTGGCTCTGACACCAATCTGAAGAGGATCATAACCGTCCTCAACAAGGTCTGCCGCCTGGTCCTGGGTGCTGACTATCAGACGCATACATGCATCCTGTATTCAGACACCGGTTGGCTTCCCCTCCATCACAGAAACAAATACCAGGCTTATCTACTTGGGGAAAAAAGCATTGTTTGGCCTTATGCCTGAGTCCACCTCCAGACTATACAACCACACCCAACCAACTGTGAACACCAGAAGTGCTACCAAAGGAGTGTTCCTAGTGCCTTTTAAGCATACCACACTTGCACAACGATCCCTCTTCTACGGGGGCCCTAAATGGCTTAATGGCCTACCTACGGAACTCCTTGGGTCCAGCAAAATCAGCCATTTCAAATCCGGACTCCGCAACCTGCTGGCACGTGAGACCACCTGCAACTGTTAGCCCTTATCAATGCCCCCTGAGGGCTTTCTACATTTTCCAGCAACCCCATACTGCCCAAAACAGCTCCCCCACCCCTTCTCCCCCCCACCTGACAATGCCTTCCTGGCTGCACCCCCCCCCCGCACACACACATATATAGTCCCTGACCTGGATCTGTCTAGACCCTCTAGTTCCCCTACGTGGCAATTCCTCACTACTGCAGACATGTGGTTGCTTTGCCATGCACTCTCTAATCACTCTGCCTGTTTCTGCCCAACTGCACTTAGTAACCTGCATTTTTTGTTTTATGTAGCCACCAGTTTCACTTTCGTATGTCGACTGTTGTCTAATGTCACCCTTGTTCTTCTCTCTGTAGAATGTTTCACTGATGTAACTCAATGGCTCTGTATTGTGTCATCTGACCTGGAACCTTTGTAAAACAAGCCTCTGGCTCAAAGGTAGTAAATCTGAATCAAATAAATAAATAAATACAACAACATTTAACACTGTCTATAAAACCCAGCAAATTTCGTAGATTGGGTCAAAGGGAAACCCATTTTCCTTTTTATGTTTGCTTGCACGCATGTGCAAGAAACATAGTGCCATCATCCGAGTTTTCGGAGGTGTGGCAGCCCTCTTCCAATTCAGTCAGTGTGTTTGCAGGCGCGGCTGCTGTTCTCCAGTGCCTGCTGGAGCTGTCTATGACAGCTCCAAAATGCAGTGGAGTACAGCTGAAAGGGGGAGCTACACTTCAGTGAGCAGCGATCAGATATCGCCTACTCATGGCACGCCCCCCACACACACACACGCTGCATGCTCGGTCTGTCCCCCACGACACTGTGTAGCCGGCAGGTGCCAATCCCCGTCGGCTGTGCTGCGCCCCCCAGAGAGTTATATATGCCACACTGGGTACCCACCCAGCATGGCCACACATTGTATAGCCGGCGGGGTGCCCAATCCCCGTCGGTTCCACTGTCTCCCCCATAGGGTGCCGCTGGGAGTCCACCCCAGCGTGGCAACAATGTTATTGCCGACGGGGTGCCCAATCCCCGTCCGGCTCCACACCCCCGCCCCCACCAGCCATCCCTGTGTCACGCTGGGAGCCCATGTAAAGGAAAAACCTGCAAATCAAAAACTGTCCCTCGGCACTTCTCCCTGCCCCTCCCACAACCCGCACTCCACCACTGCGCACCCTGCCTCCCACACCCCCCCTCACCCCATACTTGCCTCCGGTGCGACGATCTTCGGTGGACCGGGAACACATCTGCACTCTTCAAAGCCGATTGCAAACTGAGGAAATGCCAGTAAGCTGTATAATGTAATGAATAGGGTTTTTTCAACTTTGCTGGATATCTCAGCCATTTTTTGGAATTTTTGTACCAAATTTTCAACATGGGGTTTTTGGGACCCCTTCTCATGAATGATCTCACTGTCATGGCGTTCGTCGGGCCCGAAGGGTGATTTCGCAATCACTGCGCAAAATCACCTTTCGGGACCGAGTAACCAAACGACACTGCCACTGTTCATAAGGTGGGCTCTCAAAAAGCCTATGTTGAAAATTTGGTGGAAAAATTCCTAAAAATGACTGTTTTACGAGCGCACGTTGCGCAGTTCCTACGCACGCTCATAAGTTTGGCGAATTTTCAATATTTTACTCCAGATTTTCAACATTGCCATTTTATTACACTTCCTTATGAGCAGTACAGCTGTCATTTTTTAAAATGCAGCTTCCTGGCTTAAGGAAGCATAATGGCTAATCGGGTGTGCTAAATCAATGTATGGGACATATTAAGAAAATCACAGTGATACTGTTCATGAGCAGAGGTCTTAAAATGGCTATGTTGAAAATTTGGTAAAAATTCCTAAAATGACTGTTTTACTTAGCATGCGCTATAGTTCTACGCATCGTCGAAGTTTGCAAATTTTCTATATTTTTACTCCAGATTTACACATTGCCATTTTATTACACTTCCTTTGAAAAGTACAGCTGCCATTTTTCACATGTCCTCAAATGTGTTTCCGCACATGAGTAGCATAATGGTGCAGTCAAAGCGAAAGCAATGTATGGGACAGATTAAGGAAATCACAGTTACACTGTTCATAAGCAGAGGTCTTAAATGGTTATGTTGAAAATTTGCTGACAAAAGTCCATAAATGACTGTGTTACGAGTGAGCATTGTGCAGTTTCCATGCACCGTAATTCCATGACTTTGTAATATTTTCAGTCCAGATTTTCACCAGTGCCATTTTCCACACTTCCTTATGAACAGTACAGCTGTCATTTTTCACAACATGGCGAAATGTGTTTCACACTTTCAGCGCAGAGATGCGTGGTCACTGTGGGAAATCATTGTTCGGACAGATAAAGAAAATCACAGTGACACTGTTCATGATCGAGGTCCCAAAATGCCTATGTTGACAATCTGCTATAAAAAATCCCCAACCTAATTACATTACGGGTGTGCGTTGCACAGTTTCTATGCACGCCCGTGACTTCACCAGTTTTTTTAATATTTTGACTGCAGATTTGCAACATTGCCATTTTTTACACCTCCCAATGAACAGTACAGCTGTCATTTTTCACATCCTGTTCGGAATGTGTTTTTACACCTGTGGTGCTAAATGCCATAGCTGCTGTGCATAAGCAGCTTTCGGCTAACAAACTGATATTGCCACTGTTCATGAGGTGGGGGTCACAAAAAAAACATGTTGAAAATTTGGAGTGAAAATACCAATGAATGCCTGAGGTGTTAGGGTTTCCAACCATAACGCCCCACCCTGTAGAGAATGACAGGCATCAGGGGTGTGACTTGGGATTCTTGCCTGTAATGCTCATACCATTCCACATCCTGCAGCCAGTGAGAGGCATCGAGGTATGCCTGACTCTTCAGCCCCAAAGTTCACCCCATTCTCCTATACCGCACCCATCTCACCATATTTCCTGATGGAATGGGAGTGCGCATAAGCCAAAGACCCCAAGGCACACCGTGACACTTGTCCAGTGTCTACAGGGTAGGGTGGTGAAATGGCGTGGCCGTTATGTCTGATGACCCAAAGGCACACCCCAATGCCTGTCACTCTCTGCAGGGTGGTGGTGGTGGGGTTGGCTTCAGTTCAATACTTCACTGCCATTTCTATTATGCAGCTCTGTAACTTCTACACTACCAATGCCAATGCCAGCAAGCAAACATTCGGCATTGACAAATGCTTGTTTACACATGCTCAACTTCAGTTGCACATTCGCCGCATGTTTATAACAAGCTGTAATTAAGTTCTGCATCAATTAGGGGAAAAAAAACTACTGTCCTCCCAGACATTACATCAACTCAACTAATGTATGTATTGAAACGTTACCTCCTGCAGCACGTACCAGCAGGACTAGATAAAGGACCATGTTAAGAGCCCAATTCTACCAGCATTTGCCTAGTTGTCATGCGCCAACTGTGACCTTATTAACAGGATATATAAACGTGAATAAAGAGATAAACATTAAATACCTGTTCATATAAACAGCTGTTAGATATAAGGGTACATCTGCAAGCACTAGTTTCTTAATGAGTCCAGACTGCAGTCACAAAACCTCCCCCTGAAAAACACAGGTCTTACCCCCAGCAAAATGCGACAGTGCCTCTTTAATTCTAAATGCAATTTATAATCCATCAGCTTTGCCTCTCACGTCAAACCTGTCTGTAGCATTTGACCTACTGCCTGATCAGTGATGGTACTGATTAGATAACTCCACCATTCTGCCTTAATGGGCTTTTAGAATGGCACGTTATTTTAGGCTGCTAAAGAAACTGTTGCATATATAATGTATACAATATAACAATGGTTAGAAATGGAGCATTTTAATTGGCTAACACATTCTGCACTGAAAAGAACCACAATGCAAAAAGAACTGAAACAAGAATATAAAAAAAAAAGGTAACACAAAAAAGACAAAAGAAATGAAGCAAGGGTTATGCTGAGAGCGTGTCTGGTTATCTGCCTGCCGTCTTACCATCTTATAGTCTGATCCAGTCAGCTCTCAGAAGCAAAGGGTCGGGTCTGGTCAGTATGAGAACAGAAGCCGTCCAATGAACTCTAGGATGACGACATCGGTCCCTTACAAAAGTGTGCTCTGGTGCTGTTAGAAGTGCTGACATACTATCCTTTAGTTCTGCCATATTTCATAGCTTATTCAGAAAACTGGAATCGCTAGAGTTTTTCTATTTTCCCCCACTCTTATCCACCAAGAAAAGCCAAATTAAAGCCCCCACCCCGAGTATCACCCTCTAGCAGTAAGGAGGAATGGTTGTATTAATTTTGGAATATATCCACCCTTGTCATCTTTGACTGAGGAGCATATAAAAGTTAATAATCCGTAGATTTTCACTGTCTACCATAAGGTCTAAAATCAGAACCCTACCAGGGATCAAACCCACCAACTGAGTTGCTTCACATTTTGTGAAAGAAAACAAAATCCCCACTCCCAAGGAGGAGTCCTCCCCAAGTGACAAGAAATAAGGTCCCATGAACCAGTCCACAGCAGCTTTTATAGCATGCAATCTTGAAGCAGGAAAATATACAGTAGCTGATGCAAGATGGAAAATGTGGTTGCCCTCCTTCTCCGATTCCTAATACTATTAGTGCTAAGTGTAGCTATTTGTAAGGACATCTCAACAATTATGGAAATCAGTAGAAGACAGTAAATACTGTACACCTAGTCCTAGTTATTAACCCTCCTCCCTCTTTTCTGCTTAGCATTCTTCCTACAGGATGAACAAAGTGTCAGTAAAGGTTTCCTTGTTGTTCGTGGAAGGGTCACGTTGTGAAAAGGACCACTAAGAAAGCATCTGACTCATCCTCCATGTCCCCCCAGAATTATGAGAGGATGGGGACCTCAAAATGTGTTCTCCAGGGTGATGCTCTCAGTTCTTAGAAATTTTGATTTCAGTTGCCCTTACCACTCCTCCTTCTGGTCACCAAGTGTAGTTGTTTTGTCACTTGAGTGTT
Source organism: Neoceratodus forsteri (assembly GCA_016271365.2). NCBI lineage: Eukaryota > Metazoa > Chordata > Ceratodontiformes > Ceratodontidae > Neoceratodus > Neoceratodus forsteri. The sequence continues at coordinate 81,196,382 of JADMNL010000030.1, forward strand.
TTTTTTTTTTGGGGGGGGGGGGCATCTCCCTTCTAGGACTTCTAGAAGAGATGGGGAATGTACCCACTGTCCTGACCAGGTTTCCATTATTTCCTAATCGACCAGTTGATTAACCTGGTTTAATGTCAGCTGGTTTGCATCTCTACTCCCCCACCCCCACACCGCTTGACAAGGCTTGAACCAGAACTATTGAAAACTTCTAAGCCACCACTCAATAAACAAGGGTTGGTTGAACAGTGTCTTTGATTTTTTTCCAAATCATTCTCCTAAAATCTAGATTAAAAAAGAAGAAAAAATTGCCTCGTTAAAGTCCGTCTCCAAACTATTACATCACGAAATGTGCGAGCACTGGGGTGTGGCTCACAATCAAGAAGTGGAAGGCATCTGGCTCTCGGCTCCATGAAGCTTACATATGATCATGTCCCTTCCTAAATCCCGGCATTAGAAAATGTTATTTCTTCCAGCAGCTAACTCAAGAGAAGGTAAGGCTCCTTTGCATGGTCTGTTTTGTTATGATGAGCATGACTGGGGTTCTTCAAGGCACTCCAGGTCATGGGTTACCTTCATCAACCTAACCCTAGTGGCATCAGGTCCTCTGCCACATCTCATGCTTTATGATCCCCTAGGGTTAGACTGACAGCAACCAAACTCCTAGTCCAGTCTTAATGCTTGAAAGTCCCTGCACATCTACTGTAACGTGATCAAAGGCATGAGCAAAGGGTAGCAGATTACTTCATTTGTTCCTTGACTAGACCGCCAGTAAAAGCCATGTGTAGCAGAACGGTATTATTAATTAGGTTATAAAGAAACCAGCAGCTAAAGTTACCAGACAGAATATATGGCAAACTGTCTAAAGAGCTGCTAGGCATTTGTTCAACTATTTCTTGTTTATAGTTTTTGACCTAACTTCTCAGGAAACCTCATTCATAGTTCTTTTTGTTTCTTGAAAAACTTACTTACTGAGGTTTGAAAATTCAGTATATGTGCATAGCCATTCCTCAGTGCTGATTACAATTCATGCAGGGACTAGGTAAGCAGACCACCGTGTGCAGGCCCACACAGGAGTCAAGAAGCATCACAATGTAACCCCTAGGGGGTGCTACCCCAAGGGATACTACCCCTGTCTGCGTGACCAGGTGCAGATTGAGGGGCCTGGGTACTGAAAACGGGTGCCTCCACCCAAAGGACAGAGTTAGTGGTAGCGTAGCTGACCTGGGTACAGCCCTCTGGGACACTGTTATCCCCCTCTTTTCCCTCTAGTGGCCTGAATGGTTCACAGAATACACAATTGCAATTGACACCTGACAACAGTTTTAACCCCACACTTGTTGCACTTACCACCAGGGCTGATTCAGCTGGCTCGGCCCTGGAGATCCCTTGTAAAATAAGATTTAGCACAAAAACCAACAATATTTCAGTGCTGTTTGTACAGGGGTACACCACAACCAGTTTCAATGCAAAAAGATTTAGATCTGATTAATTAAGGGGCAGTAACAAGGCAGGGAGCAAAATCTAGTGGTTGATTCAAGATCTGAAAGGTTCAGGCTATAAGGCACGCACTTAAAGGTCCTGTAGCACAGTCACACACACTCTGGGTACCCAGTTGGAACTACAGGCTAGCCAGAAGCATTGCCCAGGGTAGGCCAGCATTGCAGCTGGTTGGGGCCCTGTGATGGAAAGAAAACATGCTTGCACTTTAACCCACAGTTTGTAATCCGGAGCCAGATGGCTCAGTTCAAAATGATTAGCAACAACAATTAAATCAGTTGACACACTTTGATTTGAGCTTTGTTGCAGGGAGCTACCCTGGTGTTTACTCACACTACCCAGTACAGGATGGATAAAATGGAGACCTCAGGATGAAGTGCTGGATTACCAGAAGCAGCAGCAGGGCCCACACGAAGCACCGAGGTGCCGATCCTGTTTGTTGGTGTTGAGCAGGGAGGTGAATCCCCAGGTGGGTCTCTCGTCGGTTGATTCTCTGCGGCGTGAGCGACTGTCTGGGCCGAGGTGGCAAGGCCCAGACTGGGTAAACAGTTCGGATGACAGTCCAGTAAGTGCTGGATACAGCTTCCAGCAAGCATGACACATTCAAGCAGTGGGGAACCAAACAGTGACCCACTGTTAGCATTCAGCACACTTATAGTAAAAGCAAGGTAAATACCACAATTTGGATGGCAGTCCGGTTGCAACTTAGTGTCTCTGCGGCAATCTCAAGTCCTGACAGGCCGATCGCACTGAGGCAAATCTTCGGTCCACTTCAGGAGAATTCAGTTCGTCACAAATCAGGTTCTGATTGCAAAAGCTACAATTTCGGAAGAAGTCCGATCTCAGGCTCAAGATCTCTTCGCTTTGGAAGATGGTAGCAGGCAGGCCAAGCTTAGCCTTCCCGCCGATTTTCCCTGCACACCACGCAGGAGCAGCTGCTCAAATCTCTCAAGCTGTTCACTCTTTCAACTCTTAACTCCACACTGACAATCTGCTGCAGGCAGCTTGGGACTTTCCCAGAGATCCAAAAGGCCTGATTCGTTGATTCATCTGTCTGTCACAGCTAGAGCTCCACTCCAGGTCCATTTAGGCACCAAAGGGCAAAAACTACAATTCCTACAGAAATTCACTCCCACAAGACCCCTGGGGACAGACTCCATTTTAGGGTCCCCAAAGGTACTGACTGGTCCAAACTGCCAGTCCAGAACCAAGATGGTGGTGATTAACAGAAAAGTCCATGCAGCAAAGGAAGGCAGGTTAGACAAACTACAATATCATTATTATTGCAGATAATCAGTAAACAGTCACATATCCTTGTAGGGCTCCCTCTGCACATCTAGCGATGGCAGAATGGAGCAAAAATACAGCAGGCCAATGCAGAGAAGTCTACAGTGGGCTTGACAGTGTCTGACCAATCATCAGATAGGCTGATCATGACACTCTTCAGTGCTTGCTGGGTGGAAACTTTGTGAACTTCAAAGAAAAAAGCTGCCCGAATCATAAGGTGGCTCTTTGCTTTGATCTGCATGACGCGACCTAGCCAGCAGATGTGTCATGATAAGCCTGCGCCTCATCCCCCCGGCAACACAAATGACAATCCTACAATCCCACCCTCTGCCAAGTATCCCTCCCACCTCCCAGTTCGCTTCCTGTGCCCGTGCAAGATCCAACCTTCTACCCAGTATCCCCATCACTTCCCGTGTCCTATAGGTAAATATTAACCCTACAATGGGGTGCCCAATCACCAGTGTTGGTACCTGAAATAAAAATAAAAAAAAAGACCCTCAATGTCTTTATTTTTTATTTCTTTGTTTTCCTACAACCTGTAAAACAGAAAACAGTCCATCCTTGTCTGCTGCCACCACCATTACCCTCCCACTATCCGACCCCCTCACCTGGCATCCATCACCCCACACCCTCACCACCTTACCAACCAGGGGTACAATCTTGTAATGCTCTCTTGACTGGAGACACGTCTTCACTCTTCAATGCCTGACAGGGAACTGAAGCAATCATGTAAGCTGCCATCAATGTATTTCAATGTGTTTTGAACTTGTACTTATAATCCGGTCATTTTTTTAAATATTTTCCCAAAATTTTCAATATGGACTTTTTGAGACCACACATCATGAACAATGTAGGTGACATTTTTCAAAATTAAGCACAAAAGGTGATTTCGAAGTTGCTCCATGAAATCACGTTTCAGGCAGGATTTTAAAAATTTTACCTACCGTGGATATGTGCCATATTCCTGGACTCACCTCAGTTTGATGGAGGGTGTCACACAGGAGACTGATGAAAAAACCGAGCATCCCAGGGATGGGATCCAAAGTGGTGAACTGGGTGGTGGTGGTGAATGGTATTCTCTCTAATGGGGTAGGGGTGACTAGTGGGTTGCCGCAAGGCTCAGTACCGGAAACGGTTCCCTTCAATGTCTTTATAAGTGACACTGCAGAAGAACTGGAAGGGAAGGTATTCCTTTTTGCAGATGACACCAAAATCCGTAATAGGGTGAACACTCAGAAGGAGGTGGAGAGAATGCGTAGACACCTTGGGGAAACCCCAGGAGTGGTCAAGAGCATGGCAGTTGGGGTTCAGTGCCAAAAACTGCAAAATCATGCACCTAGTGCATAGGAACCCAGGAACCGAGTATAGGATGGGAAGGGGAGGTACTGATGGTCACTAACCAGGAAGAGGATTTTAGGGTTATCATAGCTAATGACCTCAAAGTGGCAGGGTAGCTGGAAAAAGCAGTGGGTAGGGCCACTGGGATGATGGGATGCACAGGGAAAGGTATCTCCAGCAGGAGGAAGAAGGTGGAGTTGCCACTGTATTGCTAGTTTGTGAGATCCCACCTGGAGTATTGCATCCAGTTCTGGAGGTGGCACCTCAGAAAGGGCAGAGGCAGTCCAAAGGAGCGCAACTAAAATGGTGCAGAGGTTGCATCAAAAGCCCTATGAAGACAGACTGAGGAATCTCAACATGTACACCCTGGAAGACAGAAGAGTGAGAGGGGACATGCTGGAGAAAGTACCTTATGGAGGTGAATGGGGTGCAGGAGGGAGGTCTCTTTCAAATGAGAAAAAGCAGCCGGCCCGGTGGCACTGAGAGTTGAGTCACTGGACACCACACCTCACGCCATGCCGGCAACCCAAGTTCGGGAGCGAGCTTGGGCACCGGGGGTCGGCAGGTTAGGGAGAGGATTGAATGCCTGCTGGGCTGCTCTCCTCCTCCGCGGGGAGAGCGGGCGCTGTCAATGCAGACCACACATCTGGAAAGGGTTGATGCCGAAGGATTGCTGCACACCATGGAGACAGGGTGCTACACACAGGGTGAGGGAGGAGGGAGCAAGGACCTTCTACAAGGGGAGGAAAAAACCCTTCGACCCAGATAGGCGACGGCCCCAGGGTGTCCACCTGCCACACGCCCCAACGCTGGACTTCTACCTCCGCCCCTTCGATCTCCTGGTGGGGCTTAAGAAAAAATTACTCACCTTAGTAATTGTGTTTCTTCTAATGAAGTCTTGCCATATTCAGACATATGTAGTTAGCCCCAGCACTTGAACTGCTCCGGAGAGGAAAGAGTTAACTCTATGCCAGAGCATAGAGCATTGGGCTCGAGCTCGGTTCAAACCTCTGTCTGCTGCACTTCAAAGTGTAACCGTCAGACTCTTACGAGCTAATACTAACTACACCTCCTACGTGGAAATTGTAAATCAACTAGCCAAAAGGCAACCAATTTTGTGGGTCCCAAAAGACTCAAATCGAGAACCCCAAAACAATAACCAGGTAGTGAACAACATAACTACAAACAACAACATAAACAGAATCCACTCCCCCTTTCTAAAATGGGGGAGTGCCAAGAACACCCCTGAGGTGCAACACTGTACCTGCCAGCCCACTTCCCAAAAACCAGGTTCTGAGAAGCAAGGTAGGGAGGGATGTCAGAATACAGCAAGACTCCATTAGAAAAAACACAATTACTAAGCTGAGTAATTTTTTTCTTCAAACAACAAAAGTCTTGCTGTATTCTGACATATGCAGACTACCAAGCAGTACCCCCAAGGAGGAGGGTAAAGAACCTATTTTGGGAATAGGCTCTGCAGTACTGCTGTGCCAAACCTAGCATCACTCCTGGATATCCAAAGAATAATGCTTGGTGAATGTATGGACCGTTTTCCAGGTGGCTGCTTTGCATATTTCTAGTAAGGGTATATCTCTGGCAGCAGCCAGAGAAGCAGCTGTAACTCTAGTCGAATGAGTCCTCAAGCCTGAGGGGGGTATTTTGCCTAGCTTTTCATAGCAGAATTGTATACAAGAGACAATCACCCTGGCAATAGTTCTCTTAGTAGCAAGTTTACCCTTTCCTGCTTCACCATAAGTGAGAAACAACTGAGGGCAGTCAAACCTAAGTGCCTTAGTGTGTTCAATGTAGTAGCTAAGTGCTCTCTTAAACATCCAAACTGTGTAATCTTCTCTCTCCTGAAGAAGAATGATCAGTGAAGAACACAGGAAGAGACATGGACTGGTTCAGATGAAAATCTGAAACCACTTTGGGTAAGAACCTCCTGTTGGTTCTAAGGACCACCTTATCTCTATGGAATGAGATAAAATCAGGCTCCACTGACAGAGCTTGTAATTCACTGATACGCCTGGCAGAAGAGACAGCTACCAGAAACACAGTTTTCCAAGTCAAGTACTTAAGTTCTGCTGGAGCCAAAGGCTCAAAAGGGGGTTTCATAAACTGAGCAATGCAAACATTAAGATCCCAAGCAGAAGTAGGGTCCTTAAAGGGAAGGTTGGTATGAAGCAAACCTTTAAAGAACTTACAGAAAACAGGATGAGATGCCAGAGGTGAAACCTCCCCCACTGACAGGAATGCAGAGACAGCTGCCAGATGTACTTTCAGAGTAGCTGACCCCAGGCCTAAGCCATTAAGATGAACCATATAATCCAGAACTGTAGCCAAATCAGCAGCATATGGAGAGACATCCCTATTGGAACACCAAATGCTGACTCTTTTCCATTTGGAGTTATACGTTTTTCTGGTGGCAGGTTTTCGAGAGGCTTTGAGAATATCCAGAACCCCCTGAGACAGAAGCAGACTTGCATATTCTAACTCTTCAAAAGCCACGCCTTGAGGTTGAGAGACCGAAGGTTGGGATACCATATCCTCCCCTGAGAGGAGGTTAACAGATTGTGTTTCTTGGGAAGAGACAGGGGAAGATGGACTGCTAGGGACAGCATTAGAGGATACCAAGGCTACCAGACCCAGTCTGGGGCAATCAGGATCACTTTGCATAATTGTGACCTTATCTTGACCAGAACCTTGAACAACAGAGGAAAAGGGGGAAGGCACACAGAAATGTCCCCTCCCACTCCAGAACTAGAGCATCCAGGGGGACTAAGCCCATGACTGGGGATCTGCAACAGAAGAGAGGAAGTTGGTGATTGTCTGGGGCTACAAAGAGATCCATCTCTGGAGTGCCCCATCTTGAGAAACTTACATTCAACACTAGGGGATCCGGGGACCACTCGTGATGGCCCTGAGATATCCTGCTCAGAGCATCTGCTAGCACATTGTCCTTCCCTGGAAGGTGGACTGCTACCACAGATGTCTGCAAGAAATAAGCCAGAGACCATAATTTCATGGCTTCCGTGCACAAGGCCATAAACCAAGTGCCTCCCTGCTTGTTGATGTACCACATGGTGGTGGTGGTGGTGTCTGTCCTGACCTGAACCACCTTGTTCTGTACTGAGTCTGAGAAAGCTTGAAGAGCCAGGTACACTGCCCTGAGCTCCAGAAGGTTGATATGAAGTAGAGACTCCTGAGGAGACCACACTCCCTGTGCTGTGAGGGCTCCCAAGTGAGCTCCCCATCCCAGGAAGAAGCATCTGTGGTTAATACCACAGAATGAGTCTGGGTGATGAATGGACTCCTTGCCTGAGGTTGTCCTGATCCAACCACCACTGGAGAGCCTGGATCACAGCCTGAGTCACTGGAATCAGTTTGGTTAGAGAATCTTTTTTCTGAGACCAAAAGGACCTCAGATGGAACTGAATGTCCCTCATCTGAAATCTGACTCCCTGTACCACTGCAGTGGAAGCTGCCATGTGGCCCACAAGCTGAAGAAAATGCCTTGCTGGTCAAGACACCAGAAGGTGGAAAGAAGAAGCCAGGTCTGTAAGGGCCTTCACTCTTGCCAGAGGAAGAAAAGATTTTGCTTGGACAGTGTCCAACTCTATCCCTATGAAGGTCAGGAGTTGCACTGGTTCGAGAACTGACTTTGGAAGACTGAGGAGGAATCCCAGAGAAGTGAGCAATTGTTGTGTCACTTGCAGGTTTGACTTGACTTGGTCTGGAGACTGCCCCACAATGAGCCAATCATCCCGGTATGGACAAATTGAAATGTTTTGTCTCTTTAGAAAAGTCACTACTACTGCCTAGGCATTTTGTGAACACCCTTGGTGCTGATGTTAGTCCGAAGGGCATTGCTCTGAACTGATAATGGCCTGAAGGCAATTCGAACCTGAGGTACTTTCTGTGGGAGCACCTGATGGGAATGTGAAAGTAGGCATCTTTGAGGTCCAGGGAGGCTAACCAATCCCCTGGCCTCAGAGAGGGAAGAATTACTCCCAGAGTCACCATTCTGAATTTTGGCTTGACTAGGTGCTCATTTAAGTATCTTAGGTCTAGGATGGGCCGCCACTCCCCTGTCTTTTCTGGGGTAAGGAAGTATCTGGAGTACAGACCCTTACCCCTGTGTGGAGTAGGAACTCTCTCTATGGCTCTGACAGCCAGCAGAGAGGAAACCTCTGCCTCTAGGGCAATGGTTTCGGAGATGTTTGCAGGTGGAAAAGACCTGACCCTCAGCTTTGGAAACTTTTTTGAAGCCGAGAGCCAGTCCCTGGCATACCACCTCCAGGACCCATTTGTCTGAGGTAACAGACTTCAAGACCTGGAAGTAATAAGCCAGCCTGCCTCCTACTGGAAAAGGGGAGTTGACCTGGGCTGACACATCAGGGTGTCTGCTTGGCAGGATCCTAGGACTGGGAGGAGGATGCAGCCCTGCTCATCCCCCTTCTGCCTCTCCCTCTGAAGAACCCCCTCTGAGGAAAAGGAGGGGAGACCTGTGCCTGGTAGAAAGGCCTGTGAAAAGGCCTGCCCCTGCCCCTAGACTGCTGCTTCAGAGGAGTTGTCTGCCTTTACTTGGCCTGTGCACTCCTGTAGGTGGTCCTGTATTCATCCATCTTTTTCATGTAATTCTCTGTCTGCTCCCCAAACAAAGAATTACCCATCACAGGGAAATCCATGACCTTAGCTTGGGTGTCCTGTGAGAGGCTAGTACATCTGAGCCAAGCAAATCTCCGAAGAGACACATATGTAGCCATGACTCGTGATAACACATCATTAGAGTCCACAGCAGCATGAAATTATACCTTAAATGCCTCAATCCCATCAGCAGCCACCTCCTCCAGCTCTTTGGCTAGCTGGGCAGAAGCCTATTTAGCCAGTTCCAGAACAGTATCCCATCTGGACTTCTGGTATCTGGCTGTGTAGGCCATACAGTTTTCCTGCCTGAGTCCCAAGGAGGATGCCAAGTACTGTTTTTTGGCCACAGCATCCACCTTCCTAGAGTCTTTATCTGGGGTGTGTGAAGCCAAAGGTATATTAGCCTTGTGACAGGCTGCAGCCTGCACAACCCCAACATGGCTGCATTGTTGGAACAAGTACTCCGTACCTGAGCCTGACAGCATATACCTCCTGTCCATTCTCTTGTCCACAGGAGGTAATGAATTTGGTGTCTGGAGAATTTTTGGTGTCTGTTTCCCAAAAGATTTATGGAGGGGAATGGACAGCTTCTTGGACTCTGGGATGTCCACATCATTTCTACATAGTCAGGCTCCTCTTGCTCCTCACCAGCTTCAACCAGGGGAGCTGGAGGGTCTCTGCCACTTTTTTGTAGAACAAATAGTGGGAAGGGGACTCAGAAAGCCTAGGAGGGGAAACATTGGAAGGTCTGTCTGGGGAGATGACTGGTTCAATGGGCTCATCCAGACCTTCCACACCATCATCACCATCATCATCATAACCTTCCTCCCCCATCAAACCCGGTTCATAATATTCATCTGGACAATATTCCAGAACCGGAGGAACCGACCGAACGAAGCGTCTACCGAGAAGTGCCGAATCGGACAGAACCGGTCGGAGCAATTCCACAATACTTATCACTCTGGCCAGCTCCTCGGCAGCTGGACACTGCGGTTCTGGATCCGAACCAGACGATTTTCTCTTCTTCTTATACAGAACCGACCCCTCAGGATCGGCTCTCCTTTTGCCCAAGGAAGTATCGCCCAGGTCAGTGGGCACTCCCTCAGGTTTGGTCGGAACCGAACCGGGCTGGCCATCCAGATCAGCGGACTTCTTGGTCTCCTTTTCCCTAAGCCTACACAATCTCTTATCCAGGGTGGCCTTCTGGAAATTTTTACAAATTTGGCAGTCTGAATCGAGGTGATCAAACCCCAGACAATAAAAAGAGGTGGTGTGAGGGTCTGCCTTAGCAAAGGCATCCCCACACTAACTACAGTGTTGAAACCCAGTGGGTCTTGTTTTTCTCTTAGGTTTCTCAGACATAGCTATCCTAACACTTACCATTTAGCAGCTTTAAAGCCAGGCAAGACTCAAATCGGTTACCAACCGTGTTACGGGCTGTGGAAAACCTTCTAAAAATAAGTTTTTTTTTTTTAAACCGATAGGGACCGCTACCTCACACTAAGAAATTAGAGATCAAAATCAAACAGTACAATTGGTTCCGAACCGGACCGACTGAAAAACTTTACAATTTCCACACAAAATACAGAAAACAAACATTAACTAAACTGAAGTCCACTACCTACAACACTTACTGTACCGCAGACAGGGATCTGAACCGAAAAAATAAGACAAAATACGGTTTAAAAACTGATGTTTTACTGAGACAGAACAGACAAGTGAAGGAGAGATCTCCGGAGCGACTGTTCAGTTAGGTGGGGTAAAGAATCTGACGGTTACACATTGAAGTGCAGCAGACAGAGGTCTGAACCGAGCTCGAGCCCAATGTTCTATGCTCTGGCATAGAGTTAACGCTCTCCTCTCCGGAGCAGTTCAAGTTCTGGGGCTAACTGCATATGTCGGAATACAGCAAGACTTCATGTTGTTTGAAAGGCCCGAGGCTCCGTGGGAGAAAGTAACGTGTCTCAGGTAGGTGGAGGTCACAGCAGGCGGTAGAGCGGGGGATGAGTTGAGACCTGAAAGAGTTCCGGTGCTCAGGAGGCGATAAAAAGAGACGGGAAAAAAAAATGAGAAAAAGCATCAGGAACAGAGCTTATGCGATGAAACTGGAGGGGTGGGAAGCATTTAAGAGGGATGTGAGAAGTACTACTTCACTGAAGAGTGGTGGATGCCTGGATCAGATTCCCAGTGGAAGTGGAGGAGGCAGAAATAGTATAGGGTTCAAGCATGCGTGGCACAGGGATAGGGGAATATTAATAAATAGGCAGGGAGGAGGGAGAGTTGCCAGAGACCAGTTAGGGCCTGTGGAGACAGACTAAGCAGGGACCATCTGGGAAGAAGGGGTGGGCTGAGTGGTCCTTTTCTGCCAACAAATTCTATGTTTCTTTATCTGGAGGCTTGTCCACATCTCCATGGCCCCCATGATTTACGGAAGACTGAGTCCAAAACCAAACCCTCTGCAGACAGGTGGCTGGAGAAACCAGAAAAGGTGCCAGCTGGGACCACATACTTGTGCACCATATGGGTGGAGGGTGCTGGGCAGGAAGTTGGATGCTGCCAAAGCTCCAGGACCAGTTCCAAGAAGGCCTCATATATGGGAAAGGCAACCCTTGGGGAACAATCCTTCTCCAGTATTTCAGTAACCGGTACTTCGCCCGCTTCTGAACTGGACCCAAGGGAAAATTCATGGACTCCAATATCAGTTAGACCAAAGGACACTGGCCCATGGCTGGTGGTCAGCTTCTCAACTGATTCCTAGTCAAACGTACAAGTCCTGGTTGGGGCGATGGACAACTCACCATCAGAATTGTCAGAGGATGTCTCAAAAACAGCCCTCAACCATTTGCCACCATAAACCACCCTGTTATCTTCTGCCTATGTCATTTCCAGCAAGAACCAACCTGGGAAATTAGCCAAGGGACTCCTTGGTCAAAGCCCAAAGGAGGAGCTGTGGCAGAGGTGATCCACCATAAGAAGTGGAGAAGCAGACACTGGGAACTGCTAAGAAGCATGGATTACTGGCCCGGTGGCGCTGAGGGTTGAGGCGCTAGACGCCACACCTCGCGCTACGCCGGTGGCCCGGGTTCGGGAACGGACTCGGGCAGCCGGGGTCGGTGGGGGAGGAGGATCAAGGCCCCAATGGATGCTCTCCTCCCCAGGGTGGTGACCAAGAACGCCTATGTTTGCATCCTTCCATAGCCGTGGAAGCACCGACAGTGGGAAGGATGGAGGCGGCTTCGTCCGTCGGAGCCGGGAGGGGGACGCTCACAAGATGAGGGCTGGCGTAAGGCCAGCATCGTAGCTACCGGGACATACGCCCCATGCGACGGGCGCCCCAGAGGGCGTGCGGCAAGGGGAGAAAACCGGAAAAACACCTCCGGCTGCCCTAGATGAAGTCCGCCCTAAGTCTACCCGGACCACCTACAAGGACAGACCCCAATGTGCCAGGGAGAGGAGGAAGGGCACTCTAGGGGCAGATCCCTAAGGGGTGTCGGGGGACATGAGCGGATGGAAGGAGGGGGCACCGGGGTAGGGAAGGAGGATAAAGATGAAAATTAAAAAAAAAAAAAAAAAAAAAAGAAGCATGGATTGGCATGGGAATGACCAGCGTGTGCCAAGAGACTAACGGTCCAGGGGGCAGAGTTCTAACCCTACCAGCCATGGCCCAATGCTGATGAAGGAGCTCCCTGAAGCCATGATGCATTTTTCATCAATGCCTCTCTTCACCCGAGGACAAGGAGTGTTGACAACTCCCACTGCAGCGGGATCAAGAGCATGAGCAGTTTCCTGACCCATAGGTAGACATCAATGGGAGTCCTCCAGAGGGTTTGTGTAAACCACCTGCTTCAGCAGGGTAGAACTAGAGGCTTCAAAGGCACGACCACCAGTGAAGGAAGCTCCAAAGGCAACGCCGCCAGGGTCACAGCTGGGCCTCATCCTCCTGGGTAAGAACGGGGAGAACTGGGGTCTGGGACATTGACTCTTCATCAGTCTCCTCTGACACCTGGTCAACAGGCTCAAGAAAAAATCTCGACTGTCTGCTCAACCGGAGTCAAGATAGACAGGCCCACTGGGATTACGGTGGAGCCTTCGACTGTAGGGAACATGACAAAGGCCAAACGGTCAGAAGAGCTGAAGAAGCAGGAAGAGCGTGATCTTTCATTTCAGTGACAGACAGCGTTTGTGGTTTCAGCTGCAGTGAGAAGGGCTGTCCCCAAAGCTGGAAGGTGAGACACAGTTGCCTGATTTAGTCAGGGAACAACCCTCTGACACTGGCCCCAGCTGGCAACAGGGCCAGGACTGACAGGGAACCTACCACAGCTGCCTCCTCTTCTATGACTGCAAACTACGCAGCTGATCCGGCTTTGTTTGTTTGAGCTTTGTTGCAGTCTTTCAGCTGACCAAGGACCAATCACCTTCTCTGACAGACTCTGGCAGCATGACCCAGCAAAAACTGTATCCCTCAATGTAGTGTTACTCGCCCAGGTACGTCATGCAGATCTGTAGCCAACATTTTCTATCTGCATTGGACATAGAATTTAAAACCCAGTTTCTTGTTCTCCATCGATGATCATGATCATGAAGTGGAGCCAGCAAACTCCAGAGCAACATTAAAGTAGAATATGAATTAAACAGTTGAAGAGTAACCAGAAAAAGTACTTTAATAACTCAAAAGCCTTAAATGCTGCAGAGCTGAGAAGGAGGAGATATGTTCCTTCCGGTGGAAAGAAAAATTTGACGTCACGGTGCAGAGCCAGAGGATATACTAGTCAAGTGGTGGAAGAGCATAGCTCGAAGACTTCCGATGACTCATCTGTCTCCAACAGAACTGCCAGTGTGTGAACAGTAAACAGAATCCATGTTATCAGAATGAGGTATTTTGGATGACTAGGACAAGTCTGTAGGAGACCCTTGAAAATTTGTAAGGGGGGTGGCTGAGGGGGAGGAGCCAGAGCAGTCAGAATTCCAGATAAGATTTTTTGGGATGAGTACTGTACTTCTCATTTTGAAAGTGAGGTGAGTAAAACCAAATTCAGATGTGTACAAATGACTGGATGAAGTGGAGTGAGGGGTACCTTTTTAAAAAGCAGAAAATGGAGACCCCCAGGATAGTTACAGGGACTGGTATGAACAGTGAAAATAAACTAAAGCAATCACATATATCCCTAACAGCTGCAGGGAAAATTTGTTGACATGGAAACAAAGTTTTTTTCTAGATAAGAACTGATCAGGTGCCAACAACGCTGCAGATAATGTTGTCAGGTAGGAGTAATTTACTCACCAGTTTTAAATATAATGAGTAAAACAAAATTGGGATAGGTACGAGTGCTGTAAAGCTGGGAAAAAATGTTCCTTTTGAATCACCAGTTTTGTTATGAAGCACTATTCTTTGGAGTGTTGAGTAATTACAAATGTTGGGTGAGTATTGGTACTCTTTAAAAATGTTTTCTAAAGAGTATTTCCTAAAATAAGGTGAGTAAAATAGGTCCGTACTCCCCTTATCTGGAGCCCTGAGAACAGTGGAAACAAAGTCAGCTTGGGTAAACAGGCAGCTATTATCAGATGCACCAGGAACGCTTTCCAAATCGTTACTCTCATAAGCCCCACCCACCATTCAATAGCCCAGGTTTCTACACTGATCTGTAAGTCTGCCATAAGCTGCCGATGAAGAATCGTAGAACCCTCTTAACATCCTGAGAAATGAAGGAAGCGCTCCTTCATTCTGGATTTAACAAAGTAAGTAGAGATGCAAAACTTGACTAACGGTAACTGAGCAAGTGACATGTTGTCTACTGGCTCAAGACAGACCGAAAAACACGCAGAGGTGTACCTTTACTGCTGAGTATTGCAGACCTGAGTTTGACAGGTCCAAGAGGCACCCCAACACCTTACTTGGTGGGCAACCGAAAGGTCCAGATGGGACTTGCACACCAGATGGAAAAGGGTTTCCACTTAGCCGCGCAAGCCCTCCTGGTGGAAGGCCTATGCATGGCTTAGATGATGTCTGCGATGGGCTGGGAAACCTAAAACTTGCCCACTTCCATTTCTTCCGGAGCCCAGCAAGGAGATGAAGGGAGCACAGGCTAGGATGGACTGAAGTCCCTGTGTCAGAGGGTCCACTCATAGAAGAAGTCACCTCGGGGGGGGGGGATGTCTGACAGACTGTAGATCAATGCAAATCATATCTGCCGAGGCCAGTCAGGGACAATGAGAATCATCCTGCCCCCTGTGCCTACAACTTGAGCAGCACCCTCTGAATTAAGGGAAGAGGAGGAAAACGTACAGGGAGCATCTTGTCTACTGCAGTGAATACATCCTAACGGAAAACATCAGGGTCTGGACTTCTGAAGCAGGATAGAGGCAGTTTTGCATTGAGAGGGGATGCAAAAAGTACCCGGTTCAAGCTGCCACACTCCCAGCAGAGAGGGTAGGAGGACACCCCACCCTGCTTGCTGATGTAATACATCACAGCTTTGTCGATATTTATGACAACATGAGGTTCCTCCTGGCTCCACACCCGAGTGTGGAGGCCTTGACAGTGAGTCTCCCATAAGCAATTTTTTCTGAGGCTCCATCATTTTGTACGGAGCGCTGTGGAGACCACTGCTTGCTGTGGAGGACGCCCTGAGTCCCAGCATCCGCTCAACCAAAAAGGGCCCAAATAGAGTCATTTTCAGTGATGTAACAAGCCATCTGAAGATGTAGTTTCTCCAGTTCTCTGGAACGAAAATGGACGCCCTGGAGGTATTCAGGAGGGCTTCTAAGAAGAGGAGCCGCTGGGCAGATGAAACTAGCATCTTCCCTGAATTAGAACCCCCCCCTCCCCCCGGAGAGAACAACTAAGAAGCTGTGGCGACTGCTTCCTGTGTCTCTTGCCTAGACGGGCTGGCTAGGAGCCAAATGTCCAGAAAGTGAAGACCTGAACGCTGAGGTTTTAATGAACTCCTCCCTGAACAGGTACTTGTTTAACCTTACAAGGTCAACAATGGGTGCATGCCACCTGTTATCTTGGAACCAGAAGCAATGGAAATAAGAACCTGTACTCCATTCCGCTGTGGAACAACTTCTACTGCCCAGTTCCCACAGAAGCCCTGTATCCCAGAAGCAAGAGCGTGTGACTGGGAGGTGGACAGACTAGGCTGCCATCTGGGTGGAAGGTCTTGGGAAATCTGAGAAATTGGGAGAGTATCCCTTATGGACAATCCTGAAGACCCATATGTCCACTGTAATGGACTTCCACTGGTTGAAAAAACAAATTAGATGCCTCTCCTACCGCTGAGAGGCGTCCCCCTCAGACAGCTGAGGAGGGACCTGGGCTGGATCCACAGAGATTGGTATAGAAACATAGACTTTGACGGCAGATAAGGACAGCTTGGCCCACCTAGTCTGCCCATTTCCCTACCTACAGGATAGGCCGCAGATCCTAGTTAACCAACAGCCTATTTCTTCCTACGCCCCAAAAGAACTGCCTTATGTCTGTCCCATGCATTCTTGAATTCTCCCACAGTTTTAGACCTCACAACCTCCTCAGGAAGGCTGTTCTATGCATCCACTACCCTCTCTGTGAAAAAATACTTCCTCACATTGCCCCGGAACCGCTCCCCCCTCTATCTTTAAATTGTGTCCCCTTGTTCTTGCACGTCTCTTTTTCTGAAAGATGCTACCCTCTTGGACTTTGTTGATTCCACTGGGGTAGTTAAAGTTTCTATCATGTCCCCCTCCCTTCTTTCCTCAAGGGTATACATATTAAGCTCCTTTAGTCTCTCCTCGACGGCTTCTCTTGCAGACCCTGCACCATTTAGTTGCCCTCCTCTGACTGCCTCTATCCTGTCTATGTCCTTGTGGAGATGGGGTCTCCAGAACTGGACAAGTACTCCAGATGGTGTCTCACCAACTGTCTGTACAGAGGATAACAACTTCCTGTTTTCTGCTGGTGATTCCTCTCCCTATGCATCCCAGTATTCCCCAGCCCTCCCTACTGCCTTCTCACATTGCTTGCTAACCTTAAGGTCATCTGATATGATTACCCCAGGTCCCTTTCCTTTTGTTGTTACTCTCCCCGCCCCCACTGTGTAATCTTCTCCTGGTTCTTGTTTCCCAGGTGCATTATTCTGCACTTTTGCACTGAATCTAGCTGCCATACTTCTGACCATTCCTCCAACCTTGCCAAGTCCTTCTCATCGTTTCCACGCCTCCTTGTGTATCAACCCTGTTGCAGATCTTTGTGTCATCTGCAAAGAGGCATATTTTTCATTCCAGTCCCTCTGCAATGTCACTTATAAAGACATTAAAAAGGACTGGACCCAGTACTGAACCCTGCGGTACCCCACTAGTAACCCCGCTTTCTTCAGAGTGGACTCCATTTACAATTACGTATAGGGTGCTTTTGGGCCCTGTGCCCTCTACTACGTTCTCTTTATGGCTGAGGGGTTGGTTCCTGATAAAGGCACCTAGGCCTCTACCTTGAAAGGACTGCCTGTTATGAGAATGTTGACGGTTCCCATTCCTCTGAGAGGCAGCAGGTGCCACCTGTTTAAAATGGCAGCCCTAATGTTCTGCGTGGCCTCCAGAGCTCAACCTGAGGGCCAAACAGATAAGCACCGTCAAGGAGAAGTTAACCACCAGCTGCCCTACAGGCAGAGTCATAAGCATCCATAAAAGCTTTCAGCTGATTGTTGGGCTATATGCCCCTAGCAATGGAGCGTTATATTTCGAGAGGTTCTCGACCATTGCATCGAGTGCGTTCCACAGGGTGTACTTGTACTGAGAAATGTAGGAACTCAAGATGTAGAAGTCTGCTACTGCCCACAGATGAAGGCTGAAATGTTATGGTGGACCCCATATAACTGATGAAAAATCCGGAAAGAAGATCTTCCATCACACTGATACAGAAGGCTTGCATTCCTGCTCATAAAATTAGTCATTCACTGCATCTTCAACAAAACAGAATAGGCAGAGACTCATCCAGATCCACTTCTACCCCAGAATAATCTTCAAAAGGCAGGCCTAGGCCAGGAACATGGGAGATGCCGCCTCCTGGAGCAGCGAAGAGTTCAGCCCCATCCACCGCACCGGCACCACATTCGGCGCCTGCACCACGTATGGTGCCAGACCCAGTGCCATCACCACCCTGCATCAGACCCGGCGCCGGGTGACACGGCACAAACCCTGGTGCCACACACGGTGCCCGGTGACATGGCACAGGTGACATGGCGCCAGACCCAGTGCTGGGTGACGGCGCCAGGTGGCACTGTGCCGGCACCACATCCAGTGCCGGCACCACTGCTGGACCTAGGCCTGAAGAAACGGGGAGAAGGAAAGCGGTACCCATGCCAGCTCTGCAGGGAAAAGGGAGAGGGAGAGGTAATGGTGAGTCTGCATCGATGGTGTTGGCACCAGAGAGGGCATCACATATCCTGCCCGACTAACGTGGCCGCAGCCCAGTGTCTCTGAGGGCCCGAAGGCCCCGGAACCAGGTCCACTGGCTAGGACAACTGGGCAGACGCTGTACTCCCTGCTCTAACAGAGCGGCCCAGAGGTGAAACTGCTCACCGGGACCCCATCAAGGACAGAGATGGGATTTGGTGTTGAAGATCGTGGCCGTTAACAGCAGAGCCACAGAGGAACCCGCCAGAGTTGGTTCAGGCCTACCACTCTCCACCACCGATGATCCCTGTGCAGATGTACCAGAGGGCAACCTCAAGTGGTACCAATTTTTCTCCCACCGACAGGAGGAAGAAGAACTCCAGGTCAAGCGGAGCCAGGTCACCGATCAAAGTCGGGACCGCTACTTTTGTGCTTCGGGCAAACTGTCCTCCCCCCCGGACTACCCGTGGTCGGACCCCCCCCTCCACAAAGAGCAGTGGACTGGACACAGCCCCACTGCCATCACAGCTTTCAAACAAAGTCTCCCTACCATCACCACTACTGTCTAAGGCTGATTCCACTGATGGCAGGAAGAGAACTTCTCCTTCTCCTCCTTCTCCATCTTTTTTTTTTTTTAAATAAGAAAAGAATACTAAAAACAGTAAATCAAATACTGAACGGCTATAGCTGCTGTTGTATAGACAAAGGCTGGACTCCCAGCAGGCGAGCGTCGTCGTCAAAGTGCTCTCAACGGTGGGAGAAAATATGAATGGTGGAGACTTTTAATCAAGGAAGATCTCCAGTTACAGCCAATAATACGGTTAAAGTTGTAGGCACTGTCATCGCTCACCCATACTGTATGTCACGTATGACCAGTCTGTCTGACCTCCATTGTGGGCAAGCTCATGGAGACCATATTAAAGGAAAGGCTGGTGGAATATCTAAAGGAGCATGGTCTTCAGGGTGTGATGTAGCATGGGTTCATGGGGGGGGAGATTGTGTCACACAAATCTGATTGACTTCTTTGACTCTGCCACTAAGACAGACAGGGGCCAAGCAGTAGACATCCTCCATCTTGATTTCAGCAAAGCCTTTGACTCTGTGCCCCACAGAAGGCTGATCAGGAAGTTGGTGGATCTTGGGATTGGGGAAAAGAAGGGCAGATGGGTGGAAAACTGGCTGAGGGACAGAACCCAGAGTGTGGTTGTGGGGGGGAAGAGTTATCTGGCACTAGAGAGGTAACCAGTGGGGTCCCGCAGGGCTCGGTGCTGGGGCTGGTGTTGTTCAATGTCTTCATCAATGACACTGGAGATTGCATCAAGGGCAAAATGTGCCTATTCACAGATGACACCAAGCTCTGTGGAAGAGTGGACACAGCTGAAGGGATACAGGACCTACAGAAAGATCTGAAAAGGCTGGGGAAGTGATCCAGGATCTAGCAGCTTGGCTTCAATGCCAAGAAATGCAAAGGTATGCATCTTGCAGCCAAGAATCCCAGGACAGAGTACTGCTTGGGTGGAGTCTGAGTATCTGCATCAGAGGAGGAGAAGGACCTGTGAGTGATGATCACTAGTGACGTGAAGCACTCCATGCAGTGCACGAAAGCAGCAGTAAAGGCAAACAAGATTCTGGGCTGCATACATAGGAGGATCAGTAGTAGGAGAGAGGAGGTTATACTGCCCTTGTACAGGTCACTGATAAGGCCTCATCTAGAGTACGGAGTTCCGTACTGGTGCCCACACTTGAAAAAGGACATTAACCTGCTGGAGAAGGTCCAGAGGTGGGCTACAAAGATGATAGCAGGTCAGCAGGGTAAGGCATATGAGGAGAGACTGAGGGCACTGAACATGTACTCCCTGGAAGACAGGGGAGAGAGAGAGAGAGAGAGAGACATGACTGCAACCTTCAAGTACTTGAAAAGAATAAATAAGGTTGATAAGGAGAGTCTCTAAGTCGAGTGGCAACCATAACATGAGGTAGAGAGTAGGATGTTTAGGAAGGTCAGGAAACACTTCTTCACAGAGAGGGTGGTGGACTCTTGGCATGCGCTGCCGGAAGAGGTCATCTCATTAAAGACAGTGGGCAGCTTTAAGAGAGGCTGGGATAGGCATAGAGGGAAGGTAAGGATCATGGGTAGAGAGGATGGGAGGAGTGGGGAGGGAGGGCAGGGGCATTAGCTCAAGCTGTGGACACTGCAATATGAGCAGACTTGACAGACCAAATGGCCTTCTTCTGCTGGCTTCTTTGTATGTTCGTATGTTTACGCAACAGGTGAACAGTGATAACTGCCTTCTTGTTTACAGTATACAGGGTTCCGAATTCCTATACTTAGTTGCCCATGCTCTCGATTACGTGACATGTTTATACGACACATGAGCAATGATAACTGCCTATCATGTTTACAGTACGCAGAACTCAAAGTTCCTAAACTAAAAGTGTTTAAAATCAGACCCAGCTTGGTATCAATACGTATGTTTGTGATACCTGCCCAATGATGCACCTATGGGTATAGTGTGTGGCTAGGGATAGGAGTAAGCAGGGAACAGGTGGCAAACCCCTGCTGTAACAATGTACAGAGGTGTCTCACATTTGCTTTTTTTTTTTAGCTCAGCTTTAGTCAAAAAACAGAGCTCATAAGTAGACATTTTCATAAAGACAATGAAATATCAAGAGAGCACTGTACAATGATTAGATCTGCACTTTTAGTCAGAAAAATAGAAATTTGGGTACCTGTAAATTTTCTTTCTCCGACGGCTGGTCTTCGGGCTTCCTTACTCCTGGGCTGTACCTCCTGATGTCAGTGGTAGGCAGGACCAACGCTGCGCAGCAGGGGGGAATAACGAGCCCTCTACATCCGGTGATCTTCAGTCGTTCTCAATGCAGTCCCCCTGAGGTAATACTATGAGAACTTGGAAATATAAACACAAACAGTTATGGCATAAGCGGCCCTGAGGCCAGCCAACTATATACATTCTGGGAGGGCATCTGAAGCCTGGAGACCAGCCATAGGAGAAAAAAAAATTACAGGTACCCAAATTTCTATTTCTCTCTCCTGAGCTGGTCTCCGGGCTTCCTTACTCCTGGGATATCCAAAAGCAGTGCATCCCTAGATGTCCCAGGTGGGAAGAATATCAAGTGTTCTTAGGGTTCCACCACTGTCTGAAGCACTCAGCGGCCAAAGGATGCTTCCGCCGAGGACATCACATCCAGTTTGTAGAATTTTGTAAATGTATGAATGGATGACCACGTAGCCACTCTGCATAAATCTGCTGGGAGACGCCTCTCTGAAGTTCGCCCATGAAGTGGTCATCGCTCTGGTGGAATGGGCTCTCACTGGACCAGGCAGAGCTACTCCCACCTGGTCGTACGCCATGGTGATTACTGATCTAATCCATTTGGCTACAAAGTCTTTGATGCTTTTTTTACCCACATTTTGGCCTGCAGTCAAAATGAACAAGCTTGATGTTTCATGAAGAGCCTGCTCTCTTTAATATAGATTCTGATTGCTCTCCTTGGATCTAGAGTATGAAACTCTCTTTCCTTTTCATTTTTTGGGTGAGGACAGAAAGAAGGAAGTATGAGCTCTTGGTTACAGTGGAAGAGAGACATAACCTTCCGTAAAAAACCTGGATCCGTCCTGAGTACCGTCGAATCCTGAAGAAAGACGGTGTAGGGCTCTTTGGTTGACAGTGCCCCCAGTTCGCTGATTCTCCTGGCTGATGTAATGGCCACCAGAAAGGCCACCTTCATTGCAATATGCATGACTGATGTTTCCTTCAAGGGCTCAAATGTCGCTTTTGTTAGGGCCTTGAGGACAAGATTTAGTCTCCAAAGTGGTACAACTGGCTTAATTGGGGGGCACTTTAACATTGCTGCTCTTAAAAACCTCCTGACATGAGGGTAAGATCCCAGCGTATCCCCTGAGTCAGCAACCAAAAGCGCCCCCAGAGCAGAAACTTGAACTCGTAAGGTGGCTGGCTGCAAACCCTTGTTGAATCCCTAGTGAAGAAATTGTAAAAACACTGGGAGGGATACTGGATGATCCTGTATAGCTTTAGAATGGAGCCAGAATAAGAATCTTCTCCAGATCCTATAATACACCTTGGAGGATGAGGGACGTCGAGAGCTTACCATCATTTCAATAACCGGAGCAGTGTATCCTAACTCTTTGAAAGTTTCCCGCTCAATCTCCAAGCCGAGAGGGACAGGTTGCTCAGATTGTGGTGTAAAACTGGACCCTGATGAAGAAGGTCTGAGGTGAGCTGGAAAACTAAAGGTTGTGCCTTTGACAGATGAATGAGTAGTGGGAACCAGGGGTGTCGTGGCCACCTGGGGCAGACTAGAATCATCTCTGCCCTGTCTCGGGCCACCTTGTGTAGGATCCTGGATAGCAGTGAGATCGGAGGAAAAGCGTACAGGAGGCCGAGGTGACCCCAGTTTAGGGAAAAGGCGTCCTGAGCTAATGCTAGATTGTCTCTGGCTAGGGAGCAGAACTGCTGAGTCTTGGTGTTTTGTCGGCATGCAAACAGATCTACTTGTGGACTGCCCCACCTCTGTATGAGGAGTTGAAAGGTAGTGTCCTTCAGCTCCCATTCCTCCGGGAGAATGTATCTGCGGCTTAACCAGTCTGCTGTGACATTTTTGATAAAGAAGTCTAGGTCCTCTAGGTCGAAATTTCTGGCTGGGGAGTCGTCGGAATCTGATGAGGAACCTACTATCTCCCCCTCCTCGGTGGAAGAGCTGGTGATTGAGATGCCCGCGGAATATTCCCTGTGACGTTTGCCCTCGTGCCCGCCCCTTGGTCCACTCCATGAACGAGACCTTCTCCTCCACCTGTGGCTAGCATTAAGGTGACCATCCTCCTCTGAAGATCTGCCCCAGTCTCTAAATTTTTTCTTGGAGCGGGAGTGATGCGAGGATAGCCCCCCTTCGTCGGAAGAAGATGGGAGGGGTCCTTTTTCTCCTGGCCTTCTTGTGAGGTCTCCTATCTGGTGACCCAGGAGGGTGCCATTCAAAGGAAGAGGGATCTAGAGCAAAGGCTTTATTCAATCTGTCTATAAGTTCGGGGTCTAGGGAGGGGGTAGGGTCTCCGGACATTGCTCCTCGCTCAGACCTCGAGGCAACTAATCATTCAGACTGTTCTGGACTACTTGACTACGCTCGTTCAGACCTCTCTTGGCAATTTGCTTGAGATGAGATGGAGGTGGCGTCCGCTGTGCTGTCCCCACTAGCTGCCGCTGCCTTCTCATATGTGAGGCAGAGTGAGCCAGAGAAGGTGATCAGGAGAGGGGACTTGCAGCGCAGGCATTTTTTACCTCTGCTTGATTTTTCTGAGGCCATAATCCTATAATCCCCCCTTGTTGTGGGGTCAAAGAGAGGATGAAACAGTCCTTTAGGCACTGCTAGCTGCAGAAACCTGAAAAACTGGCCTGGGAGTCCTGCTGTAATGGCCCCTTTTAAGCACTGCTGTAATGGCTCCTTTAAGCACTGCCTGAAAATGTACAGTAATCCCTGTATGGCCCCTTTAAGCACTGCCAGACAATCCTTCCTATTGCTTGTTTGGCTGGTTGGGGTGGGGGGGCTATGACTAACCCCTCTGAGTGTTCAGTAGCATGGCAGCGCTTCCTCAGCAACGCCCCTCCAGAGAGAGCAGTATGGTGCGTGGAAGCACTATCTCAGCGTTGCTGCCCTAGTACTTTTGGCGCCAGAATCACAGTATGCACGAGCGGTCTCTTAATTTTACTCCGACCGCTCGTCTAACAGCTATATCGTACTGTAGTGCGAAAATTCATAGCCTGGCTCCTATGACAGCCGCGTTCCCTGAGATCCCAACCGCCGGGACTGTTGCAGGGGGGAAAAAAGCTGAGGGGCACTACAGGTGAGACCAGCCTGTGAGCTTGCACGGCTATGCTGGATCTCACTGAGGCTAAATCGTCGAGAAAGGTCTTGAAAAAAGAAGATTTCCACTTACAGTTTCTTCAGCCCTGCTACATGTGACAGGGCTCTGCTGCAGAGTACCTGCTTCACTGAAGACAGGAAGTAGACTGAAGATCACCGGATGTGGAGGGCTTGTTATCTCCCCCCCCCCCCCCGTGCTGCACAGCATTGGTCCTGCCTACCACTGACATCAGGAGGTACAGCCCAGGAGTAAGGAAGCCCGGAGACCAGCTGAGGAGAATTACATCTTCAACTAAAATTAAAACCAGTATGTTGTACCAAAAACAAGTCTGCATAACCGCCATTGAACTATTAACCAGAACTTTTAACCAGGTCAAGTTAAATGCACCACGGAGCAAGAAATCCCAGGACCAGCTACTGACTGAGGGGAGTGCAGGTAACAGCTTCAGAGGAAGAAAGGGACCTCAGGGTAATAGTCACAGTGGACATGAAGGTATCAGCACAGTGTAGGAGGGGCAGGAGCAAGGGCAAATAGGATGCTGGGGTGCATTGCAAGAGGGATCACCTCTAGAAAGGAGGAGGTCATCCTTCCCATGTACAGATCACTGGTGAGGCCACACTTGGAGTACTGTGTGCAGTACTGGTGCCCATACCTCAAAAAGAATGGCAGATTACTGGAGGGGGTTCAGCGCAGGGCTACGAAAATGATCATGGGACTGGGGGAGTTGCCGTATGAGGAAAGACTAAGGGAGCTCAACATGTATTCGCTGGAAGAGAGAAGGGAAACAGGGGACATAGAGAACTTTAAGTACTTGAAAGGCATAAACAGAGTCAAAGAGGGAGGACTGTTCTGCTTAAAGGGGGGGAAGGGTCACTGGGGTCACAGTCTGAAGTTGGATGGGGGAAGGTTCAGGAGGGAGATGAGGAGGTACTACTTTACACAGAGAGAGAGTGGTGGCAAGATGGAAAGCACTGCCGGAGGAGTTAATCGAACAGAGGACAGTGGATAGCTTTAAGCAGGGTTGGGATACAGTCAAGGGCAGGATTAGTACAGACAAGAACACAAAGGGGAGAAAAGACCAGGAAAGGGGAAAAGGAGGGGTTTGGTGGGGCTGAGGCAACTGTAGTAATATGAAACTAAGAGCTGCACAATCGGGCAGACTTGATAGATCTGTGGGCCTTTCAGATGTTCGTGATATTCGATTATGAAACAGAATCTAACTGCCTGTTACCATCACCAGGGCTTTCAGTTAGGGTAATGGCCTGCAGGTGAGGGATTCCGCCCGCCACTACCAGCCTAGGGAGAACTGGGGCTGGGGAGGAGCAACACCTCAATACAGCATACGGAACTCCACTGTGCCCACTGTCTGACAGCATCCCCGTGAGTGCCACTATTCATGCACCTCTGAGCCGGACATTTAACCACCACTTCCAAACTTCACTGTGTTTCTCTAATCTAAGCCTGAGGAGGAAGTGACACTGTAATCCTCTCCATCCAATGCCCTTTGTTACATCAGCAAGAAGACCCACCTGCTGAGATCGTAATACAACAGTATGATCTCAAATCGCCCCCCAATCAGCAGCATTCATTTCAGATATTTATTTATGTGGGACAGTGACAACCTGGGTACAAAAAGTAAGGGTCAAATGAAAAAAATGATGAGTCTTATTGTTCAACTGAGTCTGTATTTGTAAAACAGCAGTTTAAAACCATTAACTCAAAGAGCAGGTTGTCCCAAAGGCAGAAGGAAAGGTGGGTCAAAATTGAAAACTGTGTGTCAGCTGTCCTAATCCCCCACTCTGAAATGAACACTGCATCAGACTATAAAATACCACCCCACCCTCAGGTTGCAACGGCAGACAACGAAGCCCCAACACTGTTTACCCAAGTACAGCAGTAACGGGCATGTGGTTTTAAAAATGACTGAAACAATGGGAGACAACTATTCCCCCAAATATCATACCCTGGTGTACCTATAAAACATGACAGAAAAAAAAAACCCACCACAACACTCCAATGAGCTTTAAACTCTACATTTCCTCTACTGCAGACCAGTTCCCTCTAGAAAATCCAGGACAAGAAATAAAGTGATATTATACAGTATAGGTGCGGCCACTTTCTCCGCATTCGGAAAGAGTGGCCTCCAAATAAAATACCGCAGATGTTATGACGGCATGGTGTTACCAACAGTCAACACCGATTTGCTGATTCTGCATTTGGCTAGCAAAATTTTCCTTAAAGTAGCCCTGCTGGCTTGTATTAAAGAAGATATAATTTCATTAAGTCAACCAATTAGACCAGTGGAGAAGACCAAGAGGCATGTGCAGAATTTCTCACCAGTCAATAGCCCCAGTGGCTAGTGGCTGCAAAACTTAATGTCAACTGTTGTTATTAATGCTATTAAACAGCAGCTTTCTCAGTGCTTTTAACAAAGAACAGGAAGAGCTCCCTTACCCGAACAGAAGCTCCTCCATGGGGAAAAAGAATTTGTTTTCTGTAGCCCCTAAAAGATGGGAAGGGATCATTATTTGCCCCCGAGGGTCTGGCAGCACGATCCCTTTCCAATTCCTACTAGCAATCCCTTTCCAATTCCTACTAGCCCGCCTCCGCCTCGCGAGACAATTTAATGATTATTCTGTAGGGAGAGCTGGGATGTCTATTCACTTCTATGAAATATTTTAAAAGCAGATTTACCGATTTAAATCGGGTTTGCTAAAGATTGATGCGAGGATTCAAGTAGCAAAAGCCTTATTAGCTGAACCCTGGCATTGATCTTTCTCAAAAAACAATTTTAAAATTGGTAAATCTGCTTTAGAATTGACACTCCACAAAAGTGAATTCGGGCATGCCCGTGCGCTCTCCCTATACAGGCATCATAAAAACAGAGCACGGGGCCGAAGCAGGTTAGTAGGCAGTGGAACGGGATCGTGCTGCTAGACCCTCAAGGGCAAATTATAATCCCTTCCTTTCCTTCAGAGGCTGTAGAAAAAAAATATTTTGCATCACAGAGGAGCTCCTATTCAAGTAAGGGAGCTTCTGTTTTTTTATTACAAGCACCGAGAAATATGAAGAAAGGTGCACTAGTAACAACAGCCTCAGAGATGGGCTTGCGGCTCCAAGAGGGTCCGGGTCCAACAGCATCACACATTTTATTTAGATGTCTTTCACATGTTTCAAGGTGACCTAAAGAAGAGACAAAACAAATGAAAACAGCACTTCTAATATTCTTCCTACTACTGTAACTATAGTCGTAAGCATTTTTGCATTCTGAATTTGGTGGAGCGAGGGCAGAAGAGCACACACAGGTTGGTATACTGCCTCCCACAAGGATGCCCACTCCAATGTCCAACAAGGTGTCTCCACTTCAGAGCACAGCCAGGATGGAGGGAAACAGAAACCTGAAATCCCTGAACAGGCTATCATGTCGCTATGTAACCAAGTTACACAGAATGGTTATGAATGATAAATAATGACTTAAAACGTTTAAAGCAGCAGTGCAATGAAAAATGTTTATCCAAAAAGCTAGTTTCAGCTACAGTTAAAAAAAAAAAAAAAAGAGATTAGCATACTTTCTTTTTCTAGGTATCTCCTATGTTGCACACCATCATTTTTTTTCTCCTCGATCCTTACCCTTGCCAGGTCTACAATGCTATTTTAAAGCCAAATGTCGCAGCATCTTTTTTCCTTTACAGAAAACTACATTAAATCATTTATGAAATACTCATACTTTGTTAGAATTAGAAAATTGCACCAGCAAATAATATTGGAAGATGCCTGGAATCTTTTATAGAGGAAAAAAAGGTAGGGTCAAATGTTTTGCCAAATTTCGTTGCACTACTTTAAATGTACTCTTGAAAGTTAAACCAATATAAAATTTATTTTTAAAACTGCATCTATAGACAAAAATAAATGTTTTTACTCTTCACTTAAAACCTCCAATGATTTAAGCCAACTAAGCCTCAGTTTATAAGCGGGCTGCAGATGGGAAGGGCATGTGGAGCCCTGACCACTGATTTTAGTTATTCCTACTATCTGATAGCCACCCCTACTGGTGTTGTAATATGAATGTTCTGCTCAGTTTGAACTAAACATAATGAACTAAACATAATGCTAAATACATAAAACTAAGTACTGCTGTGTTTTTTGGTCTTATTAAACCATTCCTTCCAGTAGCGCCATATGGTGTCAGAACCTCCCATTGCTGAATCCAACCCAACACGGCTGCACAGGATGGAATCAGTTAAGCAGCCCTGAAGCACATCATTGGTGTATAAGGGGTCGGGTAATGAGTAAAGTGTGTCAACAATGGGGGTGTGGGCGGGGGGACTGCACAGAGGCACCAAAGGGTTCTGACCTGCAAATGTTATTTTCCTAGCTACACGACTGCTATTACCAGACTTACAGTGACATCACAAGTGGCTGATCCTGCAGCAGCAGGAGATTAAGAGCCAGACAGCTGAGATGTCACAGACAGTGAGGTCATAAGGCTGATGATGTATGAGGAGAAACAGAATTAAATACTGTATATTCGCCTCCACGTAGACACTGTTCCACACATCACACAATGTATTATGAGGTCAAAAATCTGAGAATAAGCAACAGGGAAAAAGAAACTTGAAACTGAAGTAACAGTTCACTGCCTTATGATCTAGCAAGTGTGCAGCTAGCTACCCTTATACTGCAGCTGCCCCTCCCTCCCCTCCCCTGACCCTCACTGCCACCCTCCTAGGTCATCCACTACTGCTCCCATCTTGGTGTCATCTGCAAACAAACTGATCTTGCTCTTGATGCCCAGTAAAATGTCTGATATGAACAACCCAAACAACATCGGTTCCAACACTGACCCCTGTGGTACTCCGCTTGTCACTGCCCTCGGAGAAGAGAACTCCCTTCCCACCACCCTCTATGTGCATCGATGGGTTAACAACCTGGAATGAAGTCGCGCAGTCGGCAGTAAGCTAGCGCTGCCTCGCTAACGTTTAAAAAAAAAAAAAAAAAAATCGCTTACTCCCCAGCGAGATAAACGTCAGCTTTACAGCACATTAAAATCTCTGGGGCCAGCCCGGGGACGCTGAGGGTCGAGATGCTGGACGCCACATCTCGCGCCACGCCGGTGACCCGGGTTCAGGAACGAGCCCAGGTTGCTGGGGGTCGGCAGGAGAGGGAGAGGATTGAGCATCTGGAGGACAGCTCTCCTCTCCCGGGAGGGACAGGGGTCCCAAGTTGGTGCTCGGTTGCCCTCTCATGGAGGCCCGAGTTGCAGCAAGCATTGACGACGCAGAAGAAAGAGCGGGGGAGTGGCAGACGTCGGTAACATGCCTTGACGTCAGGGCGCCAGCCACTCCCCAAGAAACAGGGGGGAAAAAAAAAAAAAAATCGAAATTTGGGTACCTGTAAATTTTCTTTCTCCGACAGCTGGTCTCCGGGCTTCATAACGTTTGGGCTCCACCTCCTGATGACGTCATTAGGCAGGAGTCAAAGTCGTGCAGCAGGGGGGATAAGGACGATCTAAAGCTTTCCGGTGACCTCTAGCCGCCAAAGTCAAGGCCCGCTCCCCTTTGGAGCCCCTGGGCTGGCAGCGATTAAAGCCGCTAGGTCGCTTGATGTAGCCCTCCAAAGTTGGGCCTGAGTGTGGGAAAAAAGGACTGCGAGGTGCTGTTGCATGGTGGGGCCAGTCTGTGCAGCTTGCAAGGTTGAGCCTGGATCCCACAATGAAAATTACAGTTGGAATGTCCGATTTCCTGGTAGATGATAGAAAAAGTGAAACTTACAGTCTCGTCAGCCCTGCCACTAGAGGCGGGGCTTCTGCTGCACGCTGCCTGCTTCAGACAAGGCAGGAAGTAAACTGGCATCAACCAGATGGGGAGGGCTCCTTATCCTCCCCTGCTGCACGACTTTGACTCCTGCCTAATGACATCATCAGGAGGTGGAGCCCAAACATTATGAAGCCCGGAGACCAGCTTAGGAGAGAGAAACACCCTTCAGCTCTGGCAGAGACAAAGCACCGGAGCTTGCCCTCGATCGGTGGCCACCCGCCTGACACCATCCCGACCGACGCTACTGACTGCTCAGGGTGTTAGGGGCCCACCTCGTCTCTGCCCGGGGGGTAAACCGAGGCTACATGGGCGACGGAGGATTGTCCAGGCAGGGCAGATCGCAGAGGGATGACTCCTTGGTGTCTTCCAAGGAGACCAGAGCTGAGGGGTGGAGAGGAGGAATAAACATGAGAATTAAAAAAAAAAAATCTCTGTGCGGTCTTTAAAAATGGCAGCATCGTTCAACTCTGTAAAACGTGGGTGCCCACTAGCTTTTATAATGTAAGTGCCCATACACTATAAAAGCTAATGGATGGGCATCAGATGGCAACCAAGCATGTAATCACTTCTCGAGGTTTCCACTACAAGGGTAAACCTCTCGAGGTTTACCAAGTTGTCGTGGAAACCTCTCAAAGCGATTACAGTGGTTACCATCTGATGCCCATCCATTATCCTCTATATTGTACCAGAAGGTCAGGGAGCACCATCTTCTGCATGCTAGTTAAAAGTGATGTTAACCAATAGGTGTTCAAAAACAGAGAATACAAGATGAAGTCCGGACCAGCCATATTAAAAGTGCTCCTTTTTTTTTTTTTTTTTTAACATTACAAATAATAAAAGTGTTATAGCAGACTTAAAATGCGGAAAGGAGAATACTGTACAAGACAGGATGTAAGGAGCAATCTGAAACAGAACAAGCATTTGTCTATGTCAGATGCTTGCGCTGGTGTTGATGCTGTACTAGGTCTAGGAGCAGATCCCCATGCCAGAAGACTAACATGGAGTGGGCTTGGGATGGGCTGGGCAAGGTGGGGCAGCAACAGAGTCAAGTAAATCAGAAATGACATGCATATGGCTGAAACTGATCTAGATAGCAGGGGAATGTAGACCAGCAATTTTTGCACTAACCACTGAGCCACTTAACTTCACTTTCTAATTGCTGTAACACACACACACACACACACACACACACACACACACACACAGACTAATCCATATACACATATCTGCATAGATATTCCAGTGAGTATAACGTAGCAGTGCACCATCTACACATGTTTACAGATAAAAAAAAAAAAAAAAAAGACACCAAGAGACAGTTTTCTTCTTTTCAGGCTCTGGGGGATATCAGAGGGTGGGGAGTTGCCACTAGACACCTCAGTTAAACAGGCAATGACATGCAGACGGCTGAAACTATTCTAGACAGCAAGGAAATATAGACTAGCACGTTTTGCACTAATCAAAGAGCCACCTAACTGCACTTTCTAATTTCTGTGAGACACATGCCGACTAATACAATACGTATATATATATATATATATATATATATATATATATACACATACATACATACACACACACACACACACACGTATACATATACATATATCACATATATATACATATATATATATATATATATATATATATATACACACATACATACATACACACACACACGATATCATAATATATATATATATATACACATATATACATATACACACACACACACACACACACACATATATATATATATATATATTAGAGATAAAACTCTATTTATGATTAGTAGGGTTGTTCCATTAGTAACAAAAGTGAGGAAATTCAGTGTTAGGGTTGAAAACCCCTTGACCCCATCCACCCCAACTGGCATTGGGTGCACATTGGGGTCTCAGCCTAACTCTCACCCCATCACATGTGTAAAGCAGCAGAAGTATAGGAGAATGGGGTGAGAGTTAGGACCGACTGACCCAATGCCGGGTTAGGGGTGGGCGGGTCCAAGGGGTTTTCAACTTAACACCGACTTCTCACTTTTGTCGCTGTGGAACAACCCTAACTAATGCATTAAACAGAGTTTTTGCCTCTAATTTCTTCTTTGAGAATGATAATGAGAAATAGTGAATGTAATGCAGCCGCGGGAGCGCGGGGTCCCGCCACGTAATGCGGCGGCGGGTTCAGACTGCCATAACTTTGCCTCCTTGTAATATTTTTTCACCAAACCACTGAAAGGCACATCTGTGGGATGTTGGCTGTGTTCCCTGCAAATTTCAGTCCAAAAGACCAAACCGTTATTTTGCAGCAGGGTGCCAAAGAATTCCTGTCATGCGTCGGGTGCTGTAATGTTATCCTATGGGAAAACCTGTCAACTTTGGAGTGCCGTAACTTTGCCGCCATGTAATATTTTTTCAATGAAACACTGAAAGGCACATCTGTGAGATGTCGGCTGCGTTCCCTCCAAATTTCAGCCCAAAACTCCAAACCGTTCTTTTGCAGTGGAGTGCCAAAGAATTACTGTTATTTTGGGCATAGTGTCGCAAAGTAGTGTCGTGATTTGCGAAAGTTTTCGCAAAAATTTGCGACACTTTCGTGAGTTCAACACTACTTTGTGAAAGTACTTTTTCCAGAAATCAGAAAAACATATTTCTGGGGTGTTTTACCCCAAAATAAAGAAATGACTAGCATCCTCAGGGCCCGACTAGGTTAATACAAAAAGAATTAGGTTGCTAGAGGGTCTCAATTTTAAATGCCAAGCATTTTTCTGATCACTAACTGAAAACAAAATGGCGGATTTGCGACACTAAAAATGCATTTGCGACACTGTCGAACTTTTTGTTAACTTTTCCCATTGACTTATAATGGGAAATTGTTTTTTGAATAACTTTTGAACCGTTTAATATTTTTTCAATAAATCTTCAAAAGGCACATCGGGGACCCCGGCCGCACGTTCCCTGAAGATTTCGGGCCGGTCACGCAAACCGTGCGACCTCTAGTAGCGACCGTAGAATTCAGAAAAAGTGTAAAGCGCGTCATGATCACGCTATAACTCTGCAGCTGTGTATCCGACCGGTACGAAACTTGGAAGATCCCAAGGCGTATGGGTCTTGATCGTGTATTCCAAATTTCAGGCAAATCTGTCAAACGGTTGCAAAGTTATTAAGGTGCAAAATTTTGGGTTTAACATAGAAATGGCTCCTCAACCCTAACTATGGTAGCACTACCATGCTACCATAATATATATGTATAAGAGACAAAGAACCTCTGTGCGCAAGCACTGAGGCAATGGTTACCCCAAAGGGCATTTGGCTGGGAAGCCAAATTTCAAACAAATACAAAAATCACATATGCCCCCACAATGCAAAGCATCATGGGCTGCATATGCAAATCACCACAGAATATTATGCTGGTTCAACTTTAAGCAGAAATGCATGGTGCCGAAAGGCCTCTCACACAGTTTGCAAACAGTGCCAACGGAAGACTTAGACATGTGTTTCGTCCTACCAGGACTCATCAGCATGCCTCGTCTGTTTGACACTCCAGTGGAATGAACCAGATACCCTAAGATGGTCTATCTGGGTTATGTTGTGGTGAACCCAATTAAAACAAAAAACAGTTTAAAAGACAAAGAACCTCTGTGCGCAAGCACTGGGGCAATGGTTACCCCAAAGGGCATTTGGCCAGGAAGCCAGATTTCAAAGAAATACAAAAATCACACATGCCCCCACAATGCAAAGCATCATGGGCTGCATATGCAAATCACCACAGAATATTATGCTGGTTCAACTTTAAGCAAAATAAATATATATGTATATATATACATACATACTGTATATATCACACATAACATTACATTACATTACAATAGAACATAGCAGTGCACTGTTTGCACACTCAGAGCATTGACACACACACACACTGCCTTATATGGGGTATACTGTTCGAACATTGAAGTTTTAACATCGACACTCCAACATCGAAACCCCGATGTCGACAGACTTTGCATCGATGGGGAAATTTTTCATCAACGGAGGGTAAGCACCTAAACTTCACTGTCTGTGTGACCCAAAATTATACCACTCCGGGATGAGGCGGGGCCCAGTGCCGCGTAATGTTAAGACCCTCCATCACTTAGTTGAAGGCAGGGCCCTACAGGAGGCTTGGAGATTTTGTCACCCTTCCTCCAGAGCATTCTCCTTCTATTCGCACGCACATAAGATATATACAGATGGGATTATATATTTCTCACGAAGTTTAGGGCGGGCAGCATCAAGGAGGTGGAGTATGGTCCCTTGGTTATTTCGGATCGC
Source organism: Neoceratodus forsteri (assembly GCA_016271365.2). Classification (NCBI taxonomy): domain Eukaryota; kingdom Metazoa; phylum Chordata; order Ceratodontiformes; family Ceratodontidae; genus Neoceratodus; species Neoceratodus forsteri. The sequence goes on from JADMNL010000030.1 coordinate 81,230,530, forward strand.
GCTCCATTAAGAGTGGTGCTGGGGGGGCAGAGTACCCAGCAGTGACGTATGGACCCTACCATCTTGGTGGATCAGCAATTCCTCACCTCAATTAAAAGAGCATGTATCTGAATTCATTTCTTTAAACAGACAGGGGGAGACTAATAATAAAGTGATTTGGGACACTCTCAAGGCCTTTCTTCGGGGAGAGACCATCTTTTACTCTTCCTTTAAGAAAAATTCTGGTCTTAGACGGGAGAATTCCACGGAAAGGCAAATTAAGAGGCTGGAGGAGGAGATAATGATTTCCCACAGTATGACAAAAGTGGCAGAACTCAAAGTTCTGAAAAACAAGTTAAACCAGATCTCAAATAGGAAAATTGAAAGAGATCTAATGATCACAAAATCTAATTCGTACTTTGAGGGTGACAAATCTGGGTAGTGGTTAGCAAGTTTGGTTAAGCGAAGGAGGGCAGAGAGGACCATCATGGGATTGGAAGATGGAGGGGAGTGACATATGACCAACAAAAAATGAATGACGCCTTTAAAGTTTTTTACTCTCATCTATACACAACAGAATTCCCTGTGGGAGCAAATCCATGGTATTCTTTTGGATAGGGTCTTGCTTCTCAGTGTAGATGCTAGCTAGGGAGGGCCTCACTCTCCTATAAGACTCTAGGCATTGAAAACAGCAGTTCTGGGAGGCTAAAAGGGAAGGCACCAGGCCGGAAGGGATACCTTCTGAGATTTACAAACTGTTGTGGGAGGAGGCTATCTCTAATGCTGTATATGGTTGTGGAGTCTCCTGGAGAGGGAGCTCTGCCCTCGCAGTGTCTGGCCACTATCACTGTCCTTCCAAACCGGGAAAGTACCTCAGAAATGTTCCTCCTATCACCCTATTTCTTTACCGAATGCAGGCTATAAGATTTTGACCAAGTTGTTGGCGCCTAGGCTAGAGAAGCCCTTCTAAGCTTATTCACCCAGATCGGGAGGGGTTTGTAAAGGAAGATAGGCCAAGCATAACATCAGACGAGCTTAACATCATGCATAAATGACCCAAGAGGGCGGAGGGGCTTTAGCATTGATGCTGAAAGACCTTTGATCAGGGTCGAATGGCTCTTTATGATGGTGATCTTGAGGAAATTTGGCTTGGGACCCCACATGATGAGTTGGCTGGGAACTCTTTACCAGTCCCCCAAGGCCCAAGTCCTTATGAACAACATACTCTCTGCACCCTTTGCTCTTTCAAAAGGGACTAGACAGGGCTGTCCACTCTTGCCTTTATTGTATGTCCTTACGATTGAGGCCCTGGTGCAGAGTTTAAGGTCCCATAATAGCATAAAGGGGTTTCAGTGGAAGGGGACAAATCAGGTGATATCTCTTCTCGCCGATGATGTGCTCCTTTTCCTTAGTCCCCCCCTGGACTGTTTGCCGGCCTTGATCCAGTTATTTGAGGTATATGGCCCTCTCTCTGGACATAAGATCAATTGTGGAAAATGTGAATGGATGCCACTTGGTGGGGAAGATCTCCAATCACGATAGCGCAGGTTCAGGTCCCTCCTACTAGATAGCTAAAATACCTGTGAATTCTTATCCTGGCCAAATTGTCCACTTTGGCGAAAATCAACATGAAGGGCTTGATTTACAAAATCAAGGATGATTGTACGTCTTGGAGGGCCTTGCCTTTGACCCTTATAGGAAGGGTGAATTTAGTTAAAATGTCCGTGCTACCTCAATTTCTTTACTTTTTCAAACAGTCCCTTAACTATCCCACTAAAATACATTAATGCTTCAAAGGGAGCCATTACACAGCTGCTTTGGAATAACTAGAGGCCTAGGATTTAAAAACATTACTGTGGCTCTCCCAGAAGAAAAGGGGTTTGAGTCTCCCATTCTGAGGCACTACTATGTCTCCAAGACAGGTCGCACACATACAAGATATGCTAAAGGGCTCCAATAAACAGTCGTTGGGTGGAGATGGAAGACTTCATGTTTATCCCCCTACCACGATGGGTTGGTTTAAGGAGGTGGACTAGATTCTTTGGGCATTCCGGCTAACCCGTGTACTAGAGCCAGGGTTAAGGCTTGGAAATTAGCTATGAATGGATTGGGGTCAGGAGGGGTTTATCCCCGGAATGTTCTCTTGGGAGGCTTTTGGGGGGGGGAGGCTAATTCCATGGGAGAGACCCATCCTGCAGAGATGGTACTGTAAGGGGCTATGCCTCGTACAACACTTAGTAAGGGAGGGGACAGTAAGCCCGTTCATGGGCATTGTTAAAGAATATAATCTTAGTCACTCCCACTTCCCCCTTTATGAAAAATTAGGGAGGGCTCACCAGCTTACAGAATATGGAAAGGATGGGGCAGAAAGTGTCACAATTCCTCTTGAGGAAATGTTCTGGGCCAGTCCAGAGATGTTACCTTTGAACCCCTTAAAAGAACTATATGGGCTCCTGGTGGGGGCTCTGCCAGACCACACGGAGGTGACAAAAGCAAAATGGGAAACAGAATTATACCCAGAGGGGCTGACAGGTGGGGACTGGCTGGTGATTTTGAAAAACAGCACTAGGTGTTCTGTGAACAATAGGGTGAGGGCCATTCAGTACAATGTTCTTCATACGACTTACCATACACCCGGCTGGTTCACAGGATTGATCCTGGGGAATCCCAGCTATGTCCCAAGTGCCAGATCCATGAGGGAACATTTTATCATGTGGTATGGAACTGCCACAAGGTGCAGAGCTTTTGGAGAGGAGTACATGAAATACTATCATGTATAGTGGGTATTCCACCCCGGCTTGAACCTGCAGAAATTTTGCTGGGATTACTGGATTTACTGGATTGTTCGGGACAAAAGAAGGCACAAGGCCCATCGTGATGGTCCCCCGCAATAGTGACTCATGTTAAATATAAAGGGGTTTATCCATATGTCCAACTGAGTTTTAAACGTATCAAAATGTGTTATGTTCATCAGGTCCCGTGGTAATGAGTCCCAGCATTTGACTGCTCTTATCGGGAAAAAGTTATCGCGTTTACTGGTGTTAACCCAATCCACTACGAGCTGCTGGTTATGAAATCTTCCAACTGTACATTTATTAGCTAAAGTAAGACAGCACTGTTTCACTAAAGTAGGTGATTTAAGAAACAAAGGTTAGAAGAATGCCCCCGCCGTGTCTTCTCATGTTGAGGGGATAGAGTCCTGTCTCCCTAAGTCGTGTTTCATAAGTACATGATTTCAGACGTGGAATCATTTTAGTAAGCCATCTCTGAATTTGCTCTAAATGATTTATGTCACCCTTTAGGTAAGGTCTCCAGAATGGAGATCCGTAGTCTATTTGTGGTCTAACATAGGCTCTATACAACAGCACTAGACAATGCTCTGACTTACTAATAAATGTTCTTTTGATTTGTTTTTAAATAATGTTTTCTGCTTTTCCCACTTTGTTACAGTAGCCATTAGATGTCAATTTATTATTAATTATAGTAAATAAATCTTTTTCACAAGTTGTTGATTTGAGCAGGTTATTACGTAAATAGTAATTGTTTTGTGGGGTTTTATTGCCAAAGTGGAGAACTGTACATTTTTCGATGTTAAAAATCATAGAATTGGTCAGTGCCCAGAATTCGATCAGTTGGAGGTCAAGTTCTAATGACCTTGAGCTTGATTAGGTATCGACCCTTCCACCCAATTTTATGTCACCTGCAAATTTAGAAAGACGATTATTTGAAGAGACTTTCATATCATTTATAAAAATGTTAAATAGTGTAGGCCCCAGCACAGACCCCTGAGGGACACTGCTAGTAACACGACCGATATCTGAGAAGACACCGTTAATTTTTACTGTCCGAGTCCCATTTTGCAACCACCTTGCTGTCCAGTTGACTAAGAATGATGAAAAGCAAAGTTTCTCAAGTTTGCTAATATAGAACGAGAAAATTTATCAAAGGCTTTGCTATAGTCAAGTAATATGACGTCAGACGGTATCTTATTATCCAGTTACTTACCTACTTATATTATTATATCATGAAATTAGGTTGGTAGTACATGAATGTCCTATTTTAAAACCATGTTGGGTTATATCCTGGATGCTGAGTTGATGCATTTCTTTTTCAAACAAAGACTTTACTAATCGCTCCATAACTTTCCCTATTACGGACGTCAAACTAATAGGCCTGTAATTCTGGACATTTGATTTATTACCTTTTTTATTAATGGGGATCACTGTAGTACTACGCCAGTCATCTGGAATATCATTCTCACCCAATGATTTATTAAACAATGTAAGGGGTAAGGCCAATGATTTAGCTGTTTCTAATATAAACCTGGGACTAATATTGTCGGGTCCTGGCCTTGAAATTTTTTTTTTTTTTTTTTTAATGAGGACAGTGCATTTAAAATCACAGCAGAATTAAAGAAAGGAACAGGAGATATATTTTTAAGTATCGGGGGGTTGGGGTTTGTTGAATTAAAAAACAGAACAGAAGTACCTATTGAAATGGTTAGCTGTTGCCGGATCTCTTTTAATAGGGATTCCATTTTCCAGAAGTGGACCTAATGTTCTTATATTACCCTTTTTACTATTGATGTAGGAATAGAGGGTTTTGTGGTTGGTCTTAGAATGGGCCAAATTAAATTCTAATTTTAATTTAGCCTGTTTGATTGCTTTTTTTTTTTTAATAAGGAAACAGCAGTTTTACATTTGTGCATAATAATTGGGTTATTACCTTTCTTTAGTTTTCTAAACAGACACTCTTTTCTTTTGATTAGTTTACCAATGGATTTAGTAAACCAAGTAGGAATTTTACCTTTTTTATTATATTTAGTTTTGGTCGGTATGTAGTGACTTTCCAGAAGGGATATATAGTGCTTCATTTCATTCCATGCACTATTTATAAACTTATCCTTGAATTTTTTCTACCTGTTAATTTCAGTATTTATTAAGTCAAAGTTAGCATTATTATAATCTTTATAGATTGTATTATTGGACAGTTTAGAAATATTAATATTTATACTAAAATAGATTGAATTATGATCACTGTTTCCTATGGGTGCTAAAATATATCAGAGATTTGGCTCTCTCTATTCGTAATTACCAAGTCACGTATACTGCAACTGCTGGTGGGCTGGTCCACTAACTGTTCAAGTCCATGTTCCATGCATACTGTTATAAATAATTTTTCTTGGTCTGTTTTACCAGAAGATGACTCCCAATTTAGGCCTGGCAGATTGAAATCCCCCCAAATCAATTAAAGTATTGCCCTTATTAACCATATCAGTTATAGTATTAGTCAAGTCAGAAATATAGATTAGCTCAGCAAATGGAGGTCTATAACATACACCGATGGTGAGTTTTGGGTAGCCTTTAAATTGGACTGATACCCATAATGATTCAGTATTAGTTGATATTAGAATTTCATATGATGGGATATCATCTCTAATATATAGACATACTCCCCCCAACCTATCTTCTCTGTCTTTATGAAAGAGTTTAAAATTTGGGATCTCTCGACCACGCCGAGGATGAATCCCACCATGTCTCAGTGTCAGCTATAATACCAAGATCTAACTGGGTACATTTGAGTTCGAGTTCTGACTTATTTAAGTTATTTAGGGATCTTGCATTGAAGGACAGAATATTACAGTGCCTACTAATATGGAGTGCATGATTCCCTGTTAGAGAATTGGGAACATGCCCATTCTCCCCTGAGGGAGTGGTGCCGGGGATCTGACTTTCAGCCTCTGGAGACTAGGAAATGTTATAGGCTGAAGAATGATGGTTACTCACTGCAGATTGGCTGAAACCCCCACAGTGGCCAAATGGCTCAGCTCACTTGTGGACTGTAAGGACTATGAAAAGATCCAATATACGGCTAGAGGGCAGCTGGGAAGGTACCAGGATCTGTGGTCCCCTCTAGAAGAGGCCCCGAGTCAAAATTGGTTCCCGGGTTTTTAATCATCTTCCCTTGGGTGGTGGTACCTTAGTTTTTCAGTTCTGGGTTGGGAACCGGGGGAATTTACCTGCTTGAGTGCAGTTCCTGACCTTTCTACCCATGTACAGGTGTTCCAGCTTGGTGCCGATTCTGTGTGATTTTATTTATATGTATTTCATAGCACAAACTGCAAATGTGATATTTCTTACTTAAATGGTATGCTGTTTAAGCTATAGTGGTAATACGCGCACACACACACACACACACACACACACACACACACACACACGTGGCATCTCTGTACTGCTGACTTAAATAAAGTTTATGAAAAAAAAGAATGGTCAAGTGTTTGGCAGCTGGGTTTCAATGCTAAAAAGTACAGAATCATGCACTTAGGGCACAGAAACCAGGGGGCTATGCACCAGTTGGCAGGGGAGGTACTGGAAACCACCACACAGGAAAGGGACCGGGCGTATTCCTTTCTGATGACCTGAAGGTAGCCAAGCAGAGTGAAAAGGCAGCGGGAAAGGCTAGCAGAATGCTGGGGTGTATAGGGAGGGGTATCACCAGTGGGATGAAGGAAGTAGTGTTGCCCTTGTACAGGTTACTGGTAAGACCTCACCTTGAGTACTGTGTCCAGTACTGGAGGCCCCACCTCAGGAAGGACAGAGAAAGGGTGCAGACAGTACAGAGGTGGGCAACCAAAATCATGCAGGGACGGCATCAAAAGCCCTACGACGAGAGACTTAGAGAACCAAATATGTACTTGTTGGAGGAAAGAAGGGAAAGGGGCGATATGACAGAAACATTCAAATACATAACAGGTATTAATAAGGCACAGGAAGATAGCATTTTCGCCAGAAAGACAGACGACAAGGGGCCACCGCTATGAAGCTGGGGGGGGGGGCTAAGAGGGGATGTCAGGAAATATTTCTTCACAGAGAGGGTTTTGGAAGCCTGGAACAGCTTCCCAGCAGAGGTGGTAGGTGCCAAAGCAGTCGCAGGATTCAAGCGTGCATGGAACAGGTACAAGGGGACCTTTGAAGGACCATAAGGGTTGGGGACAACCAGAGACTGTACAAGGGATGCAGCTACACAGTAAGTAGGGAAAATGGTCAGACTGGATGGACCAAAGGGGTCTTTATTTGCTGACAACTTCTATGTTTCCGTTTATTCTTTGGTAACTGGATAAGACTCACTAGGCACAAGTACCTGTTTTCAGGGGCGACCTGGGAGGTCAAGCGACTTGCTCAGTCATACATTATGCATTTGGAGGTTGTGAGAATCAAACCTGGGTCTGCTGGATGTACCAAGATCATCTGCAGTCAGCCCCAAATGAGTTGGCATAGTAACTATGTCAACATTTCCAATTGTGGAGTCTAGGGAGTTCCAAGTGGACGGGCTGAAGTAAGCAAATATTTGTTCTGCAGATGTTAGTGCTGCAGAGGTCTGTTTCCTGCCTGTGGATCAGCATCAGGAGGTACAGCCCAGGAGTAAGGAAGCCTGGAGACCAGCTTAGGAGAGAGAGAGAAGCAAATATTTGTCCTGCAGATGTTAGTGCTTGTAAGCCACAATCATCATTAACCTATCATTAGGGGTTGCGCTTGCAAGTCACAATCACCGTTAATCTAGGATTAAAAGTCTGTGCACAGTTTTCCAAAGAACACTCCAACAAAGCAGATTAAAATGCATGTAGTCAGGGCTCTAGATAAGATTTTTTGGGATGAGTACCTGTACTCCTCATTTTGAAAGTGATGTGAGTAAAACGAAATTCAGATGTGTACAAATATCTTGCTAGAGTGGACTGAGGAGTACATTTATTAAAAAAATGTAGTTTTTTTTCTAGATAAGAATTTCAGGTGCCAACAATGCTCCAAATAATGCTGGCAAGTAGGAATTTACTCACCAGTTTTAAAACATAGTGAGTAAAACAAAAGTGAGATGCATACAAGTGCTGTAAATCTGGCAAAAAAATGTTCCTTTTGAATCACCAGTTATGTTATGAAGCACTATTCTTTGGCGTGTGGAGTATCTACAAATGTTGGGTGAGTACTTGTACCCATGAAAAAAATTTCTGAAATGTATTTCCTAAAATGAGGTGAGTAAAATAGGCCGGTACACACCTTATCTGGAGCACTGCATGTTGTTTTTACCTGTGTGCAAGGATCATTGCTGCTCTCCTAGAGACCGTGATTGGTCAGTCTGAAACTGTTAACCCTCTATATCTGCAGTTTCAAGGTGGCAATACCAAGTGAGCTGGGACAGTTGGTGGCAGTGGAACTGCCAAACCAACTGTGGAGGCAGGAAATAACCTATCAACAGAAGTGTCCCCTAATGCTCCATCCTTGTCTAAGCCTTACTCGTCTCCCTCTCTGTCAATTATCTGCCTTTTCAACAGAACCACTGTTCAGTCAACATGTGCAGAAGTGGCTCTGATACAATTTGAACCTGGGTCTGCAGGTTCAAATCCCACAAGAGCTACTTACACACTGTGTAGCTCTGAGCAAATTACTTAACCGGTCACTGCTTCAGTTCAGTCTACACAGCTGTAAAAATGGTAAAAAGTAGGATCCCGCTGAAAATGGGATACTGCATCTCATCTTAGCTATCCAGGGTAAATAAACTGTTAAAAAACTGTATGCAGGCAACACCACTATTACAATGCAAACATCATGCACCTACTAATAAAACAAGTTGCACTATGATGTTAGTGGAGCCAGTGACTCCGTTTTCAAAGATGGCCAATTCCATTTGGTAAAATCTTAATTCTCCCCCCTCCCCCAGCAATGAGGGCAAATCAGAATGTTTTTAACAAAATTAGTCTCAAAATGAAAGGGTTTGGCAAAAAAACTGGTGCAAAGTGGGGGTTTTGCATGATAAAGTGTAGGGCCCATCATATTCCATTTTCAACAGAAAACGATGATTTAAAAAAAAAAAAAAAAGAATTTGTCATTTTTAAACCAGAGCCAGAAGCAAATGATTTGATACCTTTTATTGGACCAACATGGATGTTACAGAAAAGAACAAAGTGCTTTAGCTTTCGAACCAACCAGGTCCTTCTTCAGAAGCTTTGTGGCAGTTTTTTCAAATATCCCATACTATTAACACCAGGTTATATAGAAAAAGCAGAAATAATTCTCATTGGTTTAACATATACATTTAAAACATAATAGAAGATTACGTCAGAGAAGCTAATTAACACCAGTATGCCTTTATCCGAGGAGCCTCAGAAGGGCAAAGGTTATCAAGAATTCTCTACAGCCAAAGAGTTCTTGTCACATAAATTTAAAATGTCTCAGTATGCCAAGAAAGCATTCTAGTGATAAAAAACCTTGGAGTGGCATTCTCTAATACATGTAAGATGAGCTTACTACTTACATTCCAATTGTCCTGGTATATTAAAGGACAGATAATGAGAGACAAAACTTGAAATTAGGTATAACTGCAAGTTGAAATCAAGCCTCAAATTAACCTACACATATAAACATGATGCATGAAAGTATCACTTGTAAGTGTAAGTGCAAAAAAAAAAAATGTCAATGACCCCAAGAAAACGAGACCATGAGCCTGATAAATGCAGATTAACACAGAGTCTGTATAACAAAATGCACAGAATCAGTCTAAGCAATCTAAATGAAAACCCAAAGGAATTACACCTTTAATGAACCCCAAGTAAATGAGATATGCATCTTAATATGAGCAGTTAAAGATGTGACAGTGTGAAATCCACCCACTGACAACTAATAGAAGGAAATAAATGCACACTATATGTGAAAATTAAGTGTCCTAGCCGCATAACAACTCTCCCATGCCACGCTCCACCCACACATATGTGTGTACATACACCACACCACACCCCCCCACACACACACACACCTGCACACCCCACACAACAAATATAGCAAACACATTCCACACACACCACACCACGCACAACAAACAACACACATACACACCATACCCACAACACACAAAAAACACACACCAAACACACACAAGACACACACACACATACATACATACATACATACATCAGTATACACACACACACTCAAACGCACTCACCACAGTGTTAAGGTGAAAAGTCAGCAATGTAGATAACCATAAACTTACAAAATCAAAGGCCCGTTGAAGAACTAAACTGTTCATGTCCATCTTTTAAAGTAAAGGTCTGTGTAAGTTTAAGTGGAATAATGTGTCATGTACCCAACATCAATGTTCAGTTCATCTGCCACCATATTGAGAAGTAAACTAAGTCTAATTTCAGAAGCCCGTCTCTGTTGTGTACTGTTGAAATGTCCTTTTAAGACCATCACAGACATATCTGAGATTGAGTGGTCATCCTGGGAGAAGTGCTGGGCTACTGGTTTCTCAATCATCTTGTGATTAATAGAATGTCTGTGAATTCATTCTAGTGCGGAGTTGTTGGCTTGTCTCCCCACATAACCTGTCGAGGACATTTCTTGCATTGGATAAAGTAGACCACATTACTTGATGTACATGTATAATTCCCTGTATCCTGAATAGTCTGTTTTGTGATGTAACCACACAGTCTGAAGTGGAAATGAGGTTACATGTTTACATGTGCGTTGATGACAGGGTCGTGTACCATATGATGTCATGGTAATCTGTTCGGTTCAAGTTGACTCCTAATAATCAGGTTGGCTAAATTAGGTGGTTGTTTAAAAGATAGTAGTGGTAGTTCTTGAAAAATACAGTTAAGGGTTTCATCCTCACTAATTATTGGATGGAGATCCTTAGTAATCTTACGTAGGGAGTTCAAGGTCAGGATGGTATGTGACTACTAAGGGTATTCTGCTGGTAGTCATCCGTTCCTTATATTGCAGTAGCTGTTCTCTTGGGACCTGTGTTGCATGTTCCACTGCTCTGTCAATTTCCCTGGATGAGTGTCCTGCTCAATAAAGGTGTTTTCAACATCGCCAGATGTGTGTCTCTGTGCTTTCGCCAGAGAGTTACTGGTGAGATTCTTAATAGGCAGAAACAGGCCCGCTACAATCTCTCTCCATTGGAACGGAGGGCTATACAAACACTAAAATCAAACCATAACATTGTCATAAAAAGAGCTGATAAAGGCTCGGCAGTGGTGATATTGAATCGGGAAGATTACATTACGGAAGCCAACCGGCAGCTAAGTGACCTTACTTACTACAAAGTACTGGAAGTGACCCAACTACAGAATATAAAGAGAACTACAGAAGTTAATTAAAACATTTCCAGAGCATGTCCAAGACAAACTAAAGGACCTCGTCCCCAGTGAACCTAAGCCAGGGACATTCTACATGCTTCCTAAATACATAAGCCTGGTAATCCTGGTAGACCCACAGTCTCTGGTAATGGCACCCTGACAGAGGGATATCAGGGTTTGTAAAGCTATTTTCAAACCGCTGGTTATACAAAGGGATAGTTACATCAAGGACACTACTCATACCTACATAAACTTTCTGGTTTTAAGGACTTACCACCTGATACCCTTTTAGCCACGATGGATGTAACCTCCTCTACACTAATATTCCACACACAGATGGCATTTCAGCTGCCTCAAATATCTGCATGACAAAGAATTGGACCCCAACATTGACCCTGGAGTTGTGGGTAAACTCACTGAATTCATTCTGACACATAACAACTTCAGCTTTAATGGTAAACATTATGTTCAAACTATGAGAACTGCAATGGGAACCAGGATGGCTCCACAGTATGCTAATCTTTTATGGCGAATTTGAGGAGGATTTTCTAAGGCACTGTACACATAAACCACTCGCTATTTCCGTTACATTGATGAGTTGTTTATAATTTGGACAGAGGGCACTGACACACTTAAAGATTTTCACCAAGAACTTAATAACCTCCACCCAACTATAAAGCTTTCCTAGAATATTCTGCCACAAGCGTACATTTTCTGGATACCACTGTCACTATTATGATGGTACCTACATACCTGTCTTTACAGGAAACCAACAGACAGACAGAGATACTTACACAAGAAAAGTAATCACCCGAGCCACGCAAAGAAATCTGTTATATATAGTCAAGCACTTTGGTATCACCGCCTCTGTTCAAATGAGGAAGACAGAGACACACATCTGGCGATGTTGAAAAACACCTTTATTGAGCAGGGACACTCATCCAGGGAAATTGACAGAGCAGTGGAACATGCAACACAGGTCCCAAGAGAACAGCTACTGCAATATAAGGAACGGATGACTACCAGCAGAATACCCTTAGTAGTCACATACCATCCTGACCTTGAACTCCTACGTAAGATTACTAAGGATCTCCATCCAATAATTAGTGAGGATGAAACCCTTAACTGTATTTTTCAAGAACTACCACTACTATCTTTTAAACAACCACCTAATTTAGCCAACCTGATTATTAGGAGTCAACTTGAACCGGAACAGAATACCATGACATCATATGGTACACGACCCTGTCATCAACGCAACATGTAAGACATGTAACCTCATTTCCACTTCAGACTGTGTGGTTACATCACAAAACAGACTATTCAGGATACAGGGGAATTATACATGTACATCAAGTAATGTGGTCTACTTTATCCAATGCAAGAAATGTCCTCGCACAGGTTATGTGGGGGAGACAAGCCAACAACTCCGCACTAGAATGAATTCACACAGACATTCTTTTAATCACAAGATGATTGAGAAACCAGTAGCCCAGCACTTCTCCCAGGATGACCACTCAATCTCAGATATGTCTGTGATGGTCTTAAAAGGACATTTCAACAGTACACAACAGAGACGGGCTTCGAAATTAGACTTATTTTACTTCAATATGGTGGCAGATGGATTGAACATTGATGTTGGGTACATGACACATTATTCCACTTAAACTTACACAGACCTTTACTTTAAAAGATGGACATGAACAGTTTAGTTCTTTAACGGGCCTTTGATTTTGTAAGTTTATGGTTATCTACATTGTTGACTTTTCACCTTAACACTGTGGTGAGTGCGTTTGAGTGTGTGTGTGTGTGTGTGTGTGTGTGTATACTGATGTATGTATGTGTGTGTTTTGTGTTTGGTGTGTGTTTTTTGTGTGTTGTGGGTATGGTGTGTATGTGTGTTTGTTGTGCGTGGTGTAGTGTGTGTGGAATGTGTTTGCTATATTTGTGTGGGGGGGTGTGGTGTATGTACACACATATGTGTGGGTGGAGCGTGGCATGGGACAGTTGTTATGTGGCTAGAACACTTAATTTTCACATATAGTGCGCATTTATTTCCTTCTATTAGTTGTCAGTGGGTGGATTTCACACTGTCACATCTTTAACTGCTCATATTAAGATGCATATCTCATTTACTTGGGGGTTCATTAAAGGTGTAATTCCTTTGGGTTTTCATTTAGATTGCTTAGACTGATTCTGTGCATTTTTGTTATACACAGACTCTGTGTTGAAATCTGCATTTATCAGGCTCATGGTCTCGCTTTTCTTGGGGGTCATTGACAATTTTTTTTTTTTGCACTTACACTTACAAGTGATACTTTCATGCATCATGTTTATATGTGTAGGTTAATTTGAGGCTTGATTTCAACTTGCAGTTATACCTAATTTCAGGATTTTGTCTCTCATTATCTGTCCTTTAATATACCAGGACAATTGGAATGTAAGCTGTAAACTCATCTTACATGTATTAGAGAGAATGCCACTCCAAGGTTTTTTTTATCACTAGAATGCTTTCTTGGCATACTGAGACATTTTAAAATTTATGTGACAAGAACTCTTTGGCTGTAGAGAATTCTTGATAACCTTTGCCCTTCTGAGGCTCCTCGGATAAAGGCATACTGGTGTTAATTAGCTTCTCTGACATAATCTTCTATTATGTTTTAAATGTATATGTTAAACCAATGAGAATTATTTCTGCTTTTTCTATATAACCTGGTGTTAATAGTATGGGATATTTGAAAAAACTGCCACAAAGCTTCTGAAGAAGGACCTGGTTGGTTCGAAAGCTAAAGCACTTTGTTCTTTTCTGTAACATCCATGTTGGTCCAATAAAAGGTATCAAATCATTTGCTTCTGGCTCTGTTTTTAAAAGGACCAATACGGCACCTACAACATTTTTTTGCATCATTTTTAAACCAGCACTTGGGAGCCAGTTTTTCATGAGAAAAAAAAAAAAATTTTGCACCAGCTTTTTGGACAAACCCACCCATTCTGAATCAGTTTCTGCACAAATGATGCCGATTTTAATTTCCCTCATTTCTGGAGAAAATGGGGGGGGGGAGAACAGATTTTAAGATTTTGCCAAATGGAACTGGCATTTTTGAAAATGGAAAACCACTGGCTCTAAAAGTGGTGCAAAGAGGGTTGCTTCATGAAAAACTTACTTTCAAATTCTGGTTTAAAATGGTATGTTCCATTTTTTAATGGCATTTTTCATTAAAAAAAGGCAGAAAATCATGTATCTTACTTCAGAGTAAAAATCAGGTTGCACCAAAAGCAACCCTATTATCGACGCAAAAAAAAAAACAATTTGCCTTGTCCCCCCACTCCACCCCAACCTACTAAGGAAGCATGGTCCCCTCTTAAAAATCAGCACACCAGCAGTACTGCCAATCAACAGGCTGCAGTAATTTTTTTTTATTTGTTTTGGTGTCATGGAGAATTTCCCTTCAGGGTCTTCCAAGTAGGGTGATTACCAAAACTTAAGGGGGACACTGAAATTGCAGTGTTGTAAAGTAATTCAGTAGTGGGGAGAAAAATAAAAATTAGCTGGTTTTGTAAGGAGAGATTCCTCCCCAAGGTGTTCCCAAAATGGCAAGATTAGGTTTAAAATGTGAAAACTCCTCCAATTTAAGGTCCCCATGTTCACCTGCTCAGGCTTCCCTGAGGCAGGACCCACTTCCTGCCACTCACTGTCAGCTTCCACCCTGGCTCCCTAATCAGTTTTCTTGTAACGTGAGGCATACCCTGCTGGGGAGGGGCTCTCTTCAGCTACAGAGGAGGCGTAGGCGCACCTTCTACACTGTTGGAAGCAGTGGCCAAGGGAGACACAGCCAGCATTCCACAGGGCTGGTGGCATGAGAGGAACTTCCACGTGTCATCATCTGGAGCCTGCAGCTTGTGCTTCCTACTGTTCTTATGAACCCACCCACTTCGCAATGAGGGTGCACACACAGCAGCATCTGGGAGGAGGAGGGATGCCTGGCAGCAAGCAATTACCCACACTTCCAAGGCTGCATCACCAGGAGCTGCTACTGCAGCAGTGCAGCGCAACCCTTCCCTTCTAAGGAGAGCATCCTGAGGATGCTCCGAAATGCTCTCTGCCAGCCCCCACTCCGGATGCTCAAGGCTCAGGCAAAGGTCAGCATGTCGATAAACTTCAAAGGGGAACGGCCAGCATTTTATCCCCACACCTGTGCTGTGGGCCATTCCCAGTATGCACTTTTACTGTAAAAATAATGTTTTTACTTGCTTTGTATGTTTAGAATTAAGTTTTATTTGGTTAATCCTGCCATTTACCCCTGCCTCCGTAGAATGTAAACACTGCCGCTCAGGTGACATCCCGGATTCCGTTGGGGCTGTCAGCAATGGGGGTGGAGGGCTACAGCCCTGAGAGATTCAACTGGGGTAATGCCCAGTGGAACCTAAACGCTCTTCTACACTGACTGCCAATCCCACAGTACTTCTGAGGCTAAGCAATGGCTGCATGACCTAAACAGAGTTGAATCAGCAGCCTTCCATTATGAATAAATGGCACTGATGCATTAGCTGCTGCTGCTCTTTTTTTAGCATAATACAAAGCCCCTACCCTTCCCCCAAATAATTCTAAAACCAAGTGCTGTTTCCTCCCACAGTACAGTAACATTCTCCTTCTGCTAGGTACAGCAGCTGCTATCGGGAGCAGCACATGACTTAATACACTCAAAAATTCCAGCTTTCACGTCCATGGAGGAATGCAGATCTAGTGCACATGATATGGTCCTGGCATAAGCTGAGGTGGTACTGGCAGAAAATAGAGGACACATGTTACTGGGACACCGAAACTTGGTGACCTATAAAACACAGAGGATGCTGGGGTCAGGGCCAGTATGCTTCTACTCTTGGTGTTTCTATATTTCAAACAGTCCATTGTAAGGGGCTCTGAAAGTTGAATTACATCCCTCACCCACAGTACGAGGGATAGCTGCCTCCATGTGACAGCACACTGTTCAGTAATGGAGACACGGATGTGTAGGGGAAGGGGATATGAAAAAAAACATGGTTCAAATTTAGACAGTGCCTGCAAGGGCCTGTTGGAGCGGTTTCTATGTTTGCTTGTGTGCATGCCCAAGGTGAACACACTGGTGGTGCTCGGGCAGTGTTGGGGTTGTGGAGGTGCGTGCTGCATAAGCTAATGGATGTAGAAATGCAGGAGGCTTGCTACTCAAAAGCCAGTGCTGAGAAGGCTGATGACAGTATCATTCAGCTGGAGGGCTCGAAAGTGTACTGCTATATGGTGTTCCAACTTCCATGTATACAAAAAAACAAAAAGGCACAACATGCAAGGAACATCAAATAGTGACCACTATGCTGTGGTGTTATCCCATATTCGAAAAGCTGCCAGCATTTTGCACTTTCACTCTGCATACACACACTGAAACGACACCTGGGACATCACAGTCTGATAGAGGTCACGCAAGAACTGACCCGACTCATGACGCACACTGATACAGTGCACAGTGCTAGACTGGACTTCAGCAAACAGTGCTCACAGCGCGAGAACTGACATCAGCAAGCAGCAGTTTCAAAAACATACACACACCACTGGTACCACGCTGCTTGCAGGACTACCGGGAATCACTGACTGGTAAATACTGTCTTCACAGTCTAACTATTACAAGTGGGTGCCGGTATGGAGACCATAAGAAAATTGCAGGCAGAGAAGGCAATTTGCCCATTTTGGTTTCCTGGTAGTTCGCACTTAGAGTTTCTGCTATCATCCCATTTCTTCACGTGTTTGTAAAGTCTATTTTTAAATATGTGCAAGCCCCTACTATACACCACTTCCTCTGGCAAAACTATTCTACCTAAATACTACCCTTTGTGAGAACCATCCCTTTCTTCTATTGGTTTTATAATTATCCCCTGCTAATTTTAGCATGTGCCCACTCATACCGTCCCTAGCATCATTTTCTTTCAGATTGAGAGTCTCCAATCATGATGGAGTCCAAGTTGCCCTGTAGGTTAAGATCATGTCTCCCCTTTGTTTTCTCTCCTCCAGTGAAAATAATCTTAGTTCACTTAGTCTCTCTTTAAATACTTGGCCCTCAGTCCTGGAATTTTTTTTAGTGAACCTCCTCTGAACCCCTTCAAGTCTGTCAATATTCTTCCTGGTGTGTGGACACCAAAATTGCCCCATATACTCCAGAGAAGGTCCAATCAAAGACAGATACACTGGCAGCAACACCTCTCTCCTCCTACTACTACTTATATATTTTTTAGATGCATCTGGATATTTTGACCACACTTTGTAGCACTGCTTCACATCTATCCCATGTGAAGCTATCTGTTACTATGATTTCTAGATCTTTTTCCTCGGTAAAGGATTTTAGGAGCACACTGCTGATCTTACTGGTGGTTCTAGGAATTTTTCCTCTAAGTGCAATGCTGCACATCTGGCTGTATTACAGATCATTTGGGAGTTTTCTGCCCAAAGTGCCTTAGTAACATATTGTCCTCACCCTGCAGTTCCTATATGTAATTACTAGAATCTAGGATGCCACCCCCCCCATCTTCAACATCATCTGCAAACTTTGCTGACCATCCATTTAAGCCATCACGAGTCCCACACAGACATTAATGAGTAACTCTATTATAATAAAAAGCGTAAAACACTAGATTTACAACAATTATGTTTTAACATTTTCTAGTTTTTTTTGTTTTGTTCGTTTTTAAAATTTTTTTTTTTTACCAATTATTTTACCAGGTGAGACACACTAAGCTGAAAGCTTGTTTGCAGGTGCAACCTGGGAGCACGAGGAAGTTAAGTGACTTGCTCAGGGTCACACAGTATGCAAGTGGGGGCTGTGGGATTCAAACCCAGGTCTCCAGATTTGCAGCTCAGAGCCTTAAACCACTGCGCCATACTGCCTCCTTTCCCGTTGTTGGTCTATTACGTACTGCAGATAATGCAGCAATTATTTCCAGTCTTTCAAAATGTATCCAACTCTCCCCTGCTCACCACAAAACCGCTGTTTGTGACATCACAGTCTGATGTCATGGTGAGCATTATGATGTCATAAAACCAAGGCACTGTGAGGTTAACAGGGAAGAGGCAAATATTTTCTATACAGACTTTTTAGTTGGACTACCAAGATGTACTATAAATCTTGGAAAGAAACACTGAAAATGAAAAAAATGTATTCTCCAGTAAACTGTAAACAGCCCAAACAACTTAATTTATGAAAGCACATGCTGAAGTGCAAAGTTGCTCTTTAAGGACAGACAGCACAGACAATGCACTCAGACTGCAGGTATCCATAAATGGTATCCACAAAAAAATCCAGAAAGCTGATGTAGCTGCTTAGAAAGATTTACTGGGAAAAATTCACAGCACAGACAAAAGTACAGCACCGACCTGCAGCACTTTGTGCCAATACCTCCAGGGATCTGGTCACTTGTGCTGTGACATTTGTCAATAAATTTATTAAAGTTTGCCAACCAGGCTTATTAGCCCTAAAATACAGCAATTAGCAAGCACATCTGCTTTTGGGCCAGACAGTTGTGGGATCTAGTCCCACATTGGGATTGGGCTCATACCAGAAACGCTAGCACCTGAGTGCAGTACTATACTAAGGCAATATTGTCTGTCAGGGTGTGCCACCTTTGTGATTAGATGTTAAACCAATGGCACATCTCCAAAAGAGTGGGGGAAATTTCCTCGGTGTCCTGGCCAAATTTCCATTCATTAAAACACCAACAGCTTAATGTAGTGCCATTTCAGTTGGTTTGCATCTGCACCCACCCCGGCAGCACTGTCTAGCCCTCCTTTCCCAGTCAACAAAATCTAAATAAAACAAACTACTATAAAGAGAATGCTTTAATATATCGCTAACATATCACATCACTGGTGAGGCCTCAGCCGAAGTACTGTGTCCAGTTCTAGAGACCACATCTCTGGAAGGACAGTGACAAAATAGAGACAGTCCAGTGATGGGCAATGAAGATGATACATGGACTGCACCAGAAGTGCTACAAGGAAAGACTTAAGGACCTTAATATCTATTCACTGGAGGAAAGAAGGGAAAGAGGAGATATGACAAAAACTTTCAAGTATCTTAGGGGAATAAACCGGGTACAGATGGAAAGCACATTTCAGAAAAAACTCTGCACAAGAACAAGGGGGCATGATATAAGGCGGAAGGATGCAAGGCTCAGGGGTAATGTTAGGAAGTACTTTTTTTCACTAAAAGGTTGGGGGAGCCATGGAACAGCCTTCCAGCAGAAGTGGTGGGTGCGAAAACAATACGGGGGTACAAGAGTGCATGGGATAGTCATAAGGATATCCTGGAGATGTGAAGAGCAGGAAAGCTGCAGATCAAATAGGATCTGGGGCTGCAACAGTATATAAGGAAATGGGCAGACTAGGTGGGCCATATGGTCCTCACCTGCTGACAGATTCTATGTTTCTATATGTAAATTACAAATAGCTAAGACCAGGAGACAAGAACACCCCAAGCTGATCAGTGATATTTACAGCTAGGTTAAACACATCAAGATCATTATGAGAGTCACTGTCCACGTCCCACTGCCTTGTTCACGGCTCAAATTGAGCGAGAAGATATGACATACAAGCAATTTAAAAAAAATAAAATGCTTTTTCCTGCCCCCATGCACCCAAACCAGCCTTTCAAGTCTGTAACATACCCCCACTCCGTTTGCCCCAACTTCAACTCCTGACTTTGCCGTTATACGTTTCCCGAAAAACACAGTTTACAAACTTAACAAGCAACCTGCACCTTACAGTATGACATCGAAATCCACACGACAGCTTCACGTCCCTAAAGGCTACGTTTGGGACGCACCAGTGCAACACTACACCACCCATGGGACAATGACTGAAGGGAAAGCCGTATCAGAGTAAACTTGGCAGCATGAGTTTAACACCCCACCCCCCGGCTGTCATTTGTAAGTGTCGGGCTCTGCCACACAGTTCAATTCTCAGCCAGCTGGTACACAATAAACTTCACGTGAACAGCACCACGTCGGTCGACAACACCTTGCCTTCCATACACTAAACACTCGCATATGTTTGCAAAGGCATGGCAGGAAAAAATAAATAACCGCACACTTGTAGCAATAAATGTCAGTTCTGAGAGTGAGCACTATGTGACCCAGCAAGCAAAGATACACATTTGCTGAAAAACACAAGACGATTGCTGGCACACATTACGCTAACTTGAGTCATGTATTTGTTTTACATCACAGGCGCTATACTAAAGGCTCAATTGCGATAAAATGCAGAACAATGCAACGGCCAGATATTGCCAACACCAAACCAGCTTCCCGCAGAGTCTGGCAAGAGCCTGTAATTTCGTTTGTTCCGCCGTGCAAGTACCCAGGCGAACCCGAGGCTTTGCAGGCCGCGGAGCTGGTGCATTTATTCCTGCGGGCTTCAAAACACAAGGATGTATTGATTTATTTACCGTCCAGCCTGGTCTGTTCCTCGCCCGGCTCAGCCATGCCTTCCCGTGCAGGGTTTGGTACTCCGGGCTCAGCAGATCGCAGAGGAGGGAGTGCCGCTGAGGCTAGAGCTGCTGCAGCCGCTGCCACTGGGAAAAACAGACATCATCACCCTCAGCCTGACAGCTGGGAAATAAGCAGTGCGCAGGCGCCCCGGTCGGCGAGCGGGCAGGGCGGGAGAGCGCGTGGCGCGCGGGGCAGGGTCCCACAGGTACATGAGTGTAGGCAGGCATACTCCAAGCACTCCATCGTGCAGTTTTATTTTGGGGGGGCAGTGGTGCCGGAACGGTTTGAAAAGTGGTAGGGCCAAGGACGAAAGGGGTAAATATTCCCCTATTAAATATATTACTATGATAACAAAAAGTGATAGGGCCATGGCCCTAGTGGCCCCCCCCCCTGTTCCGGCACCTATGGCGGGGGAAGGGGGGTAGCAAATAGGCTCTGAACTGCTTCCCTTTTTCCATGAAAACTAACAAAGAAAATACAGAACTTTTCTGTAATTTTATTCATAGGAGTCGAAATTAGAAGGACTGGTCACTAATACTCTCTTTGCATCCCAAGGGCAATACAATTTTACAGGCTGTGGGCTGGTATGTGGGTGTCTTAGGGAGCAATGCATGGCATTTGTATTTACCCATGCATGGCAACAACCATTGTCATGAGATACAAAAGTTGTATTTATGGTGCCAAATGAGGCAACAAACAAGGTCCTGGTGTACATTTTATTTATATTGTCTGGCTGGGAGTCCAGTGAGTCCCTTGGTGTGCAGATCTGAAATCCCTGGCTACACCCCTGCACAGCGTAGGGTTGCCCCCTGTTCTCATAGGTACTGACTGCTGAGGTGCTCAAGCAGTCTCATTGTTTTAAGGGCAGTCTGCAAAAAAAAAGGATTACTACGGAACCTGGCCATAGGAAAACATACTACCTACCTACTGTCAGTAAGCACCCAAAGGTTCATAGAAGTTGACACCCCTGGTTTTGTCAGGACGGTCCTGCCCAAAAGCCACAGGAAAATGCAAAATGCCCTGATCTTAAACTAGAAAAAATATTGTCTTACTTTAATTTAGCAGCTGCAGAAAACTTTAGTACCTTAAAGAAGTAATATTTATTAGTCACCATGTCATTTTTTTCAGCACTAAGGATGTTATGGTAAAAACATCCATATACTCTTTTTTTTTTCCTTCTTTCATTTCTGGACTATGCTACAGGAATTTGAAGTCTTCAAAATACCCACTCACAGGACATGTTCTGGTTTGTGTTCAAAGCCTGGGGACTAGGCCATCTCAGAGTGGTTAGTGGACCAAAACTGAGAAGGGCAGTGGCTGTGAAAAGCTTGAGTGGATAATGATGTAAGTGCCTGGAAGAGGTTCACTGCTCTAACCCTGGATGTACTACTTACAACCCTCACAGGAATACTAAACCTATCACTTATTACTGCAAAATTCCCTCGGCTCTGGAAGTCCACGGTAGTCACCCCAGTATTTAAAACGGGATAGGACCATTCACTCCAATTACCAGCTGATATCAATACTGCCTCCTCTCTCTAAAGCTCTAGAATGGATCATCAATGACCAACTTGTCGACCATCTTGATAAATACTGCCTACATTGTTAGCAACAACATGGCTTTAGAAAACAGAACAATACAACTACAGCATTAGTTGAATTCACTGGATTTATTCATGATGCCATTGTGGGCACCTAGTGGGAGCCACCTTTATAGACCTCACTAAGGCCTTCGACATGGTCAAGCACAAACTCCTGTTTGCCCAATTAAGTCAATCTGGCATGTCCTCGGAGTCTGTAGGCTGGTTACTGAGCTACCTGACCAGGCAAGAACAGTGTGTAAAAATCCGTGATGCTGTGTCTGATAGCCAAAGTATTAGCACAGGCGTCCCCCAAGGATCCATTTTGGGCCCTTTGCTATTCATTTTTTATTTAAACCACCTTCTACTAGTGCCACAAGATAAAATCCTTTTGTATGCAGACAATGCTGTCCTTTACACTAGTCACCCTGACCCTGCTCAGCTTGAACAGCAAATGCAGCTCAACTTCACGAAGGTTGAAGACTGGTTTCTCAAAGCAAGACTCTTGCTAAACTACAAGAAAACAAAAACCATGCTGTTTGCCTCTTCTCACAGCAAGCACAAGTCATTCCAACTAGCAGTCCATAACAAGCATAACAAAACCCTTGAGGTGGGTCAAAACTTAAAATATCTTAGGGTCACCTTGGATAGTTCACTCTCACCTACACACTTCATATTGACCATGTGGCAAGGGCTGCCAATCAAGCAAAATCAGACAGCTGTATAGACATAGCCTTACAGTTGACACCCTTAAACTCGCTGTAAACAGCTCTGTTTTGTCCGTTATAGCCTATGGTCTTGTCATCTACAGTTCGGCCACAAATACTGCTCTAAAGAGAATTTCCTTAACTCTGAATAAAGCCTGCAGGCTGGTCCTAGGTGCAGATCACCTTACTCACACCTGCAACCTCTATTCAGCCTCAGGGTGGCTCGACTTGGAAAATCAAATCTGTTACCAGACGTGTCTGCTTGCCAGAAAAGCATCCGTAGGTCTTACCCCCACTGATCTCCAGAACATTGTGTTCCCAGCATCAGCATCTCGACCCATGAGAGGGTCAAAAATAATCTTTTCGAGGTCCCTTTCTGGAGGACATCTCAAGGCCAATGCTTCTTTGGTTTTCATGCTCATAACTGGCTCAGCTCCTTCCCTGGAGACCTTATTGGTGACTCCAAAACTGGTCTTTTTAAAGAGCTCCTGATGCAGTTGAGACAACTCTGATAACATGGACTACTGAGACATAAACGTAGCTTATATTTCATATTTTATTGTGTAATTCTGACCCTTATTTCCTTATTACTAAGGGTATTTGTATGAAAACAGTATCTCTACCCATTCAGCTCTGTCTGCTTGCCTACACTTGACATCGCAGTTCTGTTCATGACATCACAATCTGTTGCTGTGGAGGTACTTATGATGTCATAAACGGGATTGTGATGTTAGGTGTAGGGACGTAGACAGAGAAGATAAAGTCTAGGGGACAGGGATCTTGTTGTCATACAGCTCTTTCAGTAATAAAGAAAATGGGGAACTAATTACTGAAAATACATGAAGTAATAAAGAAAATGGGATGGCCCTGAATATAAATCTTATTTTTTTTAAAGTTTTCCAAATGCTGTCAGGGGCTCTTTAAAATAAAACTCTGCACACACCTGGCAAGTCGCAATATATGTACCTGCTTTCCCTAACCCGTAGTAAGTCCTTGGACAAGGATTTACAACAGTGGCATATTTTTCCCTCTGTTTGATTCATATGTCTTCCCCACTATATCTAATATATCCAACCATGGCACCTTGCTTTACCTCTGTCAGCTCAGCCCCCAGTATTCTCAGCACAGCCCCAGCTTTAACTGTTGTCCACCCCACAACAATCTCTGCTAGTGGTGTGTGCATGTGCTCCCCGATACTCTACTACAATAACCCTTCCCCCAGTCTAATTCATGTTCTGCTGCCCCCGTTCTCTCTCTTCCTTCCTATAAACCAGTTATCCTGTTTCCGCTGGTCCCCAACCTTCTTCTCCCTCCTGCTACCCCCAATTATTCTGTGTTTTCTTCTAGTTTTTGGAACCTTGTTCATATTTGCAGCCACTGTGTTATTGCAACCATGTTTGAATGTAATATTTATTGTCTATGAGTTTTTACTGTATTGCTGATTGTATTGTTGTAGGTGTTATGTTCTCCTGTTCTCTATTAATTAATTGACCATGACGTGGTGCCTTTGTAAATAAGCTTCTAGCTCAAAGGTGCAATCCGAAACTGTAATAAAATAAAATAAATAAAAAAAAATATTTGCAGATATGCATTGTATGATTTAGAACAGGAATGCCAGCATTGCATAGGGCCAGGGGCTCTGATTTAACTTGATTCTAGAAAAGAAAATGCTGCGCTCAGTAAAGCGATTTCTCTTTTGTTCTGTAGGCCAACCTGGTGATAGGGAGTCGTAAGAAACTGTGAACTTGGTGGTAGTGGGGTACGAGAGACAATGCTTGAGAAGTAGAAACCTTGGAGTTCTAACAAAAAGGATTCATTGTTTTCTGGATTTCGGACCAGGACCCAGATTAGGAGTTCAGATATGAATGTTTGGTGGACCTTGACTTGCTTCTTTTTTATTTATGGTGTGACCAGAGGACAGTGGGTGATGCCAGACCCTCCTTATGGAGGTACTATTTATAATTTTTTAATGAACGAGGTAAAAGGCTAGGGGACCACTATAGGACTCCAAAGAGCAATTCAGGGCCTGCCAGAGTTCTTGAAAACAATTGCTGAGCTGGATTCCTAAACCAACATTCTTTGGCCTTGTTCTGTAGGTGATGGTGTATTTGATACCAGAAGCAGCCGGAAGGTCAACTAGACTTATGTGGTGGAGTAGGTGACAAATTGGCTAGGACAGTCCTTTTCTAATCTGCTAGTTCAGGTCACCTTTAATGTATTATATTTTTCTTATTGGAAACAAAATTGTTTTGGAAGTGTGCATCAGGAAACTGTTCTGTTGTGGGTCCTATGATAAGACTCTGATAAGACTACATGTGATATTTAAATACTTTTTTATAAGTGCCCTATTTAAGTGAGTAATTCAGGTGTTATTAAATCATAAATTATGTCCTAACTAAAATGATAAAATAGCAGATGACAGTATGGGACACAGTTCTGGGGATGACTAATGGACTTTATTTCTTGGACATTCTGGAGGTCATGTAGTATCCTGTTGGTCTAGATCCTGCAATTATGGATGTCATATCTATTGTCTACTTTTACTGCAGAGGTAGCTGTTTGAGGAAATGGGATGAGCTTCCCTAGTGGAATTCGGAGTACTGAATCCAGGGACGTTTATCAGGGAGGCAGAGCTAGGTGGTGGTAAAGGTATGACATGATAGGCTATACGGGCCTCAATTATGGATTGCTTAAGCCCCGCAGAAGTTTGAGTATGCACCAAAAGTCTCCAATGCTGGGTATTAACAGGAAAGAAATAGAGGCGAAATGTACTGTAAAAATTGTTATTTTCAAGCAGAGTAATTTTAGCACTAACACAACTGCAACCAGTTAAAAAGCATGAAACCAATGGGGCTCAACAATGTTTTAGATCTAAAGTCATATTTAAGATAAAGGAAATAAAATGGATTAGGGTGAAACAAATCTATTTTTTTGAAAATTGGCAGATGTGCATTATATAATAGTTGGCATGCAGGAATGAAAACTTTTTTTTTTTTTTAGTTTAGTTTATTGTTCTAGGAATTACTACCTTTGAGCCAGAGGCTCTTTTACAAAGGTTCCACGTCAATTAGGTACAGTACAAAAAAGGTTACATAGATAACACAACAATTTGTGCTGTGTCAAGAGCGAGAAAACATATAAAAATACATATCAAATCATTTGTGCAAAAGGACATGAGATATCAATAATCACATTATTATTGCAAGAAAGAGGTCATGCCAGATTAGGAGAAACAAATAAGGAACAAGTCCAGAACAGAGAGGTAAGTGAAAGGTGAGGGGAGCAGACAATAGCAGGAGAAAAGGTTTCACAAACATGTCTTTGTCAAATAACGGAACAGGGTGGGTAGTGAGAAAATAGGAGGTTTAATCAGGACAGTCACAGTCTTTAAAATAGACATGGTGCGCTAATAGGACCGCAATATATTAAGGTCATATATATTAGTGTTTTAATTTTGTAGGGTAGAGTGGAAGTTTTTCAGTTTCTTAGTTTTTTAATATTGACATAAAAGATTTAATTCATTTCATTCTTTAAAAATAGCTTCAGCGATTGTATATTAGGCATAGTCTCGATTCTGAAAATAGACACCTTGTGAATGTGTGTGAATATGTAAGCAATAAGACACTCCAGGGTGTGCATTATGGTGTGATAACCGCACTCCTAGGGGAGTAGTTAGGCATGAGGCCAAAGGCCAAGTGCCGATCGTCACTAGGAGTGCAGTTATCATACTGTAATGCACAACCCCAGAGTGTCTTATTGCGCTTATAAAATGTCCCTTTATTTTTAGAAGCAGTTTTTTTAATTTTTAAACACATTTTTAAATAAGTAAAAATGTAAGTGAATCTGTGCTTTTAACATAAAATAGTCCTTACGCCTATTGGTGCTAGATTAAAGTAGTGTTATACAGTGTGTGCCTCCCTGCCCACTTAAGCTTCATATTCCCCTGCCAGCCACAACAATTCACAAATGCTGTTTTTCTCATTCTAAGTATGACACATAGCCCCCTTATTTTATTTCATTCTCCTCACTCTGTGGAATAAACTAAAAGGAAGCTATAACAGAGGCTTCTCATTTCCCCAGTGCTGCAAGCATGAGCATGGTTCAAAACTGCCACACTCTCTGACAGCATCATGAACTGCTTGCTCTGTGTTAAAAGATAAACAGCAGGGTAAGTCATTTACCACCCTTTCTCTTTGTTTATATAGTGTTATTGCTTACTTTCTTCATTCTGTTTTTTTTCCCTCTGTGTTTCCCCACATTCAAGAAATGGAATGTTTATCATGGAATGTTTACCATGGAATACAGGGATTCAAAATTCTGCTCAGTTCTACTAGCAGAATGTTCCTCTACTAACATACTGTACACACAGACAACAAAGGCCTGTTTTAGAGTCAGAGACTCAATTATCTCACTTATTAGGGAAAGCAGAAGAGATTTCCCTGATGAGCAGGTGAAGACAGAAGGGGGATTTTTCACTGTTAGCAAACAAACAGTTGCAATGAAAACTATAATCAATACTTAATGTTTCTAATTTGTGTATGTGTGTAAGGAGAGTGTGACGATCTGGTAAAAAACATTAAATTAATTTGTTTTATTTTATATTTAAGATTATTTTAATTTTAGGGCCCAGCTGAAGGTTTCTACAGTGTAAAGGTAGCAGCCATGTTTGTGGTGGAAGATCAGTTCTGGTTGTAGGGAGACTGATGGAAGATAGTTCTGGTTGTAGGAGGACTGATCCGCTCATTTTGTAATGGGGTTTAGGACCAGGATGACTGTGCGTATACAGAGAATTAATGTACAGTCAGCTGATCTGTCTTGGCCAATGAGATTTCTAGATTTTGTCTTGCCATTTTATAAAAAAAAAAGATTAGTGTCATCTCCATGGTAGAACTACCCTGACTATATAAATTAAAACTTTTTAAAAATCTATCCAGATAGAGTAGTGCAAATAATTTGTTAACTCTATGATATATGGCACGCATAATAGTAATTGTGTTTTCTTTGGTTTGCGGGAGGCAAATGTCTCAAGTGCAAATAAATAAAAATAAAAATACAAATAGTGGCTCTGGAAATGCAACAAGCATAGAATTGATAGGCTATTTTTATTAGCCAGGAACGCACTAAGTCTTGTAAAAATTAATAAAACCCTGATTTTTTTACAAAAAAGTGCAAAAAAAGTTAGGTAATATGTACAGTAATGATTATTTTAAATTATGTGTTTTATAACAGCGGGTAATATAAATCGGGTGCTGGATATTTTTACAGGATGTATATGTTTCAAGTATTATTAAGTAACATTTGCGTAGGCTGCAGTTACAAAATTAAAAAAAAATTTAAACTTTGATTACAAGAATTACAAGAATGAGAAAGCACCTAGTGTTTTTGAAATGTAAAAGTATAACATTGATGTGCGTAACATAAATTGGGTGCTGGATGGGCTATTCCTAATAATCGTGGATATATTAAGCCCTATGGAAATTAATTAAGTCTTCCATTTGGAATGAAAATATTGTATTAAGAAATGTGAGGGCAGTTTGATGTTGTCATTTGGTAAGGATTGCCTTGGGGGCTTTCCTTCTTATGCAAACCAATGAAACCTTATGTAAAATGTGCTGAATATATAAAGTGTAAGCAAATAATGTATGGATGGGCTGCCATTATTAAATCAAAATTACAACAGTTAGAGGGTATTTAGCCTGGATGCATTATAAAATATGAAATTGGGGGGGGCGCTGCTGAGCAACTTACAGGAAGCAGCAATTATACAGAGCTCTGACCACGCTGAAATAATTCTTTATTATTTGGTATTTTAAACTTAAAATTCTTGTACTGATTTTGCCCTACCAGGAACAATAGACTCCTAGGAGTGAAGATATGGGTAAAAATCGTGGTGGCGCGGCTGCAGCACCAGGCTTTTTTGCAGGGCTTGACAAATCCTATAGCCCGACGTCCCGGACTACCATTTTTTATGTAGGGACAAGCAGATGCCAGAGTTCTGCTTGTCCCACGGACTACCATGCTGCAGTTTAAAATTTGCAGGTTTTTACCTGCTGTTCCCTTGCTGGCCACTAGATGGAGTCTTTGTGCGCATTGTTGAATCGTCACCCGCCCCTACCAAGCCGCGCACCACTGCGCCTCTATGTCCCGACTCCAATTAACTGTGCAATCGGGCACCAGCAGACACTTGGGGAGGCGCGAGGGCGGCGCCAAGAAGAAATGCGCTCGTAACTGGTCAAAATAGCCAGACTGACAGGCTAGGCAGCCTATAGCTGATGGTACAGTCCTGTCAGTCCTGGCTATTGGTGATCGCATTAGGGGTTGGACTGGAGCTCTCAGAGTGGCAGTAGCTCCGTGCACGTTGGCAAACGTGCCATTTCGCTGCTCAGAGAGAGGCAGAGAGCACATCGTTTCTGTTTGGAGCACAGTCAAACTGTGTATTTGGGACCAATTGCCGCGAGTCACTAACAAATCAGTAATAGGAGAGAGAAGACTATAATACAAATATGTATTGGAATTTTGGAGCAGGAGAGTAGGAGGATCTGTAGTTTGGGGAGGGGATGTGAGAGGAGAGAGAGTTTGCTTAGAGTGGAAAGTCTGATAAAACAATCTGCTGATTATATATATATATATATATATAAAAGAAGAGAAGGAGAACTAAGCAAAACACTGCACACTGAATTCAGGGAGCTTGTGTGTTGTTTGACTCGTGTGGACTCATGTGAAGTGAAGAAAAATAAAAGGATACACAGCTCTTAAATAAATAAAAAGGCAAAAAAACATGAGACTCTAAGTGGGGGAAGTGATTGTGTGTTGAATTTAAGTTGTGGAATTACTAAACATTTCAATAATAATCGTGTGATAAGGGTTGGGGGGTGTGTGTGGTGTGTGTGTGTGTGTGTGTGTGTGTGTGTGAGACAAGCCTGCCTTCGCTGAGAGAGCAGAGATCAGGGACTTGGACCTGACTGATAATGTGTGCCTCCTGCAAGACCACCGAACCTGCCTTGAGAGCCTAAGGGTAGAGTAGAGGAAATTGTGGAAGGGAAAGAACTGAATATTTAATAAAGTAAACAGTCGCAGTATAAAAAGAGATTGATAGCCCCCCAAAAAAAAGATAGCTACCTTAAATAAACTTATTAGCTAGTACTTTGTTTGTCCTACCAAGTACTTGGCGGAGGTGTGTGTGTTGTGTGGCAGTGGGCTGTGAGTGAGACCTAACCTGTCCTGAGAGGAGAGGGTACAGGAATTTGGGAACAACTGCAGACTTCTTTCTTAGAAATATACTATAGGAAGGGGAAAGGGAAAAACATTTTTTGTGTGAAAAGTGACAGTGACACTACACAGAAGAAAATAATAAACCCTAGCTAGTACTTTTGGTGGAGGTGTATGTGTGTGCGGCTGTGAGGCCATCAGGCCAAACCTGACCTGAAAAGGGAAAAGGCATTTTTGGGGACACCGAAAAAATAAAATAAACCTACCAGTACTAGCTACACTGGTGGAAGTGTTTGTTTGTGTGTGGCTGTGAGACCGAACCTGCCCTGAGAAGGGAAAAAGCAATTTCCTGCTAGTACTCCATCCAGCTCTGGACCCAGCCCCCTCCCACCTACCCACCTATAGGAAGGGGAAAAGGAAAAACATTTTGTGTGTGAAAAGTGACAGTGACACTACACAGAAGAAAATAATAAACCCTAGCTAGTACTTTTGGTGGAGGTGTATGTGTGTGCGGCTGTGAGGCCAAACCTGACCTGAGAAGGGAAAAGGCATTTTTGGGGACACCGAAAAAATAAAATAAACCTGCCAGTACTAGCTACACTGGTGGAAGTGTTTGTGTGTGGCTGTGAGACGGTCTCCGAACCTGCCCTGAGAAGGGAAAAAGCAATTTCCTGCTAGTACTCCGTCCGGCTCTGGACTCAGCCCCCTCCCACCTACCCACCTCTGTCCTGCCCTCTTGTAGTGCTGCATAAGCACAACAGCTTAAGGTAAAAAAATTACAGTAACACAACACACACAAAGATAACACAAAATAGAATTTTATTGTGTACAATATTGTGTACAATAATACAACAATCTTTATTAGTTTATTTCACAATTGCAGCATAGAAGACAGTTAAAATAATGCAACAAAATAAGCCAAAGCAGTTACTCTATTTTCCCTTGGACAGGGAAAAATCTTCTTCATCGGAAACAAAAGTAAAGAGCCTGACCCTGAGCCTTCTTCACAGTCTGAAAGCCAGCCCCAACCAGCCCCCCCGACCCTACTAGTAGTCAGGAAAAAGACGACCAAGGTTCTCGGTCTGGGTCTGTGTTTGTAGACATAACAGGCGATCAGTCTAACTTGATTGTACCAGTTTCTGAAACGAGTGAGCATAACAGTAGCAGCAGTTCAGTGCCATCACATTCTGGTTCAGTACAGGTAAAGCGACCTTTCATTTTAGATGATGAGGAAATAAACACTGAGAAAAGAAGCAAAGATAAAAATATGATGTTGAAAAAGGGCTCGAACATTTCAGCATCACTGGCTAAATCAGTTTACCTGGTTAAGGTATGATGACCAAAAATACGTCATGTACTGCTCTGCCTGTAGAAATATCCCACTCTTGCGACTCCTGCTTATTCAAAAACCTAACGTGTTTGCCACTGGTTCAAATAATTTCAGAATTGAGTCCGTGAGAGCCCATGAAAATCGAATCCACATATAATTTGTGCAAACCAGCATAGTCATGAAACTGGTCAACATGCAGTCAATTTTAACATATCTGAAACTGCAATATATCATGCATTTGGATGGAGGAAGTCACCAAAAATAAAATGAGGCATTTATTTAACACCGCATATTCCTTGGCTAAAAATTTACGTCCTTTCTCAGATATGGAGTGGCTTTGCACATTGCAAGAAAAAAATGGGGTTAAACTCGGCAGCAATTACGCAAATGGTAAACAGGCCAGAGATTTCTGTAATGCAATATCAGCTGTCATGTCTACAACACAGATCCAGACTATCAAAAATACAAAATTTGTTACTGTTCTTGCAGATGGCAGTACAGATGCAAGCATTGTAGAGTGGGAAAATGTCTTCCTTCGTTTTGTTGATGATGCAGAAAAAAAAGTTACAACTGTGTTAATTAAAGCTGTACCTCTTGAACATTCTCACGCAGATGGAGTTTTTAAAGCAATAACCTCTGCACTTGAGTCTGTTGATCTTTCTTTTGCGGACCTTAACGATGTGAGCAGACCTGGACCAGTTCTCGTATGTGCCAACTTTGATGATGCCAGTGTGATGATGGGCCATACAGGTGGCACCATATCAAAAATCCGAGAACATGTCCCCACTGTAATACCCATGCATTGTGAAGCCCCAAAACTGGAGTTAGCAGTTCTCGACGTCATGAAAAAAAATCCCTTTGTTCAAAAAGTAGAAAACATCTTGAAAGGAATTTTTAAATTTTACCACTACAGCCCCAAGAAACTTCGGGAACTGCAGGAAATAACAGATGTCATACACACCGAGTTGGCTCATTTCAGTGCAATAAAGCAAGTGCGTTGGCTTGCAAGTAAGACACGTTCAGTTCATGCTGTTCAAGTCAACCTGCCTACAGTAATTCAGCATCTTGAACATGTGTCAAACTCTACTGGTGATGATGGGGCCAAAGCAAAGGTACTTCTAAGAGATGCGCACGCAGCACAGTTTGTAAAATCAGTTTATTCTTCAAGATTTTCTGCCAATATTGAAAAATTTATCACTTGAATTTCAGAAGGATGACCTACTAATATTAGAAGTCCCCCAACTCGTTGAGACATGCTTACTTCAGTTGACTGAGCTAAAAACAAGACCTGGAAAGTTTATGACATAATTTCTGAACCAATATAATCCTGCAGAGAAATGCATGAACTACCTCATTTCAAAACGTGGCAGTGAGGACAAGATTGTTCCTTTTACTTTCAAAGGGAACTGCCCAGAAGTAAATTTTACGACTGATACAGATCTGCACAGTTTAATAGATGCAGCAGTATCGTACATTGATCAGCGTTTTCGGAATTTCTCGGAAGAACCTCTGAAATGGTTCAGTTGCTTGGATTTCAAAAATGTTGATCTGTCATGAGAAGAACTTGCACAATTTGGCACAACTGATTTAAGTAATTTATTAGACTACTTTCACAACTTTTTTTCTGAAGATCATGTAACCAGTATAAAAAGGGAGTATTGTGCATTAAAAGCAATGCTTAAGTCTGCAGTTGACAAGCCATATCTGCAAGTGTATTCACGACTACTACGAGAGAAACCGGCCCAGCTTGCTCACATCCTTGACCTAATAGAAATGTTACTGGCTATGAGTGTGTCTACAGCTAAATGTGAGAGAGTATTCTCCATTCAGAATCTTATAAAAACAAAAATAAGAACAAGTTTGGCTGATGACATGCTCCAGTCACTTTTGCATATAGCAGTTGAAGGCCCTGCATTAGACAGCTTTGATCCGGATCAAGCTATCAACCACTGGCTACTATCTGGTCCTGGCACACGCCACATTCATGGTCATCATGGTCATGCTAGTTCAACTACTAGTTCTGCTGATTCACGCGAAAATGTCCCTGAGGCTGTCACTAGTCTTGATGACGACATGACTGAATATGATGCTCTGGCAGGAGCAAGCTCAGGCTTCCTGTAACTTTTCCGATGCTGATGCTGTGTCTGCTACTCTGCTGTAATGATGTTCTCACTGTGCTGCTGGCTGGCACTCTGTGCTGCTGCTGCAACCACACTTGACTGTCAGTCCCTCGCTGCTGGTGCTAATTCTGTCTATGCTCACCATGCTGCTGACAAAAATAAAATCATATTATTTATTCTCCTTATTGTCTATTTCAACACTAAATAACTACTACAATAAATCCATTGAGTTTTCTGTAGTTTGATACTTTCCATTAAAAATATGCCATCTTATACCGGGACTACCAACTCAAGCACTGGGACAACTACTTTTGGAGAAGCCACTTGTCCGTGGACAAGTACCTAATTTTAAAATTTGTCAAGCCCTGCTTTTTTGCACCCAAAAAGACTGCACAGATGCGAGCTGAGAGGTCCAATGAACATGTGGAGGCCGGGAAATCGAGTTCAGAGGGAGCCTCACTGGATACCATCCAGACCACGCTGAACCAACTGATGAACTCAGTGTGGGTTATGGACAGAAAATCAGACGCACTCACTCCTCGGGTCTCCGCGCTTGAGACCAGAATGGAAAAATGCAAACATACTGTGCAGAAAGTGGAGGGGTCGATTCTGCGAGCCTGTGATGTGACCACAAAAGTCATAAAAGAAAATGGATCTCCCATCAAAGACTAGAGCTGGTTGAAAACCAGGCCCGAGAGAGAAGTCTCCACGTGTTGGGTTTATCAGTGCATGCTGAAGGGGAGGATTGCCTAATGTTTATACAAACCATGCTACCCTCTGTTCTTGGACTAAGTGAATCAGAGCCTTTACTAACTATTGAACGGGCTTATTGTGTTTCCCCTCGCAGACCTACGACTAATATCCAAACCCCAAGAGCTGTGCTGATCATGTGCTAGAGTGTGGGAGACCGAGACAGAGTGCTAGCAATCGCACATTGAAGGAGAGCATTGAAATATGGTGCCGACAGCCTGCATATTTTCCCCGACCTTTCATACTGTACCAGACAGAGAAGGAGGGCATTCGATGGTATCCAAGGATGCTTGCAGCAGTTGGAAATTTTGCATCAGCTCCTGTTTCCTGCTCATTTAAGGATTGCATGGAGGGAGAAGTCTTATCAGTTCAATGACCCTAGCGAATGCAGAAACATTTCTCCAGCTGTTGGAAAAGGAGTCAGAGCCTGTAGCTGATGAAGACTTGGCCTCCGAGGGAGACTTAACTCCTTGGGAACATTGATGTTTCTGTGAGTTTAATGGGAACTTGGGCTTTGGAGCTGGCTTTACACTTCCAAAAGACACATGTATAGTTTGCCTGAGTTTCATGTTGTGAGACCTATTGAGTTGGGTTGTTTCTAAGTCCAGAAGTTTAACAAGGCTAAAGGACATATTATTACTATACTTGGCAGTTCAGCCACGGACCTTTTGAAAACTGGGACTTATTATTGTATGACCTTGTGAAAGTTTGGTTTCCCTGTTATAAGTTATACGTTCTAATACTTCTCAGCTACAAAAAACAAAAAAAAAGGATGGGTGTATGTAACACATTGTAAGTTAAAAACGATGTAAAATGGGAAGTGCTATTACATTGTAGTTCAGAACTGAAAAGTGGTTTCGCTAATTCAGCTTTTTGAAATATTTCTATTAGAGCTGTAACGATGGACACATAATAGATACTGGAAGCACTGCCGGACCGACTAAATCTGGCAGGGAGGTGCTCGTGGACTTTTCCTTTTAAGCTGCATGCTCTGGGATCACCATTGTGATTACTTAATAATGATACTGCGATTTCCCCCCCTGTGAGGTAACAAATGGGGAGAGTGCTTATTACTTTCTTGTACGGTGCTTACAAATACTGTACTCTTGCATGTTATGTCACTCTCCTGTGGAATATCTTGTCTTGTGATTTTGCTCATAAACTCAATAAAAATATAATGCAAAAAAAAAAAATGAAATTGATAAGCCACTTTTGAGAATTGCATATACATTGTCATGTGAACATTAATGATGTTGTTTTAATTATTTTCAGTAGGCATGTTTATTGAAAATTGAAGCAATATGTGAAAACTGCGTTATTTCTATAGAGCGGTGATCATTTGAAATTAGAAATCTTATGCAGAATGAGTTTTATGCAAAATAATTCTGTAGAAGCGGTAAAACAAATAGGGGTTTTGTTGTTCTTTATGGTAATGACTGTCCCTTTATTCCCCATAGTTGTATTTGTACAAGAGGAAACAAATTATGTTGAGTGCCTTCTTTGCTGCTGCTGTGATTTAAAAGAACAGAATATTAAGCAAAAGAAAGAGAGACACTACAAGCGGAGATCTAAAGACCCAGGAAATGAACTTGCTTTACTTACAAAGTCTCTATGGACATTTGTTAATTTATATACTTTTGGGGAAATTGTCTCCTAAAGCGAGTAGCAAGAATGTGTTACATTTACGTCGTTGGACTTCAAATTTGGGGAATGGGGTCCTAAATGTATGTAGAAAAGAACATTTTAAGGATGGGTCTGTGTAAAATTTGATGTAAACATTTAATGTTTCATAAAGTTTTAGATAATTGTTTGTGTCTAGTAAAAAAGTATAGGTAGCTTTAGTCATTTTATTATTATGGGTATTGAGTGATCTGTTTTGAATAATTGATTCCAGCTTAATTGTCTTTTGCACGTGCATTTGGGGTGTTTAAGGACGTATGGGGTCTTGATTCTACACCCCCTTAGGAAGCCAGTGAGGCGAAGCGCAGGGGGGTTAGTGGTGGCTGACGCAGTGGACCGGGTAGGTTGTTTTGTGCTTAAAGTTTGTAAAATGTATTGCATATGTATGATAGCGAAGTTTGGGCACTTTATTCAAAGCACTTTAATAAGCATTTAAAAAGCATTATTTGTAACCAATGGAATATACACGTAAATAAATACATTGAAAGGTTACAGTGCATCATAATGCCTATGTTGCCTTTGTTTTGAAAACTTTTAAATAGCTACCAACAGACCTGTTACCTACCCATCTGTATTCGCTCACCATTATGTTCATATAAATATAGTTATTATTTATAGAGTCAATAAGCTATGACTCTATTTTTTGGTTTGAACAAACCTGTAATTTTGGTATAGCGCAGGTTCTTTTTCTTGTCTTTTTACAACTGCAACCATAACTGCCTAAATTTAATTTTGTGCTAAGTCATTAACACCACATTTACTATTGGGGAAAAAGTGCTCCTAGCGCTAATTAGCACAGATTTATTTTCACACAAATCAGTGCTTCGGCAAAAATATAAAAAAATGATTTGACAGTGAAAATTTCTAGTTCATTGATTCATAGATGCTGTTGGTAGATAAGGACCACTTGGCCCACCTAGTCTGCCCATAAATTCCCCCCTAATAGTGCTACCCAGGCCACTACTGGGAGGCCGTCTTCCACCCCCTTCCTTTATCCAAGATGCCCATGTGTTTATCCCATGCACTCTTAAAACCTGTGATTGTTTTGGCCCCCACCACCTCCACTGGGAGGCTGTTCCAGTCATCTACCCCCCTGTCCATGAAGAAGAATTTCCTCATGTTACCCCTGATCCTACCCCCTCCAACTTCATATCGTGACCCCTAGTCTTAGAACATCTTTTCTTCTGGAAAATACTCTCCTCCTGTACCATTTATTGCTTTGAGATATTTGAATGTCTCTATTATACTCCCCCCCCGCCTCCTCCTGTCTTCTAGGGAGTACAAGGTAGGACTTCGATGCAGGCCCTGCACCATTTTGGTTGCCCTCCTCTGCACCATCTCCATCCTGTCTATGTCCTTTTGAAGATGGGGCCTCCAGAACTGCACACAGTACTCCAGGTGCGGCCTCACTAGCGAAGTATACAGTGGAAGTATTATCTCCCTCCTTCTGCTGGTGATACACCACCCTTTGTATCCAAGCATTTGGTTTGCCTTTCCCACTGCCTTTCCATATTGCTTTGTCACCTTCAGGTCATCAGTATGATAACTCCCAGGTCCCTCTCTATTTTGTGACAGCTATTTCTACAGTATTCCTATGTAAAAGAGCATGGTTTTGGAGGGGACACCCCAGCCATTAAGCACTCAAATGCTGGCAACAGCTACAACAGAAAACATTGTGCTAACATGTAAACTCATGTCTGGCTAGGTAGTGCTGGTTGGGATGGAGAGCCCTTGTGGACAAGCTCAGTAACATTGGTTATAGTATGCCTTTATAGTAAATTCCTGGTCTAATAGTACTCGGCAGTAGGTTGGCCATCTCTCAGCTTCCGACAACAGGTGAACACCGTAACCTGGACCTACAAAGTCTTCCTCAACAAACTGCCTGATTGTATCTCGGACTGCTTACCACTATGCCTACAAAGTAGTTATGCACTGCAAAGTGCTTCTTACATTTTGCTGAAGGTACTCAAGGCCAGATCCCACTTTGGTCAGGCCTCCATTAGCTATGTGCTGCCTCAATTGTGGAACAAGCTGCAAAAAAAACATGAAAATAAGTAATCCCATTAGCCTCCAGGCCTTCAAAATGCTATAGTTGAACCACAATAAGGAACTGTGCGTTTGTTAGCCTTAACATGAGTGTCCCATATTCCTCCTTCTGAATATCTGTTGCCTCTGCTCTCAGGGCCTATCCCCTTCCACCGCCTGACCCCTTTCCCCCCCACCCTCCCTGTAGTACTCCTGTGCCCCTCCCCTTAATTATTCGAAACATGGACTTGGCTTCTCTCAAGCCTTCACATACTACTGGTCCTGGCTGCTTCCCATTCTCAGCCCCTGCTCCTGTTTACTTATTTCCCCATCCCTCCCTCTTTCCCTTCATATTTTGCTTCATCTTCCTGCTTTATCCCCGTATGGGACCAGGGTGAACCTAACCGAGCCTGGTCCTTATCAGCAATACCGTTGCTTGTCTAATCATATGCACTTCAATTGCTCTTTGACCTTTTGTTGGACACATTGGTTGGATTTTGCTAGACTGGCCTCTGCTGGCAGCATCATTTGTTGTCCAGTTCTCCAATGCGCTTGTGTTGTACAAATTTGACTGACTGTATAATGTTCCTTGTTTTGTATCCTGCACTTATACTTGCACCTGTATCCACACATGCCTTCTGCTGTTATGTCCCTGCATTGTATATGTTGCTGTTCATTGTGTGAACTCTACTTTTGTACGGTAAACCCCAGGTCCACCTCAAAAATTAGCTTGTTCCATTGTGCCCGCCTGGTTAAATAAAGATTTTGATTGATTGATTTATTGATTGAATATGGAGCTTGGGAGCTGCAGGGTAAAATAATGGAATATAGCCATGTACTGCACTGCATTTGGAGGCTTGTTGTTGATTGAAGACTTCTTCCAAATACGAGGCACAGTACCTTGGAAGAGGTAAATACAGGATGATTATCTTTGGCTTCCAGAGAGCTTTTTTTTTTTTTCCGGAGGCACCCTGCAGTTTTTTAGATAAATTGGTGTGAAAACATTTTAAATGCATGGTATGGGATTTTGTCTTATTTGCAACCAAATTTAAATACTAGAAATACTTAAAACATTTAAGGATTGATGTCTCTGTCACAAATGGATATGTAATGTAACACAATTTACATTTGGAAGGTGATTTGTTTTTGAGCTGTCTTAATACTGTAAATTATGTTTTATATTGTGAAATGTGTAATAGTTTTAAAATCTGAACAGATAAACCCAAGTGACTGACACTTCTCATTGGGGTAAGTCGCTCATCTGCACCTCATGACACACCACACAAGGCATGGGTAAATACCCAAATAACCCATGCTCTGTCATGCCTTATTGCTTAAATACATGAGGTATGCTTTAACCCCTTGCCTACAAATTGGGGACAAGGCTTTAACAAATCAGGTGCACAACGTACTGTCAGCTTAGGAAGCTGTTGAAAGCGGCTTAATAAAGCTTTCTCTGTAACTAGACATATCAGTAAGTAAAGCATAAACCCATTTAAATGACCTGTACTTTAATACATGTGAAACTTGTATCGTATTATTGTACTGAAGTTATTTTTGAATTATGCTGTTTGACCGCAACTTTGAGATTTACATAGAAACATAGAAACATAGACTTTGACGGCAAATAAGGACCGCTAGGCCCATCTAGTCTGCCCATTTCCCTACCTACAGGATAGGCCGCAGATCCTATTTAACCAACAGCCTATATCTTCCTGCCCCCACAAGAATTGCCTTATGTCTGTCCCATGCATTCTTG
Organism: Neoceratodus forsteri; assembly: GCA_016271365.2. Taxonomy (NCBI): domain Eukaryota; kingdom Metazoa; phylum Chordata; order Ceratodontiformes; family Ceratodontidae; genus Neoceratodus; species Neoceratodus forsteri. The sequence continues at coordinate 81,270,313 of JADMNL010000030.1, forward strand.
AATTCTCCCACAGTTTTAGACCCACACTTCCTCAGGAAGGCTGTTCCATGCATCCACTACCCTCTCTGTGAAATAATACTTCCTCACATTGCCCTGAACCGCCCTCCTTCTATCTTTAAATTGTGTCCCCTTGTTCTTGCAAGTCTCTTTTCTGAAAGATGCTACCCTCTTGGACTTTGTTGATTCCTTGAGGTACTTGAAAGTTTCTATCATGTCCCCCTCTCCCTTCTTTCCTCAAGGGTATACATATTAAGCTCCTTTAGTCCTCTCCTCATACGGCTTCTCTTGCAGACCCTGCACCATTTTAGTTGCCCTCCTGACTGCCTCTATCCTGTCTATGTCCTTCTTGCGAGATGGGGTCTCCAGAACTGGACACAGTATTCAGATGGGGTCTCACCAACTGTCTGTACAGAGGATAACAACTTCCTGTTTTCTGCTGCTGATGCCTCTCTATACATCCCAGTATACCCCGGCCCTCCCTACTGCCTTCTCACATTGCTTGCTAACCTTAAGGTCATCTGATATGATTACCCCCAGGTCCCTTTCCTGTTTGTTGTTGTTACTACCTCCCACCATTGTGTATTCTTCCCTGGGTTCTTGTTTCCCAGGTGCATTATTTGCACTTTTTGCATTGAATCCTAGCTGCCATCGTCTGACCATTCCTCCAACCTTGCCAAGTCCCTTTTCATCCTTTCCACGCCTCCTTGTGTATCAACCCTGTTGCAGATCTTTGTGTCATCTGCAAAGGCGCCTTTTCCTTCCAGTCCCTCTGCAATGCCACTGATGAAGACATTAAAAGGACTGGACCCAATACTGAACCCTGCGGTACCCCACTAGTAACGCCCTTTCTTCAAGTGGACTCCATTTACAATTACCTTCTGTGTCCTGTTGTCCAGCCAATGTTTTATCAGGCTACCACCCTGGGACCCACTCCCAGGCTGGTTAATTTGACTAATAATCTTTGTGTGGGACTGTGTCAAATGCCTTGCTAAAGTCTAGGTAGGCCATGTCCACAGCCCCTCCCTGGTCTACTACTTTGGTCACCCAGTCAAAGAAATCTATTAGATTCGTCTGACATGACCTTCCCGCTGTGAACCCATGCTGCCTTGGATCCTGTGCTCCACTGACCTCTAGGTACTCAACTATTCTTTCCTTCAGAAGTGACTCCATCACTTTCCCTACCACAGAGGTCAGACTGACAGGTCTGTAGTTTCCTGCCTCTGTCTTGGTCCCACTTTTGTGAAGGGAATCACATCCGCCTTCCTCCAGTCCTCGGGTACCACACCATCCTCCCATGATTTATTAAAAGAGTAGCCAGTGGTTTCACTAGTTCCTTCCTTAATTCTTTTAGAATTCTGGGGTGAATTCCATCAGGACCCATTGCTTTGTCCACCTTCAGTTTTAGGAGTTCTTGCAGAACCCTTTCTTCTGTGAAAGGACTGGGATCGACCCCCTATCAAGAGTGCTTCTGTTAATTGGATTAGGCACTTCCTCCTCTTTTGTGAATACTGAGCAGAAATATTCGCTCAGTATTCCTGTTTTTCACTGTCCCCTCTGCCCACCCACCGCTTTCATTCTATTCAGCCTCACTATCCCTCCCTTTGTCTTCTACGCTCGCTGATGTACCTATAAAAGGTTTTATCCCCCTTCTTAACTGAGTTGGCTATCTTTTCCTCAGTTTGGGCCTTTGCTATTCTGACTTCCCTCCCTGCTTCTTTCTGCCTTAACTGGTACAGCTCTCTGTCCTGCTCCTTCTGTGTTTCCTTATACTTCTGGAATGCTATCTTTTTCTTCCTGACTTTCACAGCCACCTCTCTTGAGAACCATAGTGGCTTTTCTTTCTTTGATTTGTTTATTTGCTTCACACAAAGGCTTGTTGCCTCTGTGATGGCAGTTTTGATAATTCCCCATTGTTGCTCCACACCTCCTTCTAGCCTGTTTGCTAGTGCTTTTCTGAGGCACTCTCCCATCTTGCCAAAGTCAGCCCTCCTAAAGTCCAGTACCCTCACTTTTGTAAGGCTTGACTCTGTAGCTGAGTTTAACGTGAACCACACTGTTTGATGGTCACTTGTCCCCAGATGGCAACCCACTTCTAGATCTGAGATCCTCTCACTGCCCCCGTTTGAAAGTACGAGGTCTAAGATTGCTCCCTCACGAGTGGGTTCGAAACTAGCTGTCTAATGCCTGCCACCTGTGGGGCATCAAGAATGGCCCTGCTCTTGGATGTGGCTGCAGCAAATGTGCTCCAGTTAACATCTGGCATATTCAGGTCTCCCATCAACAGTATCTCCCTTTCTCTGCCATTCTAAGAATGCCTTCCATCATATCCTTGTCCATTCCTTCCCCTGACATGGGGGTCTGTACACAACCCTGTGCGGATTGTGGTGCCCTTTCCAGTCTCCAAGGTGACCCACAGTGCCTCCTCTCCTCCCTGTTTACTCTTTTGTTCAGTTGCTTTTATCCCTTCCTTTACATGAAACTACTCCTCCCCTCTTCTCCCTGCCTGTCTCTCCTGTAGGTTATGTACCCTGGTATGTTAACATCCCAGTCATGGTTCTCTGTGTACCATGTTTCTGTGACTGCTACGATATCCAGGCATCCCTCTTCCATTAAGGCCACCAGCTCAGGGAGCTTGTTGCCCAGACTACAGGCATTGGTACTCATTACCCTCCATTTCCTGATGGCCTTACCCCCTTTTGCCCCATCCCTGTCCTTCTTGCCTTTGTCACTTTCTCCATTTACCCCTGCCCTTCTCCCTATCGACACCTCATGTTGGTGTTTGCCACACTTACTACCGTGATTGTTTGGGGGCTAGGATTTTCCTGCTCCTTTCCAGTGCCTCCCCTTGGCTAGTTTAAAAGCTTGCCAATGAAGCATTTAAACCTATCACCTAGGATCCTGGTTCCCCTCCCGGACAGATGCAGCCCATCATGCCAGTATAGGCTTGCATCACCCAGGTGGACCCCAGTCCCCAATGAAGCCAAATCCTGAGCTCCACACCAGTTTTTCAACCACTGATTGAATCCCATGGTACGGAACACCTAGCCTCCTATGCCATAGATGGGTAGCACCTCCGAGAAGGTTACGCGTGCGTACTTTGACTAAGGCCCTCCCCAATTCCACAAACTCTTCCTGCACTTCTCTAATCCCTTTCTTAGCCAGGTCATTTGTCCCTAGAGTGGACAATGACATTCAACTCCCTCCCTGTGCAGCTGCTCTCGGCAATCCTGAGGTTCCCTCGTCCCTCCAAGCCATGGCGCCAGGCAGGCACCTACCTCCTCCCTTCCTTGCCCAGTTCTACCTTCCTAACAATGGAGTCCCCCACCAGGAGTTGTTTCCTTCCCCTGCGGGGTCCCCTGCCACCCTCCTGTGGGTCTCCTTTGTGGAGGTTCCCAGCATCCTCCTTGGTCTCCACTGTGGGTGCCTCCATAGAGGAACCACACTTTGCCAGAATGGCATAGGAATTGTGGAGAGGTACAACTGGAGGGATGTGCCTCTGTTCCACCACCCTCACCCTCCCTGAGCCCACTGTGGTCCAACCGCTCCTCTTTCTTGGCAACCTCTGAGGCAACGGCAGTGGCACTGGTGGTCCCTGGATGGAAGAGGAGGTCCCACAAATCCTGGCCAACTCAGCCTGGAGATGAGCAACCTCCTCCTCAGCCCAGAGAGGTGCCTGCAGATGGGACAACACCGCATCCTCCAGAACATCTCCCAGAAGACTGCTGCTCCACAGCCACTGCACTGCACCACTCCAATCATGTCTTATTTCTGGCCCCTTAACTGTTTGCAATCCTTACTCTTTCCTCTGTTTTTTTCTCTCTCCTTACTTTCTGCCTGTGTGCCCTTTAAGCTCCTGATTGTCCTGTTCTGAGACAAGAATATCCTATATTTCTCAGTAGACCACTTACTTGTTCAGAGGCAGACCTCCAGCAGCTAGAGGGGCCGGAGCTACTCTTGCCCTTCTAGGATGGTGGGTCCTGGTGGTTCTGTGATCACTCACTTCCTGCCCCTAAACAGGAAGTTCCTGTTGTCAGTCAAATCCTGTGCCTATAAAAATAGAACTAGCTTTGGGTGGGGGGTGGGGGAGGAGGAAGGAGGGCAATATAGTCCCAGTAGAGAAGTTCAGTCACACAGCAGTCCTTTCTCCTGGTGTCTTCTGCCAAGCTATTAGCAGAATCTTTCTAAGGCAGTCTTTAAATGTAGCTTCCTTCTAGCTAAGCCACTCCCCCTACTTACCAGATCTTTCTACAAGTAATTTAAACCTCACAGCAGTTAAGTCCTTTCAGTCACCTGAGATTTACACCTAGATGACTTTTCAGTTACCCATTCAGTTCAGTTAACCCAAACACACACTTTTTTTTGTTTTGTTTTGTATGTTAGTTTTTTTACCCTAAATTAAAGGTCCAAATACAAAAGTTCTTCTACTTTAGTCCCAGCAGAGAAGTTCAGTCACACAGCAGTCCTTTCTCCTGGAGTCTTCTGCCAAGCTATTAGCAGAATCTTTCTAAGGCAGTCTTTAAATGTAGCTTCCTTCTAGCTAAGCCACTCCCCCTACTTACCAGATCTTTCTATAAGTAATTTAAACCTCACAACAGTTAAGTCCTTTCAGTCACCTGAGATTTACACCTAGATGACTTTTCAGTTACCCATTCAGTTCAGTTAACCCAAACACACACTTTTTTGTTTTGTTTTGTATGTTAGTTTTTTTACCCTAAATTAAAGGTCTAAATACAAAAGTTCTTCTACTTTAGTCCCAGCAGAGAAGTTCAGTCACACAGCAGTCCTTTCTCCTGGAGTGTTCTGCCAAGCTATTAGCAGAATCTTTCTAAGGCAGTCTTTAAATGTAGCTTCCTTCTAGCTAAGCCACTCCCCCTACTTACCAGATCTTTCTACAAGTAATTTAAACCTCACAACAGTTAAGTCCTTTCAGTCACCTGAGATTTACACCTAGATGACTTTTCAGTTACCCGTTCAGTTCAGTTAACCCAAACACACACTTTTTTTTTGTTTTGTTTTGTATGTTAGTTTTTTTTACCCCAAATTAAAGGTCTAAATACAAAAGTTCTTCTACTTTAGTCCCAGCAGAGAAGTTCAGTCACACAGCAGTCCTTTCTCCTGTAGTCTTCTGCCAAGCTATTACACATGTTCATGGATACCACTGAAAATTAGCCTAGCTATGGTTTTTCTGTTCTTTCCTGAATAAACCATATCACCCCTTGTTGTCAACACCCCGACGGCGAAACACAGAAAAAGATCATTATGGCGACATTTGCGGTAATGGTCCTTTTTCCGTGTTTCGCCTTCCCACGGTGTTCCGCTCCCTCTCCAGACCAACTCTGACCTGGAGTTGGAATCCTAGAGTCCGGGGAGTGACAGCCCCCCACAGAAGACACCCATGTAAGAGGCGGCTCAATACCTGCGTCAGTATTGTGCCATCTCTGTGGGGGAGGTCAGCATTTTCACCGACGAGATAACTTGGTGCTTCTGAATAAACATAATAATGAGAACAAATAAATGAATTGAATTGTTAATCTTCTAATTATGAATGAGACTTCATTCTGAAAGATAGATCTGTCAGCACTGTCATGTGTGACATTGTTTCGTGTTTTAAATCCCAATATTTCAGTGCCATTAATGCCAACTTTAAGAGGAACAGGAAACTGAGATAAAATTAGGGACAGCACAGTGGTCAAACAATACCATGTTGCACCATAAAGTGCATGATCTGGGTTTGGAAAAGATTCATGTAAGTCCCTCCCCATTTATGGGGGCTTACTTGACAGGCCCTTGGGCCAGCATAGGCTCCCATCACCCACTCTCTGGCATCTTTACCCTCCGATCCTCCAAGGATTTGCAGTATGGGACTGATAGGGCATAGAAATCCATTTTGTCTGTGGCACTTGTAGGAGTCAAGCCTCAGCTGCCCACCAGAGCTCCATGACTCCAGCAGTACTGATGTCACACGATTCCGGACACAGAACTGGAAAGGAGGTTTGGGACTGGGGTTTGATACCTGCAGCGTCATTAGGCATTTCTCCTGTGTTTCCTGACCCCAGGAGCAGAAGAGGTGTCAGGGGCAAAGCCTTCAGTGCCAGAGCACCATGAGAGTGGTTTCACGCATGCATGACAAGGAGTGAGATGCTCCACATTCAAATCACGCTGTGCAACTGCCTGATTCAACAGTCCCCAGTTCCAGAGAGGAAAGCAGAGCTGGAGCCCAATGGTAACTGCAAAAGAGTGATTTCTGAAAAGAAAAGTTCATCCCTGCCCCATTTATTTATTGAAAAGTTTCACCAGGAAAGGCACACTGAACGATATAAAATTGCTCGTCTCACAGAGTGTCCTGGGGGAAGGGGAACATGGGAGTACAGTACATGACAGGAAGCAAGGCAAGGAAATTCTATAAACAAGAACTGGCAAATCACAGAGCCTCCACGCATGTACAGTAGGCTCAGGCACATGCATAGAAGGTCCAGAAACAGAGCAGGTGCTCCTGAAATTAATCAAAGGGTGCAACTGCCCATAACCACCTGTACTGGTCCTAGGACTACAAGTGGGTCTGGCACCAGCCCCTATCTGCCCTGTGGGGCCAAACAGAAGTATCTAGTAGCTGCATGACTTTCATACACTTTTAAAATGTAAACCAAGATAGTGGCCCTCACAAGAACTACGGGACCACCATGCATGATAGGAAGGGGCCAGTCAATCACACGATGATAGCATCAGCTAAATGAGATGTCAATTTTCAGCCCTGAGACAGAGGAGAACTATTCTCTCAAGTTCAGTCAGAGTTGGGGGGAGAGAGAGGGCATAAGGAGATGAGCGTAGAGCTCACAGCCACCCCGACACTGTCTCAGACAGGCTTTAAAGAGTCTGAAAATTGAAAGGAGTGCACTTCTACTAGAGAGACTTGAAAACAGGAGGATGTTTAATTGAAAGACTATAGAAGAAAGGAAGTTCCTGTTGGAAGGGGTAATCTGCCCTCACAGCATTCCCAGCTGGGGTCAGAACCAATGCTTCGGGAATTGGTCTCAGCAGGACCCAAGTCAACCACAGTTTCAGAGAAGAAGCAAGGTGGGGACTCCAGCCTGTGGTGAACCACTGCAGAGGAGAGAGCCACAGCAGCAGTTGCTATCCCTCATCCATCATCAGGTTGTGAGTGTCTAATCCTTTTGAAAGGAGGGGTCTGAAGCACCGTTCCTGTGTGCTGCAGCAGCCACCCACCAAGGGTGCAACAAAAGGCCTTAAAGAGAAAGACAGCAAAACACCTTAAAGGTAATGATAGCAAAAGGCCTGAGACCAACTCTGACTCTCTTACGTCTTGGTACTGAATTAATTAGAAGCTGGGTATACAAAAGTAATTTATAACAGGGATCCACCATGGATTTTTTAGAGATTTTATGTAAGGAAGGATCAGTGATAAAGTGCATAAAATGCAAAATGTATGCACCATTACCAAATTATAAAATTATGGATGACTACACTTGTAGCAAATGCATAGCCTTTGCAACCCTGTCCCAGGAATTAATGAATGTTCAAACTGAGTTGAACAGAGTATTATAAATAAAAAAATACTGAATTATTTATCCATTTACTAGAAATGGAAAAGCCTATTAAAACAAGCAATACTAACACTAGGAAAAGGCAAGAGAGGATGAAGCACAGAACAGTCCACCCCCAGATGTGAGGTTAACAAAAAGAGGTAGGGAGATGATGATACACCCCAGAAGATGAGTGGTACACAATTCAAAAATTCCCCTCAAAATAAAAAGAATAAAAGCAACGGTGCCTAGAGGAAGTGAAATCCCAACTCAAAATCGATTCAGTGTCCTAGGAAAAGGAGAATGAGGTCAGGGTGGACGGGGAGTCACATAGAAAGCCAAAGCAGAAATTAACCCTAAGAGACTCAATAATTTGGTATGTTGACACAACCCTTTGTAAATCTGATAGAGAAAACACAACAGCCACCTTCCTACGAGGAGCAAAAAGAAAAGATGTGGATAAAAGAATCACACCCCAATTAAATTCTGTCAGGCAACATCCAAAAGTGACAATATACCTTGAAACAAATGATATTGGTTTCTCCCACAAAAAAGATACATGTTATGGACTTATTGAACTTTTTTTTTTCCAATTGTTTAACCAGGAGTAGCACACTAAGCTGGAAGCTTGTTTGCAGGTGCGACCTGGGAGCACAGGAAAGTGAAGTGACTTGCTCAGGGTCACACAGTATGCCAAAAAGAGGGCGGGAGGGTAGCCATATCTAGTGTGCTTCCAGTACCGAGGGCATCTAAGGGAAAAAAATAGCACTATAGAAAGAAAAAATATAAGACTACAAAACTGGTGCAAAACAGCTAATATGCAGTTCATAAATAATTACACTACTTTCAGAAATAAACATTACCACTTTTCAAAAGATGGATTGCCACTGAAAAAATTGGGGAGCACAAAATCTGGCTAAGAACATTGAAAAGGTACTGGACTAAATGCATTTAAATGAAATTAAATGAGGGCAAATAAGTAGTCTTGAAAGGAACCCATAAGGTTGCAGATGCCCCCTCCCCCCAAAAAGACAAACAAACAGGGGTTCTGCAACTAACAGACACACGATCAATAAATGTCATTTATTGCTTATAAATGAGCAAAGCCTAAATAATAAAGAAGAAGAAAAGCTGGAGGTTACAATAAATAAAGAAAATCCAGTGATCACAGCCATAACTGAAACTTGGTGGAATAAGAATAACACATGGGGAAAACAAATACAGAGTTACAATTTGTTCCACAGAGACAGGGAGCATAAGAAATAGGAGGTGTTGCGGTATATATAAGGGAAGGAATACTGACCACAGATACAATAAATAAGTTAAGATCTCTGAGCATCACACTACTGAGACAGTTTAGAATAAAATAACCAGCAACAGCATAAAAAAACATGAGTATATGTTACAGGCCTTCTGCTACAGATGGCTATACAACAGAACAAATCTGTGTAGAACTGGAACCAGACTGTGAAATAGCAGATATTATAGTCCTGGGTGATTTAAATATGGGTGACACTGACTAGTTAAACAAGACTGCTCAAACTGCATTTAGCAATGCTTTCTAAACACCTCTGAATAATTGAACCTAAGTCAACATATCAGTGTCCTCAGCAGGGGGAACAAAACACTTGACCTGATACTATCCTCATCAGGCATCATTATAAATAACACCAAAGTGACTACACCCTTAGCAAGCAGTGATCACAACATAATTTCTGCAGGCTTAATTACTCAATACAGTTTGCTGTGTGGTGACAGAAATTTTCCTATATGCAAGGCCAAGCTTGGAAAAAATAAATGAGGTCAAGAAAATAAAGTGGGGAGACATTCTGGTCAATAAAAAAATTCCTTGAAATTTGGGGTATATTTAAAGACTTTATACTGAACATATGTATGGGATACATTCCAAAGGTTACAAAAAATGTAACAAGGTGTTAAACCAAAATTACTAACAAAAAAACTTGCCAGATTAATATGAAAGAAAGACAAGGCATATGAGGCATATCAAAAAGGTAAGACACAACCCCAACGGGGTAACTGTAAGCAAACACTCAGGAAAACAAAAAAGGCCACAAATAAACAGATGGAACTAAGTTTGCCAAACAAAATGCACATAAAAGTAGCAGCAAAGCCTTTTTTTGATATATAAATTTGTTTATAAAATCTGAAAAAACTATAGGCCCTATCATTATAGAAAATATCAGTTCACCCCTGGAAAGGGGGTGGTGGGAAGGGATTATGTAACCAGGAAAGGCACACTAAGCAGGAGGTTGTTTCTAGCCGTAGCCTGGGAGAACAAGAAAGTTAAGTGACTTGCTCAGGGTCACACAGTATGCAAGCGGGGGCTGACTAGATTCAAAAGGTCTCCAGGTCTTGCAGCTCAGTGCCCTTAACCACTATACTGTACTGCCTCCTAAATTGCTAATACATTCAGTAAATACTTCTCATCAATGTATCCCCTACAACCAGAATACCAACCAGGAGACCAATACAAAATTATAAGAAAATCAATACAGACATAAGCCAAGAAATTGTAATTGAAAAAATCAAACACCTAAAATCAGAATCATCACAGGGTCTTGATGGTATTTCAGCAAACATTCTTAAGTTAATGATCAACAATTTAGCATTACGTATAAAAATAATTTATGAAGAATCTGGGTCCACTCCTTTTTGGACTCTTCATAAATAATCTCTCCGGAGCTTGCTCCACCTCAAAGGTGCTTCTATACGTGTACGACGCTGTCATCTATTCCAGTAGTCCACGCCAGGAGAGTCTCACTCATGAACTACAATGTAGCTTTTTTGCACCTCTGGAAAAATGGTTCAAACTAAACAAACTAATACTAAACTACAAGAAAACCAAAACTATGTTGTTTGCTGGTCCTCTTGTTAAAAAAGGGCCCTCCTTTTACCATTATAAATGAGAAAGGGGCTACTTTGGAACAGGTAGGTTCATTTAAATACCTAGGAGTCACCCTTAATTACACACTCTTCTTTGCACCCCATGTCAACAACATTGTTAGTACTGTCAATAAAACACTAGGAGCCCTGTACAAGCAATGACCCAACCTCACCCCTGAAGCCAAATGTATTACTATATCATGAACAATCCTCCCGATACTAGATTAAGGCCTTCCAGTATACGGAGCGGCCACTAACTCTGCTCTCAACAGGGTCAGGCTGGTATTAAATAAGTCATGTCATTTCGTTCTGGTGACTGACAGACTCATCCATACCTGCTCTCTATGTTCCAAAATCAATTGGCTTCCCCTCCAAGATAGAATAAGGTACCAGACATGCCTGCTTGGGGGAAAAAAGATCTCCTGGGCCTCACCCCACCTGCAGTTCAAAACCTGCTACACCCTGTCCTCAACCAATATTCTACCAGGAATGTAACCAGGAATGCCATATCAGAGCTCCACAGTGGTTGAATGAAATACCTGAACCCCTGGTTGGCCTCCCTAAAATTGCCCAATTCAAGAGGGAAGTAGGGAAGGTTCTCTCACTTGGATCCAAATATGACTGCTACAATGGATTCTTTGACAGCCTGTAACCATACAGTATATAACAGTATGCTTTTCTAATTGCTCTGTCCTTGGCAATGCTCCTCTGGAACTGCTCTTGTTAATGCTCATTTGTATTGTTACTACTCGAATACACTTACTCTGCATGTACAGCTTTTGACATTGCTCCTGTGTGAACTGCTTTTGACAGTGCTCCGATGGATCTGCACTCGCTTATATTTTACCGTTGAAATCTCTGTAACTACTCAGTAACATGGAACCTTTGAAAAAGAGCACTTGTGCTCAAAGGTGTATTTCCGAACAAATAAAACAAATAAATAAGAATCATTACGAACCTGCATCATACCAATAGACTGCAATATAGCCCATGTGGTAAATAAACATAATTGCAGTAACTATAGTCCTATAAGTCTGACATCAGTGTCATGGAAATTACTACAGAGTATCATAAAAACAAAAATAAAAGATACAGTAGGGACTCGTGATTATAATCAACATGGTTTCACAGCAGGTAGATCTGGTACTAGTAATATTCTTTGCTTTTACGAGGAAATCATGAAATCCCTTGACAATTCCATACCTCATGATGTGATTTAGTAAGGCATTTGATCTGGTACCACACTGGGCAATAATAGAAAAAACTACAAAAAGAAAACCTCAATGCCAATCTTACAAATTCGATATTAGCATGGTTATCTAACAAAACATAAAAAACTGTTATCAAGGGCTACAAATAATCACCGGGAGATGTAACAAGTGGAGTGACACAGGGCTATATACTATTTATTTATTTAGGAAATTGGAATTACAACCCTTTGAGTCATAGACTCGTTTCCAAAGGCTCCATGTCAGAATAAAACATAGACATTCATACAGTACATACATAGAATAAATGTGGGTGAGCAATCATACAGAGTATAAGTATAATGAGCACTAGTTAATGCCTATACTTCTGGCAGCTAAAACAGGGCAGAGCTATCGACATATTTACCTAATGAGTGGTTAAGTCCTATACAATTGGTTGCTAAAGCAATGCATGATATGAGCTGGTAGTAAGCTGTCTCAGGGAGGCCTTGTCTTACACATAATACAATGCATTCATAGTCCAGTGGAACTATATGGTAACCAAGGGAGGTGAGCAGCCTGCAGGCTAGAAATAGTGAGGGCTGTCCACTGCCAGGCCAAGGGCAGGTGCATGGCCTAGTGGCGTGGTGCAGGATCCACCAGTTACCGGTTACACTGGCATTGACGTGAGGAGAGGATATGGGCCATTAAGGCAGCTTTAAAAGGACCTAGATTGGTGATTGATGTGATGGTCGGTGGGAAGGCATTGCACCAGGATGGAGCTCTAAGGGGGAAGGATCGCCGGGCCAAGGTGGTCCTGACCCTAGGCACCTTCCAGATAGTTTTGGGGGCAGCCCATGTGGACGCTGAGATGGTGGCTGCCTGAAGAGAAGCCATGACACCTATTGGGGTTAAACCCAGGTGGATTTTTTTTGTGAAGAGACAGGTCTGGTATAATAGTCTTTCCTCAAGGGAGAGGATATTGGTGAGCACATATGGGGTGCAGGTGTGTGTATTTCTGTTGGCACCAGAGAGGAGCCGGCATGCCTTATTGATGACTACTTGTATTTGATAAAGCACCGCAGGGTCGGTGGCAGCCTAGATTGTGAGGCCATAGTCCACTAGTGATAAGACTGAGGAGGTAATGGCTAGGTGAAATGCTTCAGGTAGCAGGCAGTCTTTATGTCTGTACAGGGGACCAATTCGGGTGTTGGTGGCAGAGGTGAGGATTTTTATATGTTCGTGGAATGAGAGGGAAGAGTCAAATGTAATACCTAGATGCTTATACTTTTGGACCTGTTCCAGTGGGATGAGAGAAGTGGAGTGTACTTCAAGGGGGAAATCCTTTGATGTGTTTTGGCCCATTGTTGTTTAAAATTTTCATTGCAGACATGACCAGAGAATTAAAGACCCACTCAATAAAATGTATAGATGACTTCAAGTTGGGGGGCCCAGTAGAAACGTACAAACAAGCAGCTGTATTGCAAGAAGACCTTGACAAAGTAACAGAATGAGCTAGAAAGTGGGAAATTAGGTTCAATATTAAGAAATGCGAGGTCATGCATTTTGTTAGTAAAAATATAGGGTATGCATGTACTGGGAGTGCTAGACAGCCAACTTCCAGGCTGGATACACCTCTTTGCAGCTCTCCACCTCGATGTGTTTACCACGAAGAAAAAATATTCAAAAACTTTAACTACATTAAAATGTTTTATCAGCTTTGTGCAGAGAACATCTAGCAGAACCAATCGATCCAATTTTCGACAATGGTGCAACCAAAGGCACAGTACCAGGGCCAACCGATAGATCATGCCCATTCTTCCACAAGTAAAGCCCTGGAATCCACGGAGGGCAGTGGCTGCAGATCAAAAGATGCAATGGAGCCACCCTAGAAAGCAATGACAGAATCCATGAAGGCCATGGATTCAAAATTTAAAAAAATTTAAAAAGATCTATCTCAACCTTGCGTGCGGCTACACTTCCTAAAGAGAATGGACTACTCCATACCAAAATGAAGGCCATAGAATACGAGGTGCACGCTGGTAACATTCGCTTGGTCAGAGTTCCAGAAGGGGTTGAGGGTTCCAACTTATTATTTTACATAGTTACCTGGCTGCAGGAAAAAGTGGATGTACCAGATGGGTTCTCATGGTCGGCACTCTCCAAAGCATATCGAGTAAATTCTTGAATCCAACCAACAACCCCAAATACAGCCTGCACCATCTTAATTCGATCCTCTGGCTCTGAAACATGAGACAGGATTATCGAGGCAGCGAGATCCATCTACCCACTGGAGATTCAAAGGTCTGATGTAAAAACCTTCCCAGACCTGTCCTTCCAGATGAGAGCCAGAAGGAAGGCTTTCAACACAGTCAGACAACGGCTGAGGGTGTTGGGCATCATTCACTCATTCCTTGTACCGGCACATCTGCGAGTGGTGTATGGGGGCAAGACCTGGCAGTTCAGCAACCCACAAGTTGCTGGTTGATGGGTCAAAAAAGTAGAAGACGACTTTACAGGGTGCAGGGAACAAGCAGACCAAGTGGATTCCTCATCTGGAACTAAGAACTGACTCAAACTTTGTTAAATGCATGCGGAAGTGGGTTTGGGCTGTTATGCCACTGAATTTCATACTTTTTAGCTATAGGTCTCCTATTCAGGGATAGATCGTTATGGTTTACTTATGGACCTACTGTAAACTTGAGACAGTCAGAAGGGCTTAAATATTTGTTTTAAAAAGTTGGTGCTCATGATTAAATGAGCGAGAGGGATATCCTCCATTTTGGAATGCCCATGCTAGTCTAAGGTGTCTCCATGAGATCTGTAGCAGCAGCGGTGGCTCTTCCCGCTAGTAATTACAACCATAGAATAACATGTCTAGTTCTCAGTTCTCTGCTGGAACATTGTTTATGATAGATATACTCTGTACTAACAGTGGTAATTTTACTCCCATTTGTACCATCTCTGATTGTTTAAGATATGAATGTTTTGAAACATTTGAGTGCACCTAGAGGGGCTGGGTTTTCAAGGAGGTCTATTGTTTCCTTGTTATTCCCCCTAGTTAAAACCAGGTTTAAACAGTAATCCCAGTGATTGTGTATCACATAGTGGATTTTCTCCCTACTGAAAACACCTTTTCTGCTGAAGTGTCTGGCAATTACTAAAGAAATGCTGGACTTGAGAAGTTAACTTTCTGGAACCCCCCCCCCCCACCTCCTACTGTAACTGAATACAGGACTGTTACATCAGTTGTTCTCCATGTAAATGTTTGATAGGGCAGCTTACATGCCTGAATTACACCTGATGCCTGTATGAGAATATTGAATGTATAATGTCTTTTACACAGAAAATCAATAAATATAAATTTCTAAAGGTATGCATATACTTTATGTAACACAATATTGGAAAGTATGGAAACTGAAAAGGATTTGGGAGTCATAATGACTAAAAATTTGACAATGAAAAGCAGTGTAACAATGCCATTGCTAAAGTTAATAGCACGTTTTGGGCCATAAAACATAGCGTAACATCAAGAGATAAAGAGATGATACTGCCATTATATACGGCATAAGTAAGGCCCAGTTTTGATTATGTGTTGCAGTTTTGGAGCCCTTATTTACGAGATGTCCCCAGGTGAAGAGGGTGCAGAGATGGGCAACTAAAATCATTAAAGGACTGGACAATATGTTCTACAAGGAGAGACTATTCAAACTCAGATTAGTGTCATTAGAGACAAGGTGAGTGAAGGGAGAGCTGTTACAAATGTACCAGATTGTTTATGATGATCACTTGATGAGTGACCTATACATGGAATATAAACAGACAGAACATGAAACTAGATCAGTTGGTGGGGAGGTAGTAACAACAACAAAAAAGGAAAGGGACCTGGGGGTAATCATATCAGATGACCTTAAGGTTAGCAAGCAATGTGAGAAGGCAGTAGGGAGGGCTGGGGGTATGCTGGGATGTATAGGGAGAGGCATAATCAGCAGAAAACAGGAAGTTGTTATCCCTCTGTACAGACAGTTGGTGAGGCCCCATCTGGAGTACTGTGTCCAGTTCTGGAGACCCCATCTCCATGAGACAGACAGGATAGAGGCAGTCCAGAGGAGGGCAACCTAAAATGGTGCAGGGTCTGCAAGAGAAGCCGTATGAGGAGAGACAAAGGAGCTTAATATGTATACCCTTGAGGAAAGAAGGGAGAGGGACATGATAGAAACTTTTAAGTACCTCAGTGGAATCAACAAAGTCAAGAGGTAGCATCTTTCAGAAAAGAGACTTGCAAGAACAGGGGACACAATTTAAAGATAGAAGGAGAGGCGGTTCAGGGGCAATGTGAGGAAGTATTATTTCACAGAGAGGGTAGTGGATGCATGGAACAGCCTTCCTGAGAGAGGTTGTGGGGTCTAAAACTGTAGGAGAATTCAAGAATGCATGGGACAGACATAAAGGCAATTCTTGTGGGGTAGGAAAAGAAATAGGCTGTTAGTTAACTAGGATCTGTGGCCCATCCTGTAGGTAGGGAAATGGGCAGACTAGATGAGCCTAGCGGTCCTTATCTGCCGTCAAAGTCTATGTTTCTATGTTTCTAGAGAACAACCACTTCAGTCGAAAAGTATAAGGGCCAGAACAACAAAAAGGCAAAACTATTATAGACAGCACACATTCATATCGTGGAATTCACTATCGACTGATATAGTCATTAGTAAAAAATCAATTAAAATTCAAGAAAAATTTATATAGATTCATAATGAACAACTCAGGAAAAATTTGAACTATTTGAGCGAACTATGGGCTCATGCCTTTTCAGCAGTATTATTCCCAGCATGATTCCTAGTAAGATTCTCAGTATGGTACACATTGAAAAAGGGTCTGCCTTAAATTTGACACAATCCAGAACGAATACTCTGATAGACCCTCTTGCGGACTGTCCACCCGATACTAACCAGATGCCTCTAGGGTGAAACTATTGATGCAAGCAGAAGTAATACATGAATTGGACTGTGGACTGCTTCAAACGAGGATGGGACAGGGCAAGGGGAAGGGTTAATGAAGGGGAAGGGTGGAAGGAAGGGGCAGCTGCAGAATAAGGGGTGCTAACTGCACATTCAAGCAGACTTGATAGACCTCTAGGTCTTTATCTGCTGGCAGATTTCGTATGCTCGTATGTTCGTAATTGTGAAGATGACTTGGAAAAATCTTACCTTGTGGACTATACTAGCCAAACAAGATGGCTAAATCCAAGGACTTAAAACTGCAATAATCTACACTTCATGGGAACTAATGGTCATATATTATGTTAGTTACTAACCACTATTTCACGTGTGTCACTGATTTTTAATCTGTTTTATTTGTCAAACTTCCAAGTTTCTATAATTGTATCCCTCTGTTTCTCTTTTCCTTTATAGAAGAAACGAATAGGCACTTACAACATGTAGATATAATAACAAAAGGCTTGGTGGTGTCCTCTTTCTATACAGTGGTGAGTAAATGGGGTGTCCCTATTTCTTTGAGCTATCTTTGTTAATTGGGGATGAGCTATAGAGGGTGGGGGATGGGAAGAAATGGGGGGATGGAAGGTAAGACACTATCAGGTGTTGAAAGGGCTGAGATTCAAACAAAGTAATAAAGCTATAACTCCATATTTTAATTTGTTAGGAGGCTTGAGAAGGAGTAGGGGAAGGGGGACTCAGTTCAAAAAGGGAACAATATTGCAGTGAAATGATTGTGTAGATTTATAGGCAGAGAAGCAGGGATTCTGAAATGTAAAGCTATAGGTTAGGGAAGGGGGAAAAGAAATATGGTTGAGTTAAAATTATTGACATGGAATGTAAAGGACCTGGGGGATAGAATTAAACTGGTTAAGATCTTGGATTTTGAAGCTAGAAAACATGTGGCTATTCTTTCAATGCAGGAAACACATTTTGTATGGAAATATCTGGATTTTGTAAGTAAAAAATGATGGGGATCGGGAATCAATTTATTTTTACAGAACACATTCTAAAGGGGTGGCAACCTGTATCAGAAAAAAGTTGTCTTGCTAAATTTGGAAGATCATATCCCAACCCCCATGACTTCTTCTTAATTACAGAGATAATATTACCCAGATTTAATTTTACGATACTTAATATTTACAGGCTAAATGAGAATGACCCACAGATTTTTATAAACTTGTATTTGCAACTCTCTACATTTCTGGCCCTGCATGTAATTGGGGGAAATTTTAATATTACAATAAACAATATTATTGATAGAGTTTCTCCAAATGGTAGCATGGAAAGAAGTGCTAGTAAAACATTGAGAAACATGATGCAGAGGCCAGCCTGGTGGTGCAGAGGGCTGAGGCGCTGGCACCCTACCTCGTGCTATGCCGGTGACCCAGGTTCAGGAATGACCTTGGGTCACGGAGGTGCTCAACTTGTGGGGAGAGGGTTGGAGCAGGATTGAGCTTTGGTTCTCCTTCCATGGGTGGATGCCAGCTCACGCCATAGTCCAGCTCCCACGGGTGGAGGTCAGTGGGTAGGTGCAGGTGGTCAAGAGCAGTGATACAAGTCGGGAGGGTGGAAGGGCCACCGGATCCTGGCATGTGCGTGTGCCCACGCATGTACGCATGTGTTACACCATTGGCCCTGGGGGGAAGGGGAATAAAACAGAAAAAGCCAAAAAGTATATATGAAAGAAAAAAAAAACTTGATGCAGGATTTTAAACTGGCGGACCTTTGGAGGAAAAAAACATATACAATTACCATTATGTAGTTATATTACTCAGCAACTCACAACAGCCACTCCAGGATTGATTTTTATTTGATATCAGAATCTTTAATGTATATGGCATCAGACATTTGTTATAATATCTTAATTTCTGATCATGCTCCAGTCACAATAACTATAAAACTACATAACAAAAAGCCAGTAAAAATGTGACGAATGACTCCAACATTAATCAGTGCTGACAACTTATGTATAAAACTAACTGATGAAATTCCATTCTTTTTACCAATAACATACATCAGTCAACATCAACGCAAATACTATGGGACTGTTCAAAAGCCTATCTTTGTAGCATTTGCATAGAATATTTGGCTACTAGATATAAAAACATTATTAAAAAACTGAATAAATTAGGGAAAAATCAAAAATTTGGAATCAACCATTATACATCAACCAACTGATATGAATATAAGTATACTTAATCAAAATAAAGTGGATTCTAAGTACCTTTTAACAATAAAAGTTGAAAATACCAGATTTAAATCCAGGTCAAAATATTACTCAGTGAGTGACAAACTGGATAAATTAATCACTATGCAGCTGAAACAAGAAGCTGTGGAAAGAAGCATTAACTGTATTATAAATTCAACTGGGAATACTACAAACCATCCGGAAGAGATCTAGCAAACCTTTCTTTCAGTATTACATGGAACTCTATACTTCAGGACAGTTAAAGATCCAAATGCTGCTGACACATCTTTGAAGCAGCAATGCATCAGTCCGGTGAAAATTTTGACCTATACTCGTGGGTGTAGAGTTTAGGAAGTGGGAGGGGCTCTCAGGCTCAAAACCATTGGCTGAAACAGTTAACCTATTGTTAGACTGCCCTATCCGGAGGTGGCTCAACTTTTCTGGGGGGGGGGCTTCAGCTTGGAAGCCCACCGGAACTGTACACCTATACTTTCTTATGCTATTTTAGGTTGCCACTTACCTGCTGACTTGTATGATACAGCTTCTTTCCACAATTGGAGTCTATTTTAGTACTTTCTTCACGTTTGAAATAATAAAAGGAGCGCTCCTTTTAATATGGCTTGGCCAGGTCTTCATGAGTATTCTCAGCTGTTTTTGCTCAGCAGTTGTTTACATTTCACTTCTGTTGTGAGTAAAATGAACTATCCTGCAGCAAGAAGTGCTCCCTGACCATATGGAACAATAGTTGTTCAAAAACAGTTGTAAATACTGATGAAAACCTGTTTCGACTCATATTAAAAGGAGCGCTCCTTTTATTTCAGACATGAAAAAGTACTAAAGCAGACTCAAACTGTGGAAAGAAGGGTATCATACATGTCAAGAGGTAAGTGGCAATCTAAAATAACATAAAAAAGTATAGATACAAATTCTCACCCGATTGATGCACTGCTGCTTTAAATACCGTTACTCTTCCTCAGATTCTGATAGATTAATTGAGGAATTAGAAAGAGACATAATGTCAGTGGAACTGCATTTAGCAATTAAGAATCTCACTTCCAGGAAAGACCACGGTCCAGACAGGATCCTGGTTGATTTCTATAAAAAATTTCAAAATCTACTCTCGGAACTTCTACTGAGTACATATACCCAGGCGTTAAACTCCAGAAATTGCCAGATTCTTTCTCAGAGACTAATAATCTTTTATTTCCAAAAAAGGGCAAACATCCTGAATTGTGCTCATCATACAGACCAACATTCTTGTTTAATACAGATGATAAAATTTTAGCAAAAGTATTAGCATCTAAACTACAGACTACATATATTTTTTTGTTTTATTCTTTTGGTAATCGGGTAAGGCCCACTAGGCACAAGTGCCTGTTTTCAGAGATGACCCAGGATAACTGAGGTGGTTAAGTGACTTGCTCAAAGTCATATAGTATGACAGTGGAGGTTGGGGGAATCAAATGCAGGTCTGCTGGATGTACTAAGCTCATTAACAGCCTGTTACTCTAACCTCTAGGCTATACCATCTATAATATATAACGATCAAACCAGATTCATTAAAGGTCGACTTTTGAGTACTAATAATCGGATGCACAATTAATTACATTGATTCAATGAGAAACACCAACTCTGTTTTACTAACTCTGGATGCAGAAAAAGCATTTGATAGGGTGGAATGGGATTGTATATGTACCCTATTAAAAAAATTGTGATCATGCCAAAAATTTAGGAAATTGATCTGTATGCTTTACCAGTCACCCCATGCATATGTGAAAACCAAGTACGACACCTCCCCGATAATAAAACTTCATAGAGGCACATGACAGGGATGCCCATTAACCCTCCTTATCTTTGCTTTAGTAATTGAACCACTGGCAGTTGCTATTTGACAGTTACCTAATCTACAGATTAGCTATATGATGATGAATATGCTACTAGTGATTTCTAACTCAGTGGAATATATTACAATGATCTAGGATATTATCATGAACTTTGGTGCCACTTCCTGTTACAAATTTGCAAAAGGCAGAATTGTTACCACTTGGAATCCCACCAAATCTTGCATCAAACTTCTAGAATACAATTCAAATAGCAAATGAAATTAAATATCTAGGGGTAATTCTTCTGAAAGATGCTCAATGGATTTATGATACCAACTTTACTCCTCTTGGATCCAATACACAAAGGTGCGGAGTGGTACCGCTGCATATCCCTATGTGTAGCCCTCCACCGCCCATGCCCTCGCCCTATGCGGCATGCATAACTGGACGTCTGCTGCCCCACACGGATCTCCAGCAGCATGCGGACCTACACATGGGGGGTGAACAGGGGGGGAGGCGCAGGGGTGTTCTGGCACTCAGGATGCATGAATGTGTGAAGTGCAGGTGCAGGCATCAGCACCTCTGCCAGATAAGGGCAACCCGAAAGGGGGGCCTGTTATACGGCCCCAAAGAGCAACAGCTATGACTGCGAGGCAGGGTCCATTGCACTCCCACCAAGGAAGCTCCAGCATGTAGGATACATTAGGGAGCCTGTGGGTAGTGCCCAGGCACCTGCCCCACCACCATGTGGGTGCTATGCTCAGCTGCTCTCCCAGCACACACGGGCTTAGGTGATCCACTAAGTGGGTCTGGGTCGGGGGCTGATTGGCCGCACACCCAGATCTGTGGCTCACCCGACTGCCCCATGGGCCTGCACGCCAGGACAGGGCAGCGTATGAGAGATGCACAGTGGCCACTGTTTGTGAATGTGACCTCCAGCTGGCAATGAGTCAAGGGAAGGGTATGTACCTCAGGTGCGAATTACCCACCCCTTTGTGCATAGTGGCCCTTGTGAATAGTATTATTAAAGGTCTTAGAAAATGGACCCCTCCTCCAATAGTCTTTAATTGGAAGGGTTAACATAGTCAAAATGTCAATATCACCCAAACTTCTCTTCCTTTTTCAGTCAGTCTCTATTAATTTACCAGAATCTAGGTTTATCTTGTGGAATAAAGCAATATCTAAATTCCTTTGGAAAATTAAAAAAAACTAGAATTGTTTGCAAAAATTAACATTGCTCAAATTAAAGAGAGTTTAAGTCTTTCAAACTAAACTTTATTATTACACAGGACAATTAAGCCAATTACAGTGCTGGTTTAGGAACGCAGCAATAGCTTGCTGTTAATCTGAATTGGATAGAATTCCTTATATGGTCTTGCCACATATTTTATATGCAGCATACCCTAGAGCAGTAATATACTTTTCCTAGCATCAACTATTCCTTCAATTCAAATTTGGACCAAAGCAAATATTGATAAAATTGAACAATTACATTTCTCTGTACTTACCAATTTCAGGTAATTATTATTTTTTTTAACTTATTATTTCTTCTTACTTCCTCAGCTGGGGGTGATCCTGTGGCTTCCCTTTCAGCCTCCTGCCCTGCGGCGCCCTACCAGCTGCAGCACCTCTACTTGACCTCCTCCTCCTCCTCTTACACACAGCCCAGGTCTCTAACCTGGGGTACTTACCCTGCACACTGGGGAGTTCCTGGTGAGCCGGGCTTGGAAGGAGTATCTTGGGTGCATCCAGTGTGGTGCCAGCAGGCAGCGACCTCAAGTGCGCCAGAGGATTATTTTTCCCCCTTTTTTTTCTGTGACTTCTGGCTCGGGCATGCAGTGATGTCTAGGATGCTGCAATGCATGCACCCATGTACCGCACGTCCGACATCTGCCCTGCCATCCCTTATGTTCAGGGCCGCTCATGTACTGGTCCCCTGCTGCCGCCAGGAGCCAGTGTTGCTGCGGTGCCTCTCCCTCCCCCTCCCCAGAGGAGTAGAACTGTCCTTGGGATGCTCAATCCTCCTCTCCCCGGTCGGCCCTCCAGCTCCGATAGTTGCAACTGACCCTGGGTCGCTGGCACCACAAACGGTAGCTCTGCTGTTGACCTGGCGGGCCAGCCCAATTTCAAGTAATTATACTTTCCCTCCAGCTATTAAGTCACCAGACTTTCATCTGTGGAAAAACTTAGGTCTGACACATTTAGAAAAGTGCTATGACCTGGAATATTTATGACCTTTTCACAGACACAGACAACATTTAAAACACCAAAACAACAATTTTTTTGATATTTGCAATTAAAAGATTTTCTATCTAAAAATAATAACAGCTTGAAAGTACAAGATACTTACCTATTCTAAACCTTATGGTCCCTGGAGCTTCCACAAAACAAAATAAAAAATAATAATAATCATAATAATTTTCAGGATGTATTTTGATGTATTTCACTCTGTTATCATTGACCCGGAAAATATTAAGGAACATAAGGCTCAAATGGGAATAGAATCTAAACATCTCTCTTTCAGATGATAGCTGACAAAAGATTTTAGATTCTCCATTTAAAGATTAATCACTTTCACACTGCAACAAATTGTATATATTATTGTACATTGCATCTATTATATACCTCCCAAATTAAATTAAAGTAATGCAGCTATTACTGTTTCCAGCCCAAGTTGTAAAAAATCTCCCACCTCTCTTATTCATATGTTTGTAAAATTTTCTGCTATACAAACATTTTGGCAAGAAATATTGACAAGTATTTCAAATATTGCAGGGATTCATCCAACATGAAATGCTAATTTATTTATTTATTTTTTTTGTGTGTGATTTCTTTATGCTCTCACAAGCCCCTGGCTGATCACTCCTTCAGGTGGCCTAGGGCCCCACCATCAGTCCCCTTCACCATGCCACTGCTGTCATTACTGCCATGGCCTGCTTGACCCAACATCTCCTTTCGCTGGGGGTCTCCCTCCCAGGGCAGAGGAGCCAGGAGAGGAAATTTGCCTGAAGGCTTCCTTTTAGGCCGGACACATGGCAAGAAGTCGGCGCGAACATTTCTGGGCTTCGTGGCAAATGGAGACTGGCTGCCATCATCTGGTTGGCCGAGCGGCTGTGTTTTCCGCTTTTCTCCCAATTCACCCCCTCCCATATATTATTTGTCCAACCGCAGCAGCGTCCTGTAGGGTGGTATTATATGTCAAGGTTTTTACATTAACACCAGCAACAAGCCACCACCAGGAACCGCCATAAGCAGTCCCTCTGGAGGGAAGTGTCCGTGAGGATGCTCATACTTTCCTCCCTCCCTGCTGGACTCTGCTCCTGACGGACAGGCTTGGGGTCCAAACCCAGGTCGCCAGCATGCCAAGTGAACACCCATCACTCAGCACCATGGAGCTGGCCAAAAATGCTGAATTTATTTTATTTGGTAAATATACGAGCCACCTTCCCACATTTCAAAAAAAATGTATCCATTTAGCACTCATTACTGCTAATAACGGTTACTCTTGAATTGGAAAAGTATGAACACACCAGAAATAGAATAATGGACCAACCTCATGGTTGACCTGACTAAAATATAGAAAATTCATTATCATATTAGGAAAAGTTAGTCCAAATGAGGAAAAAAAATCTAGGTTGCCAAAATACATTTAGGTGGAAATTAAAATAGTAGAGCTAAGAACTAAATAAAACGTTATCAGCAAGATAAAAAAAATATTCCCCTTGCTACAGTTCTTGAAATATCAGCATCTTATCAAATAATAGCTATCTAAGTTATAAAATCCTAGGGTCTCACTCATTAATGTGGAATATGGGTAAACAAATGTTGTGAATTATTGTAATTAAGTATCTCTGCCTTATGCTTTTTGTATTACTGTGCTTCAGATTTTTTTTCTTGAAATAAAGTCTCATTCAAAAAAAAATGGAAGCAAGAACATCCTGGACTCACTGCAGGAGACATTTCTGAGGTAGCTAGTCAGGGAGCCCATTCATGATGCGGCAGTGCTGAACCTGGTGCTCACTAAAAGAGACAGTATTGTAGACATCATGGCGGGAGGCCACTTGAGGACCACTGATCACTCTACAGTGTGATTTGTGATTCAACATAAGGACAGCAGTGGAAGTGAACCATACAAGGGCAAGTGTCCTGGACATCAGGAGAATAGATTTTTGAAAATGGGTCAGTGCCTCAGAGATGACCTAATGTGTGTGTGTGTGTGTGTGGGGGGTGACCTGGGTGAGGTGGAAGAATAGTAGGCTAAGCTAAGGGAGGGCATAGTGAAGGTAACAAACCTCTGTGCAAAGGAAGTGAGCAAAAACAAGAGGAAAAAGAGACTGAGTTCTCGAAGGAAGTGACTGAAAAGGTAAAGGCTAAAATGATAGCTTTCAGGAGGTATGCAGAGACACAGAGGGAAGAGAACTGGGAGGTATATCAGGAGAAGCAAAAGAAGACAGGAGAAGCTGTGAAGTGTGCAAAGGCACACACTGAGGAAAGAATACCCTAAGGGGTAACCAAAGGGGATGAGATATTTTTTAGGTACGTAAGGGAAAAAAGGAAGGCTAGTGGAAGGATTGTGAGGTTAAGAAGGCCAGATGGGGACTGTGCAGAGAAGGATCAGGAAAACTCAGATACACTGCACAAATACTTTTGTTCAGTCTTTACAGAGAAAGGCAAAGGGATGAGCCACATAAAAGCAGTAGGGGCACTGGAGAGGGGGAGGCGGACACAAGTCCCTTTACAGAAGAGAGATTCTTGAAGAGACTCACAAATATGAAAGTGGGCAAAACTATGGGGTCAGACAAGGTACATCCAAGGGTACTGAGGGAGCTCAAGAAGGTACTGACTACCACCTCTGACAGTCCTTTTTAACAACTCACTGGAAACAAGGGTGGTTTCAGAGAACTGGAGGAGGGCGGTCGCAGAGTGGGCTGGCAAGTGGCAACTACAGGCCAGTCAGCCTGACATCAGTGGTGGGGAAGCTAATGGAGTCACTTCTAAAGGAAAGGAAAGAATTGTGGTGCATCTTGAATCCAGGGGGTTACAAGACCTGAAGCAACACAGATTCCTGGGGGGAGGTCATGTCAGACAAACCCGACAGATTGCTTAGACTGGGTGACCAGGAAAGTAGATCAGGGTGGGGCGATGGTCGTGGTGTACTTAGATTTCAGTAAGGCTTTCAACACCTTTCCATATGGGAGGCTCATAAAGAAACTGGGCAGCTTAGGAGTAGGTCCAAAGGTGGTAAATTGGGTAACAAATTGGTTTAGGGACAGGCAACAGAAGGTGATGGTAAACGGAGTTCACTCTGGGGAAGGGAGGGTGACCAATAAGGTGCCAGAGGGCTCAGTACTGGGACAAGTCCTCTTTAATGTCTTTTTTTTTTAAATAAAGGTTTTTATGCTCCTGGGCTGGAGTGCGTGGTTTGTTCAGCCCTGTCCCAGATACCATCGGCTGGCCTGCTACCTCTCTCTGCTCCTTATTCCAGATGTCCTTCCGAGCAACAGCAGACTGGAAACCACAGAGCCTCAGGCAAGTTCATTTTCCTCCCTAGGTTTCGCCTCCCTGGGACCATGGCAAACACAGATAGTGTGCATGCACATGGAGGCGCCAGAAGTGCCCTGGAACCACCAGCCCCGTTCCACCCACCACATACCACCAGCCATCCGAGCATCGGTGCTACCACTGGACCTTTGCCCGTTGATAGCCAAGATCCAGAATGGCTTACCTCCCCTATATGGGAGAGGAGAGCTGCCAGGTGGCCGCTCAGTCCTCTCCCAGGCCACTCCACCCCGGCCATCCGAGCTTGTTCCCAAATTCAGGTCACTGGCATGGGAGAGATAAGGCACATCACAGAGGCTCAGCCCTCTATGCCACATGGCTGGCCCCCTCTTTAATGTCTTTATAAGTGACATTGCATATGAGCTGGAAGGGAAGGTCTGCCTCTTTGTGGGTGGCACCATAATCTGTAGTAGGGTGGAAACTCCAGAGGGGGTGGAAAGAATGAGCAGAGATCTGAGAAAACTCGAGGAGTGGTGAAGGTCATTGCAGCAGGGTTTCAATGGGAGAAAGTGCAATTCATGCCTTACGTGAGTGGAGTCATGGCATTTGCAATAGAGACAGACAAGTTTTCACACCAGGGCAAAATAGAGTGAAACAACCTCATTTATATTTAAATTAGGATGAAATCAGGGGGGATGCAAGAGAGGGAATTATTGTTCATGCCTACAAACTACACAGGTATACAGAAAACAGGTTGAGGGAACTTTCTTTTTTAAACTCTATTAATTATCATGTAGAGAGATACACACTTATGAAATAGATCAGGACTGATTTCATGGGTCCATTAATACCAAAATTAAACTTCAGAGTTATACATTCAAGACACATATCAGAAGAAATTCCATTACAGTATTAGCTATGGGTCACATTCAACCAAAAATAAACTAACAGAAGATCAGGAGGGGGTCTTTATAAAGAATATTAGAAGAGATTTGAAAACAACGCTTCATGCAACAAAGGACTCATCTTCAGTCGATATATAAAATACCCAGGGCCTCCAGGTTAACTCAGATTTAGTAGTACATCCTTGATGATGTGCTTTTAGGCATCCTAGATAATAAGTATCATTAACAATACTCTGCCATTGGGCAAGCACAGGGGAAACCGGATTAAGGCACATCCAAGTACTGACTGTTTTTTACAGCTGCAATGTACAAACAGAGCATACTTCTAGAGGGAGGAATCTCATCATTTACTCCAATATATAAAAGTATGAGTTGTGGGGATAGAATCAAGTCTGGAGATATTAATTGATTCAAACTGGCACCCACCTCTTGCTAAAAGGTGCTAAGGTTTAGACAATGCCAAAAAAATATGAGCAAAATTTGCCATAGGTTCCCCACATAGCTGCCAGCATGTTCCATAACGGGATGGTAAATATTTAAGTAGTTTAGTAGGAGTATGGAAAAACCGAACGCAACTCTTCCAAATAAATTCATTCCAATATGGGCCTGCGAGGCCCTCATCGATGGGACAATAAGGGCAAGCCATTTCTCGTATGTTATATTTACACTAAGTTCATCATTCCATGCTCTGAGGATAGACTGTGCTTTGTAGGCCAGGCCGATCAGATGCGGGTAAAGTGTACCCCATAGGGCCTCCATCAGAAGCTTCAACAACTGGGTAGGTGGTTTCTGGAGAAAAGTCCAAAGAAGGTCTTTTTGAAGTAAAAATGTCCACACTTGTAAATAATGAAAATAATTTTGCCTTGGAAGCTGGTAAGTTGTCTGCAAATGAATCAACGGAACCACCCCCAAAGTATCTAGAAACTGGTATATGTAAGAAAGACCTAACCAGTGCCATCTTTGAAAAGTAAGATCTAAACAGGCAGGTACAAAATCTGCCTCAGTGTTTAACAGCCTAACAAAATAGAAGGGGAATGTTAATGTTGAGTGGGCTGTACGTCTGCACCAACTTTGGAGGGTATCCTGCATGCCAAAAGTGAGAAGCTTCAAATCTGGGGAAGAAGCTAGTGGAGCAAAAACAATCAGGCCTGTATCAAACATATAATTTAATATAAACTCTGTGTATTTCCAAGTGGTCTCATACGCAGGATTAAGCCATAACATTATAGTTTTAAAAAGCACCGCTGCATAATATTCTTGTAAATTAGGGAGATTTAGGCCTCCTTTGTCTACTGGCAACTGTAACAGTGTCCTGTGGACATGAGGGCAACGTCTGGCCAGGCAAATCTAGATAAGGATCTATTCTAAGATGTGGAATAGAATTGGGCAGGTGTTACTGGGAGGGTTTGAAACAGATAGAGTAATGTAAGTAATATTGTCTTATGTATGGCATCTACTCTGGAAAAAAAGGTTAGGTGGAGGTGGGTCCAACTACTAAATCTGTTTCAATCAACTGAGTCAAAGGTTCATAATTGACCAGTTCTAAATGAATCAGGTTTGAGGTAATACACCCCAAGATATTTTATTTTACAGCATCCCCAACGAGAAGGGAATAAATTATTTAATTCTTGCAAAGGAAAGAGGTTAAGCACCAACACCTCTATCTTTTGTGCATTTATCACATAACCAGAGAGTGCCACATATGACTGCAGTATTTCAAATAAGGCTGGGACAGATTTTTCAGGGTCCAAAAGTGTCAACAATACAACGTTGGCACAAAGGGAAACCAGGACCCGACCCCCAACAGCGGAATTCCCTCTACCTCCACAGTATCCCTGATAGCTACCGCCAGGGGTTCAATATATAGAGGAAAAAGCATTGGGGGGAGGGGAAAACCTTGATTTGTGCCTCTGGTTAATGAGATGGGGGGAGAGTTGCCCGTTAGTCTGAATAAATGCTTTTGGGGCCAAGTAAATATTCATGAGACAACGAATTAAGTCATCAGGAAGGCCAAACCGAGCTAAAGCTTCCCAAGGGAAAGGCCATGGTACTCAGTCAAAGGTTAAGGGGACTTTCTCACTTGTATTTAAAAAAACAATAGCTTCTGCCATCTACTGGCCAAACAGCAACATTACAATGGAACTACTTTTTACATTTTTCTTTTTTAGTTTTTTTTAATTTTTAATTATTTGCATTAAAAATAATTTAAAAAATTAATTCTTTATTGATTCTAATAGACTAGTTTCATAATTGCAATGTGTCACTTCATGGTGTGCTTTGTGCTGGGATAACAGCACTTCTCCAGAGGTGGAAGCACTCAGCCTTTAGCCTTATGCTTCAACCTACCTGAAGCGTGCCATTATTCCAGCACAAAGAACACCTTATTATTCCTTATTGCTTAAATAATGCATACCTTGGGTGTTCTTTTAGGCACAAGGCATAGATGAATGCAGCAATTACCTGAGACGTGCATTACCTCCTTATGACCACACCCTACATAGATACATAGATACATAGACAGTGTCGGCAGATAAGGGCCTATGGCCCACCCAGTCTGCCCATTTGAGCTTGTCAGTTCAGTTTGTTTTCCTAGAAGTCTGTTGCCTCTTACCCCGACCTCCAGAATTCCTTTATGTCTATCCCATGCATTCTTAAATCCTGATTGTTTCAGCCCCACCACTTCCTCTGGCAGGGTGTTCCACTTGTCCACCACCCGCTCTGTGAAGAAATTCTTTCTTATGTTTCCTCTGAATCGTCCTCCTTCAACTTCATCCCATGCCCTCTAGTCCTGGAACATCTTTTCACTTAAAATAGTGTTTTCCTGCACCCTGTTCCTCCCTGTAAGATACTTGTATGTCTCTATCATATCCCTCTCTCCTTCTCTCCTCTAGGGAGTACATGTTCAGTTCCTTCAACCTGTCTTCATAGGACTTGTGATGCAATCCATGCACCATCTTTGTTGCTCTCCTCTGAACCTTCTCTACCCTGTCTATGTCCTTCACGTGAGGTATGGTCTCCAGAACTGTACACTGTACTCCAGGTGAGGCCTCACTAGTGTCTTGTATAGCGGAATTATGACCTCCTTTTCCTGCTGGTGATGCCCTGCCTATACATCCCAGCATCCTATTTGCTTTACCTGCTGCCTTGTCACACTGTTTCCCTACCTTGAGGTCATCTGAGATGATAACCCCAAGATCCCTTTCCTGCTTGGTGCATGCTATATCCTCACCCCCCAACTGATATATTGTGCCAGGGTTTTTGTGCCCCATATGCATTATCTTGCACTTCTTTGCATTGAATTTCAACTGCCAAACCCCTGACCATTCTTCAAGTTTCTGCAGGTCCCTTCTCATTCTGTCTACACCCTCTGGTGTGTCTACTCTGTTACAGAGCTTTGTGTCATCAGCGAACAGTGAAATTCTGCCTTCTAGGTCCTAGCTATGTCACTGATGAAGATGTTGAATAGGACCGGTCCAGCACTGATCCCTGTGGTACCCCATGGTCACTCTTCCCTCTGTGGAGTGACAGCCATTTACCACCACCCTCTGTGTCCTGCCACCCAGCCAGTTACCTACCCACCACACTACTGTCCTGCCCACACCCATATTCCCCAGTTTGTGTAATAGTCTTCTATGTGGCACAGTGTCAAAGGCCTTGTGAAGTCCAGATAGGCCATGTCCACTGCCCTCCCTGATCCACCTCCCTAGTCACCCAGTCAAAATTCAATGAGGTTGGTCTGACATGACCTCCCCTGTGAAACCATGCTGCCTTGGGTCCTGTAGTCCATTGACAACCAGATGTTCCACCAACTCTCCTTCAGTAGTGCTTCCATGATCTTCCCCACTACCGAGGTGAGGCTGACTGGTCTATAGTTCCCACTTTTTGTATAAGGGGACTACATCTGCTGTCCTCAGTCTTTGGGTACCTCCCCTGTTTCCAGTGATCGCTAAACAGGATAGCCAGAGGTTCAGCCACCACCTCTTAGTTCTTTTAAGGACCCTGGGGTGCACCCCATCTGGCCCCATTGCTTTATCAACTCTTATTACTTCCAGTTCCTTCAGGACCCTTTCTCGTGTAAAGGGACTTGTGTCCATTTCTGCACCATTCTCACCCCTTGTACTCCCTTCAGACCCATTACCCTCCTCTTCCTCAGTAAAGACTGAGCAGAAATACCTGTTCAGTATGTCAGCTTTACTGTTGTCATCCTTCATGCGGCCCCTATCCTCCCCCTTCAGTCTCACTATCCCTCCCTTTGTCTTTCTTTTTTCACTTATGTACCTGTAAAAGGTTTTGTCCCCTCTACCCACTGATTTTGCAATGTGTTCTTCTGTCTGAGCTTTGGCTTCCCTTACTGACCTCCCTGCCTCCCTTTGCTTCTCCTGGTACTTCTCCCTATCCCTTCTGCCTGTGTATTTTTGTATTGCCTGAATGCAATCTTTTGGTTTTCACTTTCTTTGCTACCTCTTTGGAAACCATAATGGTCTCTTCCTTTTCCTCTTGCTAACCTGCTTAATACATAATTCTGTTGTTCTTGTAATCCCATTTTAAATACTGCCCACTGTTCCTCAACCCTGATTCCTGTCCCATTCCCTTAATGCCTCTTTCAAGTATCTCCCCATTTTCCCAAAGTCTGCCCCTAAAATCCAGGATACGTGTTTTTATGTGGTTTGGTTCTGCTCTTTCTGTGATTTCAAACCACAATGACTGGTGGTCACTGTTCTCAGGTGCTCCCCACTGTTACCCCATCACACTGTCCCTGTTTGTGAGCACAAGGTCCAGTATTGCCTTCTGCCGAGATTGGTTCCATGACCACGTTGCTTGAGGAAGGCACCCTGAAGGGAGTCCAGGATAAATCTGCTCCAGTTGATGCTGCTGCTGGGATGCTCCAGTCCACGTCTGGAATATTGAAGTCTCCAACCAGTACTACCTCACTTCCTTGTCTGCCATCCTTGGATGGCTAGCATCAACTCCTATCTGTTTCTTCCTCCTGGCTGGTGGTCTATAGACCACACCTGTGCGGATGGCTGTCCCCATTTTCCTTTCCAGCTTAACCCACAGTATCTCTCCCATTTTGTTCCTCCTGGATCTCTGTGGCCCTTATGTCATTTTTCTCACATAGACTGCCACCTCCTCCCTTCCTGCCTGCTCTGTCTCTTCTGAATATGTTGTAGCCAGGTATGGCCATCTCCCAGTCGTGGGTATATTATTTCAGGTTTCAGTGATGGCCACAATGTCAGGTCTGACTGCACCATGGCAGCCTCCAGATCTTCCATCTTGTTGCTAAGGCTCCTGGCATTTGCACATATGGCTTTCCATGATTTGACCTCCTAGACTGTCTCACTGTTCTACTCCAGCCCCTTCCTTGGTTGTCATTTATCCCTGGTTCTCCTTGCTGTCTGCCCATCTGCTGAATTTTGCCCCTTTTCTGTATCCACCTCTTGGGCACTAATCTCCATCTTTCGCACACTGCTTTGCAGAGATAGCCACCCTCTGGTTCACTGGTTCCACTGGCTAGCTGTGGGGTGAGCAAGTAGGTACCCCTCCTTGCTGGCCTGCCACCCCTTTT
The DNA here is from genome assembly GCA_016271365.2 of Neoceratodus forsteri. Lineage (NCBI taxonomy): Eukaryota > Metazoa > Chordata > Ceratodontiformes > Ceratodontidae > Neoceratodus > Neoceratodus forsteri. Next base: position 81,302,920 of record JADMNL010000030.1, read on the forward strand.
TGCTAGTTTAAATGCTTGTCAATGTAGCATTTAAACTTATCATTTGAGTGCTTGGATTCCCTCCAGATGGATGCAGTCCGCCAGGCTTGAACAAACCTCCTCCCTCCAGGTGGGTCCCCAGTCACCAATGAATCCAAACCTTCCTCACAGCACCAGTTCTTCAACCATGAGTTAACGTTCTGGTGCATGCACTCCTATGCTCTCCTTGCCTCTCACAGGTAGTACTCTGAGAAAGTGACAGAAGTAGCTACTTGCTTGAGACCCTCCTCAGTTTCCTAAATTCTTCCTGAACTTCCTTTGGCTTCTCATTTGCCAGGCCATTAGTACCTAGGTGGATAATGACATCCAGCTCACCCTCCCTCCTTGCCTTCCCAATGATCCCCAGGATCTTCCTTCCATCCTCCATGCCGTGGCACCTGGTAGGCACCTCACCTCCCTGTCCTCCCTCCTGTGTTCCTAGCTGGATCCCTCTTATGATGGAGTCCCTACCAGGATTTGCTTCCTCCTCCTCTCTGGGGTCCACTGCTTTCCCCACTGAGGTCACCTCCTTGGCTAACCTCCATCCTTTCCTTCCACTTCTAGGTACCTGTATTTGGTTGTCCTCGTTTGCCAGTGTGGCATATGAGTTCTTGAGTGGAATAGGATCGGGATGCCTCTGCCTGACTGCTCTAACCTCCCTGAGCCCACTGTCATCCAAGTGCTCCTCGTTCTCGGCATCCTTTGAGGCAGTTGCATTGGACTGGGTGGTCCCTGGATAGGGGACACCCTGGAGTGTGTTATCCCTCTTATAAAATGGGCTTTTATTTGTTAAAAAAGTAAGTAGTTCAGGTGAAGTGCGCAGTTGTCAGAAAATAATCAATGGTCATGTGACATGTTTTAACCAATGGGTCACTGGATTTTCATGGCCCATTTTATAAATTACAATAAGGCATTCCAGCATGTGTGCTGGTTTGGGATATCTGCACTTCATTAGTGATTTAAGACACTCGGCAAACACTACCCAAGGCATGGTAGTATACTGGAATTTTTGTCTGGAGAAAGGCACAGCGAGTCAAGGCTGGTTTCCAGGAGCAACCGGGGGGGGGGTGGTGGATTATAACAGTGTCAGTGGCTCTGAAGGTTGCATGCTTGCCTCTGGGGCCAGAAGATTGGAAGGTTGTGGGTTTGTGTCCCACACTAGGAACTTGGGCTGATACAGTACCTAATACTGGCACTGTTGTGCAGTGCTGTAGGGAGTGCTGCACTGTTGAGGTGAGACATTAAACCAAGGTCCCTTCTGCCCATGTCTAGTGGCTGTCAAGGTGGAAAATCCCATGGCACTTATAGTAAGAGATGGGAATTTTCTCCAGTGTCCTGGATAGCATTCCACTGACAATTAAACCCATCGTTTTACCTTACCACGCAGGATGCAGCTGGAAACAAGCTGCCAAAGTTCAGTGTGCATTTCCTGGTCAAAAATTATAAATAAAAAATATGCAGCAGGGGAGGAGGTACAGTAATACAGGGATTACAAACAATAGCAAGAGATATACTAGGTACAAAACAACCAAAGTACAGTGATACAGGAATTACAAGCAACAGCAAGAGCCATGCTAAGTACAAAACAGGCAAAGGGAAAATAAGAAAGTTACATATTGTGCAACATACAACGTTTAAAAATATTTCAACATATACAAAACAAATCACAATTATGTACAATAATCTTAAATTCTAAACAGAAGTTTTTCTTCCAGGTTGCACCTAGAAATGAGCCCTGGCTGAGTGCACCTCTCACGGTCACTAATTTTCAAATAAAATGAATAAGTACAGACATTTCTGTAGATGACTAGAACACTAGGGAGGCAAGAGGAGAGGGGCAGGAAAGGAAGGGGGGAGGCATGGGTATGTAGGAGGGGATAAGGAACTGGTGCAGTGACTGGGGGATGCAGGTAAAGGAGGAGAGATTGTTTATACTGTAGGAACCTTCACTGACTTATGTCTTGTATCCTTTGATGTAATGTGCATTGATTGTTATGTATATTCTGAATGATATGTTTTTGTACATTTTGTGATTATTTAAAAATTTTTACAACACAGGATTGCCTTGTAAATAGGGACTTTTTGAACCCTAATGGCAAATTTCTCTGTATAAATAAAATTTTACTACTACTACTACTGATAATACCCTGGAAAGACACACACAAGACAGTCAATTCCCACTGACTTCAGCAGGTGGCAGCAGAAAGGCATGCAGAGCAACCCCAGGTCAACATTTCCAAAGGCAACCTACTCCACTGGTCTACAACAGTGTTGGGTAAGTTACTTTTTCAATTACTTTCTATTTCTTTTAGAAACTTGATCCAGGAAGCTCTGTGCAGTCACTAGCAAGAATGGAGAAGTACTAGAAAAAGTAATACGCCTGACAGTTATAGTTACTTATTTCTTTTTATACAAAAACAATACAAAAATAATAAAAAACTGTAACAGATGACATTTATTTGAAAGTAATAGGTTAGTTACTAGTTAGTTTCAAATAAACGTAATCAGTTACAGTTACATATTACTTCTGTATAAAAAGACATAAGTAATTGTAACTGTAAGGTGTATTTTTTTTCCAGTACTTTTCCATCTTTGCTAGTGACTGCACAGAGCCTTCTGGAACAAGATTCCAAAAGTAAAAGAAAAAGTAACTTACCCAACACTGGTTTACAATATACAGTTTCTTTTTTTTTTTTTTTATTTACATTTTTTCCACCTTACCTAGTTGCCGGCACCCCGGTACTTTTAGCCCGGTCACAGGCCGACGGCTTCCACCCCCCACATCGGCCTCGGGTCCTCCGATACTGGCTTACCCCCCATTAGCAGGGCCAAGGGATGGAGGGGGCAGACATCCCGCAGAGACCGGAATCGGTCGGAGGACTGGCCTGGGGCTAATCAAGCCATGGCGGGTTTATGGAGGGAGGCCGCAACCGTCCATTTTCCTTTTCCGGGAAGGCGACGTGCAATGACGCTTGACATCCGCCCCCACCCTCCAATGTTGTTGAGCGCAGCATGGGTGTTTCCGCCTCCGCTAGAGTCCCCATCGCCCTGGATGCTGCCCCAGCTTTCCCGGAGAAGGAGAGCAGTCCAACGACGCCGATCCATCTCCCCCGCCAGCTCCTCCGACGACTAGGGTCCGTTCCCGAACCCGGGTCACCAGTGTCGCAAGCGGAAATCCAACCGCTGCGCCGACGGGCCGGCACAATATACAGTTTCTTGTTTTGAAATCTGTTTTCTCCCCCACTACCAGCTTTTTACTTCCTTCTCTTACTTTTTCTTTAGCTGACCAACACTGTTCCTCCTGCCAACCTTACAGGTTGTGCTTTGGCCACGCACAGACTACTGAGCTGGAAGCACCCTGTAGGGAAAGCCCCCCCCCATGGGCACTGGGGCCTCGGAGGAGACATATGGGCTTCACGCAGGTTTGATTCCTAGTCTAGGAGGAGTAAGACTCACCCTGGGCTGGCGGTGTGGACTGCATGTGGAGGCATCATCCACGGGTTTGGCGGCATCTTTTCTTCATATTGTGAGTCCCAGCTCTCTCCTGTGCCCACATTTTGCTAGCTCCATATATGCCAATCTGGGGAGGGGTAGGCGGGATGTTGTATGGTCACCCATGATGTCCAGTGACTCCCTTGATCCCCCAAAGGAGGTGCTAGAAGAGTGGAACACTGTAACCCTCCCTCACAGGTTCAAAGCTATGTGTATAAAAAACTGCTGAGTCTATAAAGGTCAGAAATATGGGAAGAACTTCTATTGGAGGAAGTCCTTTTTTGCTTCATAATACATAATTCTGCTTATCATCCAAAATCCATTTTCATTAAAAACACAAAACTCTGGCACGAAGATAACACAGAACACTGAGGCACAAAGACAGGCCCATATGAAGGCGAGCAATCCACATGTAAAGTACACAAAATGAAACTGATTGTACGCCATACATCTGCATACTGCTGTCTTGAACTCATGGTAAGGGGGACAAGCAGAGAGTGAGGGCTCTATCTAGAGATCATATGAGACCCCCCCCCCCCGAGATCACTCAAACTTTTTTGCCCAATCTGAGACTCTGCCAGACCCAGTCCAGTCATGGGAGTTACAAATACCTCCATTTGAGGTCTTGGGTTTGCTATTTACAATTGCATGGCCTTTGTGTTTGAGGATTCACAGTTCCACTGAATTGCTACTTCTTTATTTAAAGTCCACCACCAACGGGCATCCACATGCAATACCAGCAGGCCTACACCAATTCGGGGACTGGGTACCCAGTAATATTTGGTATCTCCCTATAAGGTTTAAGGGAAGAGTACTGGTACCAGTGAGAAAAGGGTGGCACCTTCAGTACAGGACAGCAAGATCAGATACTGTAGTGTGCACTGTAGTGTAGGTGCTGGGTGAGTTGGAGGGCTGTACCTCAAAGGATATTTTTGTTATAGGCAGGGAAAGCATTTTGTTTTCACTGCACCTGCTCCTTGCAAGTGAAGAGCAGCTGCATGTGTTATACTGGCTGGCTGGTCCTACATCGGGCATTGGAAGACCAGTCAGGATACTTTTAGGAAGTTGAAGGTTGGTGCCTGTGGAAGGGTTAGATACCAAGAAGATGTTTTTGGTGAGAAATATCCTAGAAGGACTGAGCAAGAGTGATATTGTGGGAATTTTGGCAATAAAACCTAAAGGAAGTTAGGAAGATGAGGGCTCAGCTAGTGAGATACAATGTAAAACCAAGATGGCTAGTCTTCTTGTGGAAAGTGACAAGGAAGTGAATTCAGGAAAGTTGCCCAGTACACTGACTCCAGAGGACACAGAGTCTGTATGGCAGACACTTGGCAAGGGGGATCCCCCAGGACAGGGACCCTGATCCCACCCCCGGGATGGATTGGAAGGAACAAGCAAAGAGCTGGCTTGTGCAAGAGAGCAAGACCAACATGGACCTGAATTAAAGTGTTAGAGCCCTCAGGACTGGAAGTGGCCACTGTGGCTCTGTTGGATGCCATGCAGCACCTGGTGGAAGAGATGATATGCCTTTCCAGTGAGTACAAACAGTGTTGCAGGCAGGTCACAAAGTGGATCCCCTACATGGCGGGGCATGCATTGGCAGTGTGCCCCGTGGATGTCCGATGGTCGGTGGCTGAGGGGGTAAGAGGAGGGCAGTGCCACCGGCCATTCCTAGGACACCACCATGCAGGTATGAGGTTTGGAGTAGTGGGGGGATGATGGTGCCACAGGCGTGGGGGGGCATGGTCCACCTCAGGAACTGCAGGACACAGGGCACCAGGTTGCCAAGTGTTGGTGCGGGGGGCTGTAAGGGATCGTGATTGGGGTCCACAGAGATGGGTCAGGTGGCACCTGTCAGCTCGTGTTTGGGGATGCTGTGCAGGGGGTGCCTCCAGACATATGGGGAGGGGGCTGCCATGTAAGCATGGGGTGCATAGGGGTCTTATAGCAGGGTTCTCTCTGGTGAACCCTGTGCCTCCTCCACACACCCGTGGCCAGCACTGCATGCCTTTGTGCATGGCGCATAGTGCTGACATGCCCCCAACCCACCCCCGACATGGTGTGGTCCACAGATCAGGGGGACTGGGTGCATTTGTCCTGCGCATCAGCCCTTAGTGCATCCGGCATGGGGGGCACACTGGGTGCGGAGTGGCTATGCGCTGCAGATACATGGCACATAGCCATTCCACCCATTAGTACATAAGACCCAATATTTGGACTTAAGGGACAATCCATATATCAAAACAAAGATCTTAAGGAGTACTACAAGAATAATATATATTCCCCCCATTAACATTTAGGGGCAGTATAAAGAAGCATAAAAATTAAAAAAAATACAAATTCCCAGAGGATAACTGAAATTTTAACAAGCCACAAATGAAGGAAAGAAATTGCTGTTTTGGCAGAAATGGAAGTAGAGAGTCCTCCACAGCAACATACCTGTATGCATCTATGGAGGGATGGAAACGCAGGGCCCAGAGGACCCTGCGCTCCCATAGCCAAATGAGGATATGATTATACTATCTCAAAAAGTAAGGAAATTCATTGCAAAAAACTTTGTTAATGTACTAGTTAGGATTAAACCAACAAAAGTAGGGAAATGTGGTATTAGATTCCCTAACTCTAATGCCCCACCCTCACCCTGCAGGCAGCAACAGGAAAAATACATTACTATTTGACCTCTCCTGCATCTTCACAACTCAGATGTGGTGTGTGCTTGGGGTTGTCAACCCTAATGCTCACCCCATTATCATATATTGTACACATCTCAGCTTATTTATTGATGGAATGGATTGAGTGTTAGGGTTGACAACTCCAAGACACACCCCACATCTGATGTGTGAAGACGCAGGAGAGGTCAAATACTAATGTTTTTCCGTGTTGCTGACTGCAGGGTGGGGGTGGGGCATTAGGGTTGGAACCGTAACGCCACATTTCCCTACTTTTGTTGGTTTAACCCTAACTAACGCATTAAGAAAGTTTTTTGCAGTGAATGTAACCCATAGGCTGCCGACAGAATTAGAACGTACAGAAATTTAGGACTGACATATCAGGCCGTGGCCCTGCAAGGGTTAAAATAGAAATTCATAATGCTCTATGATGCTGATTCAAAAATTAAACTTTGCACAAATCACTGGACTCCAGTATTATATCTACATTTGATGGTTTGCCCCATGTTCTGAAGGCCAGCCAGTGTCCCACGTGTCCTACAGTTCAGTGATAAAAGGTTGAGAGATATGTTAACTGAAGGAATAAGGATGTCTTGAAATTAAACTGACAATTTAGGTCCTGCAACTGAGAACTTGTGCCACCCTACATCCTACAGTGATTCTCACCCACTATAGTGCCAGCAGCAGCCAATTCCCTGCTCAAGGAGTACAGGAGTACATGCAGCTTCTCTACATACCTTGAAAAGGGCCTTTAGACAAGGTTGGGTCTACAGTCGGTAGAAAGGAGTACAGATTTCTTCGACTATACGTTACTTGGTATATGGCCGCCATTGGGGAGCCGAACACCCAACTGCCCAAGCTCCACCCTGCCCAATCATCTTTGATGCTCACTGAATGATATTTGGGAATCAGGAAAAATTGAACATCTATGGTGTTGGTGCTGGTAGTGTGTTTGCATATCAGTGTTGCATCCTGTTGATCTGTGGTTCGCAACTGTTTTTTATTTCATAAGCTGCCTAGAACTCATCTCAGACAGAACTGCTACTGCTTTTGGAGCTTCCTTACTGTAATGCAACATACTATGGTGGCACCACTTCTACATCGAGCCAGGGAAGGCGGGTTATATTTGGCTTGTAATGTCTGGATTTTGGAGTAGAAAGGGATTGTCTGCTGCCGAAATTCTCCTTCTCCCAGCACTCTCCCCCTACTGCTGGGCTGGCTGGCACTCAGCACTGGGCTAGCTGAGCCGAGCAGTGAAAGTGCAAAACCTCAGCTTTCCTGCTGAGCTGACTGCAGGCTTCGGAGAGGCAGCTACAAGCTGGCTATGCTCAAGCACAGACGGTTGATCTGAGATAGCTAGGAGGTCTTCAGTCTTGCTTATATATAAGGGAGGATCTAGCAATATCATGGGGGGGGGTGTTCAGTTTTAGTGCAGCCCAGAGTGAAGAAACACTAATTTAGGCATTACAAATGGTGCTTCTGCCACTGAACCCCTCTTTGGTTCCACTGCTGCATCCAATACACACACACACACACACACACACACTTTCCATCACTGTTTTGTGCTGTGCTTTGTGGTGTGAGTCTTGTGTCCATGTACATCTGGTACTGCTGTATGTATCAGAATGTTTTGATGGTGTGTGTTGCTTATGGTGTGGATGTTGCGTGTGCCTTTGCATCCATATGCTTACTTTATCTTTGTACATGTGTTCTGTACATGTAATAACTTTGATGTGTTTTTGTTTTATTCATTTTAGGAGAGAAAACACAAAAGGCACTCCACAATATACATATATCCAGACACCTTACGCGAATACAAGTATACTAACTTAGTACACTTGTATTTGTGTAAGATGACTGTGTACTGTACATGCATATTGTAGAGTGGTTATTGTGTTTTCTCTACTTACACATTTTATTGCATTGTAGTGTGGAGCATACTGTGAGAAGTATATGTGTGTGTGTGTGATGTACTGTGCATGTGTGTTGCCTACTTGCAGCTGGGATTCGTCAGTCCATCTAAATGACCCATGAGTAAAAAAAAAGTTCTACACATTCTATGATATAAAAGTCACAGCACTTTTTATTACAGTAGCGGATGGGAATGTGACACTGTCCCAATCAGCATTTAACTTTCTGAAAAGTTTTCATAGTACATTCCCATAATATATTTTGCAAGTTATATGCAATGTACAGGAATGACATTCTTTTTGGAATGGTGCATTCAAAATGTTTGTACTTCTCAGGTGTATTTATGGTGCCTTTTCCATGCCAGCTAATACATTAAACTTTGGAGCCCCCTTCAATTTCAGTGGCAGCCTCCTAGGAGGAAGAGATGGCAATTTTCACAGTCCTAATAATAATTCTGATCACGCCACATTGACATCTTGCATAAAAGACAAAACTGGCTTCCCTCCCTTACAGAAATACAAGTGTGCAGCATGCATGACACATGCTTATCAAGCATGTGGCATGCATGCTGCATGCATGCATGTTGCTGCACACTTGTATTGCTGTAAGGGCTGCCCCATCAACCTATTTGCTGCCAAGTCTTCACACACAGCTCTCACCCACAGGTTAAAATGGATGGGAACTTGTACATCCACTCCAAATGTTGCCCAAACAAGCAATGGGGGAGAAGGATGGAGGGAGAAGCTGAAAAGAAAGATGGGAGAGATGGGAGGTATGAAGGAGAAAGGGGCTAAGGAGAGAGGTGAAAAAGGATGGGAGAATGAGAGGTGAGACAGAGATGGGGCAAAATATGATACCCCGCTTTCAACTAATAAACAAAGATCAAATAGAATTTAGCCAGACTGGATACCCTCTATCACTCTTTCTGCCATTTTGCTCTTGACCGCCCTCCCTCTACATACTGCTGCACTCTCTACCGGACTCTCAACCTCCCCTCGCTCCAGGATTGTAGGCAGTCCCACTGCGCAAGTCTCACGGCCAAGTTCTGGTCCCAGTCCCTGCCACCTTATCTCACTTCTACCCTTACTGCCCAGTCCCCTCCAGCTTTCCTCCTCAGAAACTTCAACTCCTGCCTCCTGGTGGTGCCACACATGTCCTCCTCTGCTGGTCAGGTAGCCTTCAGACATCGAATGCCCTTACTGTGAAACTGCCTCCCTGCTGCCATCCGGTTCGTGCTCTCAACCCGGCACCTCATCCCTCTCATCAAAGCATACTTCTCCTCCACCCGTGCCTGTGGCACATGACTGTGCTGTATGAATCGCATGAAGTCCTGATTCCAGTACCTTGATGCATGATAGATTGTGTTGTTATCTTGCCTACTTGCTGTCCCAATATCCAGTATTTTCTGATGCGATGTACTTAACTGCTCTATCTCATGTATTATCATCCTGATTTTATATTGCTTTACCTATTTTATGTCCACTGTCCCCCTCCCCCAGGTCGCACTTGGAATCGAGCAGTGCCCTGCTCAGTGTGCCTTCCTGGTAAAACTCATAAATAAATAAATAAACTTAATGGAACATAATATAAAACCAAGAGTGGAGCCACTAGAACTAACTAACATAGTAAACTGCAAAGAAGGATGAAATGATGGCAAACCTGAATTTGGGAATACATAGGGAAAGGACTTAATAAAAGCAATGCACCAATAATTTAGGACCATGCTGGGCATGGATTGGCAGCCAAGATGGTGACAGCATAATTCTTTAGCTGTCCTCACCTCTTTGTAGATCCGTAGACATCCACTGGCTTTTAACATCTCTACATCCCCACTGTGTTACCTACCTGTTCCCTGCAGTCTCCAGTAGCAGATTCCACAAGTTTCAAGGTCCGATTGCCACTGCACTCTGCAAGTTTTTGTCAGCTCCCTTAGCCTGTCATTTCAACCATGCAGCCCAGGACAATGGTGCTTCCTGTCCAATTACCTCAGCTAGGGAAAATGGGGAACTTGCAAGAAATAAGCCACATGTTTATACAACTCTTTTCTGATACAGGCAAGCTCATAATATCTATCCAGCAGACTGGAGAAGATAGTGTTTCTTTGCCACAGTGGTTCACCAGAACGAACAACAAATCGACACCCATGATCTATGGACAGAGTGTATGGAGGCTGAACTTCGGAGCAAGACCGGACTATCCAGCAGTTATGAGACTGCATTGAGGACTTTGAAAATAGAGGATGCCAAAAGAACTTGAGATCTGTAGGCTTTTCAGCAAAGCTTTTGAGTTGGTACCCCACAGATGCTTGCCGAAGAAGGCAGAGGATCTGGGTGCGGCTAAGGTTGTGTTAAACTGGGTAGATAACTGGCTTAAGGGGAGGCAGCAGAGGGCAGTGATTAACAGGGTTAAATCAGAAGAGAGGGAGCCAAGAATGGGATTCCACAGGGATCTGTACTGGTTCCGGTCCTCTTCAACATGTTCATCAGCGGCATTGGTGAGGGGATCCAGGACAGGCTGTGTCTCTTCGCAGATGACACTAAGTTCTATGGGATGGTGTTTAGTAACAAGGAAATAAAGGAAATGCAGAGAGACTTGCAAACGTTGGAGGGTGTTAAAGGGTTTAGCAGTTAAAATTCAACACCAAAAAGTGCAAGATGATGCACCTAGAGATAGAGAACCCCAGGACAGAGTACTGAATGGGAGGGGAGAGAGTCAGTACCATGCCTGATGAATGAGACCCTAAAGCAACTGAATCAGTGCAACAAGACTTGTAGCAAGGTAAATAGGATGTCTTGATGTATCAGGGTGATAGTGATAGCAGAAAAAGGGAGTTAATACTTCCTTGTGTATATCTTTGGTGAGACCACACCTGGAGTACTGCGCCCAGTTCTGAGGTCCTCACCTCAGAAAGGACAGGGCTAGGTTTGAAACAGTGCAGGGTAACAAAACTGATTCAGGGCTATAAGGAGCACTTCAAGGCACTGAACATGCACTTGCTGGAGACAAAAAGGGAGAGGGGAGATATGATACAGACCATCAAATTCCTGAAAGGAATTAGCAGGATGAACTGCAAGAAACTATTTAACTTGAATACTAGCTCATGGTCACATGGTCATGAGTGGAAGGTAACGGGGGGGGGTTATGGAGGGATGTGAGTAAATATTACATTACAGAAAGGGCGTGGAGTTGTGTAACATGCTGCCGGACGAGGTGGTGGGTGCAAAAATTGTTAGTAGTTTCAAGCATGGCTGAGAAAGAATGAGGAGTATAATGGTTGCTCAGGGCATCAAAATCGAGGAAAAAAATGGAGGGGAGTGTGGAAGGATAGGACCCTGCAGGAACAGTAGGTCCCAAAGCTAAATAGGGAACAGTCTGGATGGACCTTTGGTCTTTTTCTGCTGTCTTTGTTCATGTTTCCAGAAAGAGTGGAAGGCAGAGATATGAACACTTTCCTATACAATGTCCTACCAGTTCTACTGCACCACCACAGGCCGGCTCTACTTGAAATAGAATGATCCCACAGGTCTCTTGCTCCACCACCAAAACCCAGGCAAAAAGCTTGTCCCATTTTTGTGAAATTCCTCCATTACCCAGTCAAGGAACAGATTATACAACTGGCAAGGGAGCGGGGCCCACTGTCTTGGCAAGGTCACCTAATATAAATATATCCAGACTTCTCTGCTGCCCTCACGGAGTGCCAGTGGGCCTATACTAGGGCCAGACAGGCACTTACCCAGCTCAAAATACCCTACAGCCTTCGATACCTCACTACCCTGAGAATCTCCAGGAACAGAGTCCCCCATTCTTTCCATACTCTGGAAGCGGCTGAAAGCTTCATCTGCCATTCATAGCAAGTAGCTAACCTTCCAGATTCTGACAAGCAGGACAACTTGGCTGTGATGGATGCTACTCCCAACTCTTACTACTACAGTCATCGTACAGTTAGGGCCCACCTGCTGCCTATGAGGCCCGGTCAGAGGAAGGTCCATGGATCCCTATGTGCAGATACCATGGCAGAAGGGCCTCTAGGAGAAAGGGCAAACCCACACAAAAAGCCACTTCGCCACCCAGTCACCTGAGCAGCTGAAGTCAGAGCAAGGAACATGAGGAGTCCATAGGCATTTCTAATGGTGAAGTAGCTTGTAGTCAATATGCTTCCCTAAGGAAGATCCCCACGACTGTACTCCAGATCCCAAGTCCAGTGCACAAAACAACAAAAGCCCAAAGCTCTGGCCTCTGCAGAACCCCAGCAACCAGTCACCCAACCTCCCTGACTTGCTCTGCTTCCACTGAATACTCCACCCATCTCTTAGGAACACCATCTCAGAACCTATACCATAGCTTCAGTCTCCTTTGTGTTAGCTGGCCCCGGAGCTCCCAATGAACATGGGTAATCTGAAGGGGCAAAACAGTGTCTCTCACATATAAAGGTACTGCTGTTTTTCTTTTATATGCCTTACCCCCTCCTCTGGTCTTTTCTCGAGCAATCCAGAGACCGTTCTAATTGTGTCCGTGTCACTTACTGAATTCTTAAAAGCGTCACAGCAGCATCTTCAAGAACATATCCCTTTCTTAGTGACCTTACTCTCCAGTACCCATTTAAGACATGCTTCAGACTCAGTTTTATTCCCTCAATTTCTGGTGACTCACATGTATTTTTTAACAAATCCCACTGTTCTCGGGAGCTTGGTGAGGAAATGATACAATGGCAGACTATTGTGCTTATGATAAGCTATGCTCCCAGATGATCAAATAAACAGGGATCTCCTGACAATACTAATGTTGACATTTAACATGCATTGTATTGTGACTTGAGCAATTGACGGTCCTGTCAGTATTTCGCACTTTAACTATGTGTTTAATTTGCATATTTTTATTGCGCTTGCTTATTTTCACAAAAAACTTCTTTGCACATGAAACTTCTTTGTACATACAATTTCTTTGCTCATTTTCTGCTTCTGATACTGTATTATCTCACATTAAAGATTGTCAGCACTAAGTGTTTTATGGCTATACTATCTCTTTAATATTAGTCCTTGTAATTTCACAATATTGGCCTCCTCATCACTCTGAGGTAGATGTCATTTGTGATGTCGAAACTTCAGGAGGGCATAGCCTTGCAGTGCTGCATGTGAGTGGCATAGTGTCAGTTTTGTTTGCTACAGAAAGTACTAGTTTGAATTCGCTGCCTAGCCATTTAACAAATGTTTTATATGATGACTTATGTATGGATGTACAAACTGATGAAAACTACAAATGGCAAAGCAATCCAGAACTTTATGCATGCAGCAAGTTGGTGACTGTACCTGGTGTGGTATGCTTTGCTGTGCAGGGGTAGATTAGGAGGGGGTGTAGGTAGTGAATGTAAAGCAGAGGAGGAGAGGAAATTTAGATTTAGGATATTGTCCATTAGTGAAGTGTGTAGAGCTATAAAAATGTAAAAGTGGGGAAAGCTTGTGGATTGGATCAAATTGAATCTAAATCTTTTAAGATTTGTTCTTGGGAGATTGCTGCGACTGTAACATATTTGTTTAATTGGAGCGTCATGCAGGAATTTTTTTCAGAAAGCTGGAAAACCAACAAACTTATTCCAGTCCCAAAAGGAGGAGGTACTTTAGCCCTTCAAATCATTGGCCAATTTCTCTTCTGCCTATAATGTCAGACTCTTGAGAGATTGGTTAATGGCCAGCTGTACAAATGCTTGGACACCACTAAGCAAATTACCCCATTCCGATATGGATTTCACCCAGGACACTGTACTGATACAGCTTTGATGGATTTCAAGAATTTGATTATTGCAGGTCTTGACAATAGGAAGGTTACTGTAGCAATGTACGTGGATTTAACGAAAGCATTTGACCTGGTGAACACTTCGTTCTGCTGGACAGGTTGACTGGGATTAGTGTGCATCTTGATTCTGTTGAGTGGTTCAGGACCTATTTAGCGGAATGAAAACAGAGGGTATAGGTGTCCAAATTTATGTTGGGCCCCAGGGACCTTTGTCAATGAGTGCCACAAGGTTCTATACTAGGCCCCTTATTATTTCTAATTTATACAAATAGCTTTCCTCAGGTCCTGTGCCAAACTGGTATCAGGATGTACGCTGATGACACTGTATTAGTTTGAAGCGGTAATAACATAGATGAACTCCAGGCGACATTAGAAGCTGACATTTTGGCAGCTCAGAAGTGGTTCACCAGGTCAAAGCTAGTTATGAGTACAAAGAAGAGCCAAGGTATTGGTTTTGGACAGTGGATAAAAAAGTATTGAGCTATGTACAAAAGATCTTGAAGGCATAGAACTGGTACAGGTTCAACAGTATAAATATGTGGGTGTGGTGTTTGATGATCTACTCACATTTTTGAGTCATATCCAAAATACTTGTCTTAAAACAACAAAAAAATGGGGGCCTTGAGACGTCTCTCAGGTTGTTTTTTGAGAGAAGCATGCTTTAAAACTGTTAGTACTTCTCTGTTACCAGTAATAGAATATGGGAGTAATGCCTACATAACTGCATATAAAAAGGACTTGGAAAAATTGGACAGGGTATATAACAAATTGGCATGTGTTAATTTAAAGGCTAAATGCCATACTCATCACTGTGGTGTGTATTTCCAGTTGGGTTGGAATTCCTTGGGGAACAGACATGCAACGAAATGGTTAGCCATGATTTTAAAATGTTGAAAAGTGAATGTGATCATCCAATGTCCAGCTACCTGTTTCTGGAGAGCCAAGATAACAAGACTTATAATACTAGATATTCATACACCAGGAGGTTGAAGGTACCTAGAAACAAGACTAGGTTTGGGAAAATGGGGTCTGTAGTAATGCTGCTAGTTTTTGGAATAGGCTGAAAGTTGACACTAGGATGACGCTGATGCTCAACATGTTAAAAAAGAAGCTTATAAAATGAATTTACCCTCATATGCGAATATTAACTTGATTTGTGTATGTTAAATGATTATAAATATACTGGTGAATATTGATGTAGACTTGTTAAGAGTAGGTACTGACTATTATATTCTTATATTTTTTTTTTATCATGTACACTTGCAAGGATTAGTGTATTTGTATGTACGAAACAGGATTCATCTGAAAATAGTTTTCGGCCCGAGTATGTAATTCCTGTGTAAAAATAAAATTGTACTTACTTACTATAGTCTTCACCTATAAATGCATCCTTGATGTAAACTGAAATATTTAATGGCTAATATATCTGCTTAGCCAAAGCTTTTAAATCATTTTTATGTAATCATAAACTGTAAGGAGGAATACAGGAGGAAAATGCCCTTTTATGACTTAATGACTCCTTATTCCAAAAATTATCCCCTTTTTTCTAATTTTTGAAATTTCTTTTTTTAGTCTTTTATTTTTGGAATTTTTTGAGATTACGAGATACAGTAACTCAGATAGGGGTGTAGGTAACCAGACCAAACCCAGATGAGTCCTGTATCATCCTGACTTTATCCAGGACTTCCTACTCTTAAACTCCTCCAAAACTTCCCTAATATGCATGCATATTATATTTCATTATTCAAAAGTCGCAGATGTTTTTAATGCAGAGAAGTTGACTTGGATAATTAATATGTATTTGTTCTTTTATTGTACTTTTTGTAGTGACTTGAAGTTGAATAATAAACTTTGATAGATTGATTGACTTACTTTTAATGAACCTCAAGAAAGCTATGATTAATGTTTGTTTATAAAACTGTCTTCAAATAATGGCATTTAAGGAAAATGATGGTGCTGACCCATTGTTTTGAGTGCTTCCATGCAGCCATTTGTGACTCTGAATTTCTACCCAGGGTATGTGCATATCCCACGTACATTCTAAGCTGCCGTAGTTGTGAGTGCTGAATATTAATGCTGCCCTCAGACAACAGCTTGCCCTAGCTTTAATTATCCAAGTCAGCAATTTAAGCCAGTGTCTCCTCTGTCTATTAAGGGTTCTGCTGACGCAGTATATATGTTTGCACAGCATATTGACCAGGTTGTGAAGGCAGTAAATACTAAACTGGGGGTACTTTATTGGCACAGGAAAAGCCTCACTACCAGTGCTCTCAGGCTGTCCATAAACAGTTCCATTCTCTCTGTGGTTGACTACGGCCTGGTGGCCTATGGAGCAACAACTGATACCACCCTCAAGAGGGTAGGCACGGCTCTAAACAAGGCCTGCCGACTGTTACTAGATGCTGACCAGCTTATGCACACCTGTGTACTCTATGAGCAATCAAACATATTAAGCCTCAAGAATAGAATCTCATACCAGACTTGCCTCCTAGGTAGGAAAGCCATGCTAGGCCTAACTCCTCCCTGTATCACAGACCTGATTACCTTAACCAACTCCATGTACAGGACCAGGAACAAAGAACTTCACCTGTTCTGTGGCCCATTCCGAAGGACCCATCTTGGCCAAAGATCCTTCTTCTACTGTGCCCCACTGTGGCTTAATGAGATTCCAGCTAACACTCTAAATGCTGCTAACCCTAGAACCTTCAAAGCTGAACTTCAGCAGTTTTTACTGCAAAAGAATGTCTTGAGTGTAAACTGTTCAGAGTGGGTCTCCAGGGCCTGCACCAATCCTGCCTACCAGCAACTACTCATGGATTCACTCACACGGTCCACCACTCCCCACTCCCTACCCCTGCTCCCCAGACTCTGCACCTCATTCTCCATAGCTCTTATTCTGCTACTAGTTGTGCTCTCTTGTCTCGTGCCTCATCACCTCTCTATCTCACTCTCCCCCTCCCTCACCCTCCCACCCCTCTTCCCTCTTTTCTCCATCAGTCTCCAATCTCATGATACCACCCCTCCCGCTTGGTCTCTCCCGCCTTCCCTCCTCTCCCCCTCCCTCTCTTCCTCCCTCTCCTCATCCCTGCTCTCTCTGTCTGTAACCACCTTCTCCCACCTTACGACACACTCTCACATGCACCAACCCCCAGCTCCTCAGCTCCACAGCTGTAACGCAACGTGACAATGCTCTTTCTGTGCTGCTCTATCCCCACACTCTATTCACTAACCACCCTCTCCCTATCCTACATTTTCCTCTCTTTCATATACTTCCTTATGCCATACAGCACTTTGTATTAAACTCTTAATGAAACTCTTAACTCTTAGCTGTTTTCTATGTTTTTTTGCTTCCTGTACTGATAATTCTACTATGTCTGTATCTGTACTGTGAATTCAATTTTGTATGTATTTGTACTGCTTAACAGACGTGGACCCTTTGTAAAAGAGTTCTTACTCAAAGGTTGTTTCCGAAATTCCGATAAATAAATAAACAGTTTTCTTCAAACAGTTTGTTTTTAATATAAACTGGATAACCGAAGATGACCCTTCAATAGCACCAAGGACCTAACTCATGGTCTGCAAAATGTTGGCATCTAACTGTTATTTGGGCTTCACATACCTGTATGTGGTGCACTGGTGGTACCCTGATCTGTTCCCCTAAGTGTCCATCATTTTCCTCACTAGAAGCAACATAGCAGCTAAGCCTTTTTTCCATTTTCCACCACTGCGCAGCACGACCGTTGCCCTTTCTCACGTTTGTGTAGCGAGCACTGCTCAACAATTCCTCTCATGGGCAGTCTCATAAACAAGTGACTCACTGTGACTACAACTCTGAGGCAGAATACAATGGTACTCCCTTTTATAATTTCTGATTTTGCTTTTCACACCACTGTTTAAACTGGGGAACATTGCCTTTCCTTATTGTCTACCTCTCTCCTCAGGTGGATTTCATTCCGTTAGTGAGGAGGGGGTGAATGTAATACCCATATGCTCTGGGCTGGTTAGAAACTCTTTGCAACACCTACCCTCTGCACCTTTTCTGTTGCCCACCAATTCTGGACAGTACTGGAAACCACTACCTATTTACCAGCACTACTCCTTCGGTTCCCATGGTACTCACAGTGCCCACACCTTTTTAAACATGGCTTTTCTGCAAGCCAATGTAGCGGTACACACCACCTAGTTTACTTGTGGCTGACCCTACTTGCTAAGATCTATCCGCACACCCTCAGGGGTGATGCGTCCAAATCCTTACAGTTTTGCTGATATTTTTATCTCCTTACAGCTGTCGGTTGAAGGGGGGGGGGCCTTAAACTTTAGCCTTGTCTTTGCCAGTGTTCTGGGCCACATTCTGCTGCACTGATCCCTGTCCAGGTGTTTATCAGCCTAGAAATGAGTGGTTCCAGAAAGGAAAACGTTCCTTCAATTAACGTATACATTCACGATACCCAAGGTTTCAGTTAGTTTCTCTCTGACCCCAGCTGAGTGTTTGTTTTCTTTATATTGTTTCATTGTCAACAACAGACAGTGTGATTGCATTCATGTCTTTTGTACTCTTTTTTAAAATGACTGTATAGTACTCGGATGGAATGTGCCTGCTATGTTTTTCAATCTACCTGTTAGTGATAAGAACTGTGTAACCTTCTTTCTGTTTCAGCCAGGCACTCCACAAACCCTATATTGGCTAGCTCTGGACAATGTCAGCCCCCACCTAATTGTAGTAACTTCAGAATACGTATTCCTATGGTGGACCTAAACCTTACCTCATGGAATGTCAGGGGACTTAACTCCCCTGTGAAGTGTAAGAAGGTTTTAGCGAATCTCAGAAAGCTTCACGTACGGATAGATTTCCTACAGGAAACAAAACTTGCCCATTAGGAAGCATGTGCATTGAAGAGGGAATGGGTCAGCCTAGAAATGTACTGCACTTGTAAGATGTCCAAAAGAGGCATCTCCATTCTCCTACATAAATCCTTTTGTTGGTTCCTTCAGGACTTCCTACCAAATGCAGACGGGATATGGATCCTGGCTAAGGTCTCCACACCAAAAGGTCCCTTCCTACTTCTGAATGTGTATGCCCTGAAGGAGGATGCCAAAGGTTTTTTTCCTGCAATAAGTGAGAAATTAGCAACACTTAATACCCTGCTCAGCCCCATAGTGTTTGGAGGTGACTTCAGTCTCACTCAAGATCCACTTTGAGACTTCTCAACTTCCAATCAGGAACCCCCACACAAAAGCAGCTGCAGCTCTTAGAGCCATGATGCAGGAATTTGCTTTATCTGACATCTGGAATACTATGCATCTCACTACCTGGGACTGCACCCAGTGATGAAAATGAACAGGAACGTGCAGGAACTAAGTTTCTGTACCTATTTTGCAGCAGGAATGGAGTTCCTGTACTTCTTCCCACTGATTCTGGAATTGAAATTCTTAAATCAGCAAAACAGTGACAGTTTCTGGGCCTATAACCTGAAATCAGGGATTCCATCACAAAATTTGACTTGTGCAGCAATGTTATTTCACTAGAAATACTTCAATATCGCTAACTGAATCCCATAGTATCTATACAGTTATCCTTCAGGTTAAGGATCTTCATTCTGCATTTCATATTTGCCAGTGCCTGAGTTCCTGTACTTCTTGTCTTCTGCTTGCACCACTGACTGCACCTGCTTCTCTGGTGTTCACCATTCCCTCAGCCAGATTGACCTCTGGCTCACCTTTCCTTCGATCACCCAAGCCCCCACAAGCACCCATATACATCTGATAGTCATCTCAGGGCATGCTCCCAACACTGACTATGCTTTGGTGGCCATTATCCTTGAACTGTCCTGCCTGGCACCTTACCCCATACTACTCTGTTACCAGGACTTTATCCACCAGGCCCAGAAAGAAATAGCTGACTTCCTGTCTCACAATCATAATAATGAAGTGTCAGACGCCACCCTCTGGGAATCCCACAAATCCTTCCTCAGAGGTCGCATTATGGGATATGCAGCTTATAAGAGGAAGGCCAGAGACCAGGAGATTGCAACTCTTGAAGCCAAACTCAATGAGCTCAAGAAACACTATAATAACTCCCTGCATAGATCTGTCTGAGTCAATCTCGATCCACAGCCAACTTAACAACCATTACTATAGGAAAGCTGAGTGGGCCTTACTACACCTTCAACATAAATACTGGGAGGAAGGGGAACGGATAAGCAAAGTCCTTGCTTATAGGCTTCGTAATCTTCAGGCTGAGTGCCATATCCTGGGCCTTAAAATCAATCAATCAATCAAAATTAATTTTTAAAGCGCTCTTCAGCAAACCGAAGCGCTTAACAATATAAGAACAGAACAAATAAAATATACAATAACAGCATCAATCACAAAACTCAAACAATATCCATAAATGCCCTTTCAAATAAATACGTTTTTACTACAGATTTAAAAGTCTCGGTGGACAGGCACTCTCTTATCCGATGAGGCAGAGAATTCCACAGGGTCAGGGCTACAAAAGAAAAAGCCCTAGCATCTGATGTCTATAGGCATACCCAGGTTTCTATCTGCATTTAAACTAATGAAATTAATGACATCATGAAGACATTCTATGTCAAGTTATATGATACCCATCCCCCCCCCACAAGCGAAGGTTGCTGCTTTCCTGGATTCCATCCCTCTTCCATCCCTTTCCCCAAACAAAGTCAGCAACTTGACATCCCTATCTCTGCCATTGAAGTCAAATGTGCCATTACGGCTACGGATAAACACAAATCACCTGGCAGTGATGGATTCCCAACAGATTTCTATGATGCCCTGCAGGACTCCCTTACCCCTATCTTACATAGGGTCCTCTTTCATTCCTTGCAATCCCAGACCCGCTCCCCATGGCTAGAGAAGCAATGATTACTGTCCTACCTAAAAAAGGCAAACACACATCTCTTCCCAACAGCTACCACCCAATATCACTCATTAATGTGCATGTCAAAATACTAGCCAAAGTTCTGATGTCCATGTCAAAACAGTCCTACCTCAGCTCATTCATCCCTCCCAGGTTGGCTTTGTTAATGGACTACTCAGTTCGGACCATCTTCATACCCTCTTCAGTCTAACTCACCAGGCCAAATCCTTTCTGAATCCAGCAGCTGCATTAAACATACACTTTCAGAAGGCCTTCGATAGTATTGAATGGTCCTACCTCTTTACTGTCATACAGTGCATGGGCATAGGCCCTTACTTCCTCAATGCAGTCAAAACCTTATACACCTGCCCTGTAGCAAAAATACTCACCTGTGGCCTTCTTTCCTCTATTTTCCCACTTCTCTGGGACACCCGTCAGGCCTGTACCTTATCCCCATTATTATTCCTCCCGGCCTTTGATTTCCTGACAATTGCACTTAGACCACATCTCAATATCTCAGGGATCATAGCTAGGAATGCGGAATATGTCTCACTATCATATGCAGATGATCTGCTCATTTTGCTGTAAGATGTTCCCAGTGCCGTTTCCCCCTTACAGCAGTTACTTAATTCCTTCTCTGCAACTCAAGGCTTACTGTCAACCATGCTAAATCTGAATTCTTGCATCTCAATATTCTTTGTTCATGACAACTTGTTCAGGGCACTAACTGGGCTTGGGCTGACAAGAGAATTATGTATTAAACTCACCCCATCCCTAGCCAATATTCCCCAGGCTAACTTAGTATCCCATTTGCATGCTGAAATAGATAGATGGAAAACCCCGCACCTCTCCTTTAGTGGGAAAATAACAACTTAAAAAATTGTGCTGGCCCCTAAAATACTCCACCTTCTCACTCACCTTCCCTTTCACATTCCCCCAAAAATGGTTCACAAAAGTAAACAAACTAATGGGTAACTTAATCTGGGAGGGTTTGTGTTCACACCTTAGCAGAGCCAAATTTTATAAACATTGATCTGATGGGGGCTGGGATCTTCCCAACTTCAGACACTATCATATGGCCTTCCACTCCTCCCAGCTGTTCAGATGTTCACTCCAAGTACCCCGCGGGACCCATTATGGAAATCAGTCAAGGCCCAGGAGTACCCCTCTCAGTCGCGTGTAGTACACTTCTACTCAAAGCCCCCTCTAGTCATTCGGCAACATCAGGTTCTTTCTGTCCTTATCTCCTGCTGGTTCAAGGTCTTGTTCCTCTGCAAAATGGACCCCTGGCCCATCCTCTGCACTCCCATTTGGAAAAAATCCCTCTTTACATATAGAGCATAAACCCTTCTACTGGCTGTCTTGGGCTGCCACTGTTATACATCAGAACCAGGATCTCTGTTTGACAGGCCAGCCCATTCAGAGGTCCAGTCCTTTGAAAATATCTGCTCCCAGTACCACCTCCCCAAGCAGGACCTCTGGCACTACCTGCAACTAAGAACCCTTATTTCACCCACTTTGAAAGAGCCCAATACCAGCTCACATACCCAGTGTATCCACCTGGCTTAAAGCACTCAAAGGAAGGGCTAGGCTCATTGATAAGTATGTGTGAGATGCAGGCCTTTCAACCACTATATCCAACAGAAACAAATGGGCACATTAATTCAGTATAGAAGGGCCCGGCCTGGTGGCGCTGAGGGCTGAGGTGCTGGATGCCACACCTTGCACCATGCCGGCGACCTGGGTTTGGGAACAAGCCCGGAGCATTGGGGGTCAGCAGGAGAGGAAAAGGATTGAGCATCTGGAGGACAACTCTCCCTCCCTGGGGAGGGGGGTTTCCTGCTCCTGCTGTCTAGTGGCCCCTGGTAGTTCCAGGGGCTCCCAGCAGTCGGGAGCCAGATGGTCAGGGATTGGCTCAGAGGCACTTCTGTGGGTGTGCGCAGGAGCAAGCAGGCAGCGCGCTGGAGTGCATTGCACTTCACAGCCAATAGGGGGAAGTAAGTAAAAAAAAAACCTTCTCTGGAGGATAGGCGAAGGTGCCGCCTCCTGATCCATACTCCCAAGCGCTGGGCGTTCTACCCTCTCCATCCTCCGGCACTCCAGATGGCACTCTACACTCAAGATAAAGCACCCTGGGAGGACAGTGCAGCCCTTACCCATAAGGGTTCAGATCCGGGGGTTTCGCCAGGTTGGGGTGAGAAGAGCGGATACAGTACCACAGCAAGAGGTAGAGATCAGGCAGGTGGGTAGCTGGAGAGAGTTCCTTTAGGGGAGGGTGCAGAAATAAAGTCCACAAAAAAAAAAATCAGTATAGAAATCTCAGAAGCAGAATGGACCAGATGTTGGTATCAAGAACATGTAGCCTACAGAGATCTGAAAGCCAAACTCATACAGTTGAAAACCTGACATTTGTGGTACAGAACTCTGCAGGTCCTTAAAGAGAAGGGGATCTGTCTATCCAGCACTTGCTGGAGATGTGATTCCCAAGAGGGTTCCCTATCTCAAGAGGGTTCCCTATCTCGCATATTATGGTTATGCCCCATATCAGCTCCTTTTGGGAACACATCATGCAATACCAAAACGAGATACTACCTGACCAACCCCAGTATTGAGACTCCTGTGGCCCTTCTCAGTCTAAGCAAACCCCTCAGCCCCAAACTACACCCTCACATTAAATGGATTGTGGTGGCTACAATAGCAGTGAGACAACCTCTCCTGAGAAGAAGGAGATCCAAAAATATTCCTACCTTCAATGAGTGGTTGCAAGTGTTGGGGTTGACCGCCTCCTTGGAATGATTATCAACTCAGGCAATGCACAAGATAGCTAACTTCTATAAAACTTGAACTGCTTACCTACAGGCTGCTCAGAGACCTTCCCCACACTGAACTGGCCCCACCAAGGGGCTCTTAATCACATCCATCTCATGTGGTAAATGACCAGTTACGTAAGACTAATGTTTTATTGTTCTACATGTGAACTGCATTCTGTGATCCAAATTCTGATCCTGGACATTTACTTACAGTCTCTATATCCTGCACTCATGAAATGTGCATCTTTTTTTACTTCTGCATACTCTTAGCATTGCCATCTTTATGTATGTCCAATCAGTTCATTCAGTCTATTCATAATGGTTGCATACTGTATGTATTTTGTGCTGTTGTGTTGGCTTATGTTGTTATTTACTTTGTTTTTTGTTGTTGTTTGAAACTTCAAAAAACAGTTGAACTCCAAAAAACAAAAACAAAAAAAAAGACCATGCAAAGCTTTAATTATGCAAAGTTAGGGTATAACTGTGTCCGTAATAGTTTTCAGGAAGGAGAAAGTGGAGCTAATCAACATTTAACGTTTCGCAAAGAAGCCATGTCACTAAATGAAGCCACTGATTTGTTTAGCCATTGAGTAGATACATCAGCCACTATGGGCGAATCTCAAGGACAGAGAGAATAAATGAATCAGCCCCTAAACAATCAGACACAAAATAGAAGATACATCAGTTTTATTTTCTAAGTTTTGCTATCCTAGGGGAAGATTTAGGGGGCAGTGTTCTCTTTTTTGCAAATGTAGAAAGAGAAGAGCAATTAGCTAGTGCATCATTTTTAGAGCTACCGTACAGCATGTTAACTTCAGCATGTTGGATATGCATGTATGCTATAACAAGTCAAGATGCCTATAGCCTGCCACCACTGGAATCCATGGCACCTCCAACTAAGCCTGACAGGACTTGTGCCGCAGCTCCCAGACAACCCCACACATTCTTTGCATCCATAGCTGCAGTTCCACGGCAGATGGACTTTTCCACTGGTGCAGAGCTCAGGGGGCCCTGTAGGTCTGCATCTGTTCATGCAAGTCTGAAAGGAGGCAGGTCGAGACCCATGAACAATCATTTTTAATCTGAGTAATAGGGACATCTCTCAGATGGAACAGCAGGTATTAATGAAGGGTCTTTCTTTTTCCCCTACAAAACAGATAAACAATTTCAACCTTCAAGTGTACTTATAGAGATTTTTTAGTCCAAGGGTGTTAGCACATCAGTGCAGTTCGGTGGTTGTGGTGGACACACAAGGATGCGTTTTTGAGAACAATTGTACATAGATTTTTATTTGAATTTTTTCTTATTTAGCAGAATGAAAACATGGTGGGCATGATGAGCTGGCTGTGCCATAAAATGTTGCCCTTTGGTTCTGTATATGTTTGAGACAAATAAAGGAGAAGAATTTGGACTTTCTATTGGTGTTCATCCATCTTCTTGCTTTATTATGTTTGCTTGCATGCACATGCAAAGAAACATAGTGCCACCATATGAATTTTCGTAGGTGTGCCACCCCGCTTCCAATGCCTTACTCCTCCTTGCAAGTGTGGCCTCACCGCACCAATAAATGTCCAAGCTGTCTATGACAGCAGTTCAGATGCAGTGGCGTGCAGTTGAAAGCAAAAGATCGCTACAATCAGTGGTGGTAACATGTAGGCAATTTGCATACTGCCATTGGCAGGCAATTTACATACTGCCGTCGGCAGTATGCAAAGTGCCTACACGTCAGCACTGCATCTGAACAGCTGTCATAGACAGCTCCATTTTTTTCTTGGCTCCCCCCAACAAACACCCAAGTAACACGCTGGGAGCTCACCCCAGCGTGCTCATGCGCTCCCCACACACTGTATGGTCGACGGGGTGCCCACCCCTGTCAGCCTACTCCCCCAAACAGACTTCCCAGGTGCCATGCTGGAGCCCACCTCATGGAAAAAGTCTGTATGGTCGATAGGTACCCAGTCCCCGTCGGCTCCACTGTACCCACCCCCAAAAATAGACTTCCAGGTGCCACGCTGGGAGCCCACCCCAGCGTGGCAGAAGTCTGTATGGCCAATGGGGTGCCCAATCCCCATCAGCTCCACTTCCCCCCAAACAAACTTCTAGCTGCCACGCTGAGAGCCCACCCCAACATGGCAAAAGTCCTCGTCGTCTTTGTAAAAAAGAAAAAAAAAAACAAAAAAAAAAAAGGTCCCTCCTTGACTGTCTTGCCCCTCCCCCAACCTAGGCCCACCCTTTGCGCATCCACCTCCCCACCCCCACTGACCTCATACTTACCTCTGGAGCCCAGCGCGACGATCTTCAGTGGACCGGGAACATATCTGCACTCTTCAAAGCCGACTGCGAACTGAAGAAATGGCGATAAGCTGTATAACGGCATAAATGGTTTTTTTCAACTTTGGTGCATATCTCGGCCATTTTTGAAAATATTTTCACCAAATTTTCAACATGGGGTTCTTGGGGCCCCACCTCATGAACTCAGTCACTGTCATTTTGTTATTCGGTCCCAAAAGGTGATTTTGCGGTCACTGCATGGAACCACCTTTCAGGACCGATTAATGAAACAACAGTGTCACAGTTCATGAGGTAGGCTGCCGAAAACCTTATGTTAAAGATTTGGTGAAAAAATTCCCAAAAATGACTGTTTTATGAGTGTGCATTGCGCAGTTCCTATGCACGCTTGTAACTTTGAGAATTTTTAATATTTTCACTCCAGATTTTCAACATTGCCATTTTACCACACCTCCTTATGAACAGTGCAGTTGTCATTTTTCATATCTTGCCCAAAATGTGTTTTTGCGCATGTATCGCACATTGGCGCTGTCGGTTTGTGAAATCAATGTTTGGGACAAATTAGGATCATCACAGTGACACTGTTCATGAGCAGAGGTGTTAAAATGGCTATGTTGAAAATGTGGTGTCAAAAGTCCATAAAATGACTCTGTTACGAGCATGCATTGCGCAATTTCCATGCACCCTTGTAAATTCACGAATTTGTAATAGTTTCAATCCAGATTTTTAACATTGACATTTTCCACACCTCCTTATGAACAGTACAGCTGTCATTTTTCACAACCTGGCTGAAATGTGTTTTCGCAGTTCCGGCGCAGAATAGCGCGGTCGCTGTGGGAAATTAGTGATCGGGACAGATTAAGAAAATCACAGTGACACCGTTCATGAGCGGAGGTCCAAAAATGCCTATGTTGAAAATCTACTGTAAAAAATCTCCAAACTAATTACCTTACAGGTGTACATTGCGCAGTTTCTACGCACGCTCGTGACTTCACCAGTTTTTGTATATTTTCACTCCAGATTTTCAACAATGCCATTTTTTACAACTCCTCATGAACAATACACCTGTCACTTTTCACATCCTATTTGAAATGTGTTTTCGCACCTGTAGCGCCAAATAGCGCAGTCGCTGTGCAAAATCACCTTTCACCTAAAGAACTGATAGTGTCACTGTTCATGTGGTGGGGTCACAAAAAGCCCATGTGGGAAACTTGGAGTAAAAATACCAAGAAACACTCAGGGCATTAGGGTTTATGACCATAACGCTCTACCCTGTAAGGACTGACAGGCGTCAGGGGTGTGACTTGGGACTGTCGACAGTAATGTTCATGCCATTCCACCCCCACCCCCACCCTGCAGCCAGTGACAGGCATCGAAGTGCACCTTGGACCCTTTGCCCCCAGAGTTCACCCCATTCTCCTATACTACATCCATTTCAGCATATTTCCTTATGGAATGAGGTGGCTGTAAGGCCCAAACACCCCAAGGCGCACCTCGACACTTGTCAGTGTCTGAAGGGTAGGGTGAGGTGAAATGTTGTGACCGTCATGGCGGCGAACCCAAAGGCACACCCCAATGCCTGTCCATCTCTGGAGGGTAAGGGTGGAGTTGACGTTAGTTCAATACTTCAATGCCACTCCTATACTGCATCTGTCTAATTCCTGCACTTCCACTGCTAATGCCAGCAAGCAAACATTCGGCATTGACAAATGCTTGTTGTATTTGGTGACTGCTCCTTTGGATGACCTGAGCCTAAATTGTTTTTTGGTCTTGTGTGAAGACAAAGGCAGCCTGGAACAACCCCCCCCCACACACAGGAATTTAGTGAGCCAGTACTTCTGTAGCCACAGCTACTCATGCACACTATAAGACATACACATACTTCTACATGCAGAAGTATAAGCCCCCATGGAGCCTGCACTTATGCAGCTGCAGATAGAAATTCACAAAGGTAGTACATTAGTGCTACTGCATTTGTGTCATCTGGAAACAGTTGTTACTAGTTCTGTAGTAACATGCATATTTTTTGGACACAGGGAGGATAAGATGGTGTAAAGAGGGAGTTGCTCTGAGGTCTCCCTATACCCTCTGGGTTTAAGTAAAAACATAGAACTTTTATCAAACGCTGTGCTTCAGTGTTAAATAAAATTGTACTTGAATTTGTGGATTACTGGTGTGATCTTTTGTTTTAGCATTTTTTTCTGCCTTTGTTTCCCTTTCAATAAAGTGGAGCCTGTGCATTTGAGCTGATGGCTACATGACCGAAAAACATAAAAGAGATTTGGGTAAATCCAAAAGTAAGAGTAGCTGTAGCAACAATGAACACAGGGACTCACAGAGCAGAGGCATCCTGTAGAAGGAGAAAGGTATTACCACCTCGAATATCACAGAAGCAGTCAATAAACATAGCGTGGCAGAAAAACCAACAGAGGAGGAATCTGTTGTGCAACAGCACACTGTGGAACCATCAGGGACAGAAGAGATGGAGACGGAGTAGGCATAAAAAGAGACGATCCTCCCTAAAGGTTTTACCATGCCGCAACAACAGCAGCTATGGAGACATCCCCAACAGCGACAGTCGCATTGCTGAGTGTCGGCAATGCAGTATCGGGGATGCCTCCTGGTTCCATCAGGGGGCTGTGCCCCCGAACCTCCTCATGTGGGGGTCTCTGCCCCCCACACCCCCTGGTCTCTAGGATTCCAACTCCAAGTCGGAGTTGGACTGGGGGGGGCAAAACACCCTGCGAGGCAATCCCTTGGCCGTGTGGAGACCATCACAGTGACAGGTGGATTTTGGCCAAATCCTGTCACTGTGGTGGTCTTCGCCATTGAGGTTTCAATGCAGTGACGGTATACCCCCCAGAAATACTGTTCCACATAATGTAGCACATAATCCATTGAATGGATCAGATTCTGGTACATGAGAGGCTAACCACAAGGTAAATCCTGCTAAGAGGAAGGACATTCAAAACAAGGGTAATAATGAATTTGCCAGAGGGGGAGAACAGTCACAAAAGCAACGCAGAAGCGGAATGGGTAAAAAAGAAAGAGACTGGGCAAGATGATCTACAAGAAAAGGGCAAGAATGAAAGGCATGAAAAACAAACAAAGCATACCAGTGCTATAAAAAAGTCTCAACAGAGAAAGGAAATGATCAACAAAAAAGAACAGGGACCTTTAAGAGACTGAGGGGGGAAGAATGGTTCTGATGGGGAGGAAGATAATGACCAAACAAATAATTTAATGAAAATAGTTTTAGAACAGATAAATGGATGCACCTGACTGGATGGTAAACAGGATAAAATACAAGAAGAGATGTAAGTGCAGGACTTGAAAAATAGGATTGTTCAGTTTGAGGAGAGAGTTTCATTGCTGGAAGATGGAATTCCAGAAATAAAAAGAAATACAGAAATACAGTCAGCAGAACTGAAGACCTTGCAAGATAAAGTACTGGATTTAGAGCTGAGATCAAGCAGAGGTCATGCAAAGATCTTAAGCCTCCCAGAAGAAACAGAGCAGAAAGAATGCTATTTTAATGTTTTGTGAAAAGTTTCTCACAGAACTTACTGGCAGGAAATATTTGAAGGAGAGAATAGAGCTTCACAGAGCTCATAAATCCCCATCAAAGCCAACAAATATCCATATATTATTCTTGTGAAATTTGTCAAACACCAGGAGAAAGAAAGTGTCCTACTTGCTGCTAAAAAAATAAACCTCTGATGTATGTGAATAACCAGATCCTCATATTTCCAGACTTAGGCCCAGAAGTTCAGAAAAAAGGATTATACATCTAATTAATTATTAATGAGCTGAACTAGCTCACTGATTGGCTGTCATGCCGGTCTGAAATCTCTTAGAAATGACCAGCGTGGAAGTGGCACTCAGCTCATATGCTGTACGTTGACAGCAGCAGCATGTAAACAAAACCGTTTTTGGTGCCCAAAACCGGAAAGGAAAAAAAAATCATTATTTCGATTAGACGTAGAATCTCAATAATGACCTCAGAGCTGGTCACTTCCTTTTGATTAATGACCGGCTGGGTGGGAGTTGCCCTCGGCTGTGCCCGGGCCACCCTTCCCCTCAGAGCAGGTTGTTAATCTCTAGGAAATGACCGGCTCTTCAGTCAATATTGCTTAAATGCATGTAGAGACATTAAAAAATTAATTTGGGAAAACATATCCCATTCTGCCATCCTACTCCAATCACACCACTAAAGAATATCTACATGGGCAATGCAAGGACAGTTGATTCCCTTTGGGAGGCAGAAGATGATGTATTCAAAGAAGTAAAGCTAGGGGCCTCCAGATGTAGTTCAGAATTAGAGAGAGGACCACTAGACTCAGATCAATAAGAAACATGATAAAACGACAGCGGATACCAGAAGTAATGGACCATAGGAATACAGGAGAAAACAGGAATGTGGGAAAGCTGGAACAGAAGAATAATAAACATGAACATTGATCAAAGGAAAAAGTGATATCGATTTGTACATTGATATACATACACACTATGGGACTAGATATAGATGATAAGAGAATTAAAGATTTAAGAGATTTAAAGAAGATGTAGTAACTTCCGTAGAAGTACAGAAAAAGAATAATAAGGATAGTATGTATAATAAAACGCTTATTACACGAGCTGAGGATGGGAAAACATATTGCAAATATACGCCAAGAGAAGGGGATTACTACATAGATCAACAGGGGAAAACACTTGGCCTTTTCAAAATAAGTTAAATCACCAGAATAATCAAAATGTTAACACTGTCCTATGTTTCCATTAAAATAGAGAAGGATTCCATATCCAGAGATTGGCGGTAGGTAACATGAGGGGAATGCCATGTGTCTGAACTCCTATAAAACAGATTAATAAGGTGAGTATGCCAAGTGTCTGGTCTCATGGTATGTATTTGCTTGGCTCTAATAGGTTAGTTCTTTTTTTTTTACTTATTTTATTTATACTTCCTCAGCTGGGGGGGGGGGTGTACCTATGGTTCCCCTATCCAGCACGGACCTCTCGGCCTACTTACTCCACACACTGCGGAAAACCTGTGTGCCAGGCTCAAGGGGAGCTGACTTGTGTGCATCTACTGCGGCACCGCCATGTCTGGTCTTCACATACGCACGCCGGAGGATTGTTTTTTCCCTTTAATGCCCCCCCATGGCGCATGCATGCAATGGCATCAGGGACACTGCCACATGTGCTTCTGTGCACTGCATGTCCGACGTCGGCCCATGCCAACCCACACTTGTGCCCCGCTGAGCCTGCACCAGCCCCCAGCCACCATCATGAGCCAGTAGTTCAGTGGTCATCCCCTCCCACCCTCCCCGGAGGAGGATAGCAGTCCATGGGACACTCGCTCTTCCTCTCTCTGGCCGACTCACCAACACCCGAGGTCGCTCCTGACCCCGGGTCTTTGGTGTGGTAAGAGGTAAAGTGCCAGCACCTCAGCCCTCTACACCACCTAGCCAGGCAATAGAGTAGTTCTAATGAAAATTTAAATGGAGGAAATAAAAATGATGTCGTGGAACATAACTGGTATTAAACACCCAACAAAAAAAGAAAAGAATAATAAATTATTATTTTGTAATTGTGTACTGTGTGTTCCTGTGTTGGACCTGAAAAGGGGCCTTGGTCCAGTGTCCCCACCCTGTTAACAAATAAAAAAAACAAAATCATAATGTTAAGAAAAAGAAAATTGACTGCTTGCAACTGCAAGAAGCTCACCTTGCTGAAGCTGAATTTGAGAAATGTAAGAAATGATAGTGTGGGGAAAGGTTTGCACACTATTTACAATAGTAAAGCTAGAGACACCGCAGTTTTTTTTCAATAAAAGAAAAAAAAATTAAGATTAAAGAAGTTTATAACGATCAAGGGTGAAGACTGCAAATATGTCATTTATACTTCCTCAGCTGGGGGGGGGGTGTACCTATGGTTCCCCTATCCAGTACGGACCCCTCGGCCTACTTACTCCACACACTGCGGAAAACCTGTGTGCCAGGCTCAAGGGGAGCTGACTTGTGTGCATCTACTGCGGCACCGCCATGTCTGGTCTTCACATACGCACGCCGGAGGATTGTTTTTTCCCTTTAATGCCCCCCCCCCATGGCGCATGCATGCAATGGCATCAGGGACACTGCCACACGTGCTAACTCAACAGAAATGATCATAGTTAGCATTTATGGTCCTAATGAAGCTCACCCCGCATTTTTTACAGAGTTCTTCCTTCAGGTAGCAAAGTTCCTTGAACCCTATATAATAGATGGAGATTTCAACAATCTTAAACCCAGTACTGGCTAGAACAGGAGCACAATCCACCCCGTCAAAGGCTGCAACAATATTATACGTTAATGGGAAGCAATGAATTTAATAGATCTTTGGCAAAACAATAACGCTAATGTATACGAATAGTTTTCTTCTCTAATAGCCATGAAATCCATTCTAGAATAGAACTTATGTTGGGTTCACTTGTTCTAAGAAAAGATTCATAGACATGTGTCGGCAGAAAAGGACCTTCATGGCCCATGGAGTCTTCCCATTCCTCCCCCTCATTACTTGCCCCCCCATAGCTTCCACCCTCCTTTCCTTAGTCAACCACTTGTGTTTGTCCTATGCCCTCTAGAATCCCTCCACAGTTCCGGCCTCTACCACTTCCTCCGGCAGACTGTTCCAGAGTGCCACCACCCTCTCAGTGAAGTAATATGTGTCACAAATGCACTCTGCAGGTCAGGCCCTCTGCTCTCACAGTGCCAACGTCAGAGTGCAATAGTGTGAACAGGTAACATACAGGGTAACCCTCCTGTCTGCTTTTGGGTCCGAATCACCTGTTAACCTCAAGTTCTGGAGGGATTCAAACTATGAACCTTATGCTAGCATACCCAAATGTACAGGCTCAGATAATATTCTCTTCGGGGGATGCAATATAGCTTCCGCCTAAGAGCATCTAACCAGGTATCCGAAATGAACCCTTAGAACTCTACAAGGGACCTTAGGTATATTCTTACCTTTCTCCAAGCTCAGTAACAGCATCAAGCCTTTTTAAACAGTTGTCATACTTAAAAATACAGGCACTCCACATGCAAAAAGAAAACTAGGAAGATACATAGATACATAGATACATAGACAGTGTCGGCAAATAAGGGCCTATGTCCCACCCAGTCTGCCCATTTGAGCTTGTAAGTTCAGTTTGTTTTCCTAGAAGTCTGTTGCCCCTTACCCCTGACCTCCAGAATTCCTTTATGTCTATCCCATGCATTCTTAAATCCCGTGATTGTTTCAGCCCCCACCACTTCCTCTGGCAGGGTGTTCCACTTGTCCACCACCCGTTCTGTGAAGAAGTTCTTTCTCATGTTTCCTCTGAATCGTCCTCCCTCCAACTTCATCCCATGCCTCTAGTCCTGGAACATCTTTTCATTTAAAATAGTGTTTTCCTGCACCCTGTTCCTCCCTGTAAGATACTTGTATGTCTCTATCATATCCCTCTCCCTCCTCTCCTCCAGGAGTACATGTTCAGTTCCTTCAACCTGTCTTCATAGGACTTGGATGCAATCCATGCACCATCTTTGTTGCCCTCCTCTGAACCTTCTCTACCCTGTCTATGTCCTTACGTAGGTATGGTCTCCAGAACTGTACACTGTACTCCAGGTGGGGCCTCACTAGTGTCTTGTATAGCGGAATTATGACCTCCCTTTTCCTGCTGGTGATGCCCCTGCCTATACATCCCAGAATCTTATTTGCTTTACCTGCTGCCTTGTCACACTGTTTCCCTACCTTGAGGTCATCAGAGATGATAACCCCAAGATCCCTTTCCTGCTTGGTGCATGCTATATCCTCACCCCCCAACTGATATATTGTGCCAGGGTTTTGTGCTCCATATGCATTATCTTGCACTTCTTGCATTGAATTTCAACTGCCAAACTCTGACCATTCTTCAAGTTTCTGCGAGGTCGCTTCTCATTCTGTCTATACCCTCTGGTGTGTCTACTCTGTTACAGGCTTTGTGTCATCAGTGAACAGTGAAATTCTGCCTTCTAGGTCCTGCATGAATGTCACTGATGAAGATGTTGAATAGGACCGGTCCCAGCACTGATCCCTGTGGTACCCCACTGGTCACTCTTCCTCTGTGGAGTGACAGCCATTTACCACCACCTTCTGTGTCCTGCCACACAGCCGGTTACCTACCCACCACACTACTGTCCTGCCCACACCCATATCCCCAGTTTGTGTAATAGTCTTCTATGTGGCACAGTGTCAAGGCCTTGCTGAAGTCCAGATAGGCCATGTCCACTGCCCTCCCTGATCCACCTCCCTAGTCACCCAGTCAAAAATTCAACAAGGTTGGTCTGACATGACCTCCTCCTGGTGAAACCATGCTGCCTTGGGTCCTGTAGTCCATTGACAACCAGATGTTCCACCAATCTCTCCTTCAGTAGTGCTTCCATGATCTTCCCCACTACCGAGGTGAGGCTGACTGGTCTGTAGTTCCCTGCTTCCTCTTTGTTCCCACTTTTGTATAAGGGGACTACATCTGCTGTCCTCCAGTCTTTGGGTACCTCCCCTGTTTCCAGTGATCAGCTAAACAGGATAGCCAGAGGTTCAGCCACCACCTCTCTTAGTTCTTTAAGGACCCTGGGGTACACCCCATCTGGCCCCATTGCTTTATCAACTCTTATTACTTCCAGTTCCTTCAGGACCCTTTCTGTAAAGGGACTTGTGTCCATTTCTGCACCATTCTCACCCCTTGTACTCCCTTCAGACCCATTACCCTCCTCTTCCTCAGTAAAGACTGAGCAGAAATACCTGTTCAATATGTCAGCTTTACTGTTGTCATCCTCCAGCGCTCCCATCCTCCCCTTCCAGTCTCACTATCCCTCCCTTTGTCTTTTCTTTTTCACTTATGTACCTGTAAAGGTTTTGTCCCTCTACCCACTGATTTTTGCAATGTGCTCTTCTGTCCTGAGCTTTGGCTTCCATACTGACCTCCTGCCTCCCTTTGCTTCTCCTGGTACTTCTCCCTATCCCTTCTGCCTGTGTCTTTTTTGTATTGCCTGAATGCAATCTTTTGGCTTTCACTTCTTTTGCTATCTCTTTGGAAAACCATAATGGTCTCCTCTTCCTTTTCCTCTTGCTAACCTGCTTAATGCATAATTCTGTTGTTCTTGTAATCCCCATTTTAAATACTGCCCACTGTTCCTCAACCCTTGATTCCTGTCTCATTCCTCTTAATGCCTCTTTCAAGTATCTCCCCATTTTCCCAAAGTCTGCCCCCCTAAAATCCAGGATACGTGTTTTTGTGTGGTTTGGTTCTGCTCTTTCTGTGATTTCAAACCACAATGACTGGTGGTCACTGTTTCCCAGGTGCTCACCCACTGTTAGCCCCATCACACTGTCCCTGTTTGTGAGCACAAGGTCCAGTATTGCCTTCTGCTGAGTTGGTTCCATGACCAGTTGCTTGAGGAAGGCACCCTGAAGGGGGAGTCCAGGATAAATCTGCTCCTAGTTGATGCTGCTGCTGGGATGCTCCAGTCTACGTTTGGAATATTGAAGTCTCCAACCAGTACTACCTCACCCTTGTCTGCCATCCTTTGGATGGCTAGCATCAGCTCCCTATCTGTTTCTTCCTCCTGGGCTGGTGGTCTATACACCACACCTGTGCGGATGGCTGTCCCCATTTTCCTTTCCAGCTTAACCCACAGTATCTTTCCCCCCAATTTGTTCCTCCTGGATCTCTGTGGCCCTTATGTCATTTTTCACATACAGTGCCACTCCTCCTCCCTTCCTGCCTGCTCTGTCTCTTCTGAATATGTTGTAGCCAGGTATGGCCATCTCCCAGTCGTGGTTATCATTACACCAGGTTTCAGTGATGGCCACAATGTCCAGGTCTGACTGCACCATGACAGCCTCCAGATCTTCCATCTTGTTGCTAAGGCTCCTGGCATTTGCACACATGGCTTTCCATGATTTGACCTCCCTAGACTGTTTCACTGTTCTACTCCAGCCCTTCCTTGGTTGTCATTTATCCCTGGTTCTCCTTGCTGTCTGCCCTTCTGCTGAATTTTGCCCCTTTTCTGCTTATCCACCTCTTGGGCACTAATCTCCATCTTTTGCACACTGCTTTGCAGAGATAGCCATTCCTCTGGTTCACTGGTTCCACTGTTAGCTGTGGGGGGTGAGCAAGTAGGTACCCTCCTTGCTGGCCTGCCACCCCCCTTTGCTAGTTTAAATGCATGCAGTATCTTAAGAAAATGGTAATTTACTAAAAATATGAATGTAAGTAAGATAAAATACAGAACAAATATCAAGCGCTTACAATCTTAAAAGAAAATGGGAAAAAGTTACAGAACAAAGCTCCTACCACAATACATTTAGATCTTTTCTATCCAATTTATTACCTCTGTAAGTGCATTCAAAGTTAGCTGTTTCTGCTTTCAGAGTCCAAGATGATATCTCACATTTCAGATACACTGATACATTTTAAACTCTATTTCCACACCCACTTGATGAGTCATCTAGCTCCTCCTTTTAGAATATAAAATTATAAACATGATTTCCTACCAGGTGGTATGTTAAATACTGTGACATCAGAAACAAAAGACATTTCCTATATATATGACTCCTTAATTACACACGTTTCCTTTGAACTTAGCAATCCCACATTGGCACCAAGGAGTTAAAAAGCCATCAGGAATCTGCATAATGATGTCCCTTCCCTGATGTCATAAAACTCATATTTAGTTTCCAACATCGAACAGCAGCAGGCAATAAACTGTTTTCTGGAGGATGTTCCAATTAACTGTTTCCTTCTGGTCTGTTTTATTACATCCTGTGGTTTCAGCTGCTGACCTTGTAATTTAAAGGCCAGATCTCGCCCACTGAAGTGGTCATACACAGACCATGTATTTATAATACCAATATCATACAATAATCAGAACCAGCTGGCCAAGCGTCACAATACCCCCTCACATTTCCCCTTAAACCTACCCCCTCCACCCTCAGTTCATGCCCTCTAGTTCTAGTGCTTACCTTCCCTGTGAATAAGCTCCCCTCCCACTTTATTAATCCCTTTCACATACTTGAATGTCTTTATCATGTCCCCCTCTCCAACCTGGTCTCCAGCAGGTACAAGAGATCTTGGATATCTCCTACAAGGGTGTGCTATTATCTGACCACTCAGCCATTATAGCCACATTAAAAGGTATTCATAAAACAGGAACTATGCACTGAGTAATGGATCTCCCACTTATTAAGGACTTTTATTTTCATGAAATAAAGAAAGAGATAAGTACGTACTTACAATCTAAAAGCAGTATTAAGTGGCAGATAATAAACTATAGAAGTAGGAAGTATAAAGAGAGAAGGGAAAAATAACATTGATGGAAAAGGAAATTAAAAGAGCAGAACAGGCCGGCCCAGTGGTGCTAGAGGTTGAGCCACTGGTCACTACACCTCACACCACGCCGGTGACCTGTGTTCAGGAATGAGCTTGGGCTGCTGGGGCTCAGAAGGGGGAGAGAGGATTGAGCATCCAGTGGACTGCTCTCCTCTCACAGGGGGGAGGGAGACTAGTCATGCCACTCGGTGACTGCCCTCTGGTGGTGGCTAGAGGGCAGTATGGGTCAGGAGACTTGGAGCTGATGTCTCTGCATTGGAGGGGAGAGGGCTGGGTAAAAATGCAGGAAAATTGAGCCAGGCAGGCTCAGTGATGATCCGCGGCTCCCAGGGGCAGTCCCGATCCCAGTTTCTGGATTGAGTCTCTGGGGGATGGAGAAGCCGGCAACTTCCTCCTGGCCCCACTGTGGGGGGCAATCCGTGGGGGAACTACTGGGATCACCTAGTATGGGAGTCATGGGACTGGAGAGAGAGTCCCTTCATCTGGAGGGTCATAGCCATCTGCCAGGGCTCGGAGTGGAAAAAATGCATACAGAAAAAAAAAGAGCAGAACAGATGTCCATACATACAAGGATGGAATCTGACTTTAAACAACGACAATGTTTAAAGCAAGATTATAATAGATTGTTGAATGAAAGAAGAGAGAGACTGCTACTTCAAACAAAAGCAAAATACTATGCACAATCAGATAAATCAGGGAAGGTATTAGTTTATTTACTCCAGAAGGAAAAGATAAAATGAGCCATAACGGATTAATTACCAGGGGAATCATTAACAAACCACAACGGTATAAACCAGGAGTTCATAAACTAGTATGAAAAATTATACACATCACAAATAAAAAAAAAATCAAACTATTATGAATAACTAAGTTTTCCACAAATCAGTGCTGAAGACAAACACAAACTTAATGAACCAATAAGAAAAGAAGATGTGGTAATGGCGATAAGGAAATTAAAACGGGTAAGTCACCTGGTGTGGATGGACTACCAGCAGAACTTTGCAGCGTGTTCATCTCTGAACTAACTCAAGTGCTGGATGAACTTTTTAACTACTTCTGAAGTGTGAGTAAGCTTCCAGACAATTTTCAAGAAGCACATATACTAATCCTGCCAAAGGAAGGAAAGAACCCAAAATTATATACCTCAGACAGACTGATTTCTCTACTGAGTTTGGACTATAAAATGTATACAAAAATATTATCAAGGCAATTTTATTTATCTGGTGCTCTAAGCAAATGCTCAGAGCATCTCACTACAATAAAAAAGCACACATAAATACAATAAATTATATAAAAATGATAAACAATTTATGAATTATTATAATTAGTTGATCAGGGGAGGCCAGTGCGAATGAATACGTCTTCAGCTGGTTCTTAAAGGCCCCCACTGTATATGCGGATCTAATTGCCTCTAGTAAGGTGTTCCAAAACAATGGAGCAGCAGCCTCAAAGGCCTTCTCACTCGATTGCTTTAGGTGGGATGGGGGAACACGGTACAAGCCCGAACCGGTGAATTGGAGAGACTGGGAGGGAGTGTAAGACATCAAGAGGTCTTTCAGGAAGCCGGCCCAGTGGCATGGAAGGCTGAGGTGCTGGCGCCTTACCTCCTGCCACACCGGCGACCTGTGATCAGTGGCAAGCGCAGGTCGCTGGGGGTCAGCCGGGGAGGGAAAGGATTGAGGTCTCGACAGCTGCTCTCCTTTCTTGGGGGGGGAGGGGGAATCTGCACACTCCACTGATTGACTGTCACCCGGTGGAAGCCAGGTGGTAGTGCAGGTCTAGGAGGTTCGTAGAAGGGAGGGCTGTGGGATTCTGGGGCATGCACATGCCTCAGCATGGGGAACAGGGAGCAAAATCCTGGAAAAATTCCTATGTCCCCCTGCCTCCGTATGTGACGGCCCTCAGGAGAGTCCCAAAGGGCCCAATGACAGAAGAAGGTAGTGGCAGACAGGCAAACAGCTATATATATATATATATATATATAAAAAAGAGATCTTTCAGGTGGCTTAGGCCCAGACCATGTAGGGACTTCAATGTTAACAAGTCTATCGTGAAGGTGATGTAACACAGCATAGGCAGCCAGTACAGGCTGTGTAGCATCGGCATGATGTGGTCCTGTTGAGAAGTTCCCATTACCGGTCAGGCCATAGCATTCTGGACCAGTTGCAGGCATTGCAACAAATCTCCAGCTAACTCTAAGTACAGAGCATTGCATTAATCCAGTCTGACTCTGGAGGTGACAAAGGTGTGGATTATCCTCTCCAGATTAGCTGGCACAAGAGGTAGCTTGATCTGGGTGACATTATGAAGATAGTAAAAACAGTTCTTGACTATCACATGCACGCTGGAAAATGTATTACCCTGAATTATCACATAATGACTAAACAGGATTCATTAAAGGTACAAAACACTTTAACAACACCAGACATGCAATAAATACATTGGCTATAGAAAATCAGCAAGATGCATTGGTCATATCTCTTGACACAGAAAAGGGCTTTGGCAGGGTGAAATGGGCCTATTTAATTCAAATAATGGAAAAAGTTGACTTGGGCCTAAATGTTATAAACTAGACCAAAATAATCTATAAACACCAGTGGCAAGAGTTTTAACAAACCAGGAAACCTAACAGAGCTTTAAATTAGAAAGGGGGCACAAGGCAGGGATGTCCCTTTTCTCCTCTTCTTTTTACTTGAGCCATAGAATTTCTAGCTATATTAACAAGGACTCGTAAAGAAATAGAGGTATTTCAGGCTTGCAGCAGGTAAAGATTTCTCTATATGCCGATATTTTATTATACCTGAAGGAGCGAAATAAATCAATAAAAAAATGAAGAAGGTCATCAGTGAATTTGGGTCAATATCCTGGTATAAAATTAACTGGAGTAAATCCAAGACAGTATTTATTAACGTGGTGGGGGTGAGGCAGCACTGTTTCAGAGCTTTCCTTTAAAATACGAAAAAGTAAAAATGAAATATTTAGGAATACTACTGGCATGGACAAAAATGTGTTAGTAGAATGTAATGTTTATTTTTGTTTAAAACTTTGTTAACCCAGTAAAAAAGCACTGGGCCACATGGCCACTTTACAGGCTTGACTCAGGGGGAAAAAACAATACACACAAACAAAATTGCTTTTTGCACAGGCAGGAACGTTAAAGCAAAACTCCACAATGTTACATATAAAACTATACTATTTCTATGCTATAATCCTAAAACAGATTATGCCATACACATTTGGTACCTGTAGATATACCTTTAAGTGCATTAACAAATCGCCACTGAGTATAGGTGTCTTTTTAAAAATATTTTAAAAGAATTTAGCCTAAAATATTACCCCACTATTACCAAAACTAGAAAAAAATGTTGGAGAATTGCAGGGGTTTACCACTGACACAAACAGGCAGACCTCGGGTAATTAAAATGAGTATACTTCCAAAAAATCCTTTATTCTCTACAGTCACTTTATATACCCATGAAGAAATATTGATTCTCAAAATTAGATAAAATCATCAGAATTTTTTATGGAAAAACAAGAAAGATAGAATTAGTATAAATAAACTTAAAGCTCCATCGAATCAGTGTTAGAACTTCTGGACTTCTGGAAGTATTATCAGGTTGCCTTAATAAATCAGATTGGAGAATACTATGCAAGTGAGACACGATGGGTATGATAGTAGTACTAACATACTGACATACATACTAAAATGCCAGCAGAATAGGCCTAATGGTCTTTCGTGTCTGCTTGTTTGGTCAGCCCCCACCCTGGGTGCTGACCTTGCTGCCCCCCTCGCCTTCTCTGGCTTCTCCCTTCCCAATTCCGGATATTCTTGCTGCATTGGATTTTGCTTCCAGAACCCTTCCCCTGTACCTGTCCCACCCCCTCTTGAACCCCTAGTAGTAGTAGTAGTAGTAATAGTAGATTTTATTTGGTTTGGGGCACCCTTCCCTGGGGACCCAGGGTTGCTTTACAAGATAAAAACATACAGACAGTAATGACAAAGCATAGCAATATACATACACATGTTACAATAAAATAGAATGCAAAGCAATACTTATCAGAATAAGATTAACTATCACCAAGAAACAATAAAAATTAAGTCCCAAAGGCCTGTTGAAAAAGAAATGTTTTAAGGTGCTTTTTAAAGGACTCCAAAGATGGGACCTCCTGATGGTACTTTGGTAATGAATTCCAGAGGACCAGGGCTGCAACTTCAAAAGCCTGGTCCCCTGAAGCCTTCAGTCTAGCTCTCAGTACCTTCAGGAGGGCCTGATCAGCTGATCTAAGGGAGCGTACGGAATGGTAGGGATGCAGGAGCTCTTTCAGGTAGTCTGGACCCAGTCTGTGTAGGCCTTGTAGGTCAGAAGACCCACTTTAAAGGTGATGCACCATCGCACTGGCAGCCAATGCAGTTCACACACAGCCAGCATAATATGGCTAAATTTAGATTGTCCAGTTAACAGCCAGGCTGCAGTGTTCTGCAAAAGCTGCAGGCACCACAATGAACCTCCCTTGACCCCGAGTTAGAGGGCATTGCAGTAGTCCAGCCTTGAGGTGACGAACACATGTACCAAGGTAGGCAGGTCATTTGACGGGGGATAACGGGCTTAATTTTGGCAATATTTCTAAGATGGTAAAAAAATGTACGGACCATGGGCGACACCTGTGCCTCCGGTGACAGCTCGTAGGAAACACATCTTACAAAATATACAACTCCAAGTAAGTTATTATATGCTAATATGGAAAAATGGAAAAGGACAAAGATAAAAAAATGAACTGACTAGAAGGACAGTAGAAGCATGGATAAATTACAGTACCACACACACAAACAAAACAATTCTGAGAATCAACATATATTAAATTATGTTTATGTGCCATCTTTGGCATGGAACATAGAAGATGGGCAGATAAGGGAATCAGACAGTTAAAAGACTTATATGACAGAGAGGATTTTGTCTTTTCAACAGATAAGGGAAAATTCAGGGTAAGTTCAAAAGATTTCTTGTTTTTTTCAAATAAGAATGCATTACAGTAAAAAAAAACAAACTGGGAGCTAGATTAAAGAAACCAGTGATGACCTCTATAACTTATTAAAATGAACAATACACTCTTTCCATTGTGTAAGAGATATGGGTCCTGTAAAGGGACATTGGAATAATTAATATCATTATGTAACAATATTACTCCTTTCTAGAATAAAGTTTTTGTCAGTAAGTAAGACACCATGAATAATGTTATATTGAAAGCAAAACTTTGTCTTGGGAACTAAGTCTTCCATCTGAACATCTTAAAATACTAATAAATATACATTAGTCAGTGTAAGAAGGTGTTTAGCAAGGTGCTGGAAAAATAAGGAACCCCCTACATATTTCCTGTCGAGAAGTCTCTTTTGGGGTGCATTGCTCTAGAATGTCTTCATTATTGAGTCAATGCAATACAAAGATCTATAACAACATTTGGTACCATGTGCAGAGGTCAATTGATTTAAAATGGAGTTAACTGAATAATGAAGATATCCAGGGGCTGGATTATTTATTTATTTTTTTAACCAGGAGAGACATACTAAGCTGAAGCTTGTTTATGGGTGTGACCTGTGAGCACAAGGAAGTTAATTGACTTGATCAGGGTCACACAGTATGCAAGTGGGGGCTGTGGGATTCAAACTCAGGTATCCAGGTTTGCAACTCAGAGCCTTAAACCACTGTGCTATACTGCCTCCTTCAGATTCACATAGGAGTAGACTGAGGAGGGACTCAGGAGGGTTATGATGTTTTTATACCATGGAATCAAATGAGAGATTTCTGACTTATGCCCCACTGGAAGTTGGGACATCCAATAACCTAACATGATGTAATACCTTCTGAGCCCCATATAAAAAATATATTTTTTGTCCACACTTGTAATAGAGTGCTAATAGTGTGTTAATTACAAATGTAATAGAGTATTGCAGTTACTTAATGTTAAGTAATTATCATCAGCTACAGGGGAATATCTGATGATTTTTATAATGGTAAAATGTCCCAAGTGTGTGTGCATGTGTGTGTGTATATATTATACATATACTGTATACTGTATTATCCAGGTGTGGTAGTGCCTATATATTAGGGTCGAGGAAGCACTTTAATATTAAACCCCAGTTTTTACACCCTAATAACTTTCCCCCATTCAACTGATTTACTTGAAATTTGGAATGCACAGAGATGGTGCCAGGATCTCTGGATCCTGAAAAATGCATGGAATCAGTTCTCAGGGGACAAAGTTACAGAGGGGCAAAAATAACTGAAATTAAGACCTTTTCTTGTTAAAGATAACTAAAAAACTAGGAGGATTTGAAACCTGAAACTTACGGGTTTGATAGGGTTTGGCCCAAGGTGTGTGCTTTTGTGTTTTTATCTCCCAAACTTAAGTAGTTTTTAAATATTTTTTTTAAATGTTCCCTTTGTGAGCATGCGTAGTTAAAGTAAATCAACATTCTAAAGATAACTGAATTTTTATGACCACATGAAGTCATGGGGCCGTGTCATGGAAATTTGCTTGTTTAATGGAAATGTTGCTCCTTACTTTTGATTTGTACTCGTAAATAATTTTGCCTGACTCTGATTTGTTGATGCTTATATTTCTACTACCTATGTTATTGTGATTTCTATTGCTTCGTAACATTATTGCCTAACTTATCTTTGGTTTCAGCTTATCCAGCGTTGTTAGTTGTTTCACCTGCTTAGTACTGTATTGCTTATTTAATTGCATACTATCAAGGAATTATTGTTGCTATATTCATTGTAACCTCAAATCATTTTGTGATTGGACTGTCATCATTATTACCTATATTGCTGTGGTTCAATTTATCATCACTGCCTGCTTAGTTTTTTGCAACCTCACATCTCTCTGCCATGTTTTAAATTGCTTAGTTTTCATTATATCACTACTGCACAACGTAACTGTAGTTCTGTTTGTATATTATTACTGCCTACTTAAATTTGTTGCAACCATGCTGTGAACTTCTGCATGCTGTCATTTTTTGGTCATTCTACCTTGTAACTTCTTACCTATTTGATTTGAGTTCTACTTTGTTATCTCTGTCTGTATAGCTGTGATGCCTCTGATTGTAATCTGGTTTATTTCTCAAGGCTGTCATCTCTGCATCCTGCCCTCCTAGTTTCTTGGACCATCTCTATATTGCTTCCTTCAGACTTTCACAATTCCCTTCCTCCCCTTACCTTTTGCTGC
The DNA here is from genome assembly GCA_016271365.2 of Neoceratodus forsteri. NCBI lineage: Eukaryota > Metazoa > Chordata > Ceratodontiformes > Ceratodontidae > Neoceratodus > Neoceratodus forsteri. The sequence continues at coordinate 81,347,395 of JADMNL010000030.1, forward strand.
TTGCTCTTCCCTTCCCTAATTTGGCTCCCCCCTATCTTTCCCTTGGTACTGCACCAACTCCTCCAGTGTTTCCCTCCTCCTATTCGTCCTCCACCTGGCCACCTTTTCTTCTTCCCTCCACCTCACTCTGTTGTTCAGTCTCACAAACTCCCTTTATAGGGCCCTTATCTTTTCACAACTTTGATGCCTTTTTAACCTACTTCTGTTCGCCTACCCTGTCTCCTGTACACCTTCACCTTTACTACTTCTTCTCTATCAAGTTCTAACCCCTCTATCAGACTGCCTTGTCTCCTTTCCTTCCCCTTACGTTGTCAACTGCTCATTCCCCCTACTGGGTCCCACTGTCCCCACCTTCTTTCTGTCAACAGTATAATGTACTTTTACAGTGTCTCCTCTTGCCCTTTTATCACTGTGCTACTCCTGTACCACCTGCCCCCACTGCTCTGCTTCCATTCTCAATCCCCTATCTACTCTCTCCCTCCCATTTCCATTTTCAGCACTGTTCCTAAAGCATCCTGCCAGCTATTATGCTGTTTGTCACCCTTTCCCTCCTCCCTTCCTGTTTTCTCTGACCTCTCTCCCCGCTGCCATCTTTCCTGTTCCCTCCTTTCCTTCTCCATCCTCCCGTCTCCTCTCCTACCCTACCCTCCTCCTGTCTTTTCCCTCCTTCCCATTCCCCCTGGCTCCCCAGTTGCTCCCTGCTCTCCTCCTCCTCCTCCTGGTTCCACCTGGAAATCCTTAGAACCTTCTTTCCCCCCTACCATTCTGCCCCCCATCCCCTCTCCCTCCTCACTCATCACGCAAACGCATATCAGACTCCATCAAGCTCATCATTTCATTACTGTTCCTCACAGCAGGTAATATTGTTCCCAATCCTGGCTCCACACACTCCTCTCCCACTAGTCTCCACAAAGGATTACAAGTGGTCCACATTAATATCCGAAGTCTCTTCTCTAAGATAGAGCTACTCCAACCTCTCATGGTTATCCTTCTGCTGTATGTACTGATTATCTTGGAGTCTTAGCTTTCCTCCAAGATCCCCGACTCCGCTATCACCATCCCTGGATACACCCTCACCAGGCAAGACTATGCTGAGAAGGAAGATGGAGATGCCATCTACCACTTACACCATCCAAGTCACTCCAGTGCTCTCTGTCACCTCTCCCTCTGCATTTGAACTGCTTCTCCTCAAACTGTCATTCCCTTTTTCTATCTCTGTCTTCGTGGCTGGTGTCTATTGTTGCCAGGGGCTGTCCCCCTCATCTGTTATGGAACTCCTAACTACTGTCTTTTCTCATGCCTCCTCCAGTGAACTCCTCATCCTTGGGGACTTTAATATTAATTGGCTTCCCCCCTCAGTTGAAACTCTCCCAAAATATTAAATCTCTTCATCTGACGCAACTTATCAGTCCTAACTCGTCTCAATCATAGATCTCATAACCACACACTACTGGCCTGGGTACATACCTCCCACCCTCACCAACCATATCACAGATGCTTGCACACTCCCTGATTCTCTTAGTGACCACCATATGGTCTATTGTGTGTGCAAAATTCATCGCCCCAAAGTACCCCCTAAAATCATCCAGATCTGGTCCTTCTAATCGCTGGACTTGTCCGTGCTACATGCTGAGTTGTTAATCACTGACTGGTCACCCATCTCTGCTGCTGGCAGCACCAACTCTGCCCTTGACTACTTCCACTCCAGATTCTTGTCAATCTGGGACCTGCATGCTCCTCTCGGGAAAACCAGGGTCCATGGTTCTCACCTCCCCTGGATTTCAGCCAAATTACTGGTCTGCCTCCATGCACATGATCTGGCCTGGATGACTTACAAGTCCTTTGGCTCCCCAGCTGACCCTAACAGGTACTGAGCCATTTGGAATGCTTGCAACAGAGCCACCAGGCTTGTCATGGCTGAGTTCTTTTCCTCTTCCTTCCAGAACAAACTTAGCCACCCTTCCAAGTTCTTTTTTTTCCTCCCTACTTGCATCCACACCAGCCACTCCTTCCAGTGAGCCAAGGCTTCTACCGACCTGTTCTGTCCCCTGAGCCTCTGCTGTCACATGACAGCCATCTCCCCAGGTAACCCAGCGGACCCCTTTTGCCGGGCGGTCCCCCACCTCCGAGGGGAAAAGCACTAGCCAAGGGGACACAGACCAGCACATCTTCTTGGCTCAGGGAAACGCTGCTGAGGCAGAAGGCTGCGGAGGCATTGACGGTCTCGGAGAGCCAGGCAGCCATCATCCAGTGTGACACGGAGCATTTTTCACACTTTTCTATGTACGTCCCTCCTTCGCCATCACACAGTGCTCCTGGTCTCCACCAGAGGCTGCTGCCGACCGACGACTCCCCAACCCACCCTCGGGAGAGAAGAGCAGTCCCTACAGATGCTCAATCCTCTCCACCCCTGCCAGCCCCCGATGACCAAAGTCCGTTCCTGAACCCAGGTCACCAGTGTGGGTCCTGGTAAGGCGCCCATGCCTCGACCCTCTATGCCACCGGGCCAGCTCACCCTTCCAAGTTCTGAAAGGTTATCCATACCCTCTTCTCTCCCCCTTCCCAGTCTTCTCTACCAGTCCTCAAGGTGGGAGGCACCCTCATTTCTAACCCTCTTTCCGTTGCCTCTGAATTCAACTCCTTCACCTCCTGTGCCTCTGCCCTTCTCTCCTCCCTCCCCCTTACTCCCCCTTCCCCACCTCCTCTCCCGCCCCTTTGTCACTCTCCTTCTCCTTTCCTGTCACCCCTACTGCTTCTGTCAAAGCCCTGTTAGCCCTCAATCCTCTGAAAGGTAGGAGCCCTGATGGACTTGACCTCAAACTCCTACAAAAAGGTACCTGTCCAGAATTCAATCTAGTATGAGCACTAACCAGAGGTGGGAGCTCATAAAGCTCAGGATAGTGGAGGCAATCAGAATCTGCAGAAAGGCCCAGAGCATGATGTCTAGGGCAAAGAAACCTAGCTGGGAGCACTAGGAGGTCATGGGAAAGGTAAGGAGGAAAAGAGCTGCCTTTAGGAGGTACAAGAAAACAGGGAGAGGGGAGGACAGGAATGAGTACCTGAAGGAATCAAAGGAGGTGACACGGTCAGTAAGGGGAGTCAAGGTGTCTATGGAGCTCAGGCTGGTGCAAGGCATTAAGAAGGGGGAGAAGGACTTCTTCAGTTACATCAGGGAGAAAAGGAACTGTAAGGACTATATAGTAAGGATTAGGAAGGTAGGGGTTGGGTGGAAGCAGGGGGTGATAAGGCAGATGTGCTAAATAATTACTTCTGCTCAGTATTTACTAAGGAGAAGGGGGGTGATACCCAAGGGGGGAGGAAGGGCAGAAGTGGGGGGAGGGGTGACAGATGGGGATATTATGGAGAGCAGGGTACTGGAGGGTTTGATGGCACTAAGGGTGGACAAGGCACCAGGCCCAGATGGCATGCACCCCAGGGTACTGAAAGAGCTGGCAGAGGTCCTTGAGGGACATTTGGCAGACCTATTTAGTGCTTCACTACACTCAGGGTGTGTACCTCAGGATTGGAAGATGGCTCACGTGGTGCCCCTCCACAAGAGTGGCCTCAAGGATGAACCAGGGAACTACAGACCAGTGAGCCTCACATCCATTGTGGGTAAGCTGATGGAGACTATCCTGAAGTAGAGGCTGGTGGCCCTCCTGGAAGCCAAAGGACTACATGACAGCAGACAGCATGGCTTTGTATGTGGAAGGTCCTGCAAAACCAACCTGGTGGAGTTCTATGACTGGGTAACTAGGCAATTGGACAGGGGCTATGCAGTGGATGCCCTGTACCTGGACTTCAGTAAGGCATTCGACTCAGTGCCACATGGGAGGCTGGGAAGTAAGTTAGAAGGCACAGGGGTGGGTGCAAAGTTGGTGAGAGGGATAGGGAACTGGCTTAGCAACAGAGGATGGTGGTGGATGGGGAGCTCTCATCCCCAAAGGTAGTGACAAGCAATGTTCCGCAGGGCTCAGTGTTGGGACCAGTGCTGTTTGGGATATTTATTGCAGACATATCATTGGGCACTGAGAGCAAGATCAGTCTGTTTGCTGACGACAACAAGATGGGAGCAGTGGTGGACAACCTAGGGGGATGGCAAGGGTTGCAGGATGATCTGTCAGAGCTGGAAACCTGGTCAGACACCTGGCAACTGGGGTTTAATGCTAATAAGTGCAAGGTGCTGCATTTTGGGTGAAGAAACCAAGGAGGAGCTACCAGCTGGGGGGAGTGCAGCTAGCCAAGACAGAGGAGGAGAAGAATCTGGGGGTACTCATTACAGGGTCAATGAACAACTCGGCACACTGTAGGAAGGCAGCTGCAAAGGCCAACAAAATGCTGGGTTGCATTGCAAGAGATATATTCTCGAGGAGGGGGAGGTGATTCTGCCACTGTATAGATCATTAGTTTGACTGCACCTGGAGTACTACATGCAGTACTGGTGCCCATTTCGGAAGAGGGACATTAAGTTACTGGAAGGGGTGCAGCGCAGGGCAACAAAGATGATCAAGGGGCTGGGGGACTTACCATATGAGAGGAGGCTGAGGGAGTTGAACATGTACTCGCTGGAGAAGAGGAGGGGCAGGGGGACATGATTGAAACCTTTAAGTATGTGAAAGGCATAAATAAGGCAGGTATGGAGGGGCTGTTCAAAGTAAGGGAGGGGAGAGACACTTGAGACCATGATATGAGACTGGAGGGAGGAAGGTTCAGGAGGGAGATAAGGAGGCACTTTTTACAGAAGAGGTGGTGGCAGTGGGTGGAATCTACAGCAGAAGTGGATCCAGTAGAACAGTGGAATGCTTCAAAAGGGCCTGGGACAGGACAAGGGGGAGGGTCAATGGAGGGGAAGGGTGTGAGGGAGGGAGGGGCAGCTGCAGAATAAGGAGTGCTAGCTGCACATTTGAGCAGACTTGATAGACCTCTAGGCCTTTACTTGCTGGCAAATTTCGTACGTTCGTATTTCCCTGCCCCTGCCATTGCCTTCCCAATCTCCTCCCTTCTCGTCCTCTCCTTTCTTGCTTCTGTCTTTGACTCCTGGAAGTATGCCACTGTTATTCCCCTTCCTAAAGGAAGCGATTATTCCACCCTATCTCCCTACTGGCCACCTTAGCTAACATTCAGGAACACATAGTGTTGTCTCATCTCTCCCCTTCTTTGAGTCCTCCTTTTTTCTCACCTCCTTCCAATCTGGCTTCCGTAAACACAACTTCACCACCTCCTCCAGCTTACTGACTCCCTTCTCACAGGCATGGACCAGGGCCTTCCCAAGTCCACCATCTTTGTCGACTTGGCCAAAGCCTTCAACACTGTCTCTCACCCTTTCCACCTAGAAAAGCTCAAGTCAGTGGGACTCAGTCTCTGCAACTAACTGGTTTCACTCCTACCTAGTGGGTAGATCTCAGTCAGTTAGAAATGGCAATTCATACCCCCCCATGAAGACCAGTATGCCCCAATGATCTGTCATTGGCCTTCTACTTTTCTCTGTATTCTTAAACAACCTCATCATGCCTGCTCATCTGTGCCCATCCATATGTATGCAGATGACACAGTCCTATTTACCTATGATTCCTCCCCTTTTGAGCTGATGGCCAGGCCTCAATATGATTTTAACAACATTCTGGACAAATCATCTCTCCTTAAATGCCAAGAAAATGGTCTCCATCACCTTTGGCACTAAGCAAAGGCTCTCCAAGCTCCCCTCCCTCCCCTCTTTTCACACCCTCGTTGGGGTCACAATTGAGGATGTGCCCTCATTTAAGTACCTTGGGGTCTGGCTAGACTGGTACCTCAACTTTTTGCAGCATGTGGATGCCATCCATAAAAAAATCCACCCTAAACTTGGCCCGCCATATTGGAACAAAAGTTGCATCCCTCTACCTGCTAGCCAAGTCATCATCAAGAAAATGATTCTCCCAATTTTTGATTATGGTGACATTGTCTATAGTGCTGCACCAAAATCCACCCTTGCCTGACTGGACCCCTTCTTTCACTCCTTCTGCTGCTTTGCCTTGGACTGTCTGCTTCTCACTCACCACTGTTCCTTATACTCCTCCCTCCTGCTCCCCTCCCTGGAAGCTCATTGCCTAACCCACTGTGCCGCCTTTATTTTGAAATTCTGGCTGGCCTCCTTCCCCTGTTACCTTACCACTCTGCTCTGCACCCTGCCACAATCATCTTATACCCTTTGTCACTCTAGCTGTTCCTCCTTCATGCTCCCATCTAGGAAATTCCTCACTGGCCAGGCTGCCTTGTTCTATCGCTTTCCAAAACTATGGAACTCTCTCCCCTAACCATTCGCTCCTTCTCCTCCAAATGCTCCCTCTCCTCTTCTCTCCATGACTTCATTGCTCCCTCCTGCACTTGCCCACGAGACATGGCCCTGCCCACCTGTCTATTATCCCTTCCCCTCTTTTTCTCCCTTCCTGCTCCTGCTCCATTTACTTCGCCCCTCTCTTCCTCTCCTCTTTCTTCCTTCTCCCCCCAGTCTGCACTTTCCCTTTCTGCTGTTGTTCCCCCCCTTTTCTGTTTTCTCCTTTGTTCCCTCTCCTTCTAACAGCTGCTGTCCTTCTCGTACCTGCACCTTGAAATGTATTCCGCAAGAACCCAAGAGGCAAGTCCTCCACCCTGTCCTTGTATAATTTTGCCTGTTGATGAAGCGTTATTGTTCTGTTTTGTTCTTATACTCCTCTCCCACCCAGGATGCATCTCATAACGAGCTATTATCATCTCAGTATGTCTTTCCTGGTGAAACTTTTTGAAATAAATAAAATAAATAAGGTACAAATCTATAGGTGCAGTTGAAGGCTACAGAGATTTTGTCAAGGACAGTGTTGTTGGCAGCCAAATAGATTACTTATCCCTCCTGGTAGGGCCATGCCAGGCTGGACTCACACCTTCCACCATTGGGAGGGGGGAAGAGATGGGGAACCCTGGGTGGGGAGGGCAGCCAGTAGCGGGAGGCAGGGCCAGAAACATCTCACTTGCTCCAGGGTTTTTTCTTGTGGTCCCATCCCTCAGGATGTTGGCATGCTAGGAGCTCCAAGTGTGAGCACCCAGCCATGCCACAGGGAGCTCAGCCAATGTCCCCACTCCTTCTGTGTCCTGTACTGCACTACTACCTGTAGTCACTCTGGTGGTAATGTTGCAGTGAGGATCATCACCCTCCCCAAAGGAGAACTAAATCCTCCTTCCCTGGCCAGCTCTGGATGACTCAAGCTCATTCCTGAACTCACGTCACCAGCGATATGAGTGGTAGCACTACTGCTGTTCCAGTGGGTCACTCTAGGATATATTTTACAACTACAGTGAAAACTTTTTTTTGCATATAACTTTTTGCTCCTCTGTGGCCACCTATGCCTTTTGTCAGGCTCTGTTCAGCCTCCAACTCCATCAGCCTCTCCCCCCCACCATCTTACCAAGGGGGATCCACAAACAGCAGGGTCCAAGAGCATCGGAAGCCATCAAGGATAGCCACAGAGAAACATAGACTTTCTGTGGATTTTCTCCTGTCCTGACCCAGAACAGTGGCATACACAGTGGTCACACGTGCATGGAGGCTTGCGCGTACTCTCAGGATCATGTGCTCCCTTCACCCTCCCATGGCATCAGTCCCCCAGACCTCTGCTCTGACACCCAGCATCCACTGGATGTCAGCCGAGAGTGAGGAAACTTGCCTCCCTAATCTGAGAAATGAGAGCAGCCCATTGGCCAACTATCATCTCCCAGCCCTCCCCCCTGCCAACCCCTGATGGCCCGAGCTTGCTCTCAAACTTGGATCACTGGCATGGTGGGAGGTGTGGCGTCCAGTGCCTCAACCCTCAGCACCACCAGGCTGGTTAAAAAAGCTATTTTTAACCTTTAACTTGTTTTTACTTATTTTTAAATTTGGACTTATTTAATAAACACAATAAGACACTCTAGGATGTGCAATATAGAATAATGGCACTTCTCTGGTAGTTGAAGCCACTCAGCGATTGAAATGTAGAATTTTATAGCGGAATAGGGCTGCTTAGTCCACCTAGTCTGCCCAGATTTTCCCTACATATTCTGTCTTGACAGAGCCTATCTAGTCTATGTCAACAATCCCCTAATCCAACATGCTATCTAATATACCCCATGTCTATCCCCTGCATGCTTGAAGCCCCCCACTGTTTTGGCTTCCACTACTTCTGCTCATCTGCTCCAAGCATTGACTACCCTTTCAGTGAGAAGTATTCTCTCACATCAGTCTTGAATTTACTCCCCACTAGCTTCATTGCATGTCCCCTGGTCCTGGTGCTTGCTTTCACCTGAAAGAGACATCCCACCTGTACCCTGTTCATATCTTTTAGGTATTTGTAGGTCTCTATCATATTCTCTCTCTGTTTCCCATCTTCTAGGATGTTCATGTTTAGATACCGCAATCACTCTTCGTAAGGTTTCTCGTGCATACCATAAATCATTTTAGTAATTAAGTAAGTAAAAATGAATTTGTTGAGTGCTCCATCCCAGAGGCTCTGGGTTCTGTACAGGAAGGGAGGAGTTAGAATACACAACAAGCAACAAATACAAAATGCAGATCAATAAATAACCAAAACATACAATAATAAAACCTAAAAATCCTAATTAAAACGCAGTTCAGCAGTCAGCTATTCTAAGGTTCATAAACTGTCTTCAAATGGCTCCCTAAAAAGATGCACCTTTAGACCCCGCTTAAAAAACCCTTCACCGATGAAGCCTCCCTCAAAGATTTTGGTAGTAAATTCCACAAAACTGGGCTCTCCACTTTGAAAGGATGGTCTCCAGAGGTCTTCAGGTGGGCCCTGGGAACCACTAGGAGGCCCTCGGTGGAGGAGCAGAGCAAGCGCACAGGATGAGCAGGAGTCAGGAGGTCAATCTGGTAGCCAGGGTCTGATCCATATAGGGCCTTATAGGTGTGCAAGCCCACCTTGAAAGAGATTCTCCACCTAACTCGCAGCCAGTGCAGATCACACAGAACCAGGGTCGCATGGCAGGACCTGGGAAGGCCCATCAGCATCCAGGCTGCTACGTTCTGCACCAGCTGCAGGTGTCGGATAACCCCTCCATTGACCCTGAGGTGCAAAGCATTGCAGTAGTCGAGTTGCAACATCACAAAAGCATGTACCAGTGAGGGCCTATTGTTTGGTGGGACCAGGGCTTTGATCGGGGCAACATTACTCAGTGACCCTCCTCTGGATCACCTCTACTTTGTCTGTGCCCTTTCTGAGATGTGGTCTCCAGATCTGACCACAGTATTCCAGGTGTGGCCGCACCAAGGAATGAGATAATGGTAGAACCACCTTCCTTATCCTGCTGGAGAGTCCCCTACCCATGCAACCCTGCATTCCACTAGCCTTACCCACTGCCTTGTCACACTGTCATGCTACCTTGAGGTCCTGAGATGTGATCACCTCTAGATCCCTTTCTTGCTTATTGTCTGTTAGTACTTCCCATAGCACATACTCAGTGCCAGGGTTTGTATGTCCTAGGTGCATTACCTTCCACTTTTTGGCATTGAACCTCAGCTGCCATGCTTCTGCCCTTTTCTCATTTTTCAATATCCCTTTGCCTTTTCTCTACCTTTCCTGAGTGTTCACCTTATTTCAGATTTTGGTATCATCTTCAGAAAGGCACACCTTCCCTTCCAGCTCTTCCACAATGTCCCCTACAAAGATATTGAAGCGGACTGGCCCCAGTACTGAGCCTTGTGATACTGCACTTGTCACACTCTTTAGAATGAGTGCTGTTACCTACCATGCTCTGACTACTATCCTTTAGCCAGTTTCAAACCCAGTTTATCAACATGGATCTCATTCCTCCTAATCAGCCTTCCGCATGGCACCATGTCAAAGGCTTTACTTGAAATAGAAATAAACCGTGTCCACTGCTCTACCCTGATCAATTTCTGTGGTCACCCAGTCAAAATAAATCTAGTAGATTCATTTGGCATGACCCTCTCCCCCCCCGAATCCATGTTGTCTGTGGTCTTGCAACCCATTCGTTAGTTTCAAGATGTTCTATTACACTTCCCTTTAGTAGTGTTTCCATCAGTTTCCCCCACCACAGAAGTGAAACTGACTGGTCTGTAGTTGCCAGCCTGCTCCCTGTTGCTGTTCTTGTGTAGGGGGATAACATGTCTTCTCCAGTCCTCTGGAACTACTCCTGTTTTCATGGAGTTGTTGAACAAGGATATCAGTGGGGCAAAACAAGGATGTCAGTGTGCCAGAATAAAAAATATATAAATATAAACATTTGTGGATTCAGCTATATAGACGCTCCCTCAGTTCTTCAATTATCCTAGGGTGAATCCCATCTGATCCCATAGACTTATCCATCTTTAGGCTTTCAAGTCCTTTTAGCACTTTTTCCTCTGAAAATGGATATGTGTCCACCCTTCACCCCTTCCTATCACTGTTTATTTCTTGTGGTCCATCCCCTCTACTCTCTAATGTAAAAACTAAAAAGAAGTAGGTGTTTAAAATGTCAGCTTATTCCTGATTTCCCTCTGTACAGTCTTCCCCTTCTGCCCTTTTAATTCTTACTATCCCTCCCACTGTTTTCTCTTCTCACTTATATACCTGAAGAAGGTCTCATCCCCTGTAGTGAATCATTGGGCAGTTCTTTGCTCTGTCTGCACCTCTGCACACCTCACCACCTTGCCTGCTTCCTTCTGTTTTTTTTTTATGTACACCTCCTAGTCCTCCTCACCTTGTGTTTCCTTATACCTTTTAAAGACAACCATTTTTAATGTAGCCATCGTTGCCACTTTCTTGGGGAACCATAATGGTTTCCTTTCCTTCTATTTTTTGTGTTCCTTCCTTCCTTCCTTCAGGGTGATGCCTCTTGCTTCACATGCCTCTTTGCTTTATATGTATATAAGAGCCAATCCATAATTTTTTCAAGTGGTAATGCTTTCCCCCAGAAAAGCAATGTCTTCCCTTTTAAAACTCAAATTAGGCTAAAGCAGCTAATGTGTGCTGGCCAGGTAGGTAGGAGTGGGAACTACCTTGCTACATAACTGAATACACAAATGTTTATATCATATATTTTTTATTTACGTTTGTATCCCTGTTTCTATAGGATGAAGCAGTCCTTTGGCCTTATCTACAAACCCTCACCTTACCTCTGGAGGAGGCATCTTGTGGCCCCAGGTACCTGCCATGCAACCCTCTCTGACCCAAACATACCCCCTTGGATGAGGTTGACCTGTCTAAGGGGTTTCACATTAGCCAGAGCACTTGGGAGGGGCCAGGGGATTTGGCAGTCCTAGTTGTTGCAACTGGGTAAGGAGAGCGACCTAGCATCATCAGCATATTCTCCTCTGATTTCTATTTTCTGTCACTCCCCTTCCTCTCACTGGAGCATGGCTTATAGCCTGGATCTTGCTGGCTAGTCAGAAATAGGCTGGGACCAAATCCCACCCACTAAACTCTAAAACTCATCAGTACCTGACTGTGGAGTGGACAGCAGGACAACTAAGTATCCAATCAGCACCTTGCATTCTGTTAGTAACACACACACCAGTGTACTTTGTATTCCTGCCCATATGGCTCTCCTTCCCCTGGGCCACCAGGGGCAGTTGTGTCATGGCAAGAGTCTCTCACCTTTATCAAGCCAAGGAATGTCCCATTTGGATACTCGCACAAACTCTGCTGCCTGTTGTATGACATTCCTTGCACAGAGTGTTGAGCTGGACTGCCAACATGGGAAGCAAACTAGCTTACCTCAAGGCCATCCAGCAGCCCATACAATTGTTTTTCATGGATGTTTGTTGTTAGCATGCAACATCTCCACCCTTGGCAAGTAGCAGCCCAGCTGGTGCAGCCGCTGCTTTTTGTTAAAAATATTTACAGCTTGTTATTTATGTTTGAAATGAAGGGGAAATGCAGGTCATGCTTCACGAGAGAGGGTAACAACCACTTAACAAAACTGCCAAACACTTCTCTTGTAATGAGTCAACTCACATGATCTTGTTTCCCTTACTAGCAATGTCACAAACAAACAACAGTGATAGTGTGACATGACTGAGCAAGCACCTGCAAAATAGTCAAAGAGTTTCCAGTGAGGTTGTAGAAATGAAAACACATTATGAAAGGAACCCAAAGCTACAGTGTCTGCTTGTAAACTACATCATTACTGACTTAGGGCCTGATAAGTAGTTCAATTCTCACCTATAGAAGGGTGCCTATGTGTGGGCATCTGGTGCATAGAGGTCCCACTTTGCACATGCCGAGAGCTCTGCACATCCACAGCTCCTTTGTAGGTGCCTCTTCTGCAGCTTATCCCTTGCTGCTGGCACTCCTGTGTGGACAGCTGTATCAGGGGTAGGTGGTGGTGGGCATACCTCTGATTCCTATGCAAACCTCCACACTATAGAGGGCTGAAAGTAGGGGCGGAGACTATGCTGCCCAAGGAGCTGCGGTAGGTGTTACGCGTCCCTCTCAGCTCAGCCACAGGGCTGTCCAGAGAGCTCGATCTGCAGACTCACCACATGCTCCCAGCCCTCGGAGCAGTACCTGCACAAGCTGAGGAAGATTGAAATTATTATGTAATGCCAATAGGAATATGGCAGTCTTTAGAGGACTGCTGTATCCTAACAGCCCTTTCTCCATGCAGAGCCAGACACCAACTACGTAATTGGCTTGGACGTCTGATTGGATGCCTGGCGTCCAGCAGAGTACCTCCTCTTACCTACTCCCAGCTCCTCTGCAAAGCACTCTGTGTGTGGTTCTTGGGGAGCTGGGAATCATGAATGCTGGAAAGTCTGCTGGCTCCCACTGATGTGGCTCCCAGCACCTTTGATAGAAAAGATTTGTGCTTTCCTGTGGTGCCTTTGTGGCTCAAGCCCTTAAACTGCAGTGGACTGGGCCATCTGATGGCTTAATGGCAACTGGTATGGCTTACCATGCTGGTGAACCGGGTTTGAATCCCAAGCCTGGATGCAGCAGAGGCAGTGCTGTGCATCCATTTCAGATGCCTCCTGCTTTGGGAGGCAGAGGTAACTCTTGCTGTGTCAAAACTCTCCCATGTGGCCAAGGCAAGGAAGCCTTGTGGGCAAGAATACACAGCTCCAGGTTGTGGGGGAGGGGATGAAATGTCTCCAGTGTAATGCATAACCCTGATTTGGAATACAGTGGTATCACATGACTGCCTTGTAACCACAAGAGTGTGTCTCATGCCAACAGTTTTCAAACTGAAATTGCTTGTGCAGTAGGCATAGTCAATTTCTTACACAGGGGTTTCTCTAATGTTCTGCAAAGGAAACCAATTTTAGATTCAAGTTCAGTTTTTTCACAAACTCAATCCATGCCTTATTGCTTCAGAGACACAGTACCTATACATACTGTACATAGGGGGTTACATATACATACTGCACATAGGAGATATGCAATAGGTTGACAAATTATGCAATTCATCTTCATGTGTGAGGGGGCAGGATCTATAGCTCACGAATGGCAGAGCCATAAGTGAGTTATGAAAATCTTGCCCACTCACAAATGATGATAAACAGCATTATTTTGAGTCAGACCTGTGCATATCTGATTCATACATAAGTTTACTTACCAAAGCTTTTAAATCTTCTGTAGTGCATGGTAGAATGCTGTTCTGCATGGACATCCATGCTTAGAACAGAGTTGTTGTGCTGCACTAGTGATGTCATGATGTTGTTATTCTGCACTGAGTACATTACTAGTGCAGCACAACAACAACATCAAACATTGTCGCGCATGCGCGGTGTAGCAGCTGCAGTAGTTAGGAAGCAAGCGGAGCAGGAATGAGTTGCTACAGCTGCAGCAAAGTAAGGTATCTTTGTATACCAGGGGCCTGTTTTAGGGAAAAGAGTGCATTTATGGTTGCCCATACACTATAAGAGATTGTGTGTGAGCAACCATACACATACATGGCTATTTTAAAATCCCGAGGTTTCCATGGTAATGAGACCTCTCGAGCTGCGCTTTCGAGGTCTGCGGTTACCATGGAAATCTCTTGATTGAAAAATAGACTTGTTGTGTATGATTGCTCATACACAATCCTGTATGTTTGCATGAAGATTTAACTGTTTCTTTTTGATTTCAACTGCTGGCATCAGTGATGCAAGTGGGTATTGTGAAGTTATCAGCACTGTGAAAGCTGATTCTGATTGGTTCAGTATTCATTGTGATGTGCCTAGCATGGCAATATATCATGTGCGACATACCCAACTTACAAAATAGCATGCTAGCTTGTGAGTTGCGTATTATTAGATGTCACTTTGTAATTACTGATTGACCTCCGTATTCACCTGCTTTCAGTCACTACCTAATCGTGTTACACACCCCACATTACACCTAAATAGGTGTAACACAGCTGAGCCTCTGCAGCCACAGCTCACCTATCCCAGAAAAGAAAACACACTGAGCACAAGCTGCAGGTGAAAAACACCAGTTAACCTCATACACATATTAACGAGTGCAAGTGAGAACTGAAAGAAATTGTAACTATTTTCACTTGGGGCACACATTAACGATCGTAGCAGAGAACTGACAGAAATCAAAACTACATACCAGAGGGAGAAAATCAGGAATTATTTAAAAAAAAATGTGTTACAGTGTGTGACAAGTTTTTTTTCACATCCTCGGTGCATGATACAAGTAAAGATGCTATCACACCTTGGGTGTGTAAAAAAAAAAACTTGTTGCTCACTGTAACCCATACATTATTCTCTATTTATTATGTTTTTTCTAGCTCCACTGGTATATAAATAAATGTTCATAGTGGCATGGTCATTTTTTCAGCATAAGTATCTAATTCAACTATTCTAATTCTAAGTTTGATGCTGTTGTATTACTGATGTGACTTAATCAATAAGACATGTTTTAAGATGTGCATTGTTGTGAGATAACAGCACACTTCAGGAAGTGAAGCATGAGACAACACTGAATGCCTTATGCATCCCAGACATGCCATTATCTTACAGTTACGCACACCCTGGAGTGCCATTTTGCTATTATTTAATGGTTCCACTGATTTTTATTTTAAAACCTGAGCAATGAGGTTCAGGACATTAAGTATTTCTCACCTTTGCTGTTGTGTTAGATTATAAAAAGGGTCTCAGAAATGCTCCGCTCTGACTGGCGGTCAGCATTCAGACAGACTTAGATTAATTCTGTTACATTGTCATGTACAGCCTGATCAACCATGATGCATGAATTCTTTCTGTCAGCATTCTGTTCTGTAGCACTACTGAAACTCTAGAATGATACATTCTGATTCTGAAGCAGCATTTTTAAACAGTTGGTGGATGAACTGCTTTATTAAAAATCTCCCTCCCAATGAGGAAAACATAAAAAAGGTATACTGCATACGCTGTTCTTTCAAAGTACTTTTTGTAACAACAATAAGGCATTCCTGGGAGATAGATTATTAGTCAGTCAGTCACCCCCTAGGGGCAGTATGGCACTTGACTGCAGCTTGTGCCACATTATGCCCCTTAGGAAGTGATTAAAAGACTGTTGATCTAACCCCTGGTCATGGCTTACAGTTTTTTTTTTTGCCATACTCCCTTATCCTCCCTTTGGAGGTCTTCCCCATGCCCCGTCCGTGTCCTCTCCTTGCCCCAGGCTTTCCCCGGGTGGGGGCTGCCAGGCTTCCTCCCAATGGTAACTGTAAGCTAGCCAGTTTGCCCCGGGTCGCCATGGGAGAGGGACCCCCGGCGGATAATTAAGGCCATTGAGGATGGCGGTAGGGCAGGGGGCATCATGTCAGGGGTTGGCACTTTTTCTTTTATTGCTGACATGCAATGATGACCAGCATCCGCGTCACCCCCCCAATGTGCTTGTGCCAGTGTGTGGCACCCCCAGACTCTGCCAGGGGGCAATGAAGTGCCGGAGACTCTGCCCCCTTCCCCTCTGAGAAGGAGAGTAGTCCCATGAATGCTCGATCCTTCGATCCCCAGCCAGCCCTCCAACTCCTGGGTCCATTCCCAAACCTGGGCCGTCAGTGTCGTAAGCGGAAATCCAACCGCTGCGCCAGCCTTACAGCTTAAATAATGTGATCACATCTGACCAATCACAGGTCTTAGTTTTTCTTGCCCATTTGATAATATAAATGATCAGCACTGATTCGGCCAACACACCTAGAGGATTTGCCTGCATGTGCAGACCTCTTATGTCTCTAAGGGAGCCTCACACACAACATGTCAAAAAGTGGAATGGTCCATTGTTGGGGCAGAGTTAAAGCTCAGTAGTTACTCGGGGATGTAGTAGTAGTAAAACAGAGAGCAAGGGGGTGGAGAGCATTGACCAAAAACCTGTATTGACAAAAGGTCTTGGGATATGATAGGGTGTTACAGGTAGGATGGATGGATGGACTACTGGTCTTTTTCTGCCATCATTGTCTATGTTTCTGTGTTTCTTGCAATCATAGCATCAGATGGCAACACTACTGAGCAGGTCAACATATCCAAATATTTTTATTTTATTTATTTAGTTTTTGTTAACCGGGTAGCTGCACTAGCCATAAAATGACTATTTTCAGGCATGACCCGGGAGAGTACAACAAAAAGAGAACAGTTGAACAACAGCAACATGGGTACAATAATACAAATAGAGGAACAGTACAGCAGTGCTACAAAAATACAATGGGTAGAAACAACAAAAAATAATGGCAAGCATTATACAAATAATGGCAGTAAGATATATAATAAGTGCAGAAACCATGGACTCGACCTGTGGAGTGAAAGGGTTAATAAGATAGCAAGGTTATATAGAGAGAAATGTGAGCAATGTTCAAACATAACAAGAAAGACTGACAGAAGGAAGGTCAGGGGTGGTAACTCGCAAAACAACAGTGGATGGTCAGCAACAAGGTTCGAGAAGGAAGAGAGCTAGTAGTCAAGAAGTTATTTATAAAGAGAAGGAAAAATATGGGAAGGGGAAGAGGAGACAGTCTTGGAGCTGGATTAGAGCAGGGTTGACATTACTGGTAAGTCTCAGGAGCTTCAGGTTGGGTCAAAGCATGTACAAGCATCAGCTAAGGATAGATAACGATGATATTCCCTTTTAAATCCAAAGTGAGATTGAGACAGATGGAGGTTGAGTGGAAGAGCATTCCATAGCCTGGGAGCAGAGAATTGGAAGGCCCCTGTGCCTTTAGTCGTCCGACATCTCAGAACATAGAGCAAGGATTTGTCAGCTGATTGCAAGCCATGGGAGGATGGTTGAGGGACCAGCAATACCGCCAGTTGGGATGTTTTTTTTTCCCCGGATGATCGAGTCCATTAGTGATCCAAGGTAGTATTGTCTACTGGCAGAGGGCGAGAGCCAATTCAGATCTTTATAAAGAAGGCAGTGATGTTTGAGTCGAAGCGATGAAGAGGCAGATCGGCATATATTGTTATAAGTTACTAGGAATCTGGATTGATACAATATATTACTTACATGCAGTTGCCATGTTGATCACATCTTACAAGTGTAGGGATCAAGCTCAGCATTCTCTACAGGGTCTAAACGCTGCCTCTATTCTGACGTAAGGAAACTGGTAGCCTCCCAATTCCTGCTCCCTCTCCTGTGGAAGGTTTACCCATCATGGTCTGCTCTATGACCAGTTTAATTGGACAAGACCCTTGGGCAGGCATGACTACCACTGACTTTCATTTGTTGTACAATTGTTCACAAGGAAATGCCCCTGATTATCTCCTACCCTCCTCAGACAGCCAAGCAGCGCCTACTACTCACTCGGTTAGACAGCAGCACTTACCTTCTCAGTTTCCAGGAGGATGAATGAATTTGGTTGCATTTGCAACACCAAAGACCTGGAACAAACTCCCTCTCCAGCTGAGAAATAGTTTTATCTTGCATGTGTTCAAGTCTGTGTTTACGGCCACCTTAAATAGCACTGGTCATGTTCATTTTTAAATATTTCTTCAAGCCCCCCAGCAGCAGCAGCAGCAGCTTACCTCTGAAGGACTTCACAAGTCCACTTTTCAAAATTTTTTATAGCCTCTAAAACCAAGTGGAAGGGATAGTAAATCCTTGGTCGGAGGAGACAGCTGCCCAATCCATTCCCCTTCCTGGTCCCCAATTTGAGCAGTTGGCGCCCCCGTGCTCTCACATTTTGTGATTTATTCATTTGGAGAGCACAGGGGCATGCTGTATTGATAGTAGTGGGAGCCAGTTTTATATTTTGGAGGGCCACAGGAGCCAAATCAAAGCCACGGCTCAACTAATAATGCCCTTGTTAGTTGAGCCATGGCTTTAATTTGACTCCTGTCGCCCTCTAAAATATAAAAAATTGTATTTGAAAACTGGCTTCCATTACTATCAATACAGCCCATCCCCATGTTCTACAAACTAATACATCACAAAACATGAGTGCACGGAGGCAGCGCCTGCTAAATCAGGGACCAGGAAGGGGAAGGGATCGGGCGGCTGGCTCCTCCGACTGAGGATTTACGATCCCTTCCCTTAGTTATAGAGGCTATAAAAAATTTAAAGAAGTGGACTTCTGACGTCATTTAGAGATAAGCTGCTGCTTGGGGGCTTAATGCATCAAAAGTGATTCTCTTTAAAACTCCCTGTATTTGTTTTGGTCCAGAATCCCCATTTACCTGACCATGATCCTGTTACATAACGATGCTCATGCTCCGTGTTTGTTTTATTTATTTAATTTTAATTTATTTATTAAAATATTGGAATTACAAACCTTTGAGTCAGAGACTTTTTTTTTATAAAGGCTCTGCATCAACAGTGCATTAGCTACAACAGTGCAAATACAGCAAATATACAAGAGATGAGGCAAATAACATAGCAAGCATACAATGCAGGAATACAGATGTCGGGGGGAAAAGCATGGCAGAAATAAGAATTACAACAAACAACAGTGGGCAGGAGTGATAAAAAAAATACACGAGTAGTGAAGAACTAACAAGTAATACAATAAGGGTAATGACAAAAGTGAAATAGGCAGCTTGAATGCATTAATGACCCCAGGATTAGGTTATGTGTAACTGAGACCACAAGTTCTAAGGAGACAGGGAACAAGGACAGAAACGGTTACATAGCGGAGACTGTCCAGAGGACATTGTCTATCTTTGTAGTAGGTATTACAGTAGCAGAAGGGGCACAAGGGAGTTAGTAAAGCAAGACTGGGAGGGGATGGCGTGGGGGAGGTCAGAGGACAGAAAAGGAGGGATAGAGGATGGGAATGGGAGAAAAAGGAAGGCCGGAGCTGTCTGAGATGACATTGTCAGGAAATAATTCATTTCGGGGTAAACAGATGTTTGCCTGTTCAGATTGCTGTTTAGTTTGTTTGTTTTCTCCTGTGTATATTTTACCCTGTATGTAACTATTCCTGCTGGACTATGTTAACCTGCACTGCTGCTGTCCTCCCTGGGACTCCCATGAAAATGAGATGCTGCATCTCATGGGTTTATTCTGGTCAGAGTAATATCAAATAACTGAAAAAATAATTCTGTGTGGGTGGGGTGGGAGACCAGTCATAGGGCAGAAAGTAGAGACAGAGGAGCTGTCAGGAAACAATGGGCAGGGGAGTTGGTAGTGGGGAAGGGGCAGATAATGGAAAGACGAGCATGGTGTGTGTGTGTATGTAAAGAAAGATAAGGGGTGAAGGGAAGGGGAGATGAATGCCAAAGGTGGGCGTGGGGGTGCTGGTACTGGGGAGGGACAGATAATGGAGAGAGAGGGTGCAGGGGATGTGTGATGGGGGCAAATGTTATGAGATGTACAAGTGGGGACAGGGGAATTGGCAGTGGAAAGAGGGGGCTTGGGTAACGTATGCTTGTATCTACATCCCTTATTAGGCTAGTGCATTAGCAGCCATTTTGGTTCTGACTAGAATTTGCTTATAATTATTAGAGAAATATGCCTCTAGAGGGTAGCATATTTCAGAAAAAGAGATTCGCAAGAACAAGGGGGCACAATTTGAAGATAGAGGAGGGATGACTCAGGGGCAACGTGAGGAAGTATTTTTTCATGGAGAGGGTGGTGGATGCATGGAACAGCCTTCCTGAGGAGGTTGTGGGATCAAAAACAGTGGGGGAAAGTCAAGAATGCATAGGACCGACATAAGGCAATTATAGTGGGGGGGGGGGCTAGGAGGAAGTAAGCTGCTCTGTAACTAGACAACTAGGCTCTGCAGCTTTTTGTTTATTTAGTTTTTGTTGATCGGGTAAGTGCATTAGACAAATTCTGCCTATTTTCAGGCATGACCCGAGGAAGGGGGATACAAATGAATGCCAACTGACCTTGAACCAGAATAAGCTGTTGGTAGTATTTTAGTGAATGGGGGGAAATTTGGCCAGGGGCACCGGGGAAATTCCCCTGCTCTTTTCGAGAAGTGCCATGGGATTTTTAACATCCACCTGAACAGGCAGATGGGACCTCGGTTTAACATCTCATCCAAAAAATGGCACCTCTGGAGTGCAGCACCCCCCTCATACTACACTACAGTGTCAGTATTGGGATTTAACCCAAGTGCCTAGTGTAGGGATAGAACCCACAGCCTTCTGATCTCTCGGCCTCAGAGGTGAGTGTGCTACCTGCTGAGCCACTGACACTGCTATCCAATAGGTAGGGAAATGGACAGACTAGGTGGGCCAAGAGGTCCTTATCTGCTGTCAAAGTCTATGTTTTTATGTTCTTCCAATGTAATCATGTGTCTATGTTCTGGCTATAGAGGTCAAGTTGTTAATACGGGTTTAGTATGATTTTAAATTTTGAGGCTCTTTCTTACCAAGCAACAGTAACAGAAATAAGTTCCAGAATTAGAATCGTCTGGTTTGCTCAAGCTCTACTATCTTCTCCCCTGCCACACATACAAACACACCCACACACTTATGCACATAAGACTAAAAGCTGTAGTGCCTTCCAAATCCCCTGACACACACACACACACACACACACACACACACACACACACACACACACACACACACACACACACACACACACACACACTCTAAGCCCAAGTTGTATCCCTGATAGAGGTACTGAAGATATTACCAAAAGAGATTTTGGCATTTTCAGAATTAGTTTGAAAGCAGGGTATGGGAAATTGGCCAATTAAGGGAAAAAATGCAAAAATTTGCAATAATAAACTAGGAGACTACATATCATAAATTCCACATGGAGAGTAAATATTCTCAACAATGTGGGTGGGTGTGCTGAGGAAGTATTTTTTCATGGAGAGGGTGGTGGATACATGGAACAGCCTTCCTGAGGAGGTTGAGGGGTCAAAAACAGTGGGGGAATTCAAGAATGCATGGGACAGACATAAGGCAATTCTAGTGGGGTAGGAGAAAGTAGGCTGTTGGTTAACTAGGATTTGCAGCTTATCAAATTGGTAGGGAAATGGGCAGACTGGGTGGGCCAAGTGGTCCTTATCTGCCGTCAAAGTCTATGTTTCTATGTTGCTTTGGTTCAGCCCTAGGAGTCATTTAAAAAGTCTCAGTTATGGCAGCTTCCTCTTGAATGCAAAAGAGCATGCTCTTGCAAAAAAGCCTTTTGTTTGATGTCTGTGGATATTTATATAACAACTGTGCAGTACAGAATAGTACAATCATTTTTTTTTAAACCATGTGAAAAATGATTTCCGATGCTTTCTTCAAAATGTACATCCTATTCATTTATCAAGTTAAGCCATAGCTTTGAATTCAAATGCCTAAAACTAACTCTTGGCCCTGTCTTTTTTTGGTGGAAAGATTCTTTTTACTGAAAGTTTGGACAGTCCCAGCTGTGTGAAGCATAGAGAATAACGTGTGTGCAACCATGCAGAGCAGGCCTGTGTTTCCACTGAGGGGTTCTGATGATGTCATAGGGACATCGGAAGGTCCCTGAAGTCATTAGAATGCTAAAATGAAAACACAGTCAAGTTGTGCACGGCTGCCCATGTGCTATTTTGTATACTGTATGGTTTTAAACATAAAAGAAATGCTGTTTTCTTTTCTTCCCAAGATATCGTTTTTTTTTTTTAATTTACATTTTTGCGTTTTCTCCCTGATCCCAGGAGCCTGGCAGACATGGCTGTGCGTGCACGTGGAGGTGCACATGCACGTCGGGTACTGGCTCGGGCCCTTCTGCCCCACCCCGTGGCTGTCGCCAAGCTCCACGTTGCCCGAACTGCCACCCGTCCTCCACCAGGTGGCAGCCAAGGGCCGGGGAAACCCCTCATCCCTTCCTGGGAAAACCCCTCATCCCTTCCCAGGAGAGGAGAGCCACCTTGCGGTATCTCAATCCCACTCCTCGCCTTCCGCCCCCCCCCACGACCCCTGACAACCTGGGCTCATTCCCGAACCCAGGTTGCCGGCATAACGTGAGGTGTGGCATGCAATGCCTCAACCCTCAGTGCCACCGGGATAGCCTTTCAGTTTAATTTTTATTATTGTTAAAAAGAAACAGACCATAGCCATTAGTTCTCTGGGACACTTCAGTCCTGACACTTCAGTTCTGCGGCACAGCCCCAAGGCTTCTGCAACACCATTTGATCATTGCTGAGATAGGAATTATTCATTTCTGTGGCAGAACATCGTCTTGCCATTGACTGACATATAATGTGATGTCATCAGCCAGGCATGATGGGAAAACTATATTTAAATGAAAAATCACCAAGAGTAATGAATTCTGCGGCACTACATATATTCTTCTGTATGAGGCAAGTTCTATTAAAAATTCCATGAGTGTGGAATCACAGAATTCCAGAGGCCTTACCAGAAACCCACTCTCACCCAGCTGATGAAAACCCATGTGGGGACTTGCCTAAGTGACTTCTGTTTTTCAAAGTAGCAGTAATAATAATAATATTTTTATTTATATACCAGTATTTGGCAGTCACCATGGGCCCGATATTCAGCAAGGCGCAAAGCATAGTGCGAATGTTTGTGCTGCACTTTGCAATTGCCCAGATGTCCTAGCATGGTATATTCAGTCTGAATACAGGGCCATGCTGGTACAGTGCTAAGTCAAGTAGCACTGTCCCAACTTGAATCCCGAAGTGTGCCTGTAGAATGGATAGCGCCAGAGCACTATTTGCAGTTTTCAAAGGGACTCATGCAAATGAGCCCATTGGGTATGCAAGGTGCAAAGAAGCCATTTGAATGCCCATTATGGGCTCATTTGCATGAGTAGCATGGCTGGGTAGCATGGCACCCCCCCAATTGCCCAGTCTAAGCAAGAGTAGAGAACCCTGGTGCTACTGGTTCCCCCCAATAGCCAGCCAAATGTTAGTAAATGACTCTCCCTGGTGGTAGTGGTCCCCCCTCCAGTCACCAGCCTGAAGTTAATAAACAAATCTTCCCACTGCTAGTGGTCCCCCCCGCGATTGCCAACCTGAAGTTAATAAATTAAACTCCCTGCTTCCTTCAAACAAGTTATCATTGCCTTAATTATTCTCTCCTTTATCCTTTTCCATTGTTCCAGCACCCTCCTCCCACCATCCCCCCCTTCAAGGTATTTACTAAGGTATTCTCCCATTTCTTTAAAATCTGCCCTCTTGAAGTCCAGGACCCTTGCCATAATGTGTGTTTTCTCCTGACCAATCTGTATGCTAAACCACGCTGTACGATGATCCCTTGTACCCAAGGGACTACCCACTGTGACCTCTGCAATGCTGTCCCTGTTCATAAGAACAAGGTCCAGCACTGCCCTATCACTAGTGGGTTATATAATCAGCTGCCTGAGAAATACCCCATTTAGGGAGTCAAGGATGGCCCTGCTTCTTGTTGTAGCTGCGGCAAGAATGTTTCGGTCTACATCCAGCAGATTAAAGTCACCCATAATCAATACCTCCCCTTTGCCTGCCATTTTGCCTGTAGTCTCCCCTAGAACCCTGTCTAACTCCTCCCCCCTGTGTTGGTGGTCTATACACTGCCCCACACAGATAAGGACCCCAGACACTGTCATTAAGCCAGCTTACAGACCCTTTGGCCCTTCCATGTCCCCATTGTGTCCTTGTATCTCCATGGCCTTTATGCCTTCCCTCACATATCCCTGTCCTTTACTTCTGGAACATGCTGTAACTTCGAATGGCCGCATCCCAGCTGTGGTTGACGATGTACCTTGATTCTGTTATGGCCACCAGATCCAGGTCCAGCAATGGTAGCCTTCAGGTCTGGAATTTTATTTCCTAGGCTTCTTGTTTTTGATTGCTAGGTAAGTGCATTAAGGAAACAGGTGCCTTTTTTCAGGCATGACCCGGTTAAGTTACAGATCAAGTGGGCAAGGCAATACACAGTGACTAACAACATTACAAGTCATCAGAAAGACACACACCAAAATGCTGCTGACATCTCAATAGAGCAGATCGACAAAGCAAAGCTTGGTTTTACAGATTAATAACATTAAAATGTAAAACCAAATAGAAGCATAGAAACATAGACAGTGTCAGCAGAAAAAGACCATAGGTCCATCCAGACTGCCCAGTTTTATTCTACCCTACCCCATGACCTACTGTTTAGATGGTGTTGTCATCACCCTCGCCTTCCCCTTCTTCCCTGTCTTATTGCGATCCCCGAGTTAAAATTAAGCCCTTTATTCTGTCCCTTCCATGCTTGAACCCATTAATGGGTTTTGCGCTCACCACTTCTGCTGGTAAGCTGTTCCACAGCTCAGCCACTCTGTCCATAAAGTAATACTCTCTCACATCTATTGAATCCCCCAAACACACACAAGCTTACATTCATAGAAACATAAACATAGTAACAGAATTTGACGGCAGATAAGGACTGCTTGGCCCACCCAGTCTGCCCATTTTCCCTATCTACTGTAACACCGCAGACCCTACTTAATCTCTAGCTTTACCCCCACTTCTCCTGCCACAAGGTTCCCTAATGCCTGTCCCATGCCTTCGTGAATCCCATTACAGTTTTTGCCCCTACCACCTCCTCTGGGAGGTTGTTCCAGGTAGCCACCTCATGTGCCCATGTTTTTGACCCTCCTTTCCTGCTTATTAGTTATCATTTCATGCCCATTTATTTAGGGTTGTAACCAATGAGCATAACTTATTTATAATGGTGACCCATAGAAAGTATATAACAAACACAACAGTTACAATGTACATTCATAAATAGTTACAGTTAGTAATGAAAGAACACAGCCCCACTATACAGTTATGTAAACACTGGAGGTGCATTATGACAGCTCCTCATAGTTTACCTTGTTTATTCCTTTCTGGAACCAGATGATCTCCATCATGTTCTCTCTCTCTCTCTCTCTCTCTCTCTCTCTCTCTCTCTCTCTCTCTCTCTCTCTCTCTCTCTCTCTCTCTCTCTCTCTCTCTCTCTCTCTCTCTCTCTCTCTCTCTCTCTCTCTCTCTCTCTCTCTCTCTCTCTCTCTCTCTCTCTCTCTCTCTCTCTCTCTCTCTCTCTCTCTCTCTCTCTCTCTCTCTCTCTCTCTCTCTCTCTCTCTCTCTCTCTCTCTCTCTCTCTCTCTCTCTCTCTCTCTCTCTCTCTCTCTCTCTTGTTCCCCAATGTGTACATGTTCAGTGCCATGAGCCAATCCTCATGGGATCTTTCCTGTTGGTCCTGAATCATTTTATTATGCTGATTGCGTGCAGCGCAAGAAACATATTGCAGCAGCTTTCTCAGAAGCAGGCTGTGGAGGTGTGGCAATGTTGTGGCCAATGCTCCCACAGCCTGCAAAGGCTTGTCCCGTGTCCCCCAGTCCCCTTGCATGCTGCTGCTGACACAAGTTTGGAACCTTGGCACCAACTTGTGACAATTTTGCCACTGCAATCAGGGGCCACCTCGTCATTGCAGCATCAGCCATCCGCTGCAATGAGGGAGCGACCCATCATTGCAGGGCAGGATCTAGAAACCCTGATATTGTTTGTGAACATGGCAGCGGGTTGCTGCCATGTTCACAAACAGTATAACCTCCCCACCATGTTTATTTGCTGACGGGGCACCAACTCTACTGGCCTCGGTGTCTCCTTATTGCTTGTTGCCGACGGGGAGCCCACCCCACATCAGGCATTCTGTAACACCCCAACATTTATTCATGCCGACAGGTGCCCAATTCCCATCGACATGATGATTACCCCCTTTGTGGCCAGGGGTTGCCCAATCCCTGTTGGCTACTGCTGGCCCCCAAAAGAAGCCTCTGGTGGCACGCTGGGAGCCCACCCAGCGTGCCACATGCCTGTAAAGGGAAAAAAGGTCCAGCAACATCTTTTGTTGTTTTTTTTTTCCTGCAAAAAAGGAAATGGTCCCTCGCAGTCTCCCTGGCTCCCACTCGCAACCCGCACCCACCCACTGCGCACCCTGCCTCTCCACCCCCATCACCCCATACTTACCTCCGGAGCTCGGTGCGACAATCTTCAGTGGACCGGGAACACATCTGCACTCTTCAAAGCCGATCGCGAACTGAGGTAATGCCGTTAAGCTATATATTAATAAATAGTTTTTTTTCAACTTTAGTGCATATCTCATACATTTTTGGGAATTTTTTCACCAAATTTTCAGCATGGGGTTTTTGGGACCCCTCCTCATGAAGTCTTGAACTGTCATGGCTTTGTCGGCCCGAAAGGTGATTCGCGGTCACTAGGGTGAATCACCTTTGGGGCCCAGTAATGAATGACAGTGCCAGTGTTCGAGGTGGGCTCAAAGTCTCACGTTACAAGTATGTGGAAAAATCCAAAAAATGACTGTTTTACGAAAGCGCAGCATTGGCGCAGTTGCTACCACGCTCGTAACTTCAAGAATTTGCAACATTTACACCAGATTTTCAACATTGGCATTTTTCACACCTCCTTGTGAACAGTACAGCTGTCATTGTTCACATCCTGGTGGAAATGTGTTTCACACTTCCGGCGCAGAATAGCGCTGTTGCTGTGGGAAATAAGTGTTCAGGACAGATTAAGAAAATGACAGTGACACTGTTCATGAGTAGAGGTCCTGAAATGGCAATGTTGAACATTTAGTAACGATACTCCATAAAATGACTGTATTGGCGTGCATTCGCGG
The DNA here is from genome assembly GCA_016271365.2 of Neoceratodus forsteri. Taxonomy (NCBI): domain Eukaryota; kingdom Metazoa; phylum Chordata; order Ceratodontiformes; family Ceratodontidae; genus Neoceratodus; species Neoceratodus forsteri. Next base: position 81,374,351 of record JADMNL010000030.1, read on the forward strand.
TTGCATACACGCTCGTAACTTTGCGAATTTAAAATATTTTCACTCCAGATTTTCAACAATGCCATTTTCCCACACCTACTTATGAATAGTGCAGTTGTCATTTTTCTCATCCTGGCCAAAATGTGTTTTCGCACTTCTGGCGCAGAATAGAGCGGTCGCTGTGGGAAATCACTGTCCGGGACAGATTAAGAAAATGACAGTGATACTGTTCATGAGCAGAGGTCCTAAAATGCCTATGTTGAAGATTTGGTGATGACAGCCCATCAAATGACTGTGTTACAAGTGTGCGTTGCACACTTTCCACACACCCTTGTAACTTCGCAGATTTGTAATATTGTCATGCCAGATTTTCAACAGTGGCATTTTTTCACACCTCCTTATGAGCAGTACAGCTGTCATTTTTCACATCCTGACTGAAATGTGGTTTCACAGTTGCGGCACAGAATAACGCGGTCGCTGTGGGAAATCAGTAATTGGGACAGATTAAGAAAATGACAGTGGCACTGTTCATGACCAGAGGTCCTAAAAGCCCTATGTTGAAAATTTGGTGATGAAACTCCATAATATGACTGTGTTACAAGCGTGTGTTGAACTGTTTCCACGCACCCTTGTAACTTCGCAAATTTGTAATATTTTCACGCCACATTTTCAACAGTGGCAGTTTTTCACACCTCCTTGTGAACAGTACAGCTGTCATTTTTCACATCCTGGCTAAAATATGTTTTTGCACTCCTGTAGGAGAATAGCACAGTCGCTGTGGGAAATCAGTGTTTGGGACAGATTAAGATCGAAGGAATGAGAGGGGGGAGTGACCGAGCTCAACTGAGCTCTGTTGGGACTGCTGCGGATTTGTTTGTGGGCAGAAAAAGGCCCCAGCGCAAGAGCCCAGTACAAAAGGGCAGCCTGCAGCACTGGAAGAAACAGAACGAGAGAGCGAGTGAGGGAGGGGGAGTGAGCAAACTCACCAGAGCGCTGTCAGGACTGCTGCAGATTTCTTTGTGGGCAGAAAAAGGTGTCAATGCAGGCAGGGGCCCAGTAGAAAAGGCCAGTCTGCAGCGGTGGGAGAAACAGTACGAGTGAGTGAGACAGGGGGACTGAGTGAGCTCAACGGAGCTCTAGCAGGACTGCTGTGGCTTTCTTTATGGGCAGAAAAAGGTGCCAATGCAGGCAGGAGCCCCATACAAAAGGGCCGCTTGCAGCGCCAGGACAAACATAATGAGCACGTGACAGAGGGAGACTGAGCGATCTCAACGGAGCTCTGTTGGGACAGCTGCGGATTTCTTTGTGGACAGACAAAGGCGCCAATGCAGCCAGGAGCCCCGTACACAAACACAGCCTGCAGCGCCAAGAGAAACAGAACAAGTGAGTGACAGCGTGGTAGTGAGCGAGCTCAATGGAGCTGTATTGTGACTGCTGCGGATTTCTTTGTGGGCAGAAAATGCAGCAACGCAGGCAGGAGCCCAGTACAAAAGGCCTGCTTGCAGTGCCAGCAGAAACGGAATGAGTAAGTGAGAGAGGGGGAGTGAGCGAGCTCAATGGAGCTGTGTCAGGACTGCTTCAGATTTCGTTTGAGCCAGAACAAGCCGCCAGTGCAGGCAGGAGCCCATTGCAAAAGGACAGCCTGCAGTGGCAGGAGACACAGAATGAGCGAGTGAGGGAAGGGAAGGTAAGTGAGTGAGCTCAAAAGAGCTCTGTTGGGACTGCTGCAGATTTGTTTGTGGGCAGAAAAAGGCAGCAATGCACACAGGGGCCCAGTACAAAAGGGCAGCCTGCAGTGGTGGGAAAACCAGAATGAGTGAGTGAGAAAGGGAGAGTGAGCGAGCTCAACGGAGCTCTATTGTAACTGCTGCAAATTTCCTTTGTGGGCAGAAAAAGCCATCAACAGAGGCAGCAGCCCAGTACAAAAGGGCAGCCTGCAGCACCAGGAGAACCAGAATGAGTGAGAGAGGGGGAGTGAGCCACCTCAACGGAGCTCTGTCGGGATGGCTGCAGATTTCTTAGTGGGCAGAACAAGGTGCCAATGCAGGCAGGAGCCCAGTACAAAAGAGCAGCCTGCAGCACGGGGAGACACAGACTGAGCAACTGACAGAGGGGCAGTGAGTGAGCTCAACACACCAACACAATCAACATTCAGCATTGACAAATGCTTGTTTACTCTACGCTGCACCATCTCTATTCCAGATGGGGCTCACCAGTGATTTATAGAGAGGTAGTATTGCCTCTTTCCTCCTGCTATCTAAACCCCTTCCAGTGCACCCCAACATTCTGGTTGCCTTGCTATAGGCCTTGTTACACTAGCAAGTTTGTTTTAGGGAGTCACTTTATGATGACCACACCCCTAGTGTTTTTTCTCTGAAGCAGTAGCCAACATAACCCCTCCCATCCAGTATTCCTTCCTTGGGTTCATGTTATCTAAGTGCATCACCTTGCATTTTTTGGCATTGAATTTCAACAGCCAGGCCCTGCACCACCTCTTTAACCTTTGCAGGTCCCTCTGCATCTCCCTTACCCTCTTCTCACTCTCTACCCTGCCACAGAGCTTGATGTCATGTGCAAAGAGACACATCTTGCCCTGTGTTTCTTCTCCTATGCAGAAGAACATATTGAAAAGGGCTGGTCTCAGGACTGACCCCTACAGTAACCCACTTGTGACCTCTCTTTCTCCCAGTTTGCCCCCGTTTACCACCATCCTCTGCTGTCTCCCCCAACCAACTTCCTTTCCAACCCATTTAACTAGGCCCTTTGCTGCTCTCAGATCCTCTAATTTCTTCAACAACACACTTAAAACAAAGTGTAACCCACCGGCCCGGTGGCACTGAGGGTTGAGGCGCTGGACACCACACCTCGCGCCATACCGGCGACCCAGGTTCGGGAGTGGACCCGGGTTGTTGGGGGCTGGCAGGGGAGGAAAGGACTGAGCATCTGGAGGACAACTCTTCTTTATTGAGAAGGAGGGGGGTCGAAGTCCTCTCTGTCTAGCGGCTCCTAGTGGTGACTAGGGGTCATGCAGCAGTCAGGAACCAGCTTGTAGGGGACTGGCCATGGTGGCACTTCTGCGGGCATGATTGGGAGTGTTCATGTGCTGCACTGGAGAGCATTGCAGCACTGGATCTATGGGGGGGAACAGTAACAACGAAATGCCCCCTTCCCACTGGTAGGCGAAGGCGGGTCTAGAGGCTCTGGCACCACGTCCAATTCCGGGCCAAGATGTCCTCTGGGTTCTCCCCCCATCCATCCCCACCAGAAACTTAGATAGAGCACTGGTTGGAATTGGTAGTCCTGGCTCCTGGGGGACTCAGATCCGGAGGGGGGTGGGGTTGGAGATGTGGTGAGGTGGAGATATGTACCAGGAGAGGCATCGGGCTTTAGGAGGTCAGGATCAGTTGGTAAGTTGCACAACCATGCTGGAGAGAGTCTAATGGGATAGGGTGCAGAAATAAAGTATTCAAAAATAAATAAATAAAGTGTAACCCAACAACCTTCTGTGTGGCACTAAGCCAAATGCCTCGCTGATGTTGAAATAAAGTAAATCTACTGCTTGTCCCTTATCCACCACACTTGTTACCAGTCAAAGAATTCTCTCAGGGTTGGTCTGACAAGGCCTCCTCGCCACTAACCCATGCCGCTTACTATCCCCGAGCCCATTTCTCTCCAGGTAGTCCACTAGGACCTCTATGACTAATGTCTCCATGAGTTTACTTATAATGGAAGTAAGACTGACAGGCATGTAATTACCTGGTTCCTCCCTATCCCTTCCCTTGTGGATTGAAAAAACTGCTATCCCCAATCTCTCAGAACCACCCCTGACTGTAGTGAGTTATTTAATAGCCCTGCCAGGGGTTCACACAGTTCTGATGCCAATTCCCTGAGCACACTTTGGTGCATCCCGTCTGCCCTGGAGCCTTGTCTATTTTCAGGGCTGCAAGCACTTTTCAAACCTTTTATTCCATAATTACCACCTACCCTATTTCTGGAATCTCTCTTGCAGCAGCCTTTATGCTGCTTCACAGCAGAGGCCTGCTATTCTTCAGTCTGAATACTGAGCAGAAGTAGTCATTTAGAATGGCTGTCTTCTGCTCATTCTCCTCTACTACCCTGCTTCTCCTCTACTACCTTGCCTTCTCCATCAGCCTAACAATTCCACCTCTCAGCTTTTTTCCTGATGTACTGTACCTGAAGGACTGTTGTTCCCCTTTCTCTCTCTTCTGCAGTAAGTAGCTCTGTGTCTGCCTTTGCATCTCAAACTACCTTCTTGGCCTCCTTCATCTTTACGTGCTATTTGCTCCATTTCTCATCCCCCTGTTTCTCCTTGTAGCCAGTGAAGGCCATTTTTGTGGCCCTCGCTGCCTCCCTGACCTTCTTATGGAATCAGATTGATCTCTTGTGTCTATTACCCATTGGTACCTGTTCTCAAGCATTGTTTGATTGCTTCAAGAATGGTCCCTTTAATTTCTCCCCACCTCTCCTCAACCCCCCGCCCCGTTTTTTTCCTCCATAACCAGCCTACCCTTGACTAATTGTCTTATCTGATCAGAATCTGTCTGAAATCCAGAATCACAGCCTTTGATGAGGGTATACTGATACCCAGGATGAGTTCAAACCATATTGTGTAATGGTCACTGGATCCCAGTGGTTCCCCTACCTGCATTCCACCTACCATTTCCGAGTTGGTGAGTACACATCGAGAATGGCAGCTTGTCTCATAGGTTCCCTGATCCACTGCACCAACAGACAGTCCTGCAACACATCTAGAGGGCCTGACTTCTGGTGCTCTTAGCTGCTAGAATGTCCCAATCCATGTGTGGTAGCTTGAGATCTCCCACAACCACTATCTTCCCCTTTATGACCACCTTGTCAGTTTCTGCCCCAGTTACCTATCAGCTTCATCTCCCTGTCCCAGTGGTCTACAGAACACCCCCATGTGCAACCTCTTTGGTGAGGCTGTAATGAGCTGTACCCACAGTGATTCTGTCTCCCCATTTCTCCCCCTGATGGACCCAACCTGTAAATGCCTGTATGCCTTTTTTACAAAAAGGGCTACCCTGCCTCCTTTTCCTTTGCCCCTATCTCTCCTGTACATGGTATACCATGATGCTGCCAGGTCCCAGTCATTATTCCCAGTGGCCCATGTTTCTGAAATGGCTATGAGGTCTAATCTTGCATCTGCCACCATCACCTGGTGATAACTAATTTTGTTTCCTAGACTCCTGGCATTTAGACAGATGCAGCATAAAAAAGGATAAAGAAGCAGAGCAGCCAGCAACAAAATTGGCAGGGCAAACAGCAAACAAAACAGGTAGTGCAAGTGATTAAGGCATCAGCAACATTAGACAACATTACATGGAGTGTGTAGTAATTGTAATAACAGTCATATCAAAAGTAGCTATAAGAGCCGGCCTGGTGGCGCTGAGGGTTGAGGCGCTGGATGCCACACCTCGTGCCACGGCGACCTGGGTTCGGGAATGAGCCCGGGTTGCTGGGGGTCGGCACGGGTGGGAGAGGATTGAGCGTCCGGAGGACAGATCTCCTCTTCCAGGAGGGACGGGGTCCCTAGTCGGTGCTTGGCTGCCCTCTGGCAGAGGCCGGAGGTGCAATAAGCGCTGATGATGTAGAAAGGGGTGGGAGGAGTGGCAGACATTGGTTCCATGCCTTGACGTCAGGGTGCTAGCCACTCCCCAAGAAACAGGGGAAAATTCCCTTCAGCTCCGGCAGAGATGGAGCACTGCAGCTTGCCCTCGATCTGCGGCTGTCCGCCTGGCACCCTCATGACCAACGCTACTGACTGCTCGGGGTGTTAGGGCCCACCTTATCCCTGCCCAGGGGTAAACCGAGGCTACATGGGTGACAGAGGACTGTCCAGGTAGGGCGGACCACAGAGGGATGACTCCTTGGTGCTCCTGAGGAGACCAGAGCTGAGGGGAGGAGAGGAAGAATAAATACGAAAAAAAATAAATAAATGAATAAGTAGCTATAAGCACACAGGAACACCTGTCACATGCTGGAACAAGTGATTTGTGAAACTGAAGATGACTGGAAGCATTACCTACAGAAGTGGTTAGGGAGTTCCAGATCTTTTTGGTGCATAGTTGGCAAGAACAAGTTGACCAACGGTGAAACACATCTATATTCTCTGAGAATAGCGGATTTAGTACATCACAGGCAGTAGAATGTCATGGGACACTGAAGAAGATCAGATACAAAAGCTCTTGTACCACAGAAGGGTAAAACAGCATTCTATCAGGATGACCTTTCAGTTGTGATACAACAGCTTTTTAGGTAGGATTGAATCCCATACAGAACAAGGGGCAACCATATACTATAGTGTGTGTTGTGTGTGGCGTGAGTAAACAAATAAGAGTTTGTATTGTACAAACAGTGGAAGGGTCACAAAGCTCTTTAGTAAAAATATGTGTATTCTATTTTCCCAGTTTTCCTGCTGGTTTCACTGATTCCCAGACCTGGCATTGGGGCTACCTGGGCTGCACCCTTCCTCTGACTGAACAGGTAGATGGCTAGCTTCACGATTCATACCATGTGCGTTACCGTTTGTGCTTGCATCTGCGTTACCGTTAGCGTTACTGCGTGACAAAAAATCACATAGTGGGGGCGCGGAGCCACCACATTCCATTCACTATTTATAGTGCTCATTCTCAAAAAGAAGGGAAATTTCATGGCGAAAAAATCAGTTTAATGCATCAGTTAGGGTTGTTCCACAGCGACAAAAGCGAGGAAATTTGGTGTTAGGGTTGCCACCGGTTGCACCACAAGCCAACCCCGTCCCCACCAACAGGCATCTGGGTGTTCATTGGGGTCGTTGGTCCTAACTCTCATCCCATTCTCCTATACTGCACCATGTCAGCTTGTTTATACATGGGATGGGGTGAAAGTTAGGACCGGCGACCTAATGCCCGATGCTGTTGGTGAAGCAGTGTGGGCTGGGGTGCAGAGTAAGCAACCTAACACTAATTTCCCTCATTTGTTGCTGTGATAACTCCAACTGATGTTAAATCAAAGTTGCGTAGAATATATATATATATATATATATATATATATATATATATACATATACATATATTGACCAAGTAAAAAAAAAAGAATTCATATATCCTACGCAAATATAGTTCATGTATTATAGTGCACATAAACTATGTATTTCTCAGAAAGCTAAGGAACGAATACTTTTATTTCAGAGCACTTAGCATGCTTGGCAACAGGACTTATTTTTGTATCTCACTTCTGAAAGTCCGCTCCACTTTATTTATTTTATTTATTTAAATTTTGTTAACCTGATATGGGCACTGGACCAAGGGTCCTTTTTCAGGTCTGACCTGACAGACTTTCTAAGTCAAACTAGGTCATCAGTCATAAATGTCAGAAAACACTCCAAATTCCACTCAAAGCAGCAGGGGTGAGCAACAAAAAGTACTTCTTGTGATATCCTCTTTGGGCTCACATCATAGGTTCCCCACAGTCCATTCCCTGGGGTTTTTCTACCACTCTTGTTAGTTTCTCCATTGCTGTTCCATTCACTCCCTGCAGTGTTCCCCACGGGTCTTCCTCTCACATCCACCGGGGTGCGGTCGGAGAGTCTTTTTTTTTTACCATAATAATTTTTATTTTCCTTTCTTTTAAAGAACACAGAATACATAAAATTATAACAAATAGCAACATGTAATTATGTATACAGTTCATCACAAACTTTTTGATATATTGATACACTTAAAGTCATTTAAACATACCTTAGAAATAATTAGATGATTAACGACTTGTAAATAATGAGTGGACCTTAGACCTTATAACTATAACCAATTCAACTTACTCAACAAATGAGATCATCAGAAACTTGAAAGCATTAGCCCACTAATACCAAAGACCTATAACGATTTATTATTACAAGTTCTACTATCTAATATACTAAACCTGTATAACTAAATCAGTTCTTGAGGTCGGAGAGTCTTGAGGCCCAATTCACCTACTGGTTGGTTACAGCTGCAGGCTACAGGGTAAGGGGATGGAAAAGAGACAAAGCGCTATCTAAGTGCAACAAAACTTGTAAAATTAGGCAGCAAATATAACTTATAACTCCCCTTAGACATAGGTGGCATAGCTACGTAAAGTACAGTCAAGTCTATAAATCAATCATAGAGTCTGCTCCTGCACAGCACACACCACTTACAGGTCTGCCCTCTTTCAGATAGCCACATACATGTATATATACATACATGCACATGTACATATATCCATACGTGTATATATATATATATATATATATATGCATGCCTATGTATATACATATACACACGCATGCATGCAAATACAATATATATGGACATATATTTATTTATTTTTTCATTTAATCTGTTTGGTCAGGAGGTGGGCTGAGTTAAAAGCTAATTTTCAACCACACCTGACAGTGAAATACAGTACAATGTACATCCATGCAAAGACAATATAATAAACAATAGCTAATAATATACAAATTAAGGAAGAAATGTAGTACCGCACAGTAGGGGCACAGTTAGAGAGGTTACAATGACATTTTCAGTGGACAGGTAGGTCTTGCTGGATATAAAGGTACGTATCTATACATACTTTACATATGTTAATACATTTTATACATACATACATGCATTCACTGATTTATACATTCATATATACAAACATACATAGATCTTCTTCAAGGATATCTCTTTCATCAGGCCACACCTTTGGAACTATACCCTGCTTAGCGCTAGGACCACATGGAAATTTTTGCAAGCAGTCAGCCAGGGGCTGCCCACAGTGATGTCAGGCATCAGCATTTACATAAGTGTGGGTGGCCCCTCCTCGCCTCAGTTCTTTTCCTGCCCTTGATCAGACCTGTCAGACCTGCGGGAACGTCACTGCTCATAGCTGCCATTTACTATTTTTATATCTAACTTATAACTTTAGAAGTGATTTTCATTGACCTGTATGTCCTCAAAAGAACTCTCTAAACTCTTCTGGTACTGTGAGTGTGGAAAGAAAATTTACACAGGAGTCTCCTACAATGTCTATGTTTGCTACTTAGGCCTCGGCCACAATGTGAAGGCTTGCGAGATTTGCTAAGCGTTCAGTTGTGCAACCAGGTGACACAGAAGGGGGGCTTTAGAGAAATTTCTACTTCAAAAGACTATAGCTAGACTGGAGAAGCAGCTCTATAAAAAATCTGTGTTGCCGGGCACATCGACCGAATTGCAGTCATCGAAGTCCCAGGAAAAAATTTCAGGGAGTCATAAACACAAGCACTGGGACAAGGATAAGACTTCCCTGGCCAGATCCAGGTCACCCCTGCAGATTTCAGGTACGACCTCTGCTACAGCAGTGTCTGCTCTGGTGGCAATGCTGACTGCCCCCTCGATCATCAACCAGGCACCAAGGTCAGGGCTTGGTAACGGTGCTACTGGGCCTATTACAGACAGTACATTGCCATCATTGTTGGGGACTCAGCCTCTGCTGACCACTCCAGTCGAGTCCCCCAACCAAAGTGGTGTCAATGTTCAGGCAGTCCTTATCACCTTTTCTGATATAATAAGGCATCTACTGCCTGGCCTCCCTGTTCCAGAGGGACCATTCATGGGGGCTTTGATAACTACCCCCTTGATGCCACAAGGTACTCCCTTGCCACAGAGACCTCCTTAGCCTCCAGTCCTTACCTCCTGTCAACATTACAGTTGATGATGAGTATAATAAAATCCTGATCTTATGATGCAGGAAGATGAGGAGGAGGAGGAGGAAGACTATGCTGAGAATCGCTATGACAATGGCACCAGCTCCACAGTCTCCTTCTCTAGTGAGGACTCCCTAGTGAACACTCGTAGATCACCTCTAGAGGATCCCTCATTTTTCACCATGTTGCAGCAAATGCAGATTGCCATGGGATTTATCTTAGAGGAGCAGGATTCTACTAAAAAGAACCTGCTAGAGTTTTTGTAAATGCAAGAAATTCCTTCTCCTTTGGTTCCTCCCCTGTTCCCAGTTTTGGAGGATGCTACTTATATGGCCTGGTATAGGCCAAACAATATCCAGTTGTGCCCAGAAAGGCAGACAAAATGTATTCTGCTCCCTCTGGGAAAGACTTTCTATGCTAACCAGCCTGAGCCTGACTCAGTTGTTGTCAAGGTTGTCCACGACAGGTCCAGGGCACCTAAGCACTTTAGTTCCCTGTCTCCTGATAAAGAATCCAGGAGACTGGACATTCTAAGCATGCACACATATGCCTCTGCTTCATTGGGCCTATGTATACAGTAACTAATTATCAGGCCCATATGATGAAGTATCAGAACACCTTTTGTAGGAAGGCCAAGGCTGCTGCGCAGGCCTTACCTGAGGGGTCTGCTAAGCAGGAGTTAATGAAATCTGTTATTGTAGGTGCTGATGTGGTCAGGCATTTCTTCCGCACAGCATATGACATTTCTGATGCTTCAGCCAGGGCGCGGCCTCTAGCGTCTGTCTCAGGCACTACTCATGGTTAAGGGCAGCAGGTTTTGCCACTGATGTACAACAAACAATTCTCAATGCTCCATTCAGAGGGCAGACACTGTTTTGCCATGAGGTAGAAGAGGTTTTACAAGATCTTCAGTCCTCTGGCAGGACCCTAAAAACAGTACCCTCCCTGTACCATACTCAGCCTAGGGGTAGGAGCAGGGTACTTTTTGTCCAGCTGCTGTCAGGAGACAACACTCCGCCTTCAGACAGACAGCAAGGGGCGAACATGTAGGAACTTTGCCAGTCCCTGGAACAACCACAGGTGCCCACTGAAAAGCACCTAAAGGTAGTGGAGCCATGGCTCTACCTCCACCAGTTCAGCATGACTCCTTATACACTGCCTAACCACCTTTACTTCCAGGGGTGGTTCGGGGGGGGGTCATCTCTCCCTCCACTTGGACCAATGGAGGGAGTTAGCTACAGATACATGGGTTCTGGAGATTACAGAAAAGGTTTATGCTATGGAGCTTGTAGACAACCCTCCAGATTTTCTACCTGTGGTGACAACATACCCATTACAGCACATGTCTCTGTTGCTAGAGGAAGTACAGACTTTGCTCCAAAAGCAGGCCAGAGAATCAGTTCATCTGGAACAGAGGAACACAGGTTTTTACTCCAGATATTTCCACATCCCAAAATGGACAGAGGACCTGCACCCTGTTCTGGATTTAAGAGCACTCAGCTTCTTCATAGAATACAAGAAGTTATGGATGGTCACTCTTCGGGGTTTCCTTCCTCTATTTGAAGCAGGAGACTGGATATGTTCCCTGGATATGAGGGATGTGTACCTTCATATCAAGATCAGTCAACCTAATAGAAAACATCTGAGGTTCCTATTTCAAGGGAACACTACCAATTCAGAATTTTGCCCTTTGGCTTGTCTTCTGCACCATGAGTCTTTACCAAATGCTTGGCAGTGGTGGTAGCAGCCCTTTGCAGGGAAGGCCTGTATGTTTTCCTTTACCTGGATGATTAGGTATTAAAAGCCCCTTCTAGGGACCAGCTGCTGTGGACCATTGCTCTAACCAGACAGCTGCTTGTTGATCTGGGGGTGACAGTCAATATACCAAAGTCTGTACTGATACCCTGTCGATAATTGCAGTACATGGGGCAGTCAGGATGTGGCCCAGGGCTCAGTTTTCCTGCCTCTGGACAGGGCCAACCACTTGCCTGCCCAAGCACAATTGGTTCACAACAGCCATTATGTCTCACCTGGGATGTTTTTACGCCTTCTGTGACTCATGACTGCAACCAATGTTACAGTGCTATCGGACAGGTTGTACATATGGATTCCCAAGTGGACCCTCACAGCCCAGTGGGATCAGCTGACAGATGATCTAGAACAGGAGGGCTGGGGGGATACTGGGATGCATAGGGAGAGGCATCAATAGTAGAAAACAGGAAGTTGTTATCCCTCTGTACAGGCAGTTTGTGAGACCCCATCTGTAGTACTGCATGCAATTCTGGAGACCCCATCTCTGCAAAGACATAGACAGAGTGGAGGCTGTTCAGAGGAGGGCAACCAAAATGGTGCAGGGTCTGCACCAGAAGACATATGAGGAGACACTAAAGCAGCTTAATATGTATACCCTTGAGGAAAGGAGGGAGAGGGGGACATGATAGAAACTTTCAAGTATATCAAGGGAATTAACAAAGTACAAGAGGGTAGTATCTTTCAGAAGAAGAGATGTGCAAGAACAAGGGGGCACAATTTGAAGATAGAGGGGGGATGGCTCAGAGGTAATGTTAGAAAGTACTTTTTCACAGAGAGGGTTGTGGATGCATGGAACAGCCTTCTTGAGGAGGTTGTGGAGTCAGAAACAGTGGGAGAATTCAAGAATGCATGGGGCAGGCATAAGGCAATTCTAGTGGGGGGTAGGAGGAAGTAAGCTGTTGATTTAACTAGAATCTGCAGCTTATCCATCAGGTAGGGAAATGTGCAGCCTAGGTGGGCCAAGCGATCCTTATCTGCCATCAAATTCTATGTTTCTATGTTTCTATGTAACAGATGGTTCTAGTCACGTCCCCATTGTACAAAGCACTCAAGTGGTGGATGGAATGCATCAACCTACTCAAGGGGGTTCCATTCTTGATTCCTTCCCCTCTTCAGATCCTCACCACAGATGCTTCAGGATCAGGATAGGGAGCTCACCTGGGCCCTCTACAAACACAAGGCATGTGGAACCAGGTGGAGTTGCACATCAATGTTCTGTAAATGAGAGTGATTCTTTATGGACTCCAGGCTTTCCAGAACCGATTGCCCAGGTCCTCTGCTCAAACAGATGGACAATGTCAGCATGATACATTACATCAGCAAACAAGAGGGAACTCATTTATATCCGCTGTGCAAGGAGGCAGTGAGAGTTTGGTATTGGGCTCTAGAACATGGTCTAGAACTATCAACGATACATGTTCCAGGCATCCAAAATGTCTTGGCAGACAAACTAGGCAGGTCACAGTCCAGGATGCATGAGTGGGAACTGTTGACCTTGGTGGTTGAAGATCTGTTTGAAAGATGGGGTCAGCTAGAGATGGACCTTTTTGTGTCCCCACACAGTGCAAAACTGCCATGTTTCTGTTCGCTTGCTCCAGGGTCTGGAGTTTTCTGATGAGATGTGTTGTCCCTTTCTTGTAAAGGGAGTAGTCTGTATGCCTCCTCTCCCCTCCTGCTCATTCAGAGAGTGCTATTCCAGCTGAAGATATGGGGGGGGACTCTAATACTCATTGCTCCCCTATGGCTTTGGAAGATCTGGTATCCCTTCCAGTACCTCTGCCACTGTGCAAGGATCTACTGTCACAGGAAACCCTAGTACACCTGGACTTGAAGTCATTGCATCTGCATGCCTGGCTCCTGAAGACATAGCCATAGCTCATTTTGGGGTATCACAGAAAGTGGTGGATGTTCCAGTGGCTGCTAGAAAACTGTCCACCAGACATACTTACTACCTGAAATGGAAGCAGTTTGCTTTATGGGCTGCATCCCATAATCTGGATCTATTTACCTGCTCAGTCAATGAGGTTCTAGAGCATCTGCTGTCCTTATCAGATTCCGGCCTGCAGTGCTCATCCATTAAAGTGCTCCTGGCTGCTATATCAGCTTTCCATGTGCCTGTGGATGGCCGTACGGTTGTTCAGTTGGAGGTAGCCTATATGTTATTGAGGGGGATTTTACACATAAAGCTTCCTATTCAAAATTCAGTTCCAGCTTGGAACCTGAATTATATTTAGCAAAAGGTGACTTTGGCTCCTTTTGAGCCAGTCATGACTTGCGGCTTACACTTTCCTGCTTGGAAAGCGTTATTTTTAGTTGTGATCACTTCTGCTCCAAGGATTTCAGAGCTGCAGGCTCTAATGTGTGTGCTTTCTTATTTGATTTTTCACAAAGACAGGATGTCTTTGCATACCAGTCCTAAGTTTCTCCCAAAGGTGGTGTCTGAGTTTACTTTAAATCAAACCATCCACCTGCCAGTGTATTATCCAGAGCATGCCATTCCAGGGGAAGCATTGCTCCATACTTTAAATGTGCATAGGATACTCAGGTACTATACACACTGTACAAAGGACTGCAGAAAGTCCTCACAGCTTTTTGTTTAGTTCCCCCTGGAAAGAGGCCACCCCAGCTTCTAAATAGTGCTTGTTCAAATGGCTAGCACACTGTATTACATTCTGTTACAGGAAGTACATTAAGGAACTTTCTGGTGTGGTTCGTGGTCATTCCACAAGAGGTCTGGCCACTTCTGTTCCTTATTTTTGGAAGTTTCTGCTACAGAGAGCTGTGCAGCTGCTACTGGAAGTACTGTCCACACCTTCACTAAACACTAGAGTCTGGACATTGTCTTTCGTAGATGGGCTGGTTTTGGCCTAGCTGTCCTACAAGGCTTACTATCATAAGCTTATAGGCTCCAGCCACCCAGACTGTTAGCTTTTGGTACTGCTTGGGATTTGTTCCAAAGGCGTGGCCTGATGAAAGAGATATCCTTGAAGAAGATAGAACAGTTACAAACTTACTGCAACAGTAGAGGTCCATCTGCAACAGTAGATCTTCGAGAGAATCTCTTTCATCAAGTCATGCCGTCCCACCCTCTTCCCCCTTAGGGGTGTGACAAAGGATACTTGTGCTGCTATCTCAATTGCTACATTTTCCATCCCTCTGTCTCACTTTGTATGTGGAGGACTGGGATTTCTCCTGGTCTTCTATAGGAAGGTCCTCTGAGCATGATCTCCAGTGGGGAACTAAGGAGATGAGGGGCTACCCATGCTTATATAGATGCTGATGATTGATGTTGTCATGGGTGGCCCTTGGCTGACTGCTTGCAAAAGTTTCCATGTGGCCCTAGCACTGATGAAGGTATAGTTCCAAAGGTGTGGCCTAATGAAAGAGATTCTCTCAAAGATCTACTGCTTTGGCAAGTACATAACTGTTCTATACATACATGCATTCATACACATGCATACAGTCATTACATACAAACGTGCATTCATACATACATACCTGTATTTTTACATACATGCATTCATACATACATTCTGCACATACTGTACATGTGTAACCCCCCCCCGGGGGGTTAGAGCACTAGGTCAGTGTACTGGGCTGTACACTGGTAGTTACTTTTGGCCCTGTGCCCTGACCCTTAAAAGGTTAAAATTCTTCTCCCTGGGGACTGTCTGTGATTGGTGGTGGGTACCCTGGAGGGTGTTTTTTTCTGGTCTGTGTGGGAGCACGTGGCGGGAAAAGAGAGCGAGAGTAGAAGTGGGATACTGAGGAGCGGGCGTGATTGCCCACTCTGGGTGCTGGGATCATTTTCTCTGGGTGGTGTAGGAAAAAAACTCGGGGACGTGGTGGCAGCCATGATTGGGAGACCCCCTGTACGGGGTAAAGCTGCACTGCCATGCGGGAGCAAATTGAGGACCACCAGGAAAATGGCTGTAAGGGAATTTGAACCTGAATTTGTAGGGAATCAGCATCAGGGCAGAGAGATGTTCTCAGACTTCACATCTGCGGAGGGAATGTTCAAGTACAGTATGAGCCCCCTTCCTTGAGTTATGAAGAAGAAGGGATGGCAACGAGCACTGAAATTTGGTAGCCCTGGGCCTGAAGGGAATACGTAAGTCAATCAGTTACCTCTGTAGAATCTGAAGAGGCCACTGCGTAAGGATGGGAGAAACTCTTCACAGCAATGGGCCCTAAAGAAGAATCAGAAACCAGTTTCCAAGGAGAAGTTGGAGCTCACCCCCAGGGCGATGAGTTACTCCCAGAGATTATGGTGCAGGCAAGGAGGTCCAGTGCATGTGAGGACTGCAGCTCTATAGTCCTGAAGGTGGCGCCATCACCTCGACTAATGACCTCTGAAGATTTTAGTGTTCTCCCTCAAGCAAGTAAAGTGGAACAGCAAGTGCCTCCTGAGACAGATACAGTACTGCTCAACAGCCTGTTTCCTCAGAAGCCTCCTCCGAAACTGTACCCACTAGCAAGCCACAAAGTATCAGCAAGCCACTGAGTGTTAGCAAGCCACCAAGTTTCCCAACTGTGAAGTTAGAATTAGACCAAAAGTGTGAGCTGGCTGCAGTAGGTCAAGAGGTTAAGCCAGAGGTAGAGATAGAGGGCATTTGGGAAGAGGAGGAGGAAGTGGGGGAAGGACTTCCCCGTGGATTACCATCCATAATTTCTGTTTTTCCAGGGGAGGACCTCGGTCATTGGGCCACTTAAACCTGGGCCCCGAGAGACTTTTCACCAGATCAGGGAACAAGAGCAACATGAATGGCAGTATAAAGAAGGCACGTTGCTTCCCCTGGGATAAGCTTCCTGAACGACTATAAGGAGTCTGTCAGAGTGGTCACCGGCTGAGTGTATTGTCAGGCGGCATATTCGGTAAGAGTACCTACAGTATGGGTATCCCTATTTACCTGAGTGGATTTGGGGCATCACAGAAGCTAAGAGAAAGGAGTGGGTCTTTACAGCCATCCTCCAGAAGATATACCATAAACATGGCCTAGATGTGCATAACCCCACTATTTTGTTGCAAGAGGCTTACCATGTTGCCAAAGGAATATGTGAGTGCAGTGCCTATGATGGCCTGACTTTGATGAAGAATTATGCTGTGTTGCAGGATCTGAGGCATGCAAGATATTGAGTGGAGGCCAGGGACTCATATGCTTGCCCTGCACAAAACCGGATCCCCGCTACTATTTTGCCAGACGTTAAGCTGCTGTTGTCAAGCAGGATTGCAGAACATCTGAGTGTTGTGACTCCCACTGAAGATTACAGATGGTTGAGTTCAAACCTTTTCTTGCTTTTTGATTAGTGGTTATGGTGGCCTAATAGATGGGACATACCTTAAACTATTGAATTTTGTTAACGTGGAAACAACTGTGTTATGGGGGAAGTCAAATTATGTAGCCTGTGTGCTTACCATTGTTACTGTAACATTTTTAAAATCAACAGTCAACTATGTTTAAGTGGGAAAGTTTGTTGCCATATTGTGTGAGGATAACTGTGGTATATGAGTGAAAGCCATTGTTACTGTTTCTAGTATAAAAAACTGTTCCATTGTATCCACTTAATTTTGCAAACTGGGGGTGTGGAAGGTATTCTGGGTCAGTGGTCAGGTAGATTAGGTGTCAGCTACATTGGCAGGACCCATTGGCTTGGGTAGGGAGGCATTATGCCTGGGACACCACCCCCTGGGTACTTAGGTAATTCATCCTGGGAGACCAGGTGGGTGGGTGGCCAGGGAGAGTTTGAGTGTGTCTGGAGAGTTGAGCTCTAGGGGCTCCGATTTCTGTTAGATACAAGTTATTCCACCTTCGTGGTGAAGCAGCCTGAGCCCTTCTGGAGTCTAGTGGGAAGGGAGTGTGCATGCCCTTTTTGCCTGGGGCCTGGAGGGGTGGTTGGTGGTGCTCTCGGAGCTCACTGAGGGAGTTGAGCTTTTAAAGGGGTAAGAGTTGTAAACCCCCGTGGGGGTTAGAGCGCTAGACCAGTGTACTAGGCTGTACACTGGTAGTTACTTTCCTGGGCCCCGGCCCTTAAAGGGTTAAATTCTTTCCCTCTGAGGACTGTCCGTGATTCATGGGGAGTATCCTGGAGGATAGTCTTTTCTGGTCTGTGTGGGAGCACGTGGCAGGAAAGGAGAAAGAATGGAAGTGGGAGACCGAAGAGTGGAGGCGGTTGCCTGCTCTGGATGTTGAGACCATTTTCTCTGGGTGATATAGAAAAAAACCATGGCTGCTGGAACATGGCAGCAAACATGATTGGGAGACCCCACATTTGGGGAAAAGCCGCACTGCCATGAGGGTGTGAATTTGGGACCACCAGGCAAGTGGCTGTGAGGGAATTCGAACCCGAGTTTTGAGGGAGTTAGCAGCAGGGCAGAGAGGTGTTCTTGGACTTCATGTCTATGGAGGGAATCTCCAAGTATAGTGTGAGCCCCTTTCCCTGAGTTATGCAGCAGGGATGGCAACAAGCATGGAGATTTGCTAGCCCTTGGGCCTGAAGGGAATATGTAAGGCCCTGGGTAGATTAGTGTAGGGTGCTGTGTAAAGCTGGGAATAAGGGAGAACTGAGTCGCCTGTTGGGAATGTGCCACCCATAGGTCAGAGGGACAATCTCTGAGGATGGTGTTTAAAAGACATGATGTTGGATAGGATGTACTGCCTAACTCAGTGAATATTTTAAAATCTAGTCTGAGCGAGGATGAGACATTGTAGATGCATGGGTCCTGCCATAGAGGATAGAGGGACAGCCATAGCCAGCTTGGGGGTCCGATTTGAAGCTGCTCATGGGATGAAAGTCTGTGCTGTGTAACATGCCTATGAGTGATATGCATGCTGTCTAGACATTAAGGGTTGTCAGTACCATGCCCCCTCAAATATGGACACTGAACATCAGGACTCATTGGACAATATGTGGACTCTGAGATAAGGGATCCTCAGTCCAGATAACCATTCCCCATAGGATTAACGTTTAGCAGCTTATTCTCTCCATGGAGGAATTTAATTATTAAAAGTTCCTATTGGTTTTAATGAAGTTTGGCCTTTAATCCTTTGTGAATCTCTTTCGCAATTAATCAAGTTTGCCTCCTAGCCCAGCGCCCCATGAATGTCGGCTTGTAGCCCCCTCCATCCCTCTGAAGATCCTCAGCAATGGTAATGGTAGCTGCCTAATCCTCGAGGAAATCAACAATCACTTTGTAACTGCTGGCCTAGCTTCGACGCTTCACCTTATGCAGCCTGTGGAAGCAATCAAGACTGTAGTAACATTGACTCACAAACTTCGACCCGCCCGCTCCAGTTGTGCCCACTTAGCTATAAAGAAGTCGAAGATTCACTTCTTAACAAAGACATTCAAAAAAATGCAGGGGACGATGGTCTAGAACCTTTTTTTTTTAAACTAGGCTATCTTGACCTCACCGCCCCTATCCTCCACATATTCAATCTTTCTATTTCCACTGCCACAGTTCCCTCCTGCTGGAAATCTGCCCACGTCCTCCCATTATTCAAGTCAGGGGACCCATGTGACCTAAACAACTATAGGCCTATCTCAATCTTACCTGACCTCTCCAAACTCCTTGAAAAGCTAATTTACTCCCAAATGAAACTCCATATTGAATCATCTTCAATCCTCAACCCTGCGCAATCTGGCTTCCGGCTCAACCATAGTACAGTCACTGCTCTAGCCAAAGTTACCAATGAATGGTTCACAGCTATGGACTCCAAGAAAGTTACTGGCGCAGTATTTTTAGATCTCAGCAAAGCATTCAACACTGTCAACCACAATCTTAGTCTCAAGCCTAATAAAAGTAGGCGCCACCCCCTTGCTGCCCAGTGGATTACCAGCTACCTGTCTGGAAGGACCCAGAAAGTAAAAGCTGGTGGCCTCTTTTCTGCATCCCTCCCAGTTGTTAGGGGAGTCCCGCAAGACTCCACATTAGGTCCCATCTTCTTCTCCCTGTACATCAATAACCTTGACACACATATATCCCAGTCTCATCTGCATTTGTTTGCTGATGATACTGTACTGTATACATCAGGCCCTACACTGGCTAAAGTGAAGGATGTACTCCAAGCCGACTTTGCAGAACTAGAAATCAACCTAATCAATGCCAAACTACTCCTCAATGCCAAGAAAACTAAGGCCATGATCTTTGCCCCAGATACCACCTCCACTTCCCTTGTAAACACGCACAAAGAATTCATCACTACCTCCCTAGGTGAACCCATTGAAATTACCTCCAAATTTAAATATCTTGGTATGTGGCTAGACAACAAGCTTTCCTTTCATGACCACCTTGACGATCTGGCAAAGAGGCTAAAAATTAGGCTAGGTTTCTTCTTCTATAACAAGTCCCTCTTTCCATTGGATACCAGAACTAGGCTGGTCCAGGCACTTTCTTCCACAGTGGCCTCAGGACTCAACAAACTAGACGTCCTCTACCACTGCATCATATGGTTCATGACAAACCTACCCTACCAAACCCACCATTTCGATTTGTACCTAGCCGCTGGCTGGACATCACTCTCAACTAGACACACGCTTCTTGCTGGTATCTGGACTCTTACGCTACTCCTGAACAAGTTCCCGAACTATCTCACAACCCTTTTCCGTATTTCCCATAGTGCCTACTCTCTTAGGAAAAATTACCTCCTCCTCCTCGATGTACCGAGAACTCGCACTTCACTCAGCAAGCGGGCCATATCGAACGTACTCCCAACTATCTGGAACCAGCTCCAAGGCATACTGAAGCTTCCTGGTACTGCCTCTGTCATCCTATTTAAAAGGTGGCTGCAGCAAAAATAAAAGATATGTGCAGCTGCTTCTAAATCCTAGCTCATTTCTCTAACCGTAGCCTACTGCTTCCTCTTACTTACCTAGAAATTAGCTGCCCTGATACTCTGAAACAAGCACTTTGTACCTTTTTTCTGTACTTGTATTTTTCTATGTCATTTGTCATTTTTATGCAACATGTTAATGCTTGCCCTTAATTCTGTACTTGAATTTGTACTGTTGTTTCGATTATGCAATCTGTAACTACCTGTCTGTGTCAAAGGACCTTCTTGTGAATGAGCCTGCTCAATGGAGTTTTCCTATAATAAACTTGAACTTGAACTGCACCCCAGGCCCAAGGAATCAAAACGTAAGTCATCTTTGTAGTTTCTGTTGTGGTCCACCCACCCCATGGACGTTCTACCCCTAGATATTGGGGCATGAGTGGGCTACACATGCATTCATACATACATTCATACAGTGCATACACATGTACATTCATACATAAAAACATACATATAATACAGCTTTTGGGAGGAAAGAAGACCATTGGTCCATCAAGTTCCTCCATCGCACCAGCTCATGGGGAATACCTGTTGTCCCTTTTCTTCAAAGTACCTGTCGAGTCTGAGATTGATGGTCATTACAGTATCAGTTGATACCACCAGCTATGAAAGTCTGCTCCAAGTGTCAGTTGCTCATCCTGTGATATAGTTCTTTTTAAGATTTCCTGTAAATCTTTCTCCTTTTTCTTTTGCTCCTCTCCAGGCCCCCTGGTCAGCCACTTCCTCACTGTCACCACGCCCTGTTGCCATCTGCTGCTCCTTCATTGCCAGATTCACCAGGTAACCCAACATAACCCTTCATTGGGTGGGTCCCCTCAGGGGGAGAATCACCGAGAGGTGTAGAGAAGCATATCCCGGGGATGGAGGGGTCAGCTTGGCCTCTGACGGCTATAGTAGTGACAGGGACCGACAGGCATCATCTGGTCAGCCAAGGGGGGGGTAGATTTTCTTTTTTCTCCCTCCTCCCTCCACCCACCACCCACAGCAGTTGCACGTGGCATCCTGGCATGAGGCGCAGGCAGCACGTGGTCACTCATGCTGCTATATGCGTCACCACCAAGAGCCGCTCCAGAGCAGTGCAGACTCACACCCACCCCCTCAGGAGGAGAGCATCCAGCGGATGCTCTGTACCTTCCCTGCCGACCTCTGCTTTGATGCCCCAGGCTCGGGGTGTGAACCCGGGTCACCAGCGTGCCAGGGGATCCCCTATCACTTGGTGCCACAGAGCCGGACACTTCCTCCTTTTAATGACACTGTGTGTGTGTGTCTCTGTTCTCTCACCCTTGTGTATCCTGAAGATCTGTGTTTGGTTTGACAGTGGTATTTGAAGACTGACCATGTGTCATCTGAGTCTTCATTTTCACATTGTTTTTCAGTTTTTTCCATGGAGGGCATTTTGGCTTAATGTTTAGAACTCAGAAGTGTGCAACTGGAAACCATGGTTTGAATCTCACAAGTGCCATTTACTCAATATGTGACCTGAGCAAGTCCCTTAACTTCTCAGTGATCTCTGTCATCTGTCTCTGTGCTGTGAATCACCTCATGTACTGAAAACAGCAGCAGCATGGTCTCTTCTCCCTCTACTGGATTGTTATGTACTTTGGAATGCAGTTGTATGAAAGGTGCTATAGAAAACCAAATGAATTGCCTTTCTTCCATGGAAGCTGTGGTGGAGACAATGTAGGAGAAGTGTGCCTGACTGAGGGAGCTAGAGCAGAAAGGCTGCTTTTTATGTTCTCATGTGCATGCATGCACAGCAAACATTTTGTTACAAAGAACAGCATTTCAGAAGAGTGTCAGTGTCCAATGCAGCTCAAGCTGCAGTAGGCTTGACAATGACAAGCCAGTGATCAGCCAGGCTGATCAGGACACTGGTTCCTGCTTGCTGGGTTGAAAATTCTTGTAGTTGAAAGGAGTGAGCCACTCCTGTCATGGATACAGCTGGTCCCTTTCATCTGTATGACAACGCCCACCAGCAGCTGAGTAGCATCATTACATACTGTTTCCACCCTCTATAAAAATAGTTCATATTGAACTCCCTGACCTGCTGCCACAGATGCCTCTCACCTACTGATTGTTGCCGGGCCACCTTGAACTACAAACTTGTCTGTAATAGCCAAAATTGTGATTTTCAAGTTGTGTAATACAGTACAGCCCTTACTATGGTGCTGCTCTACTACTGACTACTCTTGTCACAGTCTTTTATTTTTGGGACAGAGGATTATGATTACAGACATGAACTTTGTGGCATATGCTTTGATCAAGCTGTAAAATCTTTACAACAACTGAATTTTTGGCCAGATGTTTGCTATATGCACACCCACATTAATTAATACAGCACTGTAACAGGAGTTTTTGCATTCTTTGAGCACTCCTACCTTCATGATTTGGCTTGGATAAGTGAACTCCAGCCATAGATCAAGCTGACCAAACAAAAAGTGAACTGTAAGTAAACTGAAAAAAAAGAGCAACGGATGTTGCGGCCTCACTTACATTCCAACTGCCTGTTCCCAGCTGAGACCCAGCAACGACCCTAACTGTGGTCTACAGCTTTTCTAAGTAAACCTGGGGAAAAGTGTGCAACTATGAGAGGCAATGAGGATGAGACAGACTGAAGTCAAAGTCATGCTTGCATTCTGCCTGCTCATCCCCGACAGCCCTGCCAAAAGACCATAACTCTAACCAACCCACCAATCCCTGATTGAGTTTCACCAATGAGTGCAACTACAGTCTACGGCTTTTCTAACTAAACTAAACTCGGGGGGTGGGGGGCTGTGGAGAAGGGATGCGTGCCACTATGAGAGGCTACAAGGGTTAGACAGACAGCACCAAACATTTATTTACTGGAAAGCTGAATCTTTTTCTGTAACTCACTGGCTATGATAAATGTAGGAGCCAGGGGGAAGTTGACTCAGGCTCCAAATATGGTACAGAAAGGTCTTGTTTGCAGAAAAAGCTGACTCAGGAGAAGCTGTTAGACTGAAAGGAGGAGGGAGTACAGCCATTTCCCAGCATCAACAGAGATCCTTATTACTGGTTTTCACTTCATCATGGCTGATCAGGGAGTTGGGGTGCGTGGGGTGAAGAAAGGCTCATCGACTGTGTCTGGTGAGCTGGCATCTGGTATTGCAGGCATTCTTAATCCATTTTAACAGGCAGGCTTATAATGGATCCCCTCTGGCAGTAGTTTGGGAATCCAAAATTTGTCTGGTTAAATTGACTTTCTGGCATAACTGTGTACAGTATAAGTGGAGTGCACTGTACCTCCCTCCCACCCGCTGCCACTGATTCCTTTTACCGATTGCTTCCCAGCCAGGTAACACTGAGATGGGCCCAGTTCACATACTGGACATGTCAGCTCACATGCCACACTGCCCCAATTCCAATATATTTTTAATTTTTTTCTCCTGAGCAAGTCTGATGCACATCCCAAATCACCAGAGGCATATCTATGCACATGTTCTCTATGCAGTGGGATACCAAAAAAAACTTCATATTTTAGGTATTAGTAGCATGACCAAGTGCTGCCTGTTGACTGTGCTGCTGTGCCTGATCAGGCCAGACAGACTTGAGGACAGGGGCATTCTATGTTTCCCACCCTCCATAAAAATAGTTCATGTTGAACTCCCTGGCTTGCTGCTGCTGATCCCTCCCAACTACCGATTGCTGCCGGACACCATGAACTACCTCCCTTCCACCCACTGCTGCCAATCCCTGATCACTGTCCAGTCAGGTGACACTGTGACAGGTCTGGTACTCATACTGGACCTGCCAGCTCCCATACCACACACCCATTGGTAAGCGTCCATCCTCCCTAGAAGCAACCCCCCACCCCAGGAGTGCTTCGGTTACAGAACTGGCCGCTACATGTTGCGGGGATGGAGCTTGCTCACTCTGGCATCCTATATTGCACTGGAACTGCTCCGTCATGCGGTGACAGAGGGCAGGCAGAGGATGCTGGTCGGTGAGTGATGGCATGAGAGTGAAAGGCCGTTGCACATCAAATGCCAAACAATGACATGGAGGACCAAGTGAAGTAAAAAAGTTACTGCAGGTCAGTATTTCTTTCTTTTAAGAGACTGCTGCTGGCCTGGTTAAGGTTAAGGCAAGAATGTGTAAGTCCTGTGGTTCCAATTTATTCTGGCCAGTTCCATGATTCACCTTGCAGCTAAGGGCAATTTAGAGGTTTGTTGGGCTCCTCCTGGGGATGGGGGCACATCATGGCTCACACAAACACTTTTGCTTCAAGATGTGTTTGTGTTGGCCATGACATGCCACCCTCCCAAGACTGCTTCTCTCACACATGAGGTGATGGTGTGGCTTGGCTTGGACTCTGGAGAAAAACTTAGTTAAGAGTTTCTGTGCAGTATGCTAGGCTGAAAGTGCAAGCAACTTGCTGCCTGGGCAGGGTCTTAGAGGGAGGGTGGTTCCAGCTTTGGCTCCAAGGGTGCTCACTATTCAGTGTTAGGATTTGAGAGAGCTGTGCTTTCTGTGGAGCACTGTCAACTAATGGACTGGGGAAGGGTAGGGTGAAGTGCTCTGTACTCAGTGGCATGTCACTGGACTCAGTGTTTTTAACAACTGAGGGGCTGGGGAAGGGTGCAGTGCTCTGTACTCAGTGGCAAGTCACTGGACTCAGTAAGTGTTGTTAACAACTGAGGGGCTGGAAAAGGGTAGGGTGCAGTGCTCTGTACTCAGTGGCAAGTCACTGGACTCAGTAAGTGTTGTTAGTGATAGGCAGAAATGCAGTAGCTTGCTTTGCTGGAGGAGCCAGAAGTCAGGAGTTCATATATAACTTGTTGGTCTCTTGGGGAGGGGCAGGCCCCAGGCACCAGTTGGAACATGCCACTAGGATGTAGTCTCAGTGTAACTTGCTTAGCTAGATTCGGGAAGGATCAACCTGCTCAAGTGGGGGAAGTGAAACACCCTGACAGTGCAACAGACTGGTCAGGGGGAGGGCTAACATGCTGGACTGTGCAGGTCGTCCACTCTATGTCTATCCTTCAGGTGCTCGAAGGTTTTAACCACTCTCCCTTCTCTCTCATAGCCTCCAGGGAATACCCATTGTGATTAGTCAGTCTGTCCTAATAAGTCCCCTCCTGTTGGCCATGAATCATTTGCAGTGTCGGTGGCTCAGTAGGTAGCACACTCGCCTCTGAGGCCAGGAGATCAGAGGGCTGTGGGTTCAGTTCTCATGTCTGGCACTTGGGTTAATATCCCAGTACTGACATTGTAGTGCAGCATGAGAGGGGTGCTGCACTTCTGAGGTGCCGCCTTTCGGATGAGACGTTAAACCGTGGTCCCATCTGCCTGGATTGATGGTAGTTCAGGTGGATGTTAAAGATCCCATGGCACTTATTGAAAAGAGTAGGTGAATTTCCTCAGTGTCCTGGCCAAATTTCCCTCATTCATTAAAAAAATACCACCAACAGCTAAATCTGGTTCAAGGTCAGTTGGCATTCATCTGTATCCCCTTCCCCCGGGTCATGCCTGAAAATAGGCAGGACTTGTCTAGTGCACTTACCCAGTCAACAAAAACTAAAAGTAAAAAAATAAATAAAAATTTTTGAGTCATTCTCCTTTGGATCAGCTCCAGGCAATCCCTCCGTTTTAAAGTGAGGGTTCTAGAACTGTTCACAGTACTCCAGGTGTGGCCTCACCAAGGACCTGTACAGGGACAGGATCACCTCCTTCTGTCTGCCTGAGAATGCCGTACATATGTACCTCAGCATCCTGCTAGTTTTCCCATATGCCTTGTTACACTGGGCTGAGATCATGAGGCTTCAGTAATTGCAACTCCCAGGTCCATCTCTTTTGAGGTCTGCTCTAGTCATACTCCCCCCTCAATTCAGTATTCGGTCTTCAGATTCCCCCTTCCTAAGGGCATAACTTTGCAGTTTTTGGCATTGAATTTCAGTTATTAAATCTTGGACCACCTTTATAATTTCTGCAGGTCTTTCTTCAGTTTTCTCCTACCCTCCTCACTAGCTGTGCTACCATACTGTATATCTTTATGTCATCTGGAAATAGACACACATTTCTCTAGATCCCTTCTACAATGTCACAAATAAACACATTGAGGAGTACTGGGCCTAGGACTGACCCTTGTGGGACCACACGTGCAACCTCCATGACTTCAGAGTATGCTTTATTTAGTACCACACTGTGTGTTCTCCCCCCAGTCCAATTCCCCATGCTTCTAGTGACTTTCTCCCTAACTATTAAGTCTCCCCATTTCTTTACCAGCTTCCTGTGGGGCACAGAGTAAAACGTCATGCTAAAGTGCAGGTAGAGGATGTCCAGCACTTGGCCCTTATCCAACGCTCGTGGCACAGTGTTGGAGAAATCCACGAGGTTCATTTGCCAGAACTTCCCACTTACAAAGTCATGTTGAGATACAGAATGTGAACAGGCTGGAGAGAATCCAAAGAAGAGCAGCAAGTATGATGCTAGCTGGTGACACCAGGGACTATAAGGAGAGATGTAGTACACTGAGCATGTTTAGTCGGAACAATTGAAACTAAGGCAAGACTTAATTGCTCCACATGGTTACATAACAAATCCAGAGTTCTGTAAGGAATTGAGGCTGAATATTATAGTAAACAGAAGTACAGCTAGGAGGCACAGTAAACAACTGCAAGGGGAAACGTTCATGGGGAAAGAAGGAAGTTCTGTTTCTCTCAGAGTAGTTGGCATTTGGAACTCACTTCCGATAAATGCTGGAAACACTTAAAGCAGTAGTGCAATGACAAAAATGTTTTTCCAAAAAGCTAGTTTCAGCACATTGAATGAAAATATTGGCATTCCAGCCAAATCTACTTTTCAGGATACCGCCTATGCTATGTAACATGAATATTTTTTATTTTCTCAGTCCTAACCTTTGCCATATCTACAGTGCTATTTCCAAGCCAAATGTGGCGACCATCTTTTTTTGTTGATAAAAAAATAAATTAAAAAATGTATAATTATATTCAAATTTTGGTGTAAAAGAGTATGTTTATGACCAAATACAACTGGAAGATGCCTGAAATCTTTTATAGTGAAAAAGGAAGGGTCAGATTTTTTTTTCCCCCAATTTTGTTGCACTGCTGCTTTAAGAGATGTATGGATATACCCTTAAGAGAGGCAAACATAAATAGCTAGTACCATTGAAAAGTGGAAGATGATCTCAATGGGCATCACGCCTTCTTCTGCCCTAATTGTTTGCATTTTTTTTTCCATATAGTTTTTTTTTCCCGTGGGTTGGCTCCAGCGGGCTATCAGCTCTGCCCCTACCACTCCTGTCCAGCACCCACCCCCCTGACCAAGCCACCCTGAGATTTCCCCACAGATTGCCTCCGGTGGTGGGGCCAGGAAGGGGAGGGATTTCCTCCCCTCACCCAGAGACTCTCATCCAGTATTGAGGTGGTGGTCAGGTAGCAATGCATGACCGAGGCAGGCAGATCTTCATGAAGCCAACACTCTCCTTTTTTTTTCCATTTTCTCTCTTTGCCCTTTACCGTGGCGGCATGTAAGTGTTCATGTGCGGTGGCACATGCACAGTATGGAACTGCAGCCCCTCCCTTTCTGGACACTTGGACTGTGGTGCTGCAACCCGGACTCCATCAGGGCTCTACGGTGCAGATTCAACAAAAATATATTGACCAGATGCTACAGCGAGAGCTCTGTGTTAATCACAATTGCAGCTGGCATTGTGCCATCCAGAAATTCAGTGTTTTTTATCAGGTGGCTGCACCCCAGCACCCCACGACTCCTACTATATAACTAACTCAGAGTCAGAGCTGTTTTAGGGAGGGGGCGCAGGTCTTAGAGAAGCTGTGCCGGTGTCACACGTGACCATTGCAGCGATCTGTCAATGTTGTCACTGTAACGGTCTTCGGTGAATATGTTTCACTGTAGCAATGGCATACCCTCCATCAGATATCAGCCAAGGAGTGAGACAGTGTACTTCCCATCCCCGGGAGAGGAGAGCAGTCCATTGGACGCCCAATCCTGTCCCTCACCCGGCCAAACCCTGGTACCCTGAGCTCGTTCCCAAAGTTGGGTAGCCGGGATGGTGAGAGGTAATGTGCATAGTGCCTCAGCCCTCTGCACCTCTGAGCTGGCCTTTTTGCATGTTTAAATGTTTACAAACATTGCACCCCATGAACACATTTGATCATGGGCTACTAAAACATCAGCTTTTTTGAATTTTACCTATTCATTTTCTTCATAAATACTTACGTAATTTCTTTCTGGTTGACGTTGCCAAAAATGACCCTCCACCTCAGGGATGTAATCGTCTTTCCATGATCACTGACACACTCACACTGTAAGGCATCCAGTCAACCAAAAATCACTCACATACAGTACAAGAAAGGATAGAAAAAGACATAGTCATACAGTGCACACAGACACAACTTCCAGTTTTGTCCCAGTCTGTAAGTTTACTTTACGCATCAGTAAATCCTTCCCCTCGACAAACACACACTGTGTGTGTGTGCATAATGCGAGACAGGAGCAGCTTGCACCCTCTATAACTGGCCTAGTCAGTTACCTTACCTGGTAGGGATTGTACATTGCTCCAAATGCCCTGCTCCCATGCCACTGGACCAGCCCCCCAAAATGTTGTAACTGAAGGGTATGGTGGTGGCAACTAGCTGCTGGGGGGGCACTCAATGCAGAATGCAAAAAGATGTTGCATTCAGGCACAGAGCCATGCTGTGAGGAAACACTAAGAGTTCAAATGCTGTCAATTAAATGTGGTAACAGAGCAAAAGGTTATATATGCCCACACCAGGAGTTACATGCCCCTTGACTTAGCTCACGAGAGTGAAGCACCAGGATACCTGGCCTGTGGTATTGGGTATCCACCTACAGTGGACATTGCACCTTATTGTTTTTGTATTTTATATGTTTGGTATTTGATGAACTGAACCTCTTGTTGTGGGTGTAAATCAACTTTTGCTGTATTAATCCACAGCATTGACGGCATCGGAACTGTTTATCAAGTCTCAGTGCAGTTTTGGGGCCTGGCTATATTTTTGTGCTTGAGGCTGTGTGCAGTGGCTTTCTGCATTCTGTGTTATACTGTCTGGAGCTGGTAACCCCCACTGCTGCACCCCATTCCAGCACCACAAGCTCACACTCACGTTTGCTCAGTGCAATCTTAAAATGGCAGTTACAAACAGTACTGAAAGCTGAGTGAGAAAATGGTAAACTCTTCAATTGAGAAATAGCCACAGGTAGCTTCTTTTTTTTAAAGAAATTGTTATTAATTATTATAACACTTTACTTCCACAATGAACAAGATAATTTATGCATCCTATTCATTGACATAGTCTGTCCGATAAGAATTCTATTTCCCAATTAGCCAAAATGTACATTATTGATTCTAAATTGATTCAAATAATTGTTATTCATCGAATAAATAGATAACCATAAACATACATTAACCTCTCCCTACGAGGGTCTTCCTTATCTAGTTCCACGTAGTTGGTTTTGCATCTGCCTCTCTAGCTGACAAATATTGTGTTTTGGGTCTTTGCAGCCGAGTCAAATAAATTACTAGCTGCACTATAACTTTATCAGTGGTGGGAGATTGGCCTTGAGTTCCCTCCTAGTAATTCCTTGGATGTAATTGATCATTTCCACATTCATCCATATTTATTTCAAATGAAAGGGTCTTAGTAAACATATTCCACCATTTATGTAGGTCAAATTTTGGAAGTAGGTTGACATGTCAATTCTCTAACAACAGTCTTTTCGTAGCAATTGTCCCTAAGGCTATTATCTTTTCCTCTGCCTTAGTCCAATGTAATGGCTCTGTATTGTAAAGAGAAATAGATCTATGTTCAAGGGGAGGTCCCTTTTAACTAATCGAGATAGAGTCCGACTAGTCACCTCCCACCATTCTTTCACCAAAGGGCAACTCCATAAACAATGGGTTAGGTCAGCCTCTTGCCCGTATCCATGCCAGCATCCATATTTATCATTCTTATTAATATTTGCTGATATTTTTGGTGTTAAACATGCTGTCTATGATTTTTCTTTGAAACATCTTGTTTTGGCTGTGGTATAGACTGTATTTGCTTTTACTCCAATGTTTTTCCATTGTTGGTCCGATAAGGATATCTTGGCCTCTGTATTCCATTTTGTGTTTTTATTCTTAGTATGGTCTTTGTTAAAACTCATTCATTTGTTATAGAATTTCCTTAAAAGCTTCTTAGACTCTTCTTGTATAATATTTTTTGTTTTGGATGTGTATAGTAACATTCTTGGTCATAACCCCCATATCTATTTTTTTATCACATTATAGGTTTCTCTTAAAGCAAGATATACTGTATGATTAAGTCATATTCCTTCTTTCAGAATCTCTTTAATTTCCGAGAACTCTGGGAATCTATTTTGGACCAAGATATCTTTCCATTTCAGATATCCTTGAGAGTATAACACCCTGTAAATAAGACCACTATTCTTGGACGTTGACTCAGAATGATCCCATATTTCAAAGAGGCACCAGCCATGGGTACCTTCTGAACATCATATGTTCATTATCCCTATACATATGGCCACTTCCACCCCCATCATGGTGGTTCACCCCCACCAATCTTCAGATTGGTAAAATGAGATGAAGAGCTGTGCCCAAACAGATGATGCTCTTTGATGAACAGCGCTTATTGTCATATTTACAGAGTCACCCAGGTGATCAGGAAGGGAATCCTTGTCCCTTGTGCAAGCAATCAGACCATGATGTAATCTAACAGTGCTGTCCAAAGTTCTGAATACAGTCCCACCTAAAGGGCCAGAAATTGATTTCAAGAGGCAATTTTTATACCTCTCTTTTTCCAGTGTTCCTGCAGAATAACAATTTTAGCAAGGATCTGCTTATACCCTGCTACCATCACCAAGCCTGTCTACATTGTTACATCACGAAACCTGTAAGTATGGGGGCACTCAGGGGCCATATATCCACCCACCCCAGACCAAGCCACACCAAATAATTTTGTACAGCAATATGAAGGGTCCCGAACACCCGTCCCCTAGCCCAGCCCCATGCCTTAATTGTAGATTCAGCCGGCTGATATTACCTACAGTAAAACGGATTCAGCTGGCTGATACTACCCAAAGGTAAAACAGATCACAGCAGTACCCATCAGGAGTTCAAAACAATCAAAAGGAAGCTAGAGTCCCAAATATAGTGGGATGTGGCCGCCTGGTCCTCTAGCCCAGCTACCCTCTGCCAGTATAGGGGCACTCAGGAGGCCAGATGCCCACCCACCCACTCAGTTTGGACCAAACTACACCAAAGCTTTTTTTTACCACAATAGGAAGGGGTCTGAACACCCTCCTCAGTCCAGCCCCAGTTCTTAATCATAGATTCGGCCAGTTGATATTTTCCAAAGTAAAACAAATTCAGCTGACTTATATTACCCAGTGGTAAAACAGATTACAGAAGTATCGTTCAGGAGTTCAAAACAACCAAAAGGCAGCTAGAGTCCCAAATGTACTGGGACCCAGCTGCCTGGTCTGCTAGTTTGGCTGTCTTCCCCTCCCACTAGCAAAAGGGCACTCATGGGGCCAGATGGCCACCCACTGTGGGCCAACCCTCACCAAATCTTTTTTTACCACAATATGAAGAAGTCTGAATACCCCCCAGCCCAGCCCCAAACCTTATCATGGATTCAGCAGGCTGATATTACAGAAACAGAGTCAGCTTGCTGGGGGGTAAAGGTAAAACAGATTACAGAAGCACCAATCGAGAGTTCAGAACAACCGAAAGGCAGCTAGAGACCCAAATATAGTGGGACCCAGCAGCCTGGTCTGCTGGTCCAGCTTCTACCCCTCCCACCCCAGACATAGAAACATAGAAATATAGAAGTTGACTGCAGATAAGGACCGCAAGACCCATCCAGTCTGCTCATTTCTTCTTCTGCCTTATGAATGTGCCATCGGCCTTTGCTCTGTCAATGGCCTATCTATTCATACTCATCTGCATTGCTCCCTTATGCCTGTCCCATGCCTGTTTGAAGCCCTGCACTGTATTCATATCCACCACTTCCTGAGGTTGGCCATTCCATGCACCCACCACCCTTTCTGTGAAAATGAAATTCCTCACATTACCCCTTAATCAGCCTTCCTCCGATGTCATGCTGTGTCCTCTGGTCCTGCTATTTTTCTTATATTGAAACATGTTAGACTCTTTCACCTTGTTAATGCCCTTAAGGTGTTTGAATGTTCTGATCATATCACCTCTCTTTCTTCTTTGCTCTATGGTATACATATTGAGCTCCATTAATCTGTCCTCAGACTCCAGGAGCTCACATAGCCAGTCACTCTCTGAAGTTCAAGAAGTGGTTGCTTGTCTCTGCCACCCCATCAAACTACTATTTATCTGCAATGCTCCGACTGGACTTGCTCCAAATTTTACATCACAGCCACACCAGTTTCACACTGCCTGTTCTACAAGTCTGGTTGTGTGAGGTGGATCAGAGAAGTCTCCAACTATCCTGTTCTGCAATCCTTCAGAATGTGGATCATATTCTTCTCTTGGTCATGACTGCCTTCCTGTCACCACTCTTGCCTCACTGGGCTGGAGAGTCCAGAATCAGATGCTGTGCTGGCTGCCTACTGTGAGTGAGAGAGGCCTGCCTGCTACCCACACCATGCTGTTCGCAGTCCATGACTGAATGTGCTGCTAGAAGTTGAAGGGAAAAAGTTCTCCCTCTGCCTGTGCTTATCACCAACAAAGAAAGGTGCTCTGTGTAGCAGTGGCTGGCCTTTCAAACCTCCTGCCAGCTGACTCAACACCAAAAGCAACCAATAGATGCAGAACATTAACCAGCCCTTATTGACTGGAAGCCAATCAAGCCACACACCAAGCTCATAGAGACAGACAATCAGAAATGCAGTGGCAGCAACCAATTGGAGAATGCGCCAGGACAAATATCCAGAATCATGATAGGGATATATGCCTGCCTCCTGCTGTGCTCTAAATTTAGTGTGTATGTGTTTTTAGTAGAACAAAAGAATCACTACATGATGTTCATAGAGTACTGCCCCTTATTACTCTTCCTGCAGCCATGTACATTGCTTCATAAACTAAACAAGGAGGCAGTGAATGTGACAATAGCCATCTGCTTGTTATTATTTGTATTATAGTTTTGCTACAAAATATATGTTCGAGTCCTGCTTAGGAAATAGGCCAAGCAACAGAGCCTCATGGGACATTAGATTTTAAAAGAGAAGAAAAAATGGTCTGCCATCTCACTGACCTAGAGGATAAACTAGTTAGAACTTTGTGTTTTGACACCTACCTGTCAGAGCCTGTGTAGCTGCTATACAACCAGGTTGTAAAAAGACAACTGCTTTGAACTTAGGAAGACTGCCATAAAAGGTTACATTTTATAGGATAACAAGAGGAAGATTGTTTTTGGAAAGCATATGTGAATTAACCTTACAGGATACTTCTGCAACATCAAAGGGTGTCGTAAACCATAGTCTGAGGCAGATAGACTGTCTTGTTATAATTAAAATATTTGCTGTATTTACAGATTCTAATGTAATCTGACCTGTTTACCTATTTAGCTGCATGTTACAAGTTAAGTATGCAGGACTGAATGTGACTTCACACTAGCAGCTCAGAGCTGTGACATCACAAAGAGGGAGGGAGGGACATCCTGGCCTCTTTGATATTGGTGAAGCTTGGCTGAACGGACACGCTTGTGTACTGGACTTGGAAGGGACACTTTTTTTTTTCCTGGACTCAAAGAGAGGCACTTCTGCCAAAATAAGTAATTTCATTCTATTTATTTACAAACTGGAACTAGGGTAGGCTTAGTTAATCCAGTTACAAGGCTCTTTGTTTTGCAATTGTCCATTTATTTATGACTGTAATCATTATGTATATATAAAATCCAAAATCACACATGCCCACACAATGCAAAGCATCATGGGCTGCATATGCAAATCACCACAGAATGTTATGCTGGTCCAACTTTAAGCAGAATTGCATGGTGCTGAAAGGCCTCTCACACAATTTGCAAAGGGTGCTAACATTATGTATATATGTTCTGTTTGATGTACTGTATTTATTTACTATTTTTAGTTTCAGTAAATTTGGTTTTCTTTAAAACCTGCCTGAGACATTTTTTCATTTTGAGTGTGAATGGTGGAACAGTCTTAATATTCTAACACAGCTGTTAAATGGTTACTGTGTCACCTTATGCAGCCACGCTAACAAGAATCTGTGTAAAGATCCAGCAAGGTAAGAAAAATACCAGAGTCTCAATTGAGTCAGAAGGGGGTTTGTGAACCAGGTTGGTTGTATGCTCGCTGTGCCAAGTATATTGCACTGCTTTCCCTGAAGATAGTGTGATATCTGGACCTGTTACCTGGGTGTGCTAGCTAAAAGGGGTTCATAATTGATCTCAGGACTCGAGACTGGTAGTTGCTCGGACCCATAACAAACAGGAGGGTGTCCCTGTTTGTCCCCTGTTCATGAATCACACATAAAGGTTAAGTACTGTGGTAGCAGAGGGCCTGACCCCAGGAGTGGGTTTGTGACAGATTTGTTGTGCAGCACTGGGATCTGAAAGATTTGTTTGCATACTGTGCAATTATTTGGTGACAAGAGCATTAACAGTCCAGTGTGTCAGATTGATAAACTGTATCAGTTCACACACAAACAAGGCAGAGATTTTAAAGAAATATATCATTTTGGTTGCAGTCTAAGTTCCCTACCTGTTTTATTTTTTTCGGGTGCAAGCTAGTGTAGCTGTAGATTAGGGAAGAAGATGGCTTCCACCTACAGCAAGTACACTGCAAAATACCTGAGGCAGTTATGCCAGGAAAGAGGAGTTTGGAGTAAGAGGAGAAACAATTAGCACCTCATGGAGGCTCTTGTGGCAGTCGATGCACAAGTTACTGCCCAGGACCTCGGGTCATAGTCAGTGACTGAAAGGGACCAGACCTTGGATGTGGTGGTGCCAGAGTCTGTCACAGTGTCCCATTTCAGGGAGGAGGGCAGTGAGACCAGTGAGAACTGAGAGCCAAAGCACCATAGGAGGGTCACCACAATGCTGGAGCCTGAAGGGATCAGGCTGCAGCTAGAGTTGAGGAGAATGGAGCTGGAATTCAAGCAGAAAAGGTTTGAAGCCCAGCAGCAGGGGGAATTCGAGCAGAGGAGGCTTGAGCTGGAGATGCAGTAAAAAAAAAAAAACAGCATCAGAGAGATGCCAAGGAAAAAGAGAACCAGCGTCAGAGAGAGGCTGAGGAAAGAGAAAAATGGCTTCAGAGAGAGGCTGAGGAAAGCAAAAAATGGCTTCAGAGAGAGGCTGAGGAAAGAGAGCAACAGCTTCAGATAGAGGCTGAGTGAGAGGAGAGAGAGATAGAGTGCCAGAGGAAATTTGAACTGGAGAAGCTACAATTCCAATGACCAGTGCCACAGCAGGTAAGTGGCATGGGTGAACCTGGACCTCCAGGACTGGGTTACAAGTTAAATTCTAAATTGATAACTGAATTTAATGAGGGGGAGGATAGGGATGCATTTTTAAATTCATTTGAAAAGGTATGCATTCAGGCAAAAATTCTCTGAGAGTCCTGGAGCTTCCAGCTATCCCCACTACTTACCAGTAAAGCTCATGATGCCTTGGATCACATGGACAATCAGGACAGTAATGATTATGACAAACATAAAGCTGCATTGCTTAAAAAGTACAAATTGACAGCTGAAACATACAGAATAGTGGATTATGTCCTTAAGTTTAGGAAAAAGCTGAAGAAGCTTGTGGGAACAGCCCAGAGCAACCTGGCAGCCACCCAGCAGAAGTAAAAGGTATGATATGACCACAGAGCCAGAGCTCGCTTGTACACAGTGGGTCAGAAGGTCATGGTCCTAATCCCAGTCCAGAAAGATAAGCTGCAGGCCGAGTAGGCAGGACCATACAAAGTTGTCAAAGAGGTGAATGACATAAACTACACTGTAGAACTGCCTGACAGGAGACATACCCAAAGAATGTACCATGTCAACATGAAGCTATATGCAAATAGGGCTGTCATGGTCTTTGCAGTGTGTGGTCCTGGGGAGGGGACAGACAAAGCAAACCCCCTTCTGGATTTGCTGGAAGAAAGCAAGTAGGAGTCCTCTGTGGAGGCAATCAAGCTGCCACCCCAGTTGACCCCAGAGCAGATCCAGGAAGTAAGGGAGGTTTTAGCAGACTTTGCCCCATTATTTAATGCCAAGCCTGGACTAACCCCCTTAGCAACACATGATGTAGACATGGTTACACAAGAGCTCATATGACGGACAGCATGTCGGGTGCCATAGGCTGTCCAAAAGGACATCAGGAGGGAGGTGGGAGAAATGCTGGATTATGGGGTAATCCAGAAATCCCTCAGCCCCTGGGCCTCACCCGTAGTCCTCATTTCCTAGCCAGATATATAAAAAAGATGTATAAAACAGTGGTATAAAACTAGGTCAGATGCAATATTAACTTGTTGTGCAGGTGTATTTACCCAATAGGGACTTTGTTACACATTGTTTAATGATCACTGTCTGATCTCTGATTTATAGTTTGTATACTTGGTAGATTCTCCCTTTATCATGGTGACTTTTGCCATGTAAAATTATTTTTTGTATAAATTTTATGACGTGTATTTGCATATTGTGTCTAATTTTTGATAATGTTGTATGTGTAATTACTTATGATCTTTTCTTTTTCTCCTTTCAGAAAATTGACCTCCTTTGAAATGAGCTTTGCTCAATGGAGTATGTAACAACTATCCTAATTCATGAAATTTGAAAAATCTTTTAAACAACAATAACAACAGATGGCTCTACTTGTTTTTGTGTGGGCTATCATGGTCTCAATGCATTCACGAAGTTGGACACCCATCCAATGCCACAGACGGATGAACTACTGGACAAGTTGGGAGGGGTGACCTATCTTACCACCATTGACCTGATGAAAGGGTATTGGCAGGTGGAGTTAACTGCTAGAGCTAGGGAGAGGTCAGCCTTCATCACTTCAATAGGATTATTTGAGTTCAAGGTAATGGCTTTTGGAGTGATGAACACCCCTGCCACTTTCCAAAGGTCAGTGAACCAGGTGTTACATGGTACTGAAGTGTACACTGTGGTGTACCTGGATGATATTGCCATCTTCAGTGAGAGCTGGAAGGAACACCTGTCCTACCTTAAGGAAGTGTTGGGCAGGATACAGAAGGCCAGGCTCACTGTGAAAGCTGAAAAGTGCCAGGTGGCCATGGCTAAGGTGGCATACCTAGGGCATGTAGTAGGGTGGGGACAGCTTCATCCTAATCAAGCAAAGATTGAGGCAATAGAGACATGGCCCAGACCTGAAACACAGAAGCAGGTCCAAAGTTTTCTAGGGACCACAGGGTACTATTGAAAATTTGCATCAAACTACAGTGCCCTGGCAGATCCTCTATCTGGCCTGCTAAAGAAAAGAATGCCTAAAAGGGTAAACTGGGATGCAGCCTGTGAATGAGCCTTTACACAGCTAAAAGAGGCACTGTGCAGTGCTTCTGTGTTAGCCAGTCCAGACTACAGTAAACCATTTGTATCCAGATACCTCAGACGTGGGTACTGGCACTTAGCCAGACTTCTAGCCAAGGGAAAGATCACACAATAGTGTACCTCAGTAAGAAATTACTTCACAGGGAATGGGCTTATTCTACAGTGGAGAAGGAGAGCCTTACCCTGGTGTGGGCACTGAAGAAATTAGAGCCATACCTATACGGGCAGCACTTTGAGGTACAGACAGATCATAATCCCCTGGTTTGGCTGGGACAAATGGGTAAGACAAATGGTAGGCTTCTGAGATGGAGTCTTACATTACAGTGATATGATATGACCATTACCGCAGGGCCGGATCGGTAAATGTAAATGCCGACGGTCTATCACACCAGTTAGAGCAGTGAAATGAATTTGGGAAATTCATCCCATACCTAGGAACAGATTCCCCCAAATTCAGTCTAGGAGGGAGGAGTGTGTCAATAGCCATCTGCTTGTTATTATTTGTATTATATTTTTGCTATAAAATATAGGTTTTGAGTCCTGCTTAGGAAACAGGCCAAGCAGCAGAGCCTCATGGGTCATTGGATTTTAAAAGAGAAGAAAAAATGGTCTGTCCTCTCACTGACCTAGAGGATAAACTAGTTAGAACTTCCTTTTTTGACACCTATCTGTTGGAGCCTGTGTAGTTACTATACAACCAGGTTGTAAAAAGACAACTGCTTTGAACTTAGGAAGACTGCCATAAAAGGTTACATTTTATAGGATAACAAGAGGAAGATGTTTTTGGGAAAGCATATGTGAATTAACCTTACAGGATACTTCTGCAATATCAAAGGGTGTTGTTAACCATACTCTGAGGCAGACAGACTGTCTTGTTATAATTAAAATATTTGCTGTATTTAAAGATTCTAAATGTAATCTGACCTGCTTGCCTATATAGCTGCATGTTATGAATTAAATACGCAGGACTGAATGTAACCTCACACTAGCAGCTCAGAGCTATGACATTACAAGGAGGGAGGGTCATCCTGGCCTCTTTGATATTGGTGAAACTTGGCTGAATGGACACACTTGTGTTCTGGACTTGGAAGGGCCACTTTTTTTTCCCTGGACTCAAAGAGAGGCACTTCTGCCAAAATAAGTAATTTCATTCATCACCTGGAACTAGGGTAGGCTTAGTTAATTCAGTTACAAGGCTCTTTGTTTTGTAATTGTCCATTTCTTTATGACTGTAATCATTATGTATATATATG
Organism: Neoceratodus forsteri; assembly: GCA_016271365.2. NCBI lineage: Eukaryota > Metazoa > Chordata > Ceratodontiformes > Ceratodontidae > Neoceratodus > Neoceratodus forsteri. The sequence continues at coordinate 81,413,453 of JADMNL010000030.1, forward strand.
TTCTGTTTGATGTACTGTATTTATTTACTATTTTTAGTTTTAGTAAATTTGGTTTCCTTTAAAACCTGCCTGAGACATTTTCTCATTTTGAGTGTGAATGGTGGAACAGTCTTAATATTCTAACATAGCTCTAAAATGCTTATTGTGTCACCTTATGCAGCCACGCTAACAAGGATCTGTGTAAAGATCCAGCAAGGTAAGAAAAATACCAGAGTCTCAATTGAGTCAGAAGGAGGTTTGTGAACCAGGTTGGTTGTATGCTCACTGTGCCAAGTATACTGCACTGCTTTCCCTGAAGAGAGTGTGATATCTGGACCTGTTACCTGGGTGTGCTAGCTAAAAAGGGTTCATAATTGACCCCAGGACTTGAGACTGGTAGCTGCTTGGACCCAAAATAAACAGGAGGGTGTCCCTGTTTGTCCCCGGTTCACGAATCACACTTAAAGGTTAGGCACTGTGGTAGCAGAGGGCCTGACCCCAGGAGTAGGTTTGTGACAGTGGAAGCACACACATTTTTGCAAATAAGTCAGTTTATTGCCGTTTGCTTGCTGCATTTCATTGGTCCCATTTGTTGCTCCCACTTTTTCTCATCTTTGCACAGTACATTCCAGCATATTAAGTGTATATCTGCCAACGGTCTTGCTGGGCTATCTTGCGCATATCAGTATGCCAGAAGCTGGTCATGGTTTGTACACATGGAGCCCCACTGAGCCAGAGATCAAAGGTTTTTAAAAGCTCCATGAAGATCAAAGCTGAAGTCCCCCTGAGTGGGAGATCTGATTTTTAATGGGCCATAAGAACTTCACCTGGACACTCGTTGAACAGAAGATTTCAGATTTTTTAGTAGTTCCATGAAGAGTGCACCTGGAGTCCCGCTGAGTGGGAGATCTGATGTTTTGAATAACTCCACACACCAAGCTTTTCACTAAGCAGGAGAAAAGATTGTTTTAAATTGCTCTCTAAGCCCTACTCCAAGGCGTAGGATTACGAAGATAGCACAGTTTGTTTTCAGAAAGAGGACCCACACAAACCACTCACTTGACTTTCTGGATATGAGGTGACCTCCCACAGCTCGGACGCTGTTCAAGCCAGTTCAAGAGTATAAAGCAAAGGGGTTAGCAGCAACAATAACTCCAAACAAGAATGTCATATCCAAACAGTATTGAACTTCAAAACAGGATCTTTTTTATTAACTAGATGCTCACATGCACCTAGGTTCCCCATGAGACCAACTGCAATCACTCACTGTCTCTGTATATTCAGTGTCCCTAAGCAGTCCTTGAACCCCCATCTCTGAGGAATGATTGTAAAGGCATTGTCCCATTTGCACTTTCCTTTCATCAGAATTTCAGGGGTTGTGCCAACAACCCTGTGGGGCACACAAGTACAGGTCTGAAATGTCTCTTTTCACATTGTGACACACAGTTGATCTCTGTTAAGCAACTAAAACCGGGACTGCATTTAGCTACTAAGGCCCTTGTAGCCAGGACCAACAAGGGATCTAGGATTTGTGACACTTGACTTCTTTTATACTGTAACACAGGGGTGGCTTACTTTTTAACTACTGTGAGCATCAGGCTTCACTCCACAGTCCTTCTACAGCAATGGGGTATTTAACTCCTTAGAGCTATTGGGAGAATAGACCGACCCTGACTTCCCCTAAACCCAGTACCAGTTTCCCACTATCAGACCCCAGGCATAGGGCTTTTACGGTAAGGGCCCCATCCTTAGATTCACATATACTTCACAAGCTTTCAATGCAGATTAAATACTGGTACCCATGGGGACTGTTTCCCCACACAGTTTACATGGCTAGGAGAGGCATACACTCCATGAGGGTTAGAGGGTGCCAACAGTGATGCCTCACGCTCTCTTCCAAGAACTGACCCTCATGGGAAGAGAGTCCAGATCTACATTAATGCTTCTTAAGGCTTCATCCCCAACATGAGGGGATCACAATTTAGGGGAAAAGGCGGACACCCCCTGTAGGTCTGAGGCTGCCACAGGTGTGACCTCTCACCCTCTTCCAAGAACTGACCTTCATGGCCAGAGGGTCCCAGACTGCATTAATAATCTTCTGGTTCCTCCCTGTTTGTGGGAATCTTTGTGGCCTTCCAGACCAATCTAGAAGGATAAGGAGAGGCAGACACCCCCTGGGGGTCGAGGCTGCTACAGGTACTGCCTTCCAACCTCTCCCAAGAACTGACCCCCACCCTCGGTGGGCAGAGGGTCCCTGGCTGAATTAGGTCTACAGGGGCATATTTTCAAACCCTCCTGCCTGGTGCAGGGAAGAAGGGCACCATTGGGTGCATTATGCAGTCCATTGAGACTCCAGAGGAATTAAACCTTCAGGGAATTTTATCTGGTCTCATAGATCTAGATAAGGAGCAAAGCTCCTTACATGGGGGTATGGTATCCGGTGAAGATAGCGAGGGGAGAATAGTGCCGACAAAAACCACACGGAGACTGGCCAGGATTACAGTGTGAGACATAACAGCATTAGTTCTGTAGTTGTTGCTGCCAAGGGGAGATATGATTTGTTTAATAACTATGGGGAGTGCACCAGGATTCCCGCTGGAAAAAGATTGGAATTTGAATGCAAGACACAATAATACTGTAGCACAAAGTCAGTTAGTGATTAACCTAGTCTACAAAAGTGGTAAGAGTTTTTGTGCATATTGCACACATCACAGATGGTGTTTTGTCCCTGCCCTGCACTGACCGTGCTACAGGCTCAATTGGTACCGCATTCCACAGATCACACTGTTGTGGAGATGTGCTGTAAAAACTGATGCATGTCTAGGTCAAACTCCACATAATGAGTCCAAGGGTTCCTTTTAAAATTTAAAGAAAGGTTCTCTGTTCCAATTTAAAGACAGTAGAATGTGTGGGGAGTGAGAGCAAGTCAGAATGTACAGACAAAATGTAGCTCCCACTCAACCTCCATAAAAAACAAACCAGTAGTAATATTTATAGCAGTGATGGTTTATTAAACCCACTTCCTTAGTAATGGCATATCTTCTATTTGCTCCAAATAATTTTAATTTTATATTGTGATGTTTCAGAACCACAAATGTTCCTTCCTCAGACAAAGGGGCTTTATATTATAATCACCACTTCAAGCAGAAATTGTATGTTTAAATTCTGAAAGAAAAAGGAAAAAAAGATGCAAATACTTCACTTCTCCTTTTAAATAATCAAATCAAATTATTAAGAATACTGCGTTAAGAGGAACCAAATTAATAAACAGGGGGAACACACCTGTATACAAAAAACTATATCTGAGTCCCCAGCCAGTATAGGCAAATTGACATGTAAACTTTTTCTCAGTAATGGGATCAGAACAAATCGGGGGTGGGGTGCTGCCCATATACCAAAAAACAGCTTAGTTAGAAAAGAAAGAAAGTATTTTTAGTGCCAAAACCTTAGCTAGTATAAACATTATTAAACGCCACCCCTGATTTTTTCTTGTCCCATTACTGAGAAAAAGTTTACATGACAATTTGCCTATACTGGCTGGGGACTCAGATAGAATTTAAACATACAATTTCTGCTTGAAGTGGTGATTATAATATGTCATTACTAAGGAAGCATGTCTGGGCCACTCATGCAAAGTATAACATGAATCTTCATAACTGCTTCAGTAACTCCCATAAAATCCTGGCACAGAGGAACAATTGGGGTGCACTAGTAAACAAATTTCAAAACCTTTAAAAAAACTGTGAACTTACCCCTCCTATACTTGCACTTCTTGAAAAAACAAAGCATTTCAATAAGGAGATAATAAACATTGTACTGTTATTAAAATCAAAACACGGTCTAACAGACAGGTAAACATGGACCTTCACTCCCTAACTGCATCAGTATTGGCCAGGCAAGGCGATTTCATTTTAATAGAACCCATCCCAAAGGCTTTGGGTGCTATTCAAAAAAATCATAAAATCAAACCATCATAAAACCAAAACAACAGACACATAAACAAAACTAGTGGAAATATGACAAGTTAAGTTACCATAATTAATAAATGTTAAACAGTGACAGGATGGGGAAGGCCTGTGCAAAAAGGTGAGTTAAAAAGTTAAGCTGACCCTGCTCAGTTTCGTCCACCCGGCACTCGCTTGCCTGCCCGAACGAATGCCCAATCGAAACTTACTCCGAAGCAGCACTTCATCACAGCCAGTCCTCAGCGTAGGCAGCAAGGACCAAGCGACAGGACAGAAGAATGGGCAGCAGTCATAATGAGGGACATTCTAAGCTAGTTTTAGAAAGTTTTGCCACATGCACAGTCACTCCCAGTCCTCAGAGCAGGCTGTGAAGACCTGGAATCAACAATCGAAGATGTCCGGAAGCCACAACAGGGGACAAATTATTTAAATACCTGTAAAAATAAAATCTCTCACCACACAATCCTGGTCCTCAAATTAGGCATCGAGAAATGGGAACAAATGTGGTAAAGAAGCACATCAGCTCCCTCTAGTGGCAGACCAACTAGCAGAGGAACTATTTTAAGCAATTTTATCCTTGGTTTTTTTTTTTAATTTTCTTATTTTTTTTTTTCAATAAGTATACATATTTCCCATTTTATAAACACAAGAAGACACTCCAGGGTGGACTTTATGCTGAAATAACCACCCTTCCTGGGGCGGTAAGGCCCTCCATCTGCAGCGTCAGCCTCACTATGCCTCTGAGTGGGTGGTTATTACAGCACACTGCCCACCCTGTCATGTCTTATCACTTCCTTGATGTAGATCACATCGTGTGTTTTTCCTTACTTACAATATGTGCCAACAAACAAAGCTTTAGTGTTAAGGAGAATATTACAGTTAAGCAATATACCATGACAGGATGTGGGTTATTACTTAATGTACAATGGCATCTGCCAGGATCAAACACAGGATACTGCAGATCTCTGAAAAATTTGCAGAATTCTGCAGGACACCATACAGCGCAATGGCAGTTAATCCCTTTTGTCATGCAGGAATCTATGACATTTTTACCACTGCACTTCATTCTGGCAGATGCCGCTGCATAGACAGATGACTGTGAATATAGAAACATAGAAACATAGAATTTGACGGCAGATAAAGACCGCTTGGCCCACCTAGTCTGCCCATTTTCCTACTTAACAGATAAGCTGTAGATCCTAGTTAACCAACAGCTTACTTCCTACTAGACCCCACTAAGACTGCCTTATGTCTGTCCCATGCATTCTTGAATTCCCCCACTGTTCTTGACTCCACGACCTCCTCAGGGAGGCTGTTTCATGCATCCACAACCCTCTCCATGAAAAAATACTTCCTCATATTACCTCTGAGCCATCCCCCCATCTTCAAATTGTGCCCCCTTGTTCTTGCACATCTCCTTTTCTGAAAGATGCTACCCTCTAGGACTTTGTTGATTTCCTTGAGGTACTTGAAAGTTTCTATCATGTCCCCTCTCTCCCTTCTTTCCTCAAGTGTATACATATTAAACTCCTTTAGTCTTTCTTTGTATGTCTTCTGGTGCAGACGCTGCACCATTTTGGTTGCCCTCTTCTGGACAGCCTCCACTCTGTCTATGTCTTTGCGGAGATGGGATCTCCAGAGCTGCACACAGTACTCCAGATGGGGTCTCACCAACTGCCTGTACAGAGGGATAACAACTTCCTGTTTTCTACTATTGATGCCTCTCCCTATGCATCCCAGTATTCCCCCAGCCTTCCTTACTGCCTTCTCACATTGCTTGCCCACCTTTAGGTCATCTGATATAATTACTCCCAGGTCCCTTTCCATTTTTACTGTTGTCAGTATCTCACCCCCCATTGTGTACTCGTCCCCTGGGTTTTTGTTTCCCAGGTGCATTACCTTGCACTTCTTTGCATTGAATCTGAGCTGCCATACATTTGACCATTCCTCCAACCTTGCCAAGTCCCTTCTCATCCTTTCCACTCCATCTTGTGTATCAACCCTGTTGCAGATCTTTGTGTTGTCTGCAAAGAGACATACTTTTCCTTCCAGTTCCTCTGCAATGTCACTTATAAAGACATTAAAAAGGACCGGTCCCAGTACTGAACCCTGTGGTACCCCACTAGTAACCCTCCTTTCTTCACTGTGGACTCCGTTTACTACTACCCTTTGCATCCTGTTGTCTAGCCATTTTTTATCCAGGCTACCACCTTGGGATCCACTCCAAGGCTGGCTAACTTGTGTATTTATCTTTTGTGTGGGACTGTATCAAATGCCTTGCTAAAATATATGTAGGCCATGTCCACAGCCCCTCCCTGGTCTACTACTTTTGGTCACCTAGTCAAAGAAATCTATTAGATTTGTCTGACACGACCTTCCCATCATGAATCCATGCTGCCTTGGGTCCTGTGCTCCACTGACCTTTAGGTACTCAACTGTTCTTTCCTTCAGAAGTGATTCCATCATTTTCCCTACCACTGCAGTCAAACTAACTGGTCTGTAGTTTCCTGCCTCTGTCCTGCTCCCACTTTTGTGAAGAGGAATCACATCCGCCCTCCTCCATCCCAAAGAATTACACTCAAATCGCAAAGCCCAATAGGAAATGGCAGTGATATAAAAACATAAGTAACACATACCTTACTGTATATTAATGAATAGAAACCACAGCTTTTATTAAAATGTTGTGTTTTTGCCTGTGGCTTGTATTCAGGGATGACTTATATTGGCTTGTATTGCAAAATCATATTTTTAAGTGCTAAAAATAAAATATTACACATCCTGAATTAGATCAAATGTATTATTACTGGTCTAGTACATAGCAAAATAAGTATAAAACATCAGCTAACATCATAAGTCTGAAATTAAATACAGTAATGATCATATGTACAGGTTAACAAAAATCATGATTTCTACCTACAGTGCATTATCGCATTTATTAAAATGATTCACTATGACCTGCGGCTTGTATTCAGGGGTGACTTGTAGTCGAGGGTGACTTGTATTCAAGGGCAGCTTCTGTTCAGTGAAGCAAGGATGAATTCTGCTACAGTGTGCTTTGAGGGACTGCCTGTAAAGCCTGTCTAATTCCTGTCCCTGGTGTGTACAGAAAGTCCCTTGCCAAGATCACACATGGTGTTAACCGAAAAAGCCATGCTGCTGGGGTTAGGAAGTCCTTTATAAAGCAAGAGCTCTTTGCTTGTCCTTGGAGATCTTCAGCATGAAGTCATCGCTAACAATAAAAACAGAAGTAGCAGTTCTCCACCAACAGTCGATTTCCATTACACCCATTAAGCAATCCCCCAGTTTTTTTTTAGCTACTGGAATTTTAGTTAAGTAAATCGAAAATATCAGTTCCAAATAATTACTTTGCTGCAAAACAGATTTTACCCAGAAGCTGTTGTGCTGTCTCTTCACAGAAGGCTGTATGCAAAGTGCTACTCAAAATACAGTTTTATACCACAGACTTACTCTGCAATGATTTTTGAGTAAAATTTGTTTTACGCTTTATATTTATTTTGCATTACTATATTCACTGCAGTATAATTGCACTTTAAAAGTATATGCAGTATAACTTCTTAGAAAATGGGTAGAGAGATATCTTCACTTTGATTGGCTCAGGCAACCAAACAGCCGGTCTGGTATCAGGCAACAGAAACCGGGAAATAATGAGCCCCAGTCTCTGTTGCCTGACTACATTCTAAAATCATTGGGTCCGTTTGAATTTAACATTTGAAACTGCCGCCAGGCTGTTGTCTTGCTTAGTGAGAGATACACCCCCATCACAAGATTTTACAGCAGTAGTCCCACTAGACTCTTAGCACTAATGGCAAAAAAAAAACACAAAAAAAAATACAACAAAAACAAACAAACTAGTTAATGATACTGATGCTGATTTGCAGCTTGAAAATGTTTCATAATATATTTTTTCATACAATTAATGTTAACGTCCTGATTCTGGCTGCTCTGTGGATCAGTTTCCTGAATGTTATCAGCCTTAGCTTCTGTATGCTCGCTTTTACCTCTGCCCACTGACACAATAGTAAGCTAAATTTCTGAGAAAAATAAAACAAAACACAGTCACCTTTTTTGGTAGTGCTGTTAAAGTAATTACTGCATCCATCTCTCATTCTTGCCCATCTGCAGAGCACAAGGCTCTGTTCTCTGCATTGACAGGCACGTGGGTGGATGGCGTCATGGTGGGTAGGCAGGACTGCAGTAGTTACAGGAGCTGGAGGAGGAGGGCGAGTAAAAAAGCTATCTCAGCCGTCAGTCACTCTGCCATCTGAGGGAAGGGGGCAGGTGCAACACAGCAAATGGTGAACAAAATGATTTAGAGTGAGTTTGTTGGGGGGGGAGGGTGTGAAGGCCACAGTAATAAAAGTGAGACATCCATGAGCAGCGCCCTCTGCTGGCAATTGCAGCACATAAGGGACTACTTTACAATAATCATATGGTCAATTGCATGTATTTTTATTTTTTTATTTAATTTTAATTTTTAAATAAAAATGTATAAGCAACCCATTTTCTAAGCAGAATAATACCCTCCAGATTGAGTGGTATGGACCTCATTACATCCCTGGGCAGTCCGGTATAGCCTAATACTGCACACCCTGTTGGGTTTTATTGCTTACATAGTTGCACATTTGATTCATGTAACTACATACTAGTTAACCTGTAGTTACTGTGTTATTATCCTGTATTTACATTGTAGTTACAGATATGTAGTGAAAATCACTACCAAAAAACTCTGAGAATAGCATGCAAATGAGCTGGCAATGTACCTTTCCATTTCAGCTGGTTCTAGCACAACACTGTTCACAATTAAATATTTAGTTTTACAAAATGGCAAGAAAAAAATCTATAAATGTCACTGGTCGAGGGATGTCTCCTGACCGTGCATTAGATCTCTATAAATGCATGGCCAGGTGCCAAATCTCATTTTCCTCCCCCAAAAACCTACTTATAGACATTTTTATAAGTGTAATAAGCCCCTCGATGGTGTGGATCACACGATTTTAATGTACTTCCCAGGGGCATAAGGACACTCAGCCTCTGGCCTTGTGCCTTACTACACCCCAGGGGCATGCATTAAAATCTTATAATGCACACCCTGTTGTGGCCTATTACTTACACAAATAGCTAATGGAATTACAGATTTCAGTATTTGTTTTTTGTTTACTTTATTTATTCATTCACTGGTGGTCCAGGGCATCTCTCCAGGGTATCCTTGCAACTACCACCTCTACTCCCAGCCTGAAACCTCCTCAAGTGAGCTCTCCCCCAGCCCCCATGGCTTGTCCAGCTCCTCAGATCACCCCCAGTTGCAGGTCTGCCCACCCCTGGTGGCCTATCTGCAATTAGAGGGATAGCCGTGGGACCAGGGCAGGAGACAAGAGATTCCAGTGAAGAATGTCTGGCAGTGGGATGTGGGTGAGTCTCCAGGGCCCCTTCACCTCCATTTAGACCTCCAGTATTTTTTGGCTTGAAATTTTCTTGAGAGTGCGGTCATGCAATGGCATTCAGGCACTGTGTGCTGATACTTGCCGATGCTCTGCCCCAAGTTGCTGCACAGCAGGTTCCTTGCAGTGCCCCCAAACTCCATTGGGGGCCTCTAGGAGTGGTGCATTGCCCTGGATCCCTCCCCAGGAAGAGAGAGCAGTCCTCCGGACACTCAATCCTTCCCCCCCCCACTGACCCACAGCGGCCCGAGCCCATTCCCAAATCTAGGTCACTGGCATGGTGTGAGGTGTGGCGTTCAGTGCCTCAACCCTCAGCGCCACTGGGCCGGCCCAGAATTTAGTATTTAAGAACATAAACATTAGAGTGCTGACAGTCAGTGAGCTGCAGATGAAACATATCACAAAATATATGCTCAACCATACACAACAGGACTGTGTTTGCATCAAGGAGTGAAATGACATTATAGCTTGAGAGGTCTCTATTATGTTATCTTACCTTGAGATGGAAACATCAACCTTGTTGTGTATCATTACCCATACATTATTTTAGATAGTATATACATTTTTAATTTATATACCTTATTTCTAACCTTGTCTTGAACTCTGGTAAAATAAACAGAAATCAGCAAGTATCCGTGTCAGATTAAAATCATTTAATGTGAGGTAAGTAATCGCTACATGGGCTAGCAATACCTCTTGTAGTTCATCTTTACCAAACAGTTTACTTGTGATGTTTTCAGTCTTACTGATATCTTCATTGTGAGGAATCTGCCGTGCAGGTAAACATGAGGAATCTTAATAGACACAAAATTCTATGCTGATGTACCACATAAGTGATGCACCATAGCTACTGTGGCATAATAGCATTTTGACATCATCACTGTAGTACAACAGCATCTGGAAGTGTATGGATTTTCATACAGAACAACACTGGACCATATACACATACTGTACAGAGAATACTGGATGGGCAGCTGTGCACAACCAGTGCGTTCTGCCACAGAGGAGTTCTGATTTCCTCTGACCTTGAGAGCAAAGCTCAAGAGGTCCTTGGGAATCAGAACCCTAGGTGGCAGAACACACTGGTTATGCATAAAGTTGCTCATCCTGTATTTTTTATAGTGTATAGAATTAGGTGAAGTGTGCACATGAAAGTCATTTTGCTTCCAGAATGAAACTGATATGCGCATTCTCTATAGGTTTCCGAATGCGATTGTACCACAGAAGGGCACAGTCACATTCTGTGACCTTTGAACTGTGGTACAACAGCATTTTGAAACAGATGAAATTCTATACAGAACCATGCTCTATTATACACTATGGCTGGGATATTCAGACTGCACCAGAAAGATGTGCAATTGAGGGAGCAGGCGGATGTCCATTGCGCCATGGTGCAACGGGCACGATATTCAAACCATGTGCAGGACAAGGTGCGCCTGTGCAATGTGGCTGAATATCACTCCTGATGTGAGATAGCACAATGAGGGATGCGCCATGGAGCAGGGTCGATGCGCAATAGCACCCCTAGGGATGCGCATGGACAAAGACAGGAATCAGCTGAGCAGCAGCCGTGGATGCGCCATGTGTTGAGAAGCATGCACCAGGACAGACAGACCATCCCCCCCACCCGACCAGGGCAAGGCCCCCATGAGCAGCACAACCAGATGGGTGCAAGATGGACCACTGACCCTTGAACCCCAGTGCTGAACCACCAGCAGATGTGACCCAGTAGTCCCCACCCGCTGGGCATGGCACCCCTGCATCATCCACCAGCCAACACGGACCAGGACACAATGATGGCCATGCCCCACCTATGCCATGGCACCACCCCAATTCCACCCCCAGTGCAGAGCGCCCGGCATACCTAGCCCAGAAGCATGACAAAACAGTGCATGGCACTGAAGGCAGTCCTCCACCACCATGCCCAGGCATCCAGTTGCCCCGGAACGCAATGCATATGTACCACAACCCCACTGTGACCACCCAACACAGGCGGTGAAACCATCCACCAACGCTACCACAGCCCACACAAGGCCCTCCAGCATGGCCCCCATGGAGGCACAGCAAGGTGGGTGACCTGGCACCAGTACCTAAGGGACCCTACACATGACAAGGTGCACCCTGGATGTCACCACAAGCAGGTAGGCATCCCAAACACAAGACCAGAGCAAGGTCCACCACCCATGCACCCACCCCACCACAGCACTGACCCTGCTAGGCAACACAGCTCCCTCCTGTGGTGCATGGAGGCATGTGCCACACAGGAGGCAACACAGGGCACACACAATACCCTCCCCCATCCCAGTCTCATGGGTACTCCAGCAAACAGCAACACAAAGCAGTGCGACAGGCTCTGCCGTTGTGAAGCCCATGGTGCTGTGTGACCCGCGGTCTGCCCGCCACCAGGTAGCTGGTGAGCCTGACATGTGGTGGTCGCCCCATGAGCCTGGCCACCCTGATGGCAGGCGCATGGGCCTGTGACCAGGCCACCACCTGCATGCAGCAGGATCCCATGTGACAGCCACCAGCTCACAGGCACCACCCCAGTCACCATGGACTGCATGGAGGGGACAACTAATGGCACTGCCCACAGTGGCAACAGGGACAGACGTGCGATAGTCCAGGGGTCAGAGTGCCAGCTGCAAGTGCGCCGTGCTTGCAAGGTGACAGGTATGGCCTGCCCCGGAAGGCACGCTGGCAGATGAGCATGTGGTGGCGAGGGTCACACGACCGTGTGTACCACAGTCGTGCACAGTGGCGGTGTAGCAGCAATGGCCACAGGCACACAGGCAAAGCCCATACTGACAGGGGTGGCTGGGAAATGACACATGCACCATAGCCTGCTGCACACAGGTGAACAGTGCACAGGGCACACCACACATGCCGCTAGACATAGCCCATGGCCCCTACCCACACCAGTGGAGGAGCACCGCCAGACACACCCATGCCCAATCCAGCCCCACCCCACAGTAGCCATGCATACCAGTGCAGCAAGGCTCCATGCACCCGCTGCAAATCAGAGACAGACACAGACGTAAATATAAACATAAACGTATGTAATAAATATAACAGCAACAACAATAGCTAATTACATGTATGTACAACAGAGGTGGGGAAGGGTGAGAACGCTACAAGGGGGGAGGGAAAAGGGGCAGGGGACAATGGGAAAGGCAAAGGTGGGGGACATGGGGGTGTGGGGTATAGTCCAGGGAGGAAGGGGGTGTCTCCATGAGCAGCAGGCTCTACTGGCAGCCTGGGCCTCTTTTGCTGCCCTGTGGTGCCTGTGGTGCCTCCGCCAGTCCCCCCTGTCCAGTCACTCGAGCATCTCATGTGTCACCCGGGTGACCTGCAGGATCTCCCTGAGGGTCCGCTCGATGGCCTCTCAATGACGTCCACCTAGGACAAGGGAGTGGAAACAGTATGAGTGACTGGCCAGACTAATGCAGCCCACCCAACATGCACGGCATGCATCAGTGACCAGTGCCCCTGGGATGGCATGCAACCACCCACAGTGAGTGCACCCACATGAGCTACCTACCCGGGCAACCGCAGCCATGCAGACCGTTGCACACCATCACCACCCATGCACTGCATAGCACCATCCTGGCCATCTGACGTCATGGCCATGCAGTGGGAAGGCAGTGACACAGCCAGGCACCGAGTGCACCCACAGCCCACCTGCAACACCCACCCTCATGTGCAGGCCCTCAGGATGGTACAGAGAACAACGCAGGAAGTGCACAGCTGGAGGGGCCATGTGCAGGGGGGCCATGCCGCACCACCACCCCTGCAACCCACCCTGCACAGGTGTATAGGGAAACATGGTACTCACCTGCATCCTGGTCAGCAGGGTGCTGCTTACCTGCAGCACCACCACTGTGGCCTGCCCGCATGCCCTCTGCCCCGGCGTGGACAGGGCCCCGTTGTTCCTCAGCCATCTGAGCCCTACAGCGGTCCTCCAGTCCTGGGGGGAAACATGGAGAGAAGCACATCAGTACACGTCTGAACCATAGGCCCCCCCAACCAGTGTGATGTCCCGCACAGCATGTCTGGGTTCCGGTGGCATAGGATGGACACAGTGCACCCCCACACCCAACAACACAGGTACTGGCCCGCCGACCCCTGTGCCCCGAGGACAGCTGGAGATGAATAGTGATGATCAAGGAGCACCTACCTGGCCATGGCACAGCTCCCCACCGGACACACACCTGCAAGTGACTCAGGCAGTCAGGGTCACACCACTGGAGGTCACCGTAGTGGTGGTGACACTGCTCCCCTTAATGCCGGCTCCCAGTGGCCTCCTCCAGTCCATTTGCAACCTCCTGACACATCTCGATGCAAGGCCTCTGGAGGGGCACCTGCCCAAACAGGGCACCTGCATGGGGCTCTACAAGAGCCACCAGGTTGGCCAGCTTGATGTCACTCCACACAGGGGCTCTGGTGAGCGTCATATTCCTCACTGTCCACAGTGCGAAATGATGCCCGGTAGTGCACGTGTCCCACGTGCTGAGGCAGCACAATGCTGCACTGCCATTCGCAATTGCACTGGCACCGGATTGAGCAGTAGGTGGCAGCCATGTGGCTGCATGGCACCTAGAGGGCAAAGGGCAGCTGCAGGGTCAAGGGTCTGGCCGTGCACAGAGTGCCACTGCGCTATTGGGAGACCCCTGTATGGTGCGCAGTAGGGAGCATGTGTGTGACGCCATGCAGTGGCCTGCTGCACAGAGGCACCAGGCACCCACGCACAGTGGCTCAATACGGGCATGATGGCACTGTGCAAACAGCCGCTAATACGTACGCGGTGCCCATAGACCTACAGTGCATGAGCACCACAGGCACAGTAGTGGCTGTGCACTGTACTGCCTCCCGTGCAATGTGCATATGCTGTTCCACTAGTGTATGTGTCAGCACTGCACGCATGCGTGGTGTGGGTTCGATTGCACACGTCACAGTGGTGCACCACGATTTGAGCATGCTCAACTCCATTGCGCAAGGTGTATCCTTGTGATATTCAGCCTGGTTATGCAAATCAGCTCATGAGCCATTCTACAGCGCATCTGCTGCATTTGCATCCCATTACAGCTGCGTATACCCTCATTTGCATGCGATGCTCTATAAAGGTACCATGGAATTGCACAGGCCATGGATTGGTATTGCAGCCTTTGGAGGTACGTGCCATGCTGTGAGGACATCGGGACAGTGGTCTGGGAGGGCAGTCTGGGACTGAACAGTCCATGGTAACACCTGTCCATCTTCCCAGGTACAAGCATGACTGAACATGAGGAGGATGAGGAGCAGGGGAGGGTGCGGAAGCAGAGGCCCAACTTCACCAGGGCAGAATCGGATGCCCTGTTCGAGGCCTACCTCAACAGGGAGCCACTCCTCAGTGGACAGAGAGGCACACCACAGGCCCGTGCGGCAGCATGGAGTGAGGTGGCACGTGCAGTCAACCAGCAGGGCAGCCACCAGTGTTCCATGCAGGAGTGCAAAAAGATAGTTGGCACGGACAGGAGGAGGATAAAGGACAAGGCGGCTGCCATCCAGGCAGCGCATGCCACCATTGGTGGAGGCCAGCAAGACGTGCCACACCTGATGCCATGGGAGGAGCAGGTGGCTGGCAGCATGCAGTATTGTGCCATTGAGGGCGTGCCCAGTGGAGGCTTCCACATGGGTGGCAGCCCATCACTACATGGTAGGACCAGTGCTGGCAGTGTGAGGGTGGTGGGGGGATGGGATCCAGGGGTCAGGCAGCACCACTAATGGTACTGTGTTAATTTACAACTCCTGAGCATCTGCATGGGGCAGCGGTGGTGAGTGTGTCCACCGAGGGGGCGGCCCTGGAACCAGTGGAGTTCCCATCCACCTCCACTGGTGTTTGAGGGACCGACCACCTGCAGCCCTGCACAGCTGTCCTGACTGATGCCTGTGGTGCAGGTGCGGATGAGGCCCTGGCTGTGTTCCAGTGGGACACCAGGTACAGTGTCCTGTGTGTTGAGACATAGATTGGGGCCAACTCCAGTACCAATGATGATGTGACGCACATCCTGGACAGTGATGTTGGTGGGACAGAGGGGGATCCCATGACTGGCATCCACCTAGGCAGCAGTGCAGGCAGCACTGGTGTGGTTGCCTGCCCACCAGCCATTGTTTCTGTCATGTCTGTGGGATCCAGTGGAGCAGCACTGGCATGCAGACGTGGCAGTAGTGTTGGTGGTGCCGATGCAGCCACGCTGGTGGTGCCCAGCGCTCAGCAGCTGGAGGAGTGGTGGCAGCAGATGGACAGTGTTGATAGGGGGGACGAGGGCAGAGGGCGGCAACAGTGCACCACATGAGGATGTACACCAGGAAGGCACCGTCGTGAGGCACCCACCATCGCGGGGCACTGTGCTGCAGTGTCAGGAACCACATGGGAGTCAGCATGATGGCCATGCAGACGACCCCTTGGAGGCCCACAGCCACCTGCTGCAGGCCTCTGTGGATCAGCGGGTATGGCTCGTGGTAGCGGTGGATGCACTCCGTGTGGAGCTGCACCAGGCAGAGGAGCGGTGCAGCAGGGACCATGCCCTGCTCCTGGCAGAGTTGGCTCAACAGTGGGCAGATGTGACTGCAGCCATCAATAGGCATACCGCTGTGATGGCAACTGTTGTGGCAACACTGGCCGACCGGCTGTGTGCTCAGCCACTGTACACACCGTGGAGTGCAATGTCCACCCCTCAGTCTCGGCGTTGGGTGGCCCCAGTCATGTTGACACTGGGATTGCCTGTGGGCATACCAAGCATACCCAGTGTGGGCATGTTTGGTGGCCTGTAGACACCTGCGTGGACACAGTCGCATTCACGCAGCGTCACCCCTGGGGGACCATCAGTGCCACCCCATGAGGCCACTGATCAACCTGTAACAGCTGGCAGGTCTCGGCGGGACTGCCCACACATCCAAGATGGCTGTGCTACTGTGCAGCGTGACTGACCCTTCCCCCTCCACGACCGCTGTCTGCCGCTGCCCAGTGTGCTCTGTGGTGTTCCGTGTGTGACGCATGGGTGTGGTTTCCTGTCCTGCACTCACATGGGCCCTGTGCACACCCACCAGCTGCTGGCCACTGTGGCATGTGCATGATGATGCCAGCATAGCGCTGTCCACCAGTGTGCAACGGTGCTCAGCGTCTGAGACATGCACAGTGCCTGTCACTGGGTGTGGTTCTGTTGGGGGGGCATATGGGGGTGGGTGTGCGTGTGGCCCTGTGGGCATGGGCATGGGATGGGATGTGTGTGCCTGTGTGTGCATGCTGTGTGCAGCCCTGCTGTGTTCTGCCTTTGTGTGCAGGCCTCTGCCCATTCCCACACCCCTGCCACCAAGCCTGCCTTGGTGTCCGCCCCTGCCTGTCTGTCAGCTGTGCGGTTGCCCCTGGTGCTTGCTTGTGGCTCTGTTCACCTACCTGTGTGATCCATAGTGCTCCTCTGTGATGGTGTACCAGTGCTGCTGGGCCATCCGGGCCAGTCGGGGATCCCTTTGCCCAGGGGTGGCTGCCCATCACCAGCTGAACCGGCATCCTCATCGTCCCCCACCGCTGTCCCCCTCTTCGACCTCAATGGCTATCCCACAGTTGGTGGCCATGTTGTGCAGGATACAGCAGGCCAGGAATAGCCCGCAGGCCTTTGAGGGGCTGTACTGTAGGGCACCACCAGACCTGTCCAGGCAATGGAACAGAGCCTTCAGCAGCCCAAACACCAGCTCAATGATGTTCCATGTGGTGGCATGTGCCTCATTGTACTGTTGCTGCGCTGGGGTCGAGGGGCGCAGGTATGGTGTGAGCAGCCAGGGCTGGAGCGGGTACCCACTGTCACTTGTGTGTAGAGAGGTATCATTAGCATGGTGGTCTGTGGCACTGTGCCCCTGGCCTTCCAGGCTGCACCCCATGTCACCCCTGCCCTTGCCCCACACACCCCCTTGCTGCTCTCAGCATCTGGCGTGCACTGCTTACTCACCTTCCAGATGGCCAGTGAGGATGTCCCCACTCTTGAACCTATGGCACAGTGCAGACTGGTGCCAGATGAAGGCATTGTGTGCTCCCCAGGGTGAGTGGCACAGACATTGATTATGCACCCCTTGGCATTGCACACTGCCTGGCAGTTGACACTCAGGTATCCCTTGCGGTTTATATATGCCACCCCCTCCAGGCCAGGTGGCGTGTGGATGCCAACATGGGTGCAGTCGATGGCCCCAAGCATGCCAGGCAACCGTGCTACCCTGTGGAACTCCTGCATGTTTGCTGTGCACTCTGCCTGTATGCTGGGGAAATGGATGTACTCCACAGCATGTGGCAGCAGTGTGCTGAGGAATTGCGTGAGTAGGCATGACGCTGCTGACTGGGTTATGCCTGTTGTGTCAGCTATTGGTCTCTGGAAGGTGCCCGTGGTAAGCAGGCACATGACAGCTGTGATCTTTGTCTCCACGGACAGAGCATGGCTCTGTCTTGTGGGTGCCTGCATCTCCTCACTGCACAGCTCACAGAGCCACCTCACAATAGCCCAGTTTAGGCGGTACCAGCCCACGATCTCGATGTCACTGTACAGCTTGAAGCTGATGCAGGCATGGTACAGCCTGTCCTGGGCATACTGCCGATGGGCCCTTCCATGGCCGTGCCTCCCTGCAGCCTGCCTCCTCACACCCCTTATTACCACCTCCATCTGGAAGATGGCACTGGCCATGTCCCAGGTTGGTGTTCCCCTCCCAGGTGGCTGCCTACCCAGTCCCCCGGCTGTATGCTGCTGGTCCTGCCCCTGCACCGGGTGCACCCCTGGCACTACACCACTGCATGCCCTGCCTCTGCCTCTGCCTCACTGCTCTCCTTCCTCTGTGGCATGCACAGACACACACACACACACACACACACACACACTCCAGTGGCCCCGTCCAACTCTTGGCCACCCCTGACCACCTGTGTCTTGCCCTGGCTCCGTGCTGCTCCATCTCCAATCTCCCCCACATGGCTCCTCTCTAGTGCAATCATCCTCCCCTCACTTGCTCCCTTTTATATTAGCTTATGTCCGCTATTGCGCAACTTCCGGTTGCTCCACTATTGCACATGTTGCCTGCTATTGTATATCGCACTGCACCACATATTCCTGGTTACGCCCCCTGCACATGCCCATGCATTCATTACTGTTATGCAACGACACATTGGATTTTGTGCTGCGCATCTGCTGCTGCTGAATATCACATTATGGCGCATTTCCGCTATGGCGCAGGCGCATCCCTATTGTACATGGCGCATCTGCTCTGAATATCCCGGCCAAAATCTATCTATCTATCTATCTATCTATCTATCTATCTATCTATCTATCTATCTATCGGCGCTTTTACGCACAGGTTTATGTAACGGAATAACTGTTACGGAAACAGTATTCCGTTACATCCCTTGTGTGCAAATTGCATTTGTTTCGGTCCCTAGGCGAACGTTCATCCAAACCGCAATCTCTGCTTTTTGCAGTTTGCACCGTTGTGTTCCGTTTTGTCGTGCTGTGTAAAATAGCCATTCCAGTACAAAGGCAGAAAATAACATGTGTAGAGCAGCAAACTCTGGGGGAGCTGAAACAAATGGAGACAGGGTTGCCGTAATACTCGCAGTGTGTAGAAAGGAACCTGAATGCAACAGAGTACAATGGCACCACACAAGTAACGCTGATTCGTTTTAAAAACCTGTGTGTAAAAGCGCCTTATGTATCTATCTATCTATATATTTGTTACACAGAAGTGCCCCCCAAGAAAAAAATATTGCTATTTCTTTGTTCTGTTCTGTAATCAACATTACATTTATAGATCAGTACAGCAACAAGGGGATGCACATCAGCTGTCCTAAAGGTGTTCCAGCAAAAAAAAAGAACACAATATGCAAAATAAATTGGGCACACACTGCACGAAGCTGAGATTAAAGCAAAGGCTGTATTTTATTCAGTACAGCATGTCATGAACCAGAGCTAGCACCTCTACATATTGACCCAGCCACATGGGTCTTCCTCAGGGGGTGGAGTTAGCCATCAAAGAGACTGTTTAAATACCCCACATAATTGGCACAATTAACACAATTCCACGTAACAATGGTACAATCAATTATAACAACAGTGACTTTGACACAAGGAATCGTGCTATCCATTTAAGCTTAAACACCCAACAATTCCCTTGATATTTAATATATAGCATAGTATTCATTCAATTTGTATTACTTAGGCATTTAGAACATATCAAAAACAAATATATACAATGTTACCATACAATCTATAACATCAGACACTGCAAAAGTCATAGAAAGTTCATATAACAAAACACCTAAACCCTAAAATCCCACCACAACGGCTGATTTTCATGCAGGCTGATTTTTGTCCAGAACAAAGGCTAACCATATACTATAAAATGATAAAACTGAATGCATGCTGAGAATAGGAAATAAAGTTACAATCAACATTTTGACCATTGGTTGTCTTCTTGAATTAGCTAGAAAAAAAAGGTGTGACTTTGTTTACTTTTCTTTGTTTACGTAATTTATGATGAAGACCTATAATCAGCATTTCGATTCTAGCTCAATTTTCTGTTTTCAGTGTGCAATTCATTTAACCCATAAATTTTATTTGCAGAATTCAATATTTTGTTTCACGTAGAGGTTGTTAAATTACATGCAAGTAGCTTGGGGCAGTGATACTGCATCAACTCCTGTAGACAACTGAACAGAGGGGGACACTTTTTTATAATCACGCCTGTTCTCTTCCCAGGTTCTGCCGACAGCACCTGCCTGCTCCATCACTGGCCTTCTCACAGAGGCAACTGTTGTTTACCATTTACCCAGGGCAACATCATGATAGGTGTCTGATTGTTTTGGTCATGTGAGAGCCTGCAGGGGGTGCCAGTATGGTCAGACCAGGCTTTTACCTCCATCCTCCTGGTTTTCTCCGCAGGGGTGCCGACATGCAATGATGCAATGGTACGCATACATGGCAAGCATCTAGCGGGTACCCCTCCTCATTGTGTTCCCAACTGTACACCCATCTGATCTCCACTAGGTGGCAGCCAATCAGCAGGACAGGGGTGTGCAAATCCTATTGGCCGCTGTTTGGGGCAAGTACATTTCCTTGAACGGCAAGTACAAAACAGAGCTAATTTTATTGTAATGAATAGAGGCAAGTGACAATTCAGCTACTGTCATGGCTGGGCAAGTCCTAAAAGTTTTGATTTGAACACCCCTGCAGCAGGAGCAGTGATCCTGAGGAAAGAGAGCAATTCTTGGGACATTCAGTTCTTCCACCCCTGGCTGGCCCCCAACAGCATGTGCTCATTCCTGAATGTGGGCCACTGGCATCATGAGCGGGGCACTCTTAAAGGGGCAAGAGATATGTAATAGAAAACTATTCTAGAACTATTCCTCTTCAAACATATCCCAGTTGCAATGTGCACAACATACACTAAGGTTGATTGTGCATTGGATGTCGACATTTATTTGATAAATCCTAATAAATGAACATTATTAACAAAAACAGAACAACACAAAGAGCCATGCACTCAAGTTGTACGTGTGTTTGCACGCTGTTAGTAAAAAATGCCAAAAGTTACCAGAACACACAACAAAGCTGAACACCATGGAAGTGAAAATGTATAACTCGAAGCCAGAAGTACAAAGCAACAATAAATTTATTGCGGCAGAACTCATGAGATAGTGGCACTATACCCCAGTGCTTCGGGTCCTCATGTGACCCTTTATCAGGGGGTTAACAAAAACAACATTTTTATAAAAAAAAAAAAAAAATGTAATATACAGGTAGCAGAGTACAGGCAAGTTGAAAACTTCAAACACTGCCAAGGACTAACCATGGTTGAATAGGGCTGGACGATGATCTGTTTGGCCATGGGTTCTTATTTTGCCCACCATGGTCAACAAGCCCTACCAAGTACTGCCAAACTGTGGACAATCCATGGTCAGACTTCATCTGCATCTCACCAGGGTAGACATAGTTTAAAAGCATCACTGGCTGGCCCGGTGGTGCTGAGGGTTGAGATGCTGGATGTCGCACTGCATGCCACACTGGTGACCTGGGGTCGGGAGTGATCTTGGGTTGCTGGGGGGTCAGCAGGAGAAGGAGAAGATCATGCATCTGATGGACTGCTCTCCTCTTCCAGGGAGGGGAGGGTTGTCGCCCCGCTCCTTGGCTGTCCCCTAGGGGAGGCTGGAGGGCAGCACCAGAGCCAGGGAGGCAGAGGAGCGAGGGTACGTGGTGTACGTGTGCCTCCACATGCACACACTCATGCCACAAGGGGAGGGGGCAGGGACAGAAAACAGAAAATGGTGACGATCAGCAGGATAACACCAGTACTCTGCAGGCTCTGCACCCAACCAGCTGGGCAACTCCATGCCACCGAGGTAAGCCCTGGTGGATGCCTGGGTGATGGGGCTGGTGGACTGGTGGAGGGGGGCTGGTCAACACAGGGAGGAAAAAGTACAATTAAAAAAATATTTATATAAAAAAAAAAAGCATCACCAACTAAAGATAAAATACTGGCAGCATTAGTTGTAGATGGCAAAAACAGTTAGGGCTGCTAGTCAGTAGAGTGAGATGGCAAGGGTTTATTTACAGTAACAGTCTATTAATATTCAGTGGCTGTTAATACAGTTGTGATTCATCCTTCCATGGAACAGATGATAACTCCATGCTATGATCTACCTGATGAATGGCCTGACTAACAGCTGCGTCTACTCTTATTTAAGCTGTCTAACTGAAGCTGAGCTAGGGCCTTCTTGACATTCATTAGGTCACACTTTATCTTAAGTGTCAGTTTCAATGTAACTGAATGGTAGGTAATCATTAACTACTTGCAACAGGGGTAATTACACTGTAGTTATATGTATGTTGCATGCAATTGCACTGCACTACAATTTTAGTGTAGTTACTTTGTAACTACAGTGTAGTTAAGGAAACTTAAAGTGTTACCATTCATTATGTATCCATGACACCGGTTCGATAAAAATTATGTCGACCAACATCACAGCGATGGTCGGCATAAATCCGTCAAGTAAACTGTCTTTTTTTGGGAGGCTTGCCTCCTGCATCCCCTGTCCTTTACGATTATCAACTCTACGGCGGAGTTGATTCGTGGTGGGGTGCAATACTCAATCAAAGCAGTGCCGGAGTCCTGCGGGTACATTACAGCAGCAACAGTGAATTGCTGCTGTAATGTCGTTCGCTGTACAATTGTTGCTATTCAGACGGCATACCATCATTATAATGGCAGAATCCTCAGCAGCAGAGAGAAGGAAGGAAGTAAGGACAGAGTTTCTCAGATGGGGAGTCAAAGTTTCCATTTGATGAAATGGAGAATCACAAGGAATTCTCTGGTATCTCTGATTACTTCACAGGTTACATGGAGAACAGCAGGGCCTTGGCAAAAATCAATGTGTTCACTGGCACCAGGAGTCCAGGCCTGCATAATCCCACAAGCTGTGTGGATGGCCCGAAAGCTGCCAAATGTCTTTGAAGAAAAGGGTAACAGATAGAATGAGACACTGGGTAGTAGTGGACTAAGTTTTCTGTTAAGGTCCATATTCCCGGGCGCTGTAAATAAACTGGTTGATACAGTATCTCACTACAGAGAAAGCACCACTTATACACCTGACATTAATAGTACTTCTGGGTCAGGCTTTTGGATAAAACACTGGCAAATTCTGGTGACACTATCCAAAAATCAAGAGCTGGCTAGAAGCAGTGCTTGCAAAGTCAGTATGTGATGGACCCCCCCCCCGACACACACACAGACATATCAACTCAGACAGCTGCACAGAAACAGACATCAACTCAGACAGCTATACAGAAAAAGACACACATAAAAATATAAGTGGCAACACATACAAACTCACAATTTTTCAGGCTGTGCCTTACATCAGCCTTGGATGGTGGGAGTTCTAGCAGTGATGATCCTCAGGAGTTGAGACTACTTTCCTTAGGATCTAAATGTCCCCCACCATCATGCTGTACCTACTGGTAGAGGAAGCTCGGTAAGGAGAGACAGAATGTCTTTTGTGTCTTTGTTTTCCCCATCCCTAGTAGATGACATCAGGACACCAACATGGAAGCAGGATCTGTATGCCCTAATTTCCCACCAAGTTGTAGTTGACATCTGGACTCATGAGTTAGGGCATTCAAAGTGCCCCTTTAATGCATGCATGGTCAGAAGGGAAGCAATCATGATGCCTTTTGTAATTACTATAGCTCCGCTTACTTTTCCCCATGTTCCAGCACTCTGGTTCTAGTTGCTACCCCTTCCTTATTGTTGTGAGCACTGTATTTCCCTTCTTACCAGAAGCTAAGAACTGCTTTTACATAGGCAATAACACACAACATGGTGCATGCCCCCTCACTCTGTGGGTTGGAGGCACGAGGTATTAATCAAGTGCCCTTCAACCATGGAGTGAGGAGGAGTGCGGTAACTACAAAATAACCACAAGCCCTGAAGTGTGTCATTGTATTTATAAAATGACACCAAAATAATAAAAGCACAAGGCTAAATGAATAGTTTGAGTAAGAATAAATAAATCTTCATTACTGGTTAATCAGGTCTAACACTAAACAACTAGGTTTGTCCCACCAAAGAGGTCAAATTGGCTGGCAGGTAAGTCATCCATGTTGTTAGTTGAAATTTTGGTTTGTTTTTCCCAAACTGCCACAGTTACTGAGACTTCCAAAGCTGTGTACTTCGTCTTGCAAGGTACATTCCAGACCTGTGTAGTTATTGATCAATTACCACACAGGTCTGGACAGCTCTTGGGCAATCAGATCATTGGATTTTTCTTGCCCATTTTATCAGTATGCTTTTACAGTCTTTACAATTCTGTCTCACTCCACCATTTAAGTGTTGTATCTACTAACACTGAAGGCTTTCAAATTAATCAGTACTGTCCAAAGGCAGTTTGCAAGTCATGCCTTTTTCCCTTCGTAACTGCTCTCAGAACCTACAGCGTATAGTGTACTAAAAATTGTCCTTGTGCCCCTCTGCCCCCCTACTCCCCTATTTAATCACAATGGAACTAAAAAGCTCAAATTCCAGATCTAGCCATTTTCCAATCTGCCTGTTATCCAACATGACATTATTCCCCTTCCTCCCAATGGTAGTACAGCCATTTTCTTACCCTGCTGTTCCTTCCTTTTGGGTGGGACTTGCCAAGAACCAGAACAATTTCTGGTTTTGACTTGTCAAGAACCAGTGCCCTTACATGACTCCATCAATGGTGCTTTACAATAAGCAGCCTCTCCAACAGTATCTTGGGAAGACGGGTC
Source organism: Neoceratodus forsteri (assembly GCA_016271365.2). Lineage (NCBI taxonomy): Eukaryota > Metazoa > Chordata > Ceratodontiformes > Ceratodontidae > Neoceratodus > Neoceratodus forsteri. The sequence continues at coordinate 81,438,167 of JADMNL010000030.1, forward strand.
TAGAACTTATTTAGGAGAAAGGTTCTGTAAGACAACAGTTTCAAAACTGGCGTCTCTTCTGGACTGTATGTCCAGGTGATAATGTTTTGTGAAGGTGTGCACTGTTTTCCAAGTAGTTGCTTTACAAATATCTACAAGGGGAATTCCTCTTGTAGCTGCCACAGAGGCAGAAGTACCCCTTGTGGAGTGTGCCCTTCAGTCTCTGGGAGGTGTTTTACAAGTTTTTTTGCAACAGAGCTGTATGCAGGAGTCTATCTAATGAGAGATGGTCCTCCTAGCTGTTGGTGTAGCTTTGCTTGCCTCTCCATATGTAACAAAAAGCTGTGTACACTGGGACCTGACATCCTTTGTCCAGTCCATGCAGTGACCAACTGTTCTTTTTATATCCAGACAGTGCAGTTTTTGTTCACCTGTACTGGACTCTTTATGATATAGCAAAAGAAGGGCAGCTAACTGGTTCAGGTGGAATTCTGACACCACCTTAGGTAGGAACTTCTTATTGGTCCTAGGAAGTACCTTATCCATGTGGAAGATTATGTACTGTAGGTTATGTCTGTACAAAGGGTTTGCAGCTTGTTTACCCTCCTGGCAGATATCATGACAATCGGAAAAATGTTTTCTATGCCTGGTTTCTATCTAACATATTTAAAATCAGCTGTACTCATACACTCAAGGGTAGCCTCCATCAGCTGGGAAAGACAGATATTTAAGTCCCATGGGGGGACTGGATCACTTACAGGGGGAATACAGGTGATTGAGGCCTTTAAGGAGCTTAATAATAACAGGTTGTGAGGCCAAAGACTTGTCTTTACTTGCTGATGTGTAGGATGACACAGCTGCCAGATGTACCCTCAGGGTGGAGGGTTTCAGGCCTAAGGACTCTAAGTGTACTGGGTAGTCCAGAACTGTAGGCAGCCCTGACTGCATTGGAACTATCTTTCTGGGAGCACACCAATAAGAGACGCTCTTCCACTTAGAGGAGTATGCTTTTCTTGTTGCTGGTTTTCTGGAAACATTCAGCATCCATAACACCTCCTCTGACAAATTTAAATTACAGAATTCTAACTCCTCAAGAACCACACCCTCATGTATAATGTTCTGAGATCTGGGAATGTTATTCTGCCCTGAGATAGAGTCAGTAGGTTGCATCTCAGTGGCAGGTTGGTTGAGTCCTGCTGGACAGGGTCAGGAGCACTGAGTATCAAGCCTGTCTGGCCCAGCCCAGGACTATCAGGATAATCATTGCTGGCTTTCTCCTGAGCATCATGAACACTCTCTGGAATGGTGGGAAGGCATACATACAGAAATGTTCCTGTCCAGTTCAGATCTAGAGCATTCTTTGGGACTGTGCCCCTTGCTGGTGTCCTCCAACAGATCTGTGGGAGCTGATTATTCTCCCAAGAGACAGACAGATCTGTTTCTGGAGTGTCCCATCTTCTGAAGACTGAGGCCAGTACTTGCTGGTTTAGGGCCTGCTCATGCTTTCCCTGGCTGATTCTGCTTAAGGCATCTGCTAGTACATCGTCCTTGCCTGGCAGATATACAGCAGAAATCTTTGCATCTAGGAAGTAGGCTATATCCCAGATCCTCATGGCTTCTGTGCACAGTTTTGGGATCGTGTTCCTCCCTGCTTATTTATGTAATACATTGTTGTGGTATTGTCTGTTAGAATCTAAACAGACTGGCCTTGTAGCTGGAAGGAGAAGGACTGCATTGCCAGAAATATTGCCCTGAGCTCTAGGAGACTGATGTGCTCCTAAGCCTCCTGTGGGCTCCAGATGCCACTTACTGTGAGATTCCCTAGGTGGGCACCTCACTCTAGGAGTGAGGCAGCTATTGTCACTACCCTTGTTGTGGATTGCTGGAGGAAGGGAATGCACTCTCTAAGGTTGCTTTTCTCTTTCCACCAATCTAGTGCCCACATGAAGGTCTTTGTGATTGGTACTAGCTTGGACACTGGATCCCACCTTTGAGACATGAAATCTAGCTTGTGGCAGTACTGCTGTGGTTGAGGCCATGTAGCACAGTAACTACAGGAAATCTCATGCAGGCCTTGTTTGGCCCAGTGTGAAGGATTCTGCAGCAGCAATCAGATTTCATACCCTTTCTTGTACAAAGAAAGCCTTCCCCTGCAAGGTATCCAGCTCTGCACCTATGAAGTCCAGCACCTGAACCAGTTCTGTTTGGGAATTCTGCAGATTTATCAGGAACCCCAGGTTCTCTAGGGTGCTCCTTAACCTTTTAGATAGAGCACCTTGCCTCTTGTTTTGTTTTCCCTGAGATTAGACAGTTGTCTTGGTTGGGGGGAAAAAATGCAATACCTTGCCTTCTCGGATGTGCTGCCACCATGTCTGGGCACTTTGTGAAGACCCTTAGTGCTGAAGTGAGGCCAAAGTGGAGAGCTAAAAACTGGTACTGGCAGTTTCTCAGCCTGAACCTGAGGTACTTCTGTGGGTGGGTCTGCCTGGAATGTGAAATAGATGTCTTTCAGGTCCAGTGACACCAGACGATCTCCTGTTTTTAAGGATGGTATCACTGTGCCCAGTGTGACTATCTTGAATCTTTGTTTTTTTTTTTTTACTTTCATTTTTATCCCACCTTACTGCCCCCTCGTTCCACTCCTTCAGACCTCTGATCATCCCTGTAGGTCCCTCCCACAGAATCTGCCCCTAGAGTGCCAGGCTTACTCCACTACCCCTCCTACCTTACTCCTTCTCTCCTTGGAGTACCTGCACAATGGGGTCTGTCCTGCAGATAGACGAACCGAGGGTTGGATCGGTCATCATCTTGGAATGAGAGGGTTTTTTTCCATTTTCTCCCCTTAGTCCCTCCTTCCCCTGAAGGTGTCGGCACGTAGGATGAATGTCCAGACATACGACGTCCTGTTACACGCCGCAGTCAAATGCCCACAACGTCCTCCCCTCCTCAGGTCTCAAGGAGCCACCTGTGCACTGATGCCCATGCTTCCGCCGGCACTGGTGCATCGGGTGTGCGAGACACCCTAGGATCCCACTCCTGGAGGAGGACAGCATCCATTGGGATGCTCAATCCTCCGACCCCCGGCATCCCCGAATCTGTTCCCGAACCTGGGTCACTGGCGTGGTGCGAGGTGTGGTGTCCAGAGCCTCAACCCTCACTGCCACCGGGTCAGGGAATTTTTGTTTTTTAATATATTTGTTCAGGTATCTTAGATTTAAAATGGGTCACCACTCCCCATTTTTCTTGTGGGTCAGGAAGTATCTAGAGACAGACCCTTTCCCCACTGTGAGGTAGGGACCTTTTCTACTGTTGTTCATACTCCCAGTTCTGTTGGTGAATGAGCTGGAACATTTTTGGGTTTCTGCAGTTTTGGAAACCTCTTGAACTGGAGGGACAATCTCTGACCCACTACGTACTTCACGAATACACTTGTCTTGTAATTTGTATCCATTCCTGGAAGTAGTGAGTCAGCTTTCCACCCAACTGGCAATGGTTGGTCAACCTGGGTATAACTGTCAGGGGTTTTGTTTTGGCTGTGCCTTGGGGGGCTGTTCTGCAGCAGCATGTCTGGTGCTCCTTCTGCCTCTGTAGCAACCCCTTTAGGATTTGTGCTCATAGGGGGTGCAGGATCTTCAATAGTAGCCCCTACTCCTGCCTTCCCTTCCATAGGGTTGTAGGAAGTGGAAGACTTTTCTTTTTCATAGTTAGTTTTGTAAGTGGTCTTGTACTTATCTACTTTTTCATGTATGCCTTTGTTTGGTCACCAAATAAGGAATTTCCTTCAAAGGAGAAATCCATGGCCTTAGTCTGGATATCCTGGGAAAAGTATGGTAGACCTTAGCCAGGCAGATCTCCTCAATGTCACTGTAATGGTTAAGACCCATGAAGAAGAGTCATTGGTATCTACAGCCATGAGGAACTGGCATTTAGTGACATCCAGGGCTAACTCTGCTGTGGCAGCCAAGTCATGTGCCACCTCACCATCAATTATATCAGTCAGTGCCAGCACTGCATTCCATGTTGCTTTCTGGTACTGAGCTGTATACAACAAATAAGCTGCCTGCCTCAGGAGCAGGGAAGCTGCTGTATAAATTTTTTTGCCCATAGTATCTAGTTGTCTGCAATCCTTCTAAGGAGGCTGTCTGAAGAAGGGCACCTTAGACTTCTGACAAGCAGCTGTTCGTTCCACTCCTTTATGATCAGGGTTGGCGTAAAGCTATTCCACCCCCATCTGTTCACCTGACAAATCTCTTCAACTCTTCAACTTTTTAAATCAATGCCAGCAGCTGAATTAGATGCTGACATGGTTCTTGAAATAGATTTTTGCAGTGATTTGTGCAGGGTAACTAGTAGCCTTCTTGTAGGAGCTATACCCATCATATCCATGAACTCCACTTCCTTCTCATCCTCCTTTGTTTCATGAGAGGGGATGTTGAGGGTGCTTGCCATCCATTTGATGAAAGAAGGGTAAGAGGTATAATCCTCTGTAGGCCAAGGAGGGGAGCAAAACTCTTGGCCAGATGAACCAACAGGTTCTATAGGTTCACCTTCCTCCTCCTCCCTACGCAGACAGACGGTCTGGAGCCTGAGCCTGGTAGGGAGGGGGGCAGGCATATTGAGAAAGTTTGCCATAACCTGGAAGGAGTAGAAAATACTGCCATGCTTTGTCCATGTCTTCTGTTGAGGGCATTTGTCTCAGGTCCACTGCCTGTTCCTTTTCCTTTGCAGGAAGAATGGCATGAACATGCTTTCTTTTCCTTTTTTTTTGGGAGGCACTGGTTCCAGTACCTGTTCTGACACTCTTTTATTTGTATTTTTGCCATCACTGGATTCAGGAATCCTCCTGTTATCTGTACCATCTTTACCATGCCTGTCAGATGCCTGAGCAGCTTTATCGTTTGATCTGTCCCCTTTGACAGGGACTGCTTCTGTTTATGAGATGCACTGTCTGATGTGTACTTTCCACCATCATTGGGGACACTCCTAGAGCCTTTACTGTGTTTTGATGACATAGAAGCAGACTGAGAAGCCAGACAATCTTTTCTTTTCTTAGCCCTTTTCTTTTGAGTTTTAGGGCAAAACTTTTTACAGAGCTCACAACTGACAAAATCACGGTCTAGATTCAGGCACCTTAAATAAAGCTCGTGACAGTCTGCCTTTGCCAGGAGCAGAAATACATTTTTACAGTTTTTAAAGCCTGTTGGTCCTGTTCATTTTTAGGTCCATAAGTCATTCATGCCAAGCACTGCAGACCTTTTAAAAAAAATAATTATGCTGTTCCCCATAGTTGGCATTAATTAGAAAAAGAATATAAAGTTGTTTTTTTTTTGTAAAATTTTTCCTTCGAAGTAGTGGGTTGAAATTTGAACAAAAATATTGAATTGTTCAAAACCACTTAATATTAGACTTTGCACTTTATACATACTTTTTTATGTATCTAACATTGGTTCCCTTAAGGCAGGAACCATGCTTTAAAGACTGAGTCCGGTCATAATTTTTTAGCACCAATCTAAGTTAAGCCAGGCACTCTGTTCTGCGTAGCAACCTTCCGTTCTCCCGTTTTCAGTGTGCACAATATTCCCTTTTGAGTCATAGAACCTTCCCCCTGTTTATTTCAGTGCTGGCCAAAATGCTCTGCGCTCATTGAGGGTAACACTGATAGTTAAGCTGACCCTCTGTAAAGAAAGTACAGATCCCGATTATGTTGGAAGGGACTGATATATCTCAAACTGGCAGCTGCTTAATTTTGAATATCACAAGTGCTTTGAGCACCTTGCAAGATGCGTCTCTCTAGTTCTTTAGCGGTCTTTGCAAATCGCATTCGGCATTTGTGATCTGTAGCCTCCTCGAGCCAGTATTAGAGAAACGCACCTCGCGCTTGCTTCTAGTACTCATAAATCCCCTTTTTAGGAACAAACAATAAGAAAAGGGAGATGAAGAGATTTAAACTGAGTATGATGGCAGACAAAGAAGTAAAATGCATCAGAAAGTAAAACATTTGACAGTTTTAGTTTAGCAGGCGTTGTCTGGAAACTTTTGGGCATCCCATAATAAAATAATGTAGCCCATAATTTCCTAATGCCCGGATGCATAGCTATTTACTCTAGAGTTTGTTTTGTAGTATACTGTGTCTATTTCTTTTGAAAAACTCAAGGCATTTTACTAAAAAGCATTGCTGTTTTTAAAACATTTAAAATAAGAGTCCAAGTACCTGTTTACTCTGTCTGTCTAAACTGCAGTAAGAGTTTGGTTATTCCTTAGTGCACTGCTGATGTGAGGTCACTTTCAATAGGAGGGGCTATAGTAGGGACTTAAGTGACCCTTAGTTATGCACATAAGAATTGTTATGTATTTAGAAATGTTTTGTCCTAAATAACTAAATGAACTGTTGAGAGATGTAAAATTACTAGCAGTGTTCCCTGATGATGCCCCATTTTCTGTATTGGAGTAGTTTATTTTATGTATTAGAAATAGGGGGTGAATCAGGTGATCTATGAGGTCATCATTTCAGCACTATGTAAATGCTGTCTAAACCTGAATGATTCAGATTGGTTTTGTGCACAGAGGATAGTGATCCTGTTGCTTTGAAGATACCGCTCTGTGGCAGTGCTCCATTTTGGAGTACTGAGGTTCGAGCTGAGAACTGATTTACTTTATTTTCTTTGTTTATTGAAGTACTTGATTTAATTTTGATTCTTTTATTTTTTTTGTTGGAAAACTAAATCCTTTAGCCACCCAGAGTATGTGTGAGTGAACGTTACCTTGGACTCTTGTGTTGTCACTACCCACTCACACTATCACAACTGATGCACAACTTTAGCATGAGGTGGGAATGTGCAATTTTCGAATGTGGCAGTGACGTGCACTTTTGGAATATGACAGGGACGTGCACTTTCGGAATGTGGCAGGAATGCACAAAGTCGGAATGTGATGGGGTTGCAATGCACAATTCTGAAATGTGTTAGGTGCATACAATTCTGGAATGAAGCAGGGACCAACACTTTCATAATAAAATTGTTTTCTGTCACATTCCTCAGGATGCCAGCGATCTGGGTTCAGAAGCGAATTTGGGCTGCTGGAGGGCCACCCGGGGGGGGGGGACGAGTGTCCCAGGGACTGCTCTCCTCCTCCTGGGGGGGGAGGGTTACAGTACTCAGTGCATGCCTGGCCCCTAGCGATGAGCTGGGAAGGGATCACAAGTGTGGGGTGGAGGGGCGGGCAGATGCTGATGTCTCCCCATGGGCACAGGGGCAGCTTCATAGCATCATTGTACATTGCGTCCCTCTGGAGGAAACCAAGGAGAAAACCTGTGTGCCTCAGAACCTCCTGGCTCAGTCATCGGCCCTGGGCATGGCTGCTGCGGGAATGCCGTGGTACTGCAGCCCCCCACCCCAGATGGCCGCACCATGAGGGGGTAATCTCGGGAGGTTGATGTCCTGTGCACAATTTGTTCTGGTGTTGGGTGGGCAAACCAGGGGTGAAGCAACTGCTGGGGTATAAAAAGTATAAACTGTAAAAAATGAAGTAACCTAGAGATCTAATTTTTGGTACAGGGTTATTGGAAATATGCAGATTTTAATTCTGAAATGTAGCACTTTTGGCCAGACTCCCTCTTTATAAAAACAGCCTTCTCCAGTTCTTGAAACTGATCAGGAACTAGAGAAAACTGCAAAATGTAGAAAATCAGAAATAAACACCACAACTAATGCAGAGTATTGAAGAACTAACTAAACATTAGAAAATAAATTAGAAATAAAGATTAAACTTTGTTTACCAGACAACTGGAGTTGTACTTCAGGATGACTGTTGTCTTCAGTCAGAGAAACAAATCTGACATTAGCATGCCAGGGGAAGCGTAACCACAGTGCAGAGTTTGAACTTCATCCTTATTCCCTAATTAGCATAAGTTCTACCTCTGGGGCATCACACGCTACCTAGAAGAATGATGCTTATTTTAAAGCACTGTTGATGGATTCCTGGTGTTAGAACCTTAGGGCAAACACAGTGAAGCAAGGTTTATTCTGGAAAGGCTTTGACAATAAAACCACATTTTAAAGAAATACACATTTTAAGTTACTTTTATATTATGGGCTCACCATGATGCAAACAGTTGACATCATGTGACTGGTTCCCCTTCTTTTGGACTGAGGCTACAGCTATGGCACACTGGTGAGTCCTAACAAGTGTGAAACATGTGTTTGTGATCTTCTACTTCCCAACCTTTGTAGAGTGCTTCTGAGGCCATATACACAGCTCTGCTTAATGCAGAGCTAGCCTAGATTCCTTCAAGGTGGTTTGCATATACTATTACATAGACTTGATTGCCAACGCTCTTCCAGGTTAACTCCCTGCTTCATTCCTTTTTTCACTGAGCTTCTTGTCTTTTAAATAACTCTCCTATTTTGGGCTTATCATGACCCGAACTATTGACATTATGAGGTTAGTTCCCCTTCCTTCTGGGCTGAAGCTACAGCTCTGGGCTGGCACACTCATGGATCCTGAAACGAATGAAACAGTGTGTCAGTGGTCTTCAGTTTTCAGACTTACTTTACAGATTGTTTGTGAGGCAATTTGACAACATACAGTGCTGCTTAAAGCCAATCCAGCCTAAATTCTTGCATGGTGATTTGTGTATAATTTCTGTGATGCTTTACATCGGGGTTATGTGTCATTCTATATTTCTTAATTTAGAAAGTGAGACAAGTGAAAGATCTCAGTATAAGGAAAGGTCAGGGAAACCCCATAACATATAAGGAGAGAAAGAGAAGAAAAACTTATAAGGACTTGGTGAAAGCAATGAAGAGATAGACAGAGAGAGAGAGAGAGGGGGAGAGAGAGAGAGAGAGAGAGAGAGAGAGAGAGAAAGGGAAAGAGATCGCAGGAAGATGAGAAAACACTGAGTGAATGGCCCCTCCCAGCTACGGGAGGTCACTTGCCCAGAGCCAATCCCCTGGCCCAAACTTGATGGGCATAGTGTCCAGGGGAGGCTGGACCAATTGCCCAGAATACTGACCCTCAGGGGCAAGGAGCAGCCCCTAGAGGGGAGGGACAAAGGCTAACATTATAACATCCAGGCAGGAGAGACCCTGCCTCTTTCTGCCTGGACGTCCAAAGCAGCAGCAAGCCGAAAGAATTCCCTTTGCTGCCCACATCACAGAAAGAAATCAGGAGAAGAACTCCGCAGACTCAAGTCAGTAATTGCACTTCGGGGGGGGGGGGGTTCACCTGGCAACAACTCCTATCAGCTGGGTACTCTTATACAAACCTATTAATTGAAACTGTGCTTTGCATGGGAGGGTGATCCTCTCTCCATGCTCAGGGTATGGAGGCAGCCAGAGGTAGAAGGCCATGTTTAAAAACAAAAATAAATAAATAAATAAGGTTGCATTCCTGGTAACTGGAAGCTGGCATACGATGATGGGCCAGCGGTTGAACTTGGTAGACAGCGGAGGCTCTTCTACCTCCACCTAACCACATTCCTCCACCAAAAAACAATAACAAAAAAAACAGACAGAGTATTTTACAACACTCACCACTTTCGGCATGCTAGGACTGGTATATACATCAGCTGGGAGGTGATGGCTTCACAAAACAGGGTCGCATCGCGATCCACGTTAATTCAGGTGGGGGGGGCCTCAGGGGTAGTGCCAGATGAAACACTTGGGGACCCAGTCATGGGGAATGAGAGGTGTGAGAGAGGATTTGAGTGACCGACAGAGGAAAGCAGGGTCGACAAGGGGGTGGCTGGAACCAGAGGGCAGCCCAGCGACCCACATTACGTAGGTGAGTTGGTGGAGTTACAAATGGCAGAAGATAGGGTGTTGCCCTGGGGGGGGTGGCACCACACCACAACAGATTCACACTGAGGGTACGCAAGATGTGGGGCGCACTGAGGGGGGAAAAAGCCAGGGAATGTAGTAGACAATAGACCAAAGCTGTAAAGCGGGCTAGAGCACATAAACACGACCAACTGCCCGTGCCACAGGATGGCAGCATTTGGGGGCAGTGCCTGGGGAACCTGCTTCAGGGGCCCACATGCCACCTACAGGTTTTCTGAGTTGGTGGCTCCTTCCCATGCCATGGTTTCCTCCATTCATGGCTGGTCCTTCACCAGGCAGGACAGCGGCAGCTCCAACACAGGGCTTGCCCTCTGTGTTATGGGCACCTCCTCCAACACCCAGGCTTGGCCATGGGTCCAATGGTGGGGACGACAAGATTGTGGCTATTTGGTGACTAATGCGTCAGGGGGCCAGCCCTCAACCACGCCTCTGGCTTCTCCTTCAGGGCAGTTGTCAACCAACAGGGGGCAGGCCACACCAGGGATGCCAGGTCAGGAGGGCCGTCTGTTGGTCAGACCATGACCCACTCACTGGTACGGTCTGGGCCTTGGGCTCAGTGGTGCCCCACCAGGCAGGGAGCCACGTGCAAAGATGACTGTGTCACCTGTCCTGCATCTGACTCCACCCATAGCAGCGACATCATTTGAAGCTCCAGGACCAAGCACCCCCCCTTCTGCCAACCCAGACAGGGCAAGAACATTGGGTGTACTTGGGGGTTGACAATCCAGTGGATACCCACCTGTCCACGGCAATAAGGGAGAAAATATGGAAGGGGGAGTATATAGAAATCTTTGAGCTACTCCACAGAGAGTTGCCGGAGTCAGGAGACAAGGATAAAGGCAAGCAGGAGAAGCTATATCGGCTCAAGGTCTCCCCCAACATTCGAGAATTGAGCAGCGGTGTAAGAGATGTGGGAATTGATGAAGGCAGACACCAGGATCCAGAACTCAAAATAGCTTTTATTCAGCATAAAAAGAAATCAAAAACCGCGGACTGTACAACAACCAAAGAAATAAAAAGAGAGTTTTAATTTAAACAAAGGAAAAAAAAAATTCAACCAATATTTGATCACTAGAAGGCACTAGGGTCTGAGATAGGGTCAGCCCCTTGCTGAACCCTATGATCCACTCATGGCTAGGTTCTAGTGTTCCGAACTCTACCGAGCCCAAATCTGCCTTTTTGTTTGCAAGGGCTCTTCTTTATATAGGGATAAAGTCAGGTGGTGAAGCTAAGCTCCACCCCTTTTTTATGCAAACACTTATTTTCCAACACAAATACAATATAATTAATTTTTAAACAAGATAACTGATTAAGTTATTTAATAAACCTTATTATGATTACAATGAAACCATATTTCAAACCATTCTAAACAAAATAGTTCTGATTTGGGTGGTTCTCTGCAGCTCTGGCTCCTCCCACATTTCCTCAGTCCAATATAGCTAGTGTAAAAGGGGCTGCCGGCTGTATAAGAGACTGAGGCATGCGAGGGCTCAGAAGCAAAAGAAAGCAGGCCGCAAATCAAATTAGCAACAGGGTTTTTCTGTGCACAGAAAGAAACAGGTACGTATTCAAATATTTCCAGCCCTGCAAAAGTATTGCAATACATATTCTATTGTTATTTACACAAACCTGCCTTATGTGCAGGACTGCTGTTTATCTCTAGTCTGTACAGACAGTAACCAGCTGAAACTGCAGCTGCACGCCAGCACTGCAAATTAAAAAACGCCACGGGTTTATACCACTAAACCTAAGCCCAAAGAAAGAAACCCCTTTTTGTGGAGAACATAATTTCTTTACATGACCTTGCCTTTATTTATAATACACATGCTTCATGTCTTCTTTTTACATGTTTGTATACATTCCTAGATTTGAAAAGAAAAAGCCGTGCTGCAACAAGTGCATTCCAATAGTGCACAACAGGCTGCGGCGAGCGACTGACTGACTTTTCAGGACGTCCTGCCCACAGTGTACCGGATAAACACCGTGGTACATCTTTAGGCTGTTATTTCAGCCTAAAACTAGGGAGATTTAAAACATTTGTGCAATTTCGCGAGTGCGACTTGCTTGCTCTACATCACACGTTCCTGTAGGAATGTGCGCATGATCGTGTAGCAGGTACTGTGCATGTTCGTGCCGAAGTCAACTGCAAACAGCGCAGGAAGGGGATACTTGAAGTGGACTCCTGGAAATTCTAAGAAAAAGCCAAGGGGAAGATAGAACAATCTACAGGTGGCTTGCCTGTAGACGGGGAAAGCAAAGAGGGCAGAAGGAATCAGTAAAGGCAAGAATATGCTGTTGCAACAGGCTTTTTTGTACAGATTGAAGAAATGTATACAGCAGGATCCCCAGGGAGGTGTTAACCACCCTCTCACAAGCGGCTTTTGACATCTTTATCAGCATTTACTGTGCTAAGTTCCCACACAAGATTGGGCAGCTTTTGAAATACAGGGACAACTTAAAGACCGCTCATTTAGCATATGAGGTAATGCCTGGTTAAGGTATGAGGAGCTTTTTAGAATGAGATTACCCAGATCACCAGACATGAGATGGGATAAGATTGACCATGACCTATGGTGCCGGCATATGACACGGGTGAAGCTGGCCACTGTAGCTTACATAGTCAGCAGCCACGTGGTTGCTAAAATGCAGTGGACAGGATTAAAGGGGACTTGCAGGCAATTCAACTCAGGCAAGTGTTTTTGGGAATTCTGCAAATACAGGCATGAGTGCAGCACCTGCGGGGGGAAGCACAAGGTCAACACATGCCACAGCAGCCCAGGTTTCAAGAAGGGGGATGGGCAACAAGGGGGAATAAACAAGGGGACAGAGCAGACAAGAAGTCTGGCGATGTCCCCCATAAACTTTGATTACCTCCGCCCCTGGCTTGACTGCTACCCCTGTACAGCCGATGCATTCTCCCAGGTGGCGGGTTTCTCCAGCAGCTTTCCTATTCCTTATTGGGGTCCACAAATCTCCACAATGGCATGGAACCTCAAATCGGCCCTCTCCCTGTGGGGTGTTATGGCAGATAAAATCCACAAGGAGGTTGAGGCTGGGAGGGCGGTGTGTCTGTTCCAGGGTTCGCCATTTGAGCCACTCAGAATCTCGCCATATGGGGTGGTCCCTAAGAAAGCCCCTGGGGAATTCAGATTATTCCATCACTTGTCATACCCCAAGGGTACATAAGTGAACAATTATATTAGCTTGGAGGATAGCGCAGTGAACTACGCATCTTTTGATAGGGCGGTCATGCTTACTCAGCAAGCAGGCAGGGGAGCTTGCATTGTGAAAAGCGATATAAAATCTGCTTTTAGGTTACTGCCAATCAGTCTGGCGGATTTCAACTTACTTGGGTTCAAATTTGAAGGGGCCACATATTTTGAAAAGGCAGTGCCAATGGGCTGCTCTGTCTCATGTGTTGCTTTTGAGATGTTCAGCGGTTTTTTTAGAATGGGCCACAATAGGGTTCACAGGTAACAACAGAATCACACATTGCCTAGATGACTTCTTATTCATTGGGGCCCCTAAGGACCCAGAATGCAGGGCTACACTCAGTGGTTTCAGACAGTTGATAGAGTGGTTTGGGGTGCCTTTGGCCCATGAGAAAACAGAAGGGCCAGTGACTAGGATCACTTACTTAGGGATTTAAATGGAATCCCAGTTGATGGTATCTTGACTACCGCAAGAAAAGCTGGCGAGCTTAAAACAGTTGGTATCTGAGGTTAAAACTCTAAAGAAGGTCACGCTGAGAAAGCTGCAATCACTGATTGGGCACCTTAACTTTGCATGCAAGGCAGTGGCAACAGGGAGACCCTTTATCAGGCAGCTGGCATGGCCGACCAAAAGAGGGCTGCTACCGCATTACCACGTCAGAGCGAATGAGAGCATGAGGTCCGACCTGGAGGTGTGGGAGATTTTCTTAATTCAGTTTAATGGGGTATGTGGCAAATTGGGACGGATTTCTTGCCGGACTGCCAGTTGGTAACAGATGCAGCCGGAGGTTTTGGGTATGGGGCATTCTTTCAGAGTTCATGGTTTGCTGGCCCATGGCAAAACAGTCGGTGGGATGCAGGTCTCACTAAGAATGTGATGATTTTAGAGCTATTCCCAAGAGTGGTGGCAGTATTCATCTGGGGTGACAGACTTAGAAACCACAGGATGCTGTTCCACTCGGACAATATGGCAGTGGTGGGCATACTCAACACCCAATCGTCAAATTCAGTTGAAGTCATGAGGTTGCTAAGGCTGTTTGTTCTGCGTTGCCTGCAACTCAACCTGTCATTCAGGGCGAGTTACATACTGAGGGCAAAAAATGTAATTGCAGGTGCGTTATCTCGTCTGCAGTTCCAGCACTTCCGGCAGATGGCTCCAATGGCAGAGGCAGCTCCATCCTGAGTCCCTGGTTTCCAATGGTGGGAGACGATCACAGAATGGCCAAACTGATGCAGCATGCATTGGCTTCAGGAACCTGGCACAAGTTATCAGATGCATGCGATGGCTTTTCTGGACTTCAGTGTCAGCAGAGACCAATGGTCAACCGCATTGCAGAATGCCACATTACTCCAGTCTTTTGTGCATGCCCTCATAGACGAGGGCAGGGCGCCTTCATATATATGCAGTCATCTAACAGGTATAGCTTTTATGGCAAAGGCATGGGGCTACGGGTTGTTACTGGAACATTCATAATGTGGAAGATGATAGATGGGTGGGCCAGACGAAGGGGGCCCAGAAAGGACACCAGGAAGCCGGTGGACAGCGCACTGCTGACTGTCAGTGTGTGCCTGTTGCCACAGGTCTGCTCATTGTTGGATGAGGCAGTGCTGTTTAGGACACTCTGTGACCACATTCTTTGGGGTGTTTAGAGTGTCGGAACTAGTGGAGAGTGGCTTGCTGACTGAGGGACATAACTTACGTTAGGGTGATGTTCAGTTAAAAGAAGACAGTATTATGACCTCAAGCGCATGCCACTGTCATGGCACTTAAAGCTCCTAAGGTACTCCCTTCCCCTCCTCTCCTCTCCAACTCCCGTCTCCTAGCTTAACCTTCCTGCTACCTGTATTATACAGACTGCTCGCCATAGGCCACGTGTAACCCCTGAATAAACTATATGCAAAGTACTACCAATTGCTTACATGTCATGATGATAACCATGCCTGTACCCATGCCTGCATCCACTGCTTTTCTTTTACCGTGCCTGTAAGCCATGCCTGTATCCACTGCTTTTCTTTTACCATGCCTGTAACCATGCCTATATCCACTATTTTTCTTTACTGTAACCACCTCATGATGTAACTCACAATGCCTCAAATGTTCCTTATGTCCTTGTTCATTCTTATAACTTGCATTGTTATCCTGGGTTGCCCCTGAAAAAGGGACCTTTGGGGCTCAGTGGGCCTACCCGGTCACCAAAATTTAATAAATAAATAAATAATAAATAATAATACATTTTATTTAATATAGCACCTTTCAAAAATCAAGGCGCTGCACAATTAGATAAAATCAGAAAACACAGTAAATTTCAGTAAATCAAAGAAATTTGGGGTAGGTTTTACCCCACAAAAAGGTCTTCAGTGCCTGCTAAAAGCACCCCACTGTCCTGCAGTCCTGTAGCTGACGAGGCAGAGAATTCCAGAGGATGGGGGCAACAAACCCAAAGGTGCGAGCACCAGATGACTTTAGACTAACCCTTGGAATCTCCAGCAGCCCCTCGTCAGTCGAGTGGAGCTGTCGCAAGGGGGTGTAGGGAACCAGAAGCTCTTTCAGGTAGTCAGGACCCTGTCCGTGTAGGGCTTTGAAAGCTAATAAACCTACCTTAAAGGTGATCTGCCACTGAACAGTCAGCCAGTGCAGATCGCGCAGCACTGGGGTAATACGAGTTCTCCTAGATACCCCAGTTAATAAACGTGTCACAGCATTCTGCACTAGCTGCAAACGGCGGATATCAACCCCAGGAAGCCCTAGGTAAAAGGAGTTACAGTAGTCAAGGCGCGATGTCACAAAGGCGTGGACCAAAACAGGCAGGTCACTGGACGGAACGAGGTGCTTGATCCTAGCAGTGTTCCTAAGATGGTAAAAGGCCAGCTTGACGACTGCCGACACCTGATGTCGAAGGGTTTGCCATCATCAAGCACCACTCCCAGGTCACGCACCCGCTCAGAGGTAAGAATCTGAGCACCCCCAGGACTAAACCAGAGGGGAAATCAGTCCTCAACCCCTCTGTCCTATGACCCGGGTCCACCACCAAATCCTCAGTCTTTCCTGCGTTCAACTTAAACCACTAGAACTCATCCAATCTTGGATTTCTACAAGGCAGCTGTTCAGTACAGAGATAGCACTAACCTGGTTGGGGGCAAAAGACAGTTAGAGCTGGGTATCATCAGCATAGCAGTGAATCCTCAGCCCATACTGTCTTACAATGTCTCCAAAGAGCAGCATATACACTGCAAATAACATGGGAGACAGAAACGAGCCCTGAGGTACCTCGCAAGGCAGAGAGAAAGACTTGGAAGAAAATATTCCTGAGACAACTCTCTGAGTTCTACCGGTGAGGAAAAATGTAAACCATCTGAGAACTGTCCCCGACAGCCCACAGATTAACCTCTGGCGCTCGAGCAGAACCCCATGATTCACAGTGTCAAAGGCTGATGACAAATCAAGGAGTACCAAGATGGAGCGGTTTCTCTGATCTCTCGCCATCAGGAGATAATTCAGCACCCGAACCAGAGCAGTCTCAGTACTATGCCTCTTACGAAAACCCGATTGGAGAGGTTCGTATAAATTATGGATGGTTAAATGGTTCTCCAGTTGAGCTGCCACAACTTTCTCGATAACCTTTCCCACAAAATGAAGGTTAGAGATAGGTCTGTAGTTTGTTAGGTTCTCCGGGTCCAAAGAAGCTTTCTTCAGGAAGGGTGTCACCACCGCCTCCTTCAGGGAGCTAGGAAACTCACCCGATTCCAAAGAGCAGTGGTGAATCCAAGCTAAGACTGGGCCGATGATATCACTACAACCCAAAATCAGGGAAGTAGGGCCCGGATCTAAACTACAGTATGTGGGACGCATCCCCTGGATGAACCTCATAATGTCAACGAACTCTGGCAGATCAAAGGTACTCCAGGAAACTCCGGGCTCTGTGGCCAAGCACCGACCAACAGCATCCCCTATAGAGTGAAGCTGACGGCACTCCTGCCTGACGTTGGCTACCTTATTTGCAAAGAAACGAGCGATCTCATCACACTCAATTTGTGAAAAAGCTCGACGGAACTGCAGACAGACTGGGTTGCACAACCTGTCCACAGTTCGGAAGAGTTGAGCTGGTCGGTTCTGTGTGACAGCAATTTTCCTGGACAGGAATTCTGCCTTCTTACAGGAAATTTCTGTTTGATAGAGTTTATAATGCTCTAACAAAATAAGGTGGTTGGCATCCAAGGCAGACCTCCGCCAGCGATGCCCTAACCTACGCCCCAACCTCTGCAACTTCATCAGAGTCCCATCAAACTATGGGGGCCCCGGGGTGAAGCGGAAGGGGGCAAACTCGAACAGGAGCAATCAGATCGAGAGCTGAAGAAATGGTCCTGTTATAGGCCGTGACTAACAGCTCAGGGTGTGTGCTGGTCTCACCAACCATCGAGAGGTCAATCACCGCCACCAGGCCTTCAGGGACCACATCCCGCAAAGGGTGATAACTGACCATCTCCACAAGGGCCGACCTACCCAGTAAGGCAGAAAAATTGAACCCAGCGGTGTAGTGATCGGACCAACCGATAGGTTCCACCACCAAGTTGGAGGCCTTGATCCCCAGGAGGAAGACCAAATCAAGAGAGTGACCGCCATTGTGAGTAACTGAGGAAACAACCTGTGTGAAGCCTAGTGATGTCATCACCTGGAGGAAGTGTTGTCCAAAAAGTGAGGATTTGTTGTTGACCCAGGCATTGAAATCGCCCAGAGCCATCAGTCTGGGCGACTCCAATGCCATGTCGGCGGCGAAGTCTGCTACTTCCTGCAGGAACAGCTTCTCATCACCTGGTGGACGGTAGATGAGTGCTATCCTGCACCCCACACCAGTTATCACAGTACACTCAAATGATGTGGCCTCCTCAACTGGTACCCCAGTTAGGCCCAATTTGGTCTTGAAACAGACCGCACCCCCCGCCCGCGGTCCAATCTCGGGCGATGTATAACTGAGTACCTGGAGGGGATAGATGCCTCCAAAATAGGGGCAGCATTCCCATCTAACCAGGGCTCTGTAATGCAAACCAGATCTGCTGTTCCAACAAAATCTGCGATAAGAGCAGTTTTGTTCCGAATAGATCTGGCATTGCATTACAGCGCCCGAGTTGGATGATGTTGGTGAGCCGTCCCAACTACTTGCCCTCCCATAGAAGAGGTGCCCTTGGGTATAGGGACCAGAACAGAATCACCACATTCCAGGCACCATTTTGCCCCAGGGCGTCTTCTGGTCCTAACCACCCCGATGGGAGAGCGCCACTCGTTCGAACTCCACTGTTCGCGCCCGCCCGTCCACCCCTGTCCCCCTCTCCTGCGAGCAATCCCCAGCGCTCAACAGTGCTGATAGATAGGAACAGGTGGGGGGAGGAAGAGAACGGGCGGAGGGCGGAGGCCAAATAGCACAGGACGGGGGGGGGCAAGTAAGCACATTCCACCAATTAATTACAAAGAACAATGGGGAAAACACAAAACTTCAGTTTCTTAAATTAATCCAAAACAGAGCTGTAATTTAAGGTTAAAAATTCCTAAAAGCCCCAAAAAAACAATAATAAAATTAAACAACAATCCCCACCCACTAAAATAGACATAAAATACTACCCTACTCCCGCTATTTGGATGATTTCAAACCCAGAAATAATAATATTACAATCCCCTCTCACAGGATATAAAACACAAACACAGGTATAATTTCTCCCCCAGCCCTCTCACAGCCAAGGAAAAGGGGAGTTCCAGGCACTCTCACTGCCCAGAATAAATAAATTAATCAAATAAAAACTAAAATAGACATAAACATAACATTAAATAAAGAAAATAAATAAAAATAAAATGTGGACACCCGGGTCCTCTCACCACCGGGAGACCACAAAACAGGTAAACTAAAAAAGGTCCAGGAGAGAAGTCATCCAAATGAAGGAGAGGCCACTGAATAAATCCAGTTCGGTGTAAATCCAACCGATAAAATCCAATAATCCAGCATGTATAATAAATCCAAATAACTCAGGCCAGGAAGGGTCCAACAAAGAAAAATCCAACAAATAAAGGACTGTAGTCTTTTTAGGCCTAGTGAACTCCACAAACTAGAGGACCCCCAACCAGAAATTTACCACTGCTCCACCACAACGCCTGGAACAGGCCAAACAAATAGCCAGTCCCAGGATCATCAGGCAGCTTCCTGACCACTGATCCCCCAAGCCTCCATGAGGCAGCAGACTCCAGTCGAGATCCCCTGCAGAGTCAAGATGGTTACAAGAAACACTAGCTTCAGGCCTCCCAAAACATAGTCCAGGACCCGACGTACAGTTCCTGAATCCAAGACACTGGAACTTTCACAGGTTGAAACGAACTTCCACACATAGTCAACCTTTCACAGGTTGAAACGAACTTCCACACACAGTCAACCTGGCTCTCACATCTCTAGCGGTTCCTCCAGCAACTCCTCTTCTAACAAACACCCCTGCAGGGCAGTAGGGCAACCGCCCGTATTAATCCCCACCAGATGCTCAAAACTTAGGAGGGGAAAACCAGTCAAAGAGCTAAAACTTCACCCAGTCCGAAATTGACCGCTCGAAACACTGAGGCATCGAGAAAAACCCACCTCAGTCCTGCGTCTTCGTAGAATAGCGTCGGCATTCAGTAACACCGCTGCAGGCAGCAGAACCTCGAATTATCCTGAGGTTGCGGCAGTCAATGACAGAACAGTAGGGCCGCCACAGCTAATAACACTTTACAGGGCAGGCAGCCATCAACTATGTCCATGGGAGTTGATTAGAGGGTACATTCGTAATAGAGGTCATAACCAAGGAAGTTTCTTTGTACATATGGATGGTAGGTCTGTGTTGAGATACTGGTTTTCAGCCATATTGCAGAAAGGAATACGGGCTGCAGGGAGGGACCCCAGGGACTTCAACACCCACTCTTTTCAGATTGGGGCTGCCACTGAAGCAGCGAGGTTGGGGTGCACAGAGAACAGAATTAAGGCCATTGGGAGATGGCAGTCTAGGGCGTACCAAGGCTACATTAAGCCCCCAAGTACACATCTGGGAGTTAACTCAGCAGGGGGAGCTAGTAAAGACTTTTAACAGTGTCTGATTTGTTCCCACAGATACCTCCCCGACAGTCAAACTTTTTTGGTGATTGGACACCCTTTTGTTGGAAGAGCCTGAGATCAAGCAGCCAGGCAGGCTCAAAGCATACAGTTGGGTCTACCCACGAAGAAGGCCACAGTCATTTGGTGTGGCATCGGAGGAATGAGATGGCAGGATCTGAGTCTCAAACTATGGAAAATGGGTTACCTGGATGACCACTGGAGGGGCTGATCATACACCTCAGGGGGAATGATCTGGGCAGCATGTCTTCCATAGATTTATGTAGGTGCATTTTAACTGACTTGCTCTGGTTGAAACAACAAATGCCAAACACGCAATTAGCTTGGTCAAGGATTGCGCCAAGTTGCAATGGTTGAGGCACACAGCAGCTAGGCCCATGAAGAAAGCACTCAGGGAGGTGAACCAAGAGGTGTCTCATTCTGCTTGGCCTGGGGCATCCAACTGGTGTACCATTGCTACATCACAGTTGACTGTAGGGGTTTGAGTGAGTGGGATGGGGTACACTTGTCAGATGTGGGGTCTGCCATTTTCAGCTGTAAAATGCAGGAAAGTAGCAGTAGCCCTGCGGCATTTGGGAGATGCATGACTGGTCATGTATCTTGTGGTGGACAATTTGGTAAGGTAAATTAAACGGGGCAGAAAACTGGAAATATGAAGGGGTGGGGCCCAGTGAGGGCGCACCTCAGAGATTTTTGGTCAATGCAGAATGGAGCGGGGGACCCATGGGGAGTGATGGACAACTGGAGGAGGCTCTGTGAGGCACCGCTGGGAGTCTATGGCCTAGCGGGTCCCAATTTCCATCACAGTCAGCCTGTCAAGGGGGAGACCGGCTGGCCCTGTGGGGGTTGCCGGGGGCATCCTTGGCAAAAAGGACTCGTTGAATTGGCAATATTTATAACCAAATTGGTCTGCTGCCTCAGGGTGAATGCCAGCATATATATTAGATATGATCATAGGAGCTATGTAATAGTAATTTGTGTGTATGCCTTATGATGTTTGTATTTGAAATGTTTAATCTGTTGATTAAAGCATCAGCCTTTACTGCCAAAGAAACCTTACAAGGTTGTCTGCACTTCATTTGGGGATTGTGTTAGCATCTATAAGGGCATGGCCCCTCCCGGCTATCCACGGGAGGTCACTTGCCCTTAGGCCCAGAGCCAATCCCCTGGCCCAGCCTTGCTGAGCATTATGTCCAGGGGAGGTTGGGCCAATTGGCCGGAGTACTCACCTTTAGGGGCAAGGAGCAGCTCCTGGGGGAGGGACAAAGGCTAACATTATAATGACCAGGCAGGAGAGACCCTATCTCTTTCTGCCTGGATGTCCAAAGCAGTAGCAAGTCGAAAGAATTCCACCCACCCACCCCTCTGGGGTTTTTGGTATTCGGTCAGTATTTTCTCACATTATTTAGTAATCAGGGCATAGTCTGCGGACAATTCGGTAAGCTAAATTAAATGGGGCGAAAATTGAAATGTGAAGGGGTGACCAGTGAGGGCACACCGCGAACATTTTTGGTTAACACAGGATGAAGTGGGGGACCTGCGGGGGCGATAGATGACCAGAGGAGTCTCTGTGAGGGCACTGCTGGGAGTCTATGACCTAGTGGGTCCCAGTTTCCATCACAGTCAGCCTGTCAAGGGGGGGACCTGCTGGCTCAGTGGGGGTTGCCGGGGGAACCCTTGGCCAAAAGGGCTCGTCGAATTGGTGATATTTACAACTGAATTGGTCTGCTGCCTCAGGGTGAATGCCAGCATATATATTAGATATAATCATAGTAGCTATGTGATAGCAATTTGTGTGTATTGTTTATTGTTTATTGAAAGATATCGGAATTACAATCCTTTGAGTCATAGATTCCTTTGCAAAGGCTCCACGTCAATAAGAACATACACTAAGGATCACAAACTTAAACATTTGGTACAACTGTTATACATTAGGCAACAGTACGATCTTAAAACATATGGCACGGTAGTAAACTTAAAAACATTGATAGAGGATTTAAACATTTGGTGCAGCGTATATGTAAGGTTACATCATCTGGGATCTTTAAAGAGGTCCCGGGTCTACACTTTGATTCACATGACAGTACTACAGTTTCTGAGGGTCTTACAAACTAGGCCCTGAGTCAGGATATGATAAAGGGAGACTGAGGATACTAGCTTAGGGGACTAGACGAGAGTGCTGGGGAGGGGGTCACCATCCATGTGGTATAGGAATTCAGTTTGACCATTATCTATAGTCACAGGTTTCCGATATGAGGAATGTCCTAAGACCAGCTTTAAATTGACCGGAACTGGATGTAAGGGGGATTGTGGATGGTAGGTTGTTTAGCCACAGTGGGGCATGATAACGGAAGGACCGTTGCCCAAAGGAGGTTTTACAGTGTGGTACTAGTAAGTGGGTGTTTGCGGAGTGTCTTAGTGCTCTCCTGAGTGAGGCTATTTGAATAAGAGGATGGAGGCCTGCCGGAGCTTGTTTGATTAGTATCTTCCTTGCTAGAAGGCAGGTGTGATACTTTACCCTATCTTGGAAATTGAGAAAGCCAGTGAGTTTGTAAAGCTCACACGTATGGGTTAGCCTGCTACAATTTGAGACCAGGTGGCAGGCTTTGTTGAGGGCGAGGCTGATGCTACGCAGGGCAGTATGATCAGCAGACCCATAAATTACTAGGCTGTAGTCAACCAAGGGTAGTATTGATGAGGACACTGCTAGGTGCATCACCTGTGGGGGAAAGCAATGCCTATGTCTGAAAAGGATCCCTAACCTGGCATTGACCAAGGAGGATACTTGTTGGATGTGAGTGTGATAGGTAAGAGAGGAGTCTAACCAGATGCCCAGGTGTTTAAAAATGTTAACCTGTTCCAGAACGACGCTGAGGGAGTTTGTGATGGTTAGAGGCGTATTTCAGAGCGGGTTTTGTCGATGTGTGAAGACCATAGCTTTAGTCTTCTTACAGTTAAGTATAAGTTGGTGTTCAGAGAACCAGGTTTTGAGCTCGCCAAAGAAGGTCTGCAGGGCGGATTGTAGGGTGCTGAGCTGATGATGTTTCCAAAAGACTACAGCATCATCAACATACATCAGGAGCTTTCCACTACAGGATTTGGGGAGAGAGTTCAGAAAGAGGGTGAAAAGTAATGGGCCTAGTAGGGATGCTTGTGGGACCCCTGAGTGGACTGTTTTTCTGGAGAAAGTGGTCCCATTTGTTTTTACCTGCTGGGTCCTGTCTTTGAGATAGTCAGTGAGCCAGGCGGTGACTTCAGGGGTGATATTAAGGGATGGAAGTGAGCGGAGAAGAAGCTCATGACTGACCATATCAAAAGTTTTGTTCAGATCGATGTAGAGAGCTCCCACTACTGCACCATGATCCAGGGCCTCGTGTATATAGGAAGTAAATTCGACAAGTGCCGTGGAGGTGCTGTGGCCCCTCCCAAAACCATGTTGTTCTTGACAGAGCAGATTGTGTTTGGTCAGGTAGTCCGTGAGCTGGTCCGCCACTATTTTCTCAAGGGCCTTTGTGAGAGGTGGCAGAATGGATACTGTCCTATAGTTGCTGGCAGAAGTGGGTCACCACTCTTTAATTTGGATGTTTTAAAAACTATCTTAACACCGTACACTGACCTGCTCTCATGTATGCCTTATGATGTTTGCATATCGAAATTTTTAATCTGTCGATTAAAGCATCAGCCTTTACTGCCAAAGAAACCTTACAAGGTTGTCTATGCTTCATTTGGGGATTGTGCTAGGATATATAAGGGCATGACTGAGTAACAGGATACCATAACAAGCAGGGAATGTACAGCTGTGTGATTCTCTGTGGGAGTATGTGAGCAGATCAGTGTGCGGTGTTAAGATACAGTTTTTAAAATATAACTTGTGTTTTCTAGAGAAGTCCTCAGCTTGCATGCACGTGATTTCACACATTTCTACCTTGAGAAATCTTATAATAACCAGGATGGTCAGGTGACTTGCCTACAGTCATCGTGGCTGTGGAAAACTTCAGACCAGCGTCTTCATGTGTCACACCTCATTATTTCAGCCACTATGTGACACTTCCTTCAGCGTGTCTGTTACAACATAATCAAACGTTGTTGTTACCCATGCCATTAATATCAAATCCTGAGATCCCCTTTGTAGAAATTCCCAAATGCCAAATCATCTAACAGAATCCGAAAGTGGCTATTTTCCAAAAACTAAGCTCAGTAAAGCTCTTCATTGGTTCTCTCAAGGCCCAGGTTTTAGCTGCTCTGTGCATCTCTTGACAGCAGTCGGTGAGGTGAAGAATGCATGCTGCTTGCTTTTACTAAACAGTTTGCAAACCTTTAGGGATGTGAGATGCACTCATTTTCCTGTTTGATCGGGTGACTGCTTTTGTTGCAGACCATGCAGCTATGCAAAGTTAGAAACTTGACTGTCTTCCTGTAACCCCCACCCACCA
The DNA here is from genome assembly GCA_016271365.2 of Neoceratodus forsteri. Classification (NCBI taxonomy): domain Eukaryota; kingdom Metazoa; phylum Chordata; order Ceratodontiformes; family Ceratodontidae; genus Neoceratodus; species Neoceratodus forsteri. Next base: position 81,462,751 of record JADMNL010000030.1, read on the forward strand.
CCACCACCACCACAGACAGCTGGCCAGACTGCAAGATTACATCTAGCCCAGTGTGCCTGGCAGCCTGCTACATAATTAGGTGGATCAAGCATTCTGTGGAAACAGAACTCTACATGCTTTCTTGAAAGTCAAATCTGTGATACTGGATATTGGATGCAATACTTTGTGCCAGCCTTAATTTGGGGGTCCCCAACATTGTTAGTCTTTGGGATGCCCCAAGCCACTATGGTTCACTGCCTCTGATTGGGCAGTACTGTGGCATGCATGCTCATGGAAATCCGAAGCCATTTTGTGAGTTTCCACCTGGTCCAGTGATACCTCTTGGGTGCTGTTTCAACAGGATACAGTGAGAGGAAATTATATCTATGCACATTGATACCTCAGCGGTAAGAGATAGGAAACTTTTAGATAACTACCACTATATATATATATAAAGGTATATACCGGGCCCATCGGTGCAGTGATAGAGCAACCACTTACAATGTCAGTGACTTGGGTTCAGGAATGTGCCTAGGCTGTTAGAATGTCAGCTGCGGGGGTGGATGTAGCATCCCAGAAGATGCTGTCCTCTGTGGAGGGAGGGTCACTGCCTTTGCTGCAGTGTTGCCACATGGGTGGCCACAGGTGGTAGCACAGTGGAATGCAGAATGGGAGGGTGAACATCAGCCAGGATCACCACTGCCATGCCATTGTGCCCACCCCCACATCAAGCCCCTTGTATGTTGACATCCAAAAGGTGAGGAGAAACCTGGAAAAAGGCCCCAGCATGGCAGAAGATGAACCCCAGTACTCAGGCCCTAGCCACAATCATGCCAGTAGCCCCTCCGGATGATGTAGAAAAATTCAGGGTGAATCACCTCCCACTACCTGATCCCATCTGGGGGGGGGGAGAGCCAAGGTTTAATGGAGGATGGTGACTGCAGGTATGCGTGAAGGGGATCTTGGGCTTTGAGTGCTTCTGAAGGACATGCATGCTAGAAATGGAAAGGGGCATGAAGAGAAATTAACAAAGCAAACATTTAAAAGCAAAGAGTGATAACTTGCTCTACTGTAGGTCTGTCTGGGGCCCCCATGAGTAAGGGTCTCCCCTGCAGCAGCAGGAAATGAGGATGCCTAAGACTGGATATGCCAAATGAAACATTAAAATCAGGAGATGCTTGAGGGGAATGGTGGGAGCTGCCAGCCTCAGTCTTTGGGAGAAAACTAGAACAAGGTTCGAAGGGAGACATCTTCGATCTGGTGGAGGGATGTTTGAGACCATCTATTCTTGGAACACAATCCACTTGCTGGTCTAGAAGCAGCAACTGTGATGCATCATGCATGCACAGTGATGTGATTAGGTGCTGGGGTGAGGTATGGAATGGTGCTTCAGTTTGCAGCAGAGACTAGGTGTGTCATAATAGATAACCATTTTTCGTGATAACTGTGATAATAGTCCGTGGCAATACTGATATTGTGTCTGCCTTTCCTTTATTGCAATAACCATTTTTCATGACATAACACATTATCACACAGTAAATGACAGAAATGGACAGAAGGCTTCATTATACCTTTATCTGTAGCGAGGTTAAACACTTTACTGGGCAGCTGCAGGGGTGGATGTAGCGTTCCAGAAGATGCTGTCCTCTGTGGAGGGAGGGTCACTGCCTTTGCTGCAGTGTTGCCACTTGGGTGGCCACAGGTGGTAGCACAGTGGAATGCAGAAGGGAGGGTGAACATCAGCCAGCATCACCGCTGCCATGCCATTGTGCCCACCCCCACATCAAGCCCCTTGCATGTTGACATCCAAAAGGTGAGGAGAAACCTGGAAAAAGGCCCCAGCATGGCACAAGATGAACCCCAGTACCCGGGCCGTGACCACAATCATGTCAGCAGCCCCTCCTGATGATGTAGAAAAACTCAGGGTGAATCACCTCCCACTTCTTACAAATTCCTTGCATCTAGCTCTCCCTCATGTTTAGCCAGCCTGCTCCATTTCCCCTGAAAAGCATCAGGTTCTTATATCAATATCAGCTAATTAACTGTCAATTCTTCAGTTCAAAACCCCAATGGGTCAGCTGCTTTGATTGTGTAACTTGCAAGCTCTGAAGCACCTTACCTGTCTACCGGGGGCAAATATTTTTGATCCATTTTTTATTCATAGACCTTTTAGCTCCCCTGCTGCCACCTTTCTCCTTTTTTCAGACTTGCTACATGCCACCCTCATCCCCGTCTGCTGCTTCCCCACCATCCAGCTTGTGGGGGTCTGCGTGATGCAGGGCTCAAGACCAACAGAGGCTGTCATATTTAGCATCAGGGAGACACAAGTTTTTACCTTTTTCTTCTTCCCTCTTCCTTAGGCATCCTGGCGAAGCTTGTGTGTCCCCACTGACAAGCCCTTGCATGCATGTAGTCCCTCATCCTACCACAGGAGTCACCATGGTGCGAGAACCTGGATGCCGCCCTCCCCTGGCTGGAAGTGCTGCTGAGTGGCAGTGCCACCCCAGCACCCCCAATGACTCCTGAGTTTGCTCCAGAACCCATGTTGGTCCTTTAAACATTTTTATAAACAGTATATTTTTTTTTTATTTAAGTGTTATACTCCTCCTCCTTCCAGTGTCCCCCTTCTGGTCTGCCTCCCAGCCCCATCACCCACCTTGTCCAGGTACTTACCCCACCACTGTCTTCCATGGCTTATCCCTCATGATGGGGCATTAAAGGCTGTATCACACAAATGGTCCGGGAGTCTCTCTGGGGACCTGGAACCAGTGGAAGTGGTTGTTGTGGTTGGTGACATGGGGACTGTGAGGGGCAGACCTTCATTCAACTGCACTCAGGAGTTTTTTTCCTGCATTTTCTTCCCTGTCCCCAGGTGGTACCCACAGCATCAGGGGTGTGTGCTTTGAGTGCATGCAGCATGCTTCTGCTGGGGGAGCTTGCATGCCCCTGCTCACCAGCAGTAGCCACTGTGGCATTGGACCTACCACCTCCCAGTCTACAGATGGGACACACTGCCATTGGCACTATGTTCTCTTAGCCTGGCTACCTGAGCACCAACTCCTGAGTTTGCTTCCACACTTGGGCCATTGGCATGGAAGCATGATGTGCTTCCATTGATCATTGGGCAACTGAAACAGTACCTTCCTGAATGTGACAGGGTGGAATAGTACCCTGTCCCATTTGTTATGGAAACAGTTTGAATGCAGGGATCTGTTCTATTCTCCCTTTCCTGTCTCTTGTCTGTCTGGTTGCGCAGCCAAATTTTCCTGTGAGACCTAGGATCTGATCACCCCAACAGTCTCACAATTCTTTGCCTCTCACTATCTCTCAGTATTCCCTTGCTGTTTGTCTTTTCCTCCCTTGCATATCTGTTGATATAAAAATATATACAAATCATTATATGAAAATGTAACTGATGTTGGGATCCCTTTTGCATAGAAATTATATAGTGTTATTGTTGAAATGTATATAATTATAGTTTGAAATGATTGCAAAAAGCTATTGGAAACTCAAGAGGTTACCTTAGTGCAATTTTTAAGCCTTTTGCAGAAGCTCTGGAGATGGGGCCTGTGTTCTGGTACATTATGTTCTTGCCAGCACCTGCCTGAAATATATTAGAACACTTTAGTAAAAATAGAATGCTTGTTAAGAAGAGGCGTTGGAAGGGCTTATAAGAGATCTGAGCTGCAACTGCTTGAAAAAAGGGACACACAGAGACTGAAGAAAAACTCTGATGAATCTTCTCTATTTTATTTTGCCTTTGTAAATAGTTATTCTGAACAAGTTTATTTTTTAATGTTACTGCTAGTACAAATAAATATTTTTGGTGAATTCTACAACTGCTCTTGGTTTTCCTATGCTTCCTGACCTGTACCTCGATGACAGATGGTGTCAAAAGTGGGATAGTATCGAGTGTCCCTGTGGATGCAGATGACACCAGTACCTGGTCCTTTTGCACAGTGTTTTCCCAGCACTTCGACATGCACTAGGGTCTGTCTGCTTCTCGAATCAATGAGTCCCTTTACAGTCTTATCCCCCACCTTCACATCTGCTAAGTACTTACCCCAATTTGCCAAGGACAAATCTGCTCCAGTGCCACTCTCCTTACTACAGGAGTTTCATGCTCTATGGCCTGGATTATTACAGTTATAGCAAATAACTTTTTGGGCACAGATTTGTTACCCCCACCAGAGTTCTTATCAGGCTTGGAGTTTAAATAGAAAAAAGAGTGTCTTACTGGTGCTTGGTCATCTCCAATGGTAACTGTAAGCAAAAACAAAGGGGGTGTTAGAATCTGCCTTGATTTTAGGAAACTTAATCAATTGTCTCAGAATTTGACAGTTATCCTATGCCCAGAATAGATGATTTGATGGACAGACTGGGGAGTGCAAAGTATATCAATACCCTCAATCTCACCAAGGGTTACTGGCAAATTCCTTTAGCTAAAACATCCAGAGATAAAACTGCATTTGCCACTCCTGTTGGACTGTATCAGTTTACTACCATGCCATTTGGTTTATATGGTGCACCAGCTACATTCCAGTGGTACATGGATGTAATTTTATCACCTCACACTGGTTATTGTGTACCTGGATGATGTTGTGGTGTACAGTCCAGACTAGAAAAGCCACCTGGAACACCTATGAGCAGTTATCCAAGCTATCAAAAATGCTGGTCTGATTATTAATCCTACCAAATGTGCATTGGGCATGCAGGAAACCAGATATTTGGGCTACATGTTGGGAAATGGAGAAGTTAAGCCAGAAATTTCTAAAATAGAAGCTGTAGCTAACAGCCCTGTCCCTAAAACCAAGAAACATGTCAGGTCATTTTTAGGGCTGGCTGGTTATTATCGGAGACTTGTTCCCAACTTTGCTGAGTTAGCTACTTCCCTCACTGAACTCACAAAAAAACGGTACCCAAATAATGTGAAATGGACCTCAGAGTGTGATGAAACTTTTCAAGCCATTAAGGCTGCATTATGTTCAGCCCCTGTTTTAAGAAGCCCAGACTTTGAGAAACCATTTTTGTTACAAACAGATGCATTAGAGGAAGGTCTAGGTGCAGTTCTGAGTCAAAATATAGATGGGATGGAACATCCTATTCTGTACATAAGTAGGAAGTTGCATGACAGAGAGAAAAGGTACTCCACCATTGAAAAGGAATGTTTAGCAACAAAGTGTTCCATGGAGTCCCTTAAGTTTTATTTACTAGGAATTGAATTTGTACCTATAACAGATCACAGTCCTTTCTGTTGGCTTAACCAAATGAAAGATACAAATTCCCGAATCACAAGGTGGTACCTGGCACAACAGCCATTTAAATTCAATGTGATACACAAATCTGGTAAAGAGAAAGCAATGCTGATTTTCTGTCAAGATATGGATCTGGAATTGAGGGTTCTGAAGGCTGAAAAACAAATGTGTGAGTTTAAACTTTTCTGTTTGCTGTACTGTTATAGAAAAAAGGATACTGCATGTGTGCTTAATTTCTGAAAGTTAGAAGCTAATATTATTAGAGAATTAATAGGAAGTTTTGGAAACCTCTTTAATAAAACAGGTTCCCTCTTAAGGAGGGGGGTGTATGTGACGGGGTGGGATAGGGTCATCTCCCAGTCATTATGGAAAGAGTTTGAATGCAGGGATCTGTTCTATTCTCCCCTTTCCTGTCTCTTCTCTGTCTGGTTGCACAACCAAATTTTCCCATGAGACCTAGGATTTGATCACCCCGACAGTCTCACAATTCTTTGTCTCTCACTGTCTCTCAGTCTTCCCTTGTTGTTTGTCTTTTCCTCCCTTGCATATCTGTCGATATAAAAATATATACACATCATTATGTGAAAATGTAACTGATGTTGGGATCCCTTTTGTATAGAAATTATATAGTGTTACTGTTGAAATGTGTATAATTATAGTTTGAGATGACTGCAAAAAGCTATTGGAAACTCAAGAGGTTACCTTAGTGCAATTTTTAAGCCTTTTGCAGAAGCTGTGGAGTTGGGGCCTCTGTTCTGGGACATTGTGTTCCTGCCAGCACCTGCCTGAAATATACTAGAACACTTTAGAAAAAAGAGGATGCTTGTTAAGAAGGAGGGTTGGAAGAACGTATAAGAGAGCTGAGCCACAATTGCTTGGAAAAAAGGGACACACAGAGACTGAAGAAAAACTCTGATGAATCGTCTCTATTTATTTTTCCTTTGTAAATAGTTATTCTGAACAAGTTGACTTTTTTATGTTACTGCTAGTACAAATAAATATTTTTGGTGAATTCTACAACTGCTCTTGGTTTTCTTATGCTTCCTGACCTGTGCCTCGATGACACTGAACAATGTAGATGTTACTGTTTTGCCTGAAATGTAGTGTCCACTCATGTATTGCCATGTGAACTTCATTATTGTTTGTATACATGTCTGGGTCACCCCTGCAAATGGGCATTGTCCCAGTGATCTCCACTCAGTTACCAAAGACTGACTGACTAGTGAAAAAAATAGTTTTTATTCTACTGCACTGGTTCTCCCCAAAATGAATGGTACTGAGAATCCCTTCTATAGAATCCAAATCAGACACCAGGATATTGTGATATAATGATAAACAATGATAATTTTTTTCAAGGTTACCATACCTTGAACATTTTCATGCAGTGACAACCCTATTGGGAAGGCTGGCAGGAATGTGGAATGGGAAAAATAATTGGTTGATGAAGGAATGGTGGAAGCCCTCAGGACCAATGCCCTCTAGTCCACAATCAGTGGATACCACGAGGGTGGGGAGACCAAGACACGCTTCCAACATGGGGGGACCCAGACCAATGAGTAAATCAGAAGATCTCACCCTCCTAGAGCCAGGGTTACTACTAACAAAAAAGGGTGTCCACCAAGAAAAAGCACAGTGGTAAAAATGTCACAAATTTTTGCATGACAGAAGAAGTTAACTGCTTCTGAACTGTGCTATTTCATACAGAATTCTGCACAACTGTGCACAATTCTGAAGGATCCTGTGCTTGAACATGGCAGATGCCACTGCATATCAATTTAGTTACTTTGCAATTAATGTGTTTTATTAATTTTTATTTTATTTTGTTTTATTAAGTTCTCAGATAAATATACCTTTTAGCCAGCAACTCTTTTACAAAGGTTCCATGTCTGAACAAAGACAAAACAGCTTACATTTTTACAAAGACAAAACAGTTTACAATTTATGGTTCCACGTCGGATCAAATACAAAGCAGATTATACGGCAGTTAGACATTATGAAAATGGGGTGCACAGTACATTAACAAAGGCTGAGAAACCAAACTAAAGTGCATATTTTGGGGATTACTGCAGCCAAGAGGAAGGCTTTGTCAAAAAAGGAGGGGAAGGGGAAGAAAATGGGGGGGAGAAGAGATGGCGGGGTATGAGAGACAGGGCAGAGATGGTAAGGGCAAGGGGAAAGGAGGAGGAGGAAGGAGTGGGAGAGAATGGGGCATATTGATGGGGTGGGGATTGAGATGGAACAAAAGGGGTGGGATGGGAATAACAAGGGTTAGATGGGTAACAGAAATGAGAGGTGTTTAAGTGCAGATAGGTTGTGAGTATGGGGAAAATACAAACTGGTTGGGGGTAAGTACGGTGACAGAGGGAAGGCAAGATCTACATAGGATGAGAGCCACATTAGGGGAGACAGTCACAACTGCACTGAGCAATGAGGTGCTGGCGGAGTTTATGCGTAAAGGAGCCAATCTTTGGTTGGTCATGGATTAACAGGGGGAGGTCATTTAGCCAGCTAGATGCCCTACACTTAAATGAGTGCTGAGCCATGGAGGTTTGACAGATTGAGACTTGGAAGGTCTGGTTAGACATTCCATGGGTGTGGTGGGAGTTAGAAACTTGATTAAAAAGTTTTAAGACTGGAGAGGTTAGTCCAAGGCATGTTTTCTTTTTTGCTAATAGACCTGTCTGGTATCTTATTCTGCCCTAAAGATGGAGCCAGTTTGACTGGGCATACAACTCACAAGTATGTGTGAGTCTATGAGCCCCTGTAACTAGCCTGCAGATCTTGTTAAGGGCTGTATTGACCCTTTTGAATGTGTTATTTGTGGCTGCCCCATATATGACAAGACTGTAGTCAATAATAGAGAGAATTGAGCTGGTGATTGCTAGATGGAGTGCATCAGGGGTGAGACAGTGCCTATGCCTGTATAAGAGCCGTATTCTGGGGTTTACTGCCTTAGCAACGTGGTCCACATAGAAGGTAAATGACAGGGAGGAGTCTAGAGTGATGCCAAGGTATTTGAACTGCTGGACCTCTTCAAGGGGAGAGTTAAGGCTGTTTAGGATGGTCAACTGGTGTAATTTGTGCCTATTGTGTGGGTTGGTAAAAAGCATGGATTTCATTTTTTTATAATTCAGGAGGAGTTTATGATCAGATAACCAGTCTTTGACAGCTGAAAAGTTATGCTGAAGTTGTAGTTCAAGTTGGGGGGGGGAGTGACTAGAGAAAATGATGACATCATCCACATAGAGTAATAAATGAGTTGAACATGCCTGGGGAAGGGTACTAAGGAATAGACTAAAGAGCAGGGGACAGAGGATTGAGCCTTGCAGTACCCCAGACCACACTTGGTGGCAGTCAGATAGCACTCCACTTATTTTAACTTGCTGGGTTCCATCACCAAGGTAGCTTTGAAACCAGCTAGTCACCTCGGTCAAGAGATCCAAGGTGTGGAGTGAGTCAAGAAGGAGGGTATGGCTAACTGTATCAAATGCTTGGGCAGCATTTCAAAAGTACAGCAAATTGGGGGAGAGGTGAAGATAATGATACATACATGGAGAAGTCCAGGGAGGTTACCAGACTGGTCAAGGTGGCCAAGGCATCCAGGGAGCTGAGACTGGCACAGGGAATCAAAAGTGGAGAAGAAGACTTATTCCGCTACATCAGAGAGAAGGAGCAAGGATCAGCTGGTGAGGATTAAGAATGATGGGGGTGGGGCGGGTGGAGAAAGGGGTGAAGCAGGCAGAAAACTTCTGCACTCTATTCATGCAGGAGAAGGGGACAGAGTCTCCAGGCAAGGGGGGGGGTGGAGGAGACAACAGATGTAGGGATTACAGAGAACAGGGTACTAGATGGGTAGAGGGCATTAAGGGTGGACAAAGCACCTGGATATGATGGCATTCACCCTAGGGTACTAAGGGAGTTGGCAGAGGTCCTGGTGGGGCCACTGGCTGACCTGTTCAATACCTCCCTGAACATGAGATGTGTACCACAGGACTGGAGAATGGCCCATGTGGTACCCATCCACAAAAGTGACCCAAAGGATGAACCAGGAAACTATAGGCCAGTGAGCCTCACATTAATTGTGGGAAAGCTCATGGAGACCATCCTAAAAGAGAGGCTAGTGAGCTTCTTGGAGGAAAACGGTCTCTAGGATGGTCAACAGCATGGGTTTGTAGCGGGCAGGTCCTGCCAGACAAACCTTGTAGAGTACTACGACTGGGTGATGCGGGAACTGGACAAGGGCCATGCATTGGATGTCCTGTTTTTAGACTTCAGCAAGGCGTTTGATTCAGTGCCGCATGGGAGATTGGGGAAACTGGAATATGTGGGGCAGGACCAAAAATGGTGAAATGGATCACAAACTGGCTAAAGGGAAGGCAGCAAATGGTGGTGGTGGTGGGGGGGGGGACCTCTCGTCACTGAGAGCAGTGACGAGTGGGTTACCACAGGGATTGGGTCTGGGACTGGTGCTGTTTGGGATTTTTATTGCAGATATCTCACACGGGATCTGGAGCAGGATCAGTCTATTTGCAGATGATACCAAGGTGGGAGCTGTGGTTGATGATGCAGAGGGGTGGAAGGGGTTGCAGGAGGACCTGACTAAGCTGCAGGAGTGGGCAAAAACATAGCAGTTGGGGTTCAATGCCAAGAAAGGGCAAGGTTCTGCACTTCAGAGCCAGGAACCATGGTAGCAATTATCACTTGAATGGGTTACAGCTGGGGAGCTCAACAGAGGAGAAGGACCTAGGAGTGATCATTACAGGGAACATAAACAACTCTGCTCAGTGCAGGAAGGTGGCAGCAAAAGCCAACAAAATGCTGGGGTGTATTGCAAGAAGGATCTCCTTCAGAAGGAGGGAGGTTATCCTGCCCCTGTATAGGTCATTGGTCAGGCCCAACCTGGAGTATTGCGTGCAGTACTGGTGCCCATTCCTGAAGAAGGACATCAGATTGTTGGAGGGGGTGCAGTGAAGATCCACAAAGATGATCCAGGGATTAGAGAGCAAGCTGTACGAGGACAGGCTGGGAGAGCTGAATATGTATTTGCTGGAGGAGAGGAGGGATAGGGGGATATGATCGAGACCTTTAAGTATCTGAAGGGGATAAACAAGACCAACACAGAAGGGATTTTCCAGATGAGAAGGGGGAGGTACACGAGAGGGCATGGACTGAGATTGGAGAGGGAAAGATTCAGGAGGGAGCTGAGGAGACATTTTTTCACTGAAAGAGTGGTGGACAAATAGAACACCTTACCAGATGAGATAGTGTCCTGTAAGACAGTGCGAAGTTCAAGAGGGGTTGGGACAGGTAAGGGATACTGGGAAGGGGGTGGGAGGGGCAGCTGCGTAGATGAGGTGCTAGCTGCCATTTGAGCAGACTTGATAGACCATGAGGCCTGTTTCTGCTGGCAATTTCATGTGTTTGATATAAATCGCCCCCACTAGGTGACCCCGGTCCAGGGCATTGTGTATAAAACCAGTGTAGTCAAGTAGCGCAGTGGTGGTGCTATGCATCTTCTGAAACCCATGTTGTTGTGGGCATTGGAGTTGGTATTTCTCCAGGTATTCAGTAAGCTGATGCAAAATGATGCATTCCAGAGCTTTAGAGAGGGGAGGGAGGATAGATACGGGGCAGTAATTAGAGGGCTGGGATTAGTCACCACTCTTGTGGATGGGAGTAACCACAGCTGCTTTCCATCACATAGGGACTTGCCCAAGGCTGAGGGATAGGTTAAGTAGTTTAGTTAGAGGGGATAGATCAAGTGAGTCACTACTGGATCTTGATTTACAGAGCACCAGGCCTAGATATTATGAATAATAAGAACTCAGATGCAGTACAATATACAAGTTAAAGAACCTCAGCACAAAGGCACTGAGGCAAGGGTTACCAGGAACGGGAATTGGCAATAAAACCAGGTTTCAAAGAAATGTAAAATTACACATATCCCCATAATGCAAAGCATATAGTATGTGCAAATCACCATGAAAGAGTGTAGACTGGTTCTGCTTTAAGCAAGAGTGTATGGTGCCAAATGGCCTCTCTCACACACTTTGCAAAGGTTGAAAACAGAAGATGCAGACAGTTGTTTCATCTTACACAGGACTCATCAGTGTGCCTCACCTGGAGTAGTACAAGGGAAGGATGAACCAGTCATAGTTTGGTCTTACTGGTTTGGGTCATGGTAAAGCACAAAATAGGAAAGTCATCTAATAATCAAAGATCCTCAGTACAAAAACCTTGAGGCAAGGGTTACCTGGAATGAGCATTGGCAATAAAACCAGGTTTCAAAGAAGTGTAAAATTACACATATCCCCATAATGCAAAGCATCATGGGAAGTATATACAAATCACAATGAAAGAATTTCTTCTTTCCTCCCTACCACCTTAATACATCTCCATCATCACCCCACTACCTACACCACCTCTTCCTCCCTACTCTCCTCCACTCTCTGTTCCCCCACCTTCCTTTCCCTTTATTGCACTTTGACTACATAGCTATTCTTCCCTTTCCCTCCTATCTATCCCCATCCTACCCCCTGCCTCTGCTAGCCTTCTCCCTCCCTGCACTTTCCTCCTCCCTCCCATCCCTCTCTACTGGTATGAGACCTTCCTTCTTTCTTTGACTCAGGAACAATCCAATTATCTGCCTATGCTGTTAGTTGTACAATACTCCTTTTTAAACAAGCGTCCTCATGTTACGTTACTGTTACCTAGTGAAATGTTAGCCTTTGTTTTGACTCTGCACTCTGTACGTGCTTAGATTGTGTAACTATTGTTAGAATTTATGCCTGGAGACAGTTTTCAATTATTTCTTGCTGTATCTGTATCTGTGGTATATATCTGTATTCTTGTTTGTGTCATACTTGACGTGGAACCTATGAAAGAGCTTTCTGCTCAAAGATGTTAATCCAAGATCTCAATAAATAAATAAATAAAATTTAGCACCAAATAGCCACTTGCAAACTCTGCAAAGTTATGAAATAGAAGACACAGACACTTATTTTAACCTACACAGGACTTATCAGTGTGCCTTATCTGTAACACCTCAGGGGGAAGGATGGGCTGTAGTTTGGTTTAACTTGTTAGGTTCATGGTGGAGCCCAAAACAGGAAAGTAATTGAAAAGTCAAAGAACCTCAGCACAAAAGTACTAAGGCAGGAGTTACCCAGAAAAGGCATTGGCTGATTTAAAAAAAAAAAAAGTAAAATTACACATATCCCCATAAAACAAAGCATCATGGGAGTATACACAAATCACCATGAAAGAGTTTAGTCTGGTTTCACTTTAAGAGAGACAGTATGATACCGAACAGCCTCTCACATACTCTGCAAAGGCTGAAAACAGAAGACAATCATGTTTTGTTCTGCACAACACTCATCAGTATACTTCATCTCTAACAATCCAGTGAAGGATGAACCAGTCATAGTTTGGTCTTACTGGTTAGGGTCATGGATGAGCCCAAAATAGGAAATTAATGTTAATGTCAAAGAACCTCAGCACAAAAGCACTGAGGCAAAGGTTACCCAGAGAGGGCTTTGGCAATAAAACCAGATTAAAAAAAAAGTAACATTACACATATCCCCATAATGCAAAGCGTCAGGGGAAGTATATGCAAATCGCCATGAAAGTTTACATTGGCTCCACTTTAAGCAAGAGTGCATGGTGTGAAATGGCCTCTCACACACTCTGCGAAGGCTGAATACAGGCCAGAGGTAATAAACGAGGCTGCCTCCTATGGCTAGAAAGCTCTTTAGTGTTCCAAGTTATTTATTTAAGGCATGCATCTATATTTACAGGTCTTATGGTCCTGGATGGGACCAAGTACTGTAAATGTTTGGTTTTGATGATGGGGTTTGTTTCCAAGATAGCAGGCATGCATGGCTGATTCCTCATTGGCTTCTACAGTATGGATGTTTGTGGCATAGTACTATGGTTTAAACATGTGGTAGGCAGCTGCAGCGAATAAAGTTCATGTTTTCTCTTGCTCATCCTCTCACATGCCAGACCCACACAGTCCAAGTCCCAGAAGGAAGTCCAGATGCAGAGTTTATTTATTTGTTTGTATATTTGTTGAATTTTGTTGACTGGGAAGGCCCACTGGGACCACAGGAGTAAATGTTTCAGTGGTGACCCAGAATTAACTACAGAGAACGTAGCAGAACAAGGTACATTCAGTAACAATTCATAACTTACAACAGGTAGAGTGACACAATGAATCAATTTATACAGTGAAGGTAGATATATCTACAATGTAACAGCTTCACATGGTGAAGAAAGGTTCAGGCATAAAGTATGTAGCAAAACTGAAAAGATGGCTAGATTAAAACATTAAAACCTAGTCAATGGAGATTTCAAGGAGTGACAGGGCCAGAGAGGCAGACCAGCATAAGTAGGAGGAGCCCATCAATGTTAGTAGTTGCATAGGTTACAGTATGTTCCAGTAGGAGGGTATTCAGGCCTTTCTTAAAACCATCTAGTGAGGAGCATTCTTGCAGGGTACTAGGGAGATCATTCCACAGGACCAGAATTGAAGTGGCAAATGACCTTTTACCTGAAGCGGTCCTGACTTTGGGGACCTGGAGGAGTGGTCGGATAGAGGATCTAAGGGACTGCCAATGGGGTTTAGACTTTAAGATGTCTTGTAGACTAGGAGGAGCATTGCTGTTCCTAAGTTTAAAAGCAAGGCAAAAACTGGAGTAATCCAACCTGCCTTCAAGTGAGGGCCAATTTAGCAAATGGAACACTTTACAATGGTTTTCCATGGGGGAAGCCCCTATGATGAAGTAACCAATGCTGTGTTACAGTGTTTTGAGTTTTGCATTTCAGAGTTTCTGACAGATTGAAGAACTGGAGACCCATAGAGCAGGGTAGGGAGAAGGGTGCTGTTTGCAATACATAGGCGTGACTCTTTTGTGAGAAAGGGACTTTGGTGATAAAGGAGTCCAATGTTTTGAAGCAAGGATATAGTTAAGTGCTCCTCATGTGTCTTGAAGGTGATAGCTTGGTCCTTCAATACCCCCAGGTACTTGATGGACTGGACTACCTCAATCACAGACCCATTTGAAAAGGATGGGATCAAAATATGTTGCTTATGGGGGCCTAAGCTTCTAGAGCCAAAGAGGATGGCCTTAGTCTTCTTGACATTAAGGACCAGCTTATTTGTTAGGAACCATTTCTCTAATAAGTGAAGGTCTTTTGTGAGCAGGCCATTTAGTTCAGTAGCATCTTTAGAGTTACAATACAGCACTGCATCATCTGCATACAGCAGTAGGTTTGCTCCACCACAATTCAACAGCACATATTTGACATAAAGGGAGAAGAGCAGGGGGCCCAGTATAGATCCTTGTGGGACACCATCCAGGATAAGGCGTTTATCAGACAGAGCTGCTTTCCATTTGACAATTTGTGATCTATTTGTGAGGTAATTAGAAAACCACTGTAGAGACTACCCATCTAGGCCAAGGGATTTTAATTTTGATAACAGCAGCTGGTGGTTCACCCAGATCAAAAGCCTTGGTGAGATCTATAAAGACAGTACCAGTAAGCAAGCCAGTGCCAAGGGCCACCAGTATATTGATAGTCAGATGGACTAGGGCAGTGTCCATTCCATGGTTCTTTCTAAACCCATGTTGATTAGTAGTAAGTAGATCATGCTGTTCAATATATTCTTGGACCTGATTGTGATTAGCCTCTCCAATAATTTCCTCAGGATGCAGAGGAGTGATATGGGGTGGTAGTTTTCAACTTGTTCTTTAGATCCACCCTTATGTACTGGAGTCACAAGGGCCACTTTCCAAATGGAGGGGGACGTTCTTTCAAGGAGGGATCTATTGAATAACATAGAAATTGGGGAGGCAGTGACTGGAGCTGCTAGGTTTAGGAGTTTGGGTTCAAGCTTGTCGTAACCAGCGAAGCCTGCATCTTTAAGTCGCCTGAGGAGTAAGAGCATCTCCTTCTTAATCACTAATCTGAAGTGGAAGTTAGGGGAGGGGAGGAGAAGTTGTTCACTGGGCAGTCGAGAGGGGGAGGTGGAAACAGGGGAATCAATCTTATACCTGTCTAGGTCAGTAAAGAATGAGTTTAAAGCTACAACAAAGTCTAAGGGGTTACTAAAACGCTTTCCATCCACTACAATGTTGCATTCAATGGAGCTGATGCTCCCCTTCAAAAGAGTATTAATTTGCAACCAGAATTTTTTAGGATCTGAGAGATTCTTGTCTTGTAGGTTCCTAAGATAACAACGTTTAGCAGCCTTTAGATCTTTTTTGCTTCTGTTGCGCAGTTCTCTATATCTGGGTCAATCACGTGTGAGGCCCAAGGCTTTGAAAAGCTTCCACTCTCTGTCCCTTTCTCTCATGAACTTTTTGAGCCCTCGAGTCAGCCATTTTGATTGTTGTCATTTGACAAAAGTTGTTTTAGGGGGGCGTGCTTATTTGCTGCAAAGAGAAGATTTTTTATACAGACGTCAAGGGCTGTATCAGTACTAGGGAATTCTCTTATTTGGGTCCAATTTACCTTGGTTAATGTGGCAAGGAAGGAATGAGCATTGAAAGTGGAACAATCTCAGGCCCAGAAGATCCTGGGGGGAGGTTTCGAGTATTCATTTTTCCAAACACAGAAGACAGGGGCATGATCACTTATGGAGTCAGTAAAGGTATCCACAGCTTTGATGCTGTCTGGTTTTGAGACAAGTATCCGAACTAGGATGGTATGGTTTCCTGTTTTATTGTTTAGCAGAGTGGGTTCTCTAATGAGTTGGGTGAGTTGGACTTCAAGCAGGGTGGCATTTATGTCTCCTCTGATGTCTGGGTACCAATGTAAATTGAAGTCCTCTAGGAATATAATTTCCCCTGTGGGGAGGTCAGAGAGTGCATTTGTCAGGGTGTCAAGGGCAATTGTTGCTACTTTGGGGGGGATTATAGATACATCCAAGTAGGAGATTCCTTGTGCCACCTAATAACAGGTTAACAAATACAGCCACACATTCTGAGTTTTCTAGAGCAGGGATGGAAACCAGGGAGGCCTTTATGGAGGACTTAGTATAGATGCAAATGCTACCACCTTTTTTGCCATACCTATCATGCCTGAAGGTCATGAACCGAGGGAGCTCCACCTCCTGGGTAGTATAGTGGGTCTGAGCCAGGTTTCAGAGATAGCAACTAGATCTGGGGAGTACATATTGAGCCAAGCTTCCAATTTGTATATCTTAGTCCTAAGACTATTTAGATTCGTATGAGCAATTTTTAGTCCATGGGTATTAACCCAACTCGGGTCCATGGGAGACCCTATCCTTACATTTGTAGAGTTAGGACCACGATTGGGTTCAATATCACCAGCCAATAATGTTAGTAGGGATGTCAGGAGTTTAATAAGGGATCTGGTGGAGGGGAGGATGGCTCTACCTTTATGTTCCTGTAGGGAGGCACATAGCTTGTAGCAGTTTCCCTCTTTTGTCAGGCCTTGGAGGATATGTGGGAGGAGCTCCAATTTCTAAAGGGATGGTATTCTGTCGGGGGGTGGGGATGCAGTGAAGCAGATTGCTGCCCGTTTTGGAATGTAGGGTTCGGGGTAACAGGTCTGAACCCAAGACTACCACGATATAAGTGAGGGCCAGCACGGTTCCTTGTAGTGCCATTTTCCATGCAACCAGAGCAAGGCCGATGGTCCAATCCATGTTGGAGGGCAAGATTGGCTAACCTACTTATAGTATTTACTGGCCGGTCATCAATGTGGTGGAAAACTATCCAATATTAGACAGGAAATAATGTGTAAGATCCAAAGTACCCAAACGTAGCGATTGCAAAATATCCAATGTAGAGATTCCAGTAATAGAACAAGCAGGCAATTAGCAATATTTATCAGCAAATGATGCAAAGACCACATAAAATTGAGGAATGCTAGGTAACAGTAGGTACAACCATCCTAAGACTAGTGCAAGTTTATCCCTGACAGTGATACACTAGCAGCAGCTTTTCTTTTGTTTAACAGCAAATCTCTAGTTTGAGTTAAGTACTGATCCCTGGAAATAACATGGAAAGCTACATAGCAATAGTACGGTCCGTGCTGAGACTTGTGGTAAAGTCTTCCAGACGAGAAGTTGTTAAAAGCAGCAGTATGTTCATTACATCACTGCCTACATTACAGTTCAGCTCTGATATCAAACAGTTCCACTGCAGTAACAACAGGAGCCTCTCCCTTTTTTGAGAGGGCACATACTGGCAGGACACCTCTCAAGGTAAGCCTACAAGGTGGAGGGGAAGAGTTAATGGAGATGGAAGAACCTCAAAGGTTCTGAGGTTCTAAAAGGTTCTGATAAGCACTAAAAGGTTCAGATGTTTATCTGAACATTATCTGAACCTTTTAGAACCTTTATGTATTATGCCATGTTAAAAATGTTTTTAAAACAGCTTTTAATCCACATATCTGTAGAAAAAAGCAATTAAACCACTGTTTTCTTTTGTTATTATCTTTTTACCTCCTACTCCTGTGCCAGCCTATCTAGCCCCTCCTTTGGGTGGGCCAGCACCTGCCACCCTGATCCTCCCATCTGTTGTCCACTGCTCCTTCTTCATGCCACCTGGCTGACTAGACGTATCCCTTAATCGGGGGGGGGCTCCCTTCTATCCATGGGAAACAACCAGGAGTGGAGACTTTCAAGTGCCCCATAGGCACCTTCATCATTCCCTGCCAGGGCGGCGAGGGTGCAGCACGGAGTATACCCAGGCTATGATGGCGACAGGAGGATGGGTTGCCAGTGAATAGGTGGCCATTTTTCCAGTTTCTGTTCCCCTGCCCACTGCAGATACACACTGCAGTATCCTGGCAGATCTCGCATGTGGTGTGTGGTCACCCACGCCGTCAAGTGTGATGCTGAACTCATCCACCAGGAGCCACCAAAGGGCGGTGCATCCATGACCCCCCTGGAGCACTGCCAGCCTCTGCTTCTGTCACCCCAGGCTCAGGACATGAACCCAGGTCACCAGTGTGCAGACAATCCTCTCAACCCCGACTGGCTCTCAGCAAGCTCTGAATCCCTTAAAGAACTAAGTGACACCTTCGCCTTACGCAACTAATTTCTGAAGTCACATGCCCTAATAAGAAAAACCCTGCCAACAGTACCTTAATTGATCTTATTCTAGTTAATAAGCCTCACCTTTTCACCCATTCAGGTGTTTTTCACCGACCTTAGTGACCATTGTTTCATTGCTTGTATGCGGTCCGCTCTCAAATCAGTCTCCTCTTCAAGATATATATACAAAAGAAGCAAACGTAACTTTGCTCCTCTAGCATTTCTTACTGAACTACAAAACTCTAGTTGGCAAGATTTCTATCTAGCCAAGTCAGTGTGAGAAGCTTATGAATCCTTTCAAAGGATTGTACTTTCGGCTATAGAGAGACACGCTCCGTTGGTTAAAATTTGCTCAAAGAAAAAACGTGCCCATGGTTTATGGCCAACCTGAAGGCCGCTTTACTTAATAGGGACGTCCTTTGGGGAAAAACATGTAAAACCAAGCTTCCTGCTGACTGGTTGGCTTTCAGAATGGCTAGGAACACTTGTACTAAACTTGTCAGAGCCAAAAAAGCTAAGTATTTTCAGCATGAGCTGGACTCATTATCTAAGTGTGCTTCTAAGTTTTGGAAGACCATTAAGAATACAGAAGGGCGTGAATCGGCAAATTCTCTCCTGGACTAAATCCTCTCTGGTGGCTCCACATTCACTGACAGACAAATCCTAGATCTGCTTAACAACCACTTTGCCACCGCTGGGCTTGCCTTTGACTTCTCACCCACGTATAATCTCTGCACACAACTATGCAGTCAGTATATTGTTAGACCCACTAGCATTACCTCTATCCCTGACGTGGTCTTCTCCTTTAGCTCTGTGTCATTGAAACAAGTGGAAGATCTACTGAGCCCTGGATACCAAGAAAGGGTGCTGATCTTTCAACCCCTATTTTCTGAAGCTTGCCTCCCATGTATTATCAGCACCTGTCACCCACCCTTTAATCTATCTCTTGCCCAAGGAGACCTCCCTCCCATTTGGAAAACTGCCATGTTATTCCCTGCTCAGATCTGGTGACCCAAGTGATCTAAACAATTACAGACTGATATCTCTACTTCCCATCCTCTCTAAACTGCTAGAGAATGTGTTAACGTGCAGCTTAGGAAGTACTTGGACTCCACCAATCTGCTTAACCCTGCCCAGTCAGGATTCAGAGCTTGTCACAGTACAGTATCTGCACTTGCAAAGGTACCTAATGACTGGCAAAATTCTTTGGATGTCAAGAAATATGTATGTGCCTTGTTTCTTGATCTTAGCAAGGCATTCAATATAGTGGATCATGTCCTGTTGTTGGACACTTTTCAAAGCACTGGCCTAGATTCTTCTGCCTTGAAATGGTTCAATGTTTACCTCTCTGGGAGATTCTAACAGGTTAAAGCCCACAGGGATCTCTTTCCCCTAAAATTGCTCCAAAGAGGTGTGCCACAAGGTTCCATTTTAGGACCACTGCTCTTTACTCTTTATATTAACGACAATGACTCTGGAATCAAAGCAGCCAACATTCATCTCTTCACCAATGACACAGTCATATGCATTGCTAGGCTTACCCCGGAGCAGGTCTGTATGGACCTACAGGTGGATTTTAATCAGCTGCAGTTAACCTTATTGAGCCAAAAACTGCATCTAAATGCAAAAGAAAGAAGGCCATACTTTTCTCACCTTCTGCCATAGGTCAAAAACCTTCCCTACATAGCCTAACTCCACAGATTCTATCATTTCTGGGATTACCTATTGAATATGAGACAAAATTTAAATATTTGGGGCTTTGGATAGACCACAAACTTACATTCTCTGACCATATTGAGGAACTATCAAAGAAGCTAAGGCAGAGACTGGGCCTCTTCTTCTGGATCAAGCATCTCCTATCCCACGGTACCAAAAAAAGACTGGTCCAAACCACCTTTCTATCCTTATTGGACTGTATCGACTTTCTCTATGGCCAGGGTTCTACCTCCGCACTCTTTGAACTTGACTTGCTCTGTCACCAAGCTTTGAGATTTATCTCTGGTCTACCATACCTCACCCACCACTGCTCTGTGTATACCGCAGTAGGCTGGACATCCCTCAAGTTCAGAAGGCAAAGAAATGCCACCTTTGGACTTTTAGAGCTATCACACATAAGCTTCCCAGTATATCTCTGACTGATTGCCCCTCTGTGCTGTAGGCAATTACTCCTTGTGCAGCCTCTCATTTATCTCCTTATACATTCCTAAAGTTTATTCATGTTTTGCAACGTGTTTCTAAGCTATGTACCCTCACCTATGGAACAAATTACAAAACTCTGAAGCTGGCTGCCCTGACAACCTTCTCCTCCTTCAAAAGCTATTCTCTCATTCCTTTATAGAATCCTGTAACTGCCCCCCCCCCGGAGGCCAGTGAAATAAGTGTCAGACATCCGTCCCCAGGCTTTGTGATTCCTAGTTTATCACTCCTTCTCCCTTCTTCTCCCTATCACCCCCTACCCCTTTTCCTGAAATGTTCATGTACATACTGTATAATAATGTAGATTGACAATATTTTTGTTTTAGCCTCTTGCATATTTGCCTGTATAGACCTTGCCTAATATTGTGCTGTATTTTATGTCCTCTTCCACATTGTATTCCTTGATTGTACACTCATCTCTTTCCTTTGTATATTTTTTACTTTAATGTGCATTTGTTTAGGTCCACCTTGCAAATGAGCTCACCAATGGTGCTTTGCCTGGTAAAATAAAGATTGATTGATTGGTGCCATGGGACCAGCCTAAACCACTGTTTAGTAGTAATAAATAGCATGACTAGTGAAATAAGTGCCAGTGCTGTATTGTACATGCGGACATCCCTCCCTGCCCCCCCAATAATGATTTGGTTCAAAGGCATTGAAGTCCCAGATCTATGACCAGCCCTTCTAGCTTAGTAGTGTGTGTGTGTGTGTGTGTGTGAAGTCAGCTACCCACTATGGTTTTGTCAAAAAACAGGCAGGAAGTCCCAGACCTCTCCCTAACCACTCATCTGTTTCTGACTTTTTTTTAGAAGGTAAAACTCTGTATAGTTAATAGTTAGTTACTTCTATTTCCCAACAGTCACCACTGTGCAGAAATGTCTCTCAGTTATGAATGAAAAAAGAAGGAACACACCAGCATTAGCTGAGATTCAGAATGAAAGAAATAACACCAGTCAAACAGACAGCCAGTCCGGCACCACTTCAGTACTGCTGCTGCGCCTACTGCCAGGGGAAAAATAGAACTACCAGCACTGAGATGAATTCGGTTAAGGCACATTGACCAAAAGGCCTTCTCAAAAAAAGAGAGACTGAGGATTGAGAACAAGGACTTAGTCCAAAGGCAGACAAGTCCCAGATCTCTCTTAGGGCCAGATATTCAAAACATTGCCCCGGGGCTAAATTAGCGCTGCCCAGCGGGCAAACATAGCCCGAGCACAAAGCAAGCTATATTGAAAAAGGAAATAGCCCGGTGCTAATCCTGCTGAATATAGCAGTCTAAGGAAGCTGGGCAAACCAGTCTGGGAGTGCAGGGCAAAAATAGCCCAGGAATAAGACAGCACTGAATATAGCAACAGGGAAGTGCAAACTGCAACTACAGCTCATTAGACTCTGTAGCAAGCCAATGTTGCAGGTGGAGAACATTGTGTGTGATTGCACAGAGATGTCTCACATCTACTGCAAACACACCTCTCAACCCCCTGCCTCATAAATCAGAAAAAGGCTTAAAAAAATCAGAGACAAAGGTTTAAAATCAGGGACACATCATAAAAATTGGTGATATCCACTCAGGAAGCTGGTAGTGTAAAATGCATTTTCTAAGGTAGAACACATCTGTAGCATTAATGTTTGACATTATTTTATGCTTACAACCCCCACTGTTTGTTCATGGAAACACAATTTTTAGGAGGGACAAGTAACATTTTGAGGTAAACTCAGGGACAGTTGAGAGGTATGACTGCAAACAACAATGTAAGCCACACACTGCAGAACTGTGCTATGCTGAAGTAAGGTTTGCCTGGGGCTAACCGAATGCACAGTTCTAACTCATTAGCCCGGTGCAAACTGGTTAGCTCAGGGCAAATGGGAGCTATATTTAAAGCTCCCATGCAAATGAGCCTACTTAGGTAATCCGTGGTCAAACAGGCACATTTGCATCTCATTATGTGCTGCTTAGCATACATTACCATGCAGTTTGCCTGGTGCTACTGTATAGTGCACACAGCTCTGCCTTTTGTTCGGAATGGAAGTACAGGCTGGATGCTGCAGACCAAGGCATACCCACAGCAACCCTTTTGGTCAGAATGGAAGTACAGGCTGGAAGCAGTAGGAACTGTTTGCCGGCAGGCACAATCAGTGCATACAGCGCACCCATGCATTCTAGGTAAGCATGACTCAGGTATGTATGTGTGTGTACATATATATATATATATATATATATATATATATATATATACACACACACACACACACACACTCACAGATCAATAGCAAACACAGACACACTGCCTGTGGCCACTGTAGCCATACATGCCCTGGAGGATGCCCCCTCCAACAACATAGGTACCCCACTGCAGTAGTGGGTGAATTACAGTGGGGGAACTCAATGCACAGGACAGGCATCAGGTGAACCAGGTGGGGGTGGGAGGCCATAGGCCGTAGATTCACTAGGATATGCAGCATATCCGTTAGATAGAGAACAGAGTAGATTGGCTGGGCCGGGCAGTTCCTTCCCTACCATCGTGGTCCCTGTGCCCATGTGTGCCTGTTACATATCCTGGCATACCCCTCAGTTCTTGTGTCACTGAAAAGAGGGACATGGACATTTGTGGACACTCAAGATGAGGGACAGGGCAGTTGCAAGGGTAGAATGAAGGATGTCCTCTAAACAGGGACAGTTGAGTGGTATGCACACTGGTAGGCTGGTGTCTCTCCCCAACATCATCTCCGACCCTGGTAGCCCTGACAATCAAAGAAATACTTGGTGATCTAGTGGTCCCCCACCCCAGCACAATCCCTGACCCCAGAGTAAGTAATATTTAAGATAATTTCCCTGGTAGTCTAGTGGTCCCCCACCCCCATGCACGTATCCCAACCCCGTGCACATATTAAAAATTTCATTTTTCCTGGTAGCCTAATGGTCCCCCACCCTCACACAGGTATCCTGGCCCCTGGTGCACATTTTAAAAGTACATTTTGCCCTGTAGTCTAGTGGTCCCCCCACCCCACACACATGTATCCCAACCCCGTGCACATTTTAAAAGTACATTTTTTGTTTCAGGTTTGTCCTCTCACACGACATATCCTCAGTCCCTGCACATATTAAAATTACGTTTTCTCATTGTCTAGTGATTCTTTCACACACGTATCTTCTGATTCTCATATTAACTTACATCTTCCTCAGCTTATTTTGTTCATCACACTGCGTCCTTCCTACAATGTCCGAGAGACAGTGCAGCTGCTCATATTCTTCATCTCACCACTACGGCCGGCTTGCTGACTGGGGTAGAAGGAGGCTCCTTCCCACCTCAGGCGGTGGCCAGCTGTGGTGGTGAGAGAGGGCTGAGCCGGGCCGCCGCTCTGTTCTCGGACATTATTGGGAAGAGCGGTGTTACCGCCAGGTGGGGACCGCTAGACTACTAGGGAAGATGTAGTTTATATTGTGCACTGGGGTCGGATACCGTGCGGGGGGTTGGGGGATCTACTAGACTACCAGGAAGATTTAATTGTAAATGTGTACTGGAGGTCAGGATATGTGGTGGGAGTGGGGGGACCACTAGACTACTGGGGAGACTATATTCTATGGGGAACAGGGGTCGGGATACGTGCTGGGAGGGGGAACCACTAGACTACCGGGGAAGTGAGGATTGTCTATGGGGAACAGGGTCGGGATACATGCTGGGGGGGTTGGAGAAACCACTAGACTACCAGGAAAATGTTATTCTATGGGGAACGAGGGTGGGATCGTGCTGGGGGTTGGGGGGGACAACTAGTACACCAGGGATTAGATGTGCTGTTACTGACACAGGGGTCGGGTTATGTGATGGGGGTTTGGAGCACCACCGCTATTAGCACTGCATTAAAAGCAGCTTTTTCCCAGCAGTAACTAGCGCCACGCTACAGGTTGCGCTAATGCCTGTAGCACGGCACTGTGCTTTTGAATATGCTGGTGCGCCGGCATTCAGGGCCCACTCCCCTCTGTCCCTCCCCTGTATACATCATGGTTAGCGTCGGTGCTAACACCTAGCGCTGGCATTAACTGTACTTTTCAATATTGCAGTCAGGCGCTAGTCCAACACAATGGCTTTGTGCCTGGTGCTGAGCTTTGAATATCTGGCCCTGAGTCTGTAACCACTCTCCTGTCTGAATCTGATTTGTTAGAAAGTAATATGTTGGTAGCTAATTATATTTCTGAACAGTCACAAGCACCATTTTGTTTCGCAACGGCTCTCAGTTGTGAAGAAGAAACACGTCACCATTAGGAAGAAAAACATAATGGGCCCAATTCTAGTACAGTTACACCTAGTGTAACAGCACTTGCGCCAAGTAGAATGGTGCATGTAGCAACTTACGCCAGCAGTTGCTACATGTGTGATTCTACAAAGTGGCCTGCGACATGACACAGGCCACTTGTGCCAAACAGCAGTTACGCTCACAGTTGCTCCATAAACCCCCTGCGACATGGCACTAGGGGGTTTATGGCAGAATTTGTGCCCCATTCCGGAAGGGCAGCAACAAAGCCCCTAATATTGGGATTCTACAAGAACCCCCAGAGGAGAACCAGCAATGTAAGCTACACCAGCTTTTAGCTGGTATAACTCATGGGCGACTCCCCCAGGGGTCCTGTAGACCCGACAGCTGTCCAGCAGTCATTGCACAGTGTCCCTCCCCCATGTCCAGCAGATCCCTGTGGGTACCTTCTAGGCTGCCCACCCTCTCCCCCGAAGTCCTACATTAATAGCCCCCACAGGGCTGGCCACCCAGCTGCCCCCACTCCCACAGTGATTGCCCCCACAGGGCTGGCCACACCAACTGCCCCCATTCTCACAGTAATTGCCTGCAGGCTGGTCAGACCAATTGCCCCTGATTCCCACAGTACTTTCCCACAGGGCTGGCACACCAACTGCCCCAATTCCGCGTCAGGATATACTTCGCAGGGCGGTGCGGTCAACCCGCCACCTGTGCCTCAACCCCTGAGTCGCCAACCGCAAAATGCGAATTTACCCAGTGAAGCTTGGTCGTCAGTGCCCTCCTTGCTCATTTTAGAATAAATACATATCATCTCCATATCCCTGGTAGTTAGTGCCCCCATCATTAAATATTAACACATCACCCCCATTTCCCCTTTAGTCTAGTGCCCACCTGATCATTGTAAATTATTTAAACATCACCCCCATTTCCCTGGTGGTCTAGTGGCCCCCACCCCCAACCCAGCAGTGCCAGTCCACCCAGCACCCCCCACCCATCCCCAGCAAGCAACTGACACAGCCCACCTCTCACTTCCATGGCCAGCCACTGCCTGAGCTCCATAGGAGTGCTTGCTGTAAAGATGCATTTAGAAATTAATTTCTGAGTGCATCTTTGCAGTAGCAGTCCTACAGCACTCAGTCGGCGGCTGGCGTTGGAGGTGAGAGGTGGTCAGTGCCAGTCGCTGGCTGGGGACGGGTGGAGGGTGCTGGGTGGACTGGCATGGCTGGGTGGGGGGCCACTAGACCACCAGGGAAATAGGGGTGATGTTTAAATAATTTACAGTGATCGGGGCACTAGACTACCAGGGACATAGGGTGATGTTTAATTATTTTACAATGATCGGGGCACTAGACTACCAGAGATATGGGGTGATGTTTAATTATTTTACAGTGATCGGGGCACTAGACTACATGGGAAATGGGGGCAATGTCTATATATACTACAGTGATCGGGGGGCAATGGACTGCCAGGGACATGGGGCGTATGTATATTTATTATACAATGATTGGGGGCACTAGACTACCAGAGCTTAGCTGGTATATGCATTTGCGGCTGATGACTTGGGGTCAGGGCCATGGGTGGGGGGTTGACTGCGCTTAGCCTTACAGGGCACATTGCAAAGGGGATTCGGGGATGGGGTGTGGGCAGCTCTGCAGGACGCCTATGGCTTGCTGGGCTTGGAGGGGAACTTACGCCTGTGTTCCAGTTTGCGACATGCTTGCCAGGCGACCTGCAGTTTCATGCATCTGGCCGCATGTCACATGTCACAAGTCACAGGACTTAGCTGCATGACCCTGCCCTTCTAGAATAGGACACAGGGTCAATGTCGCAGTTGCAGGTGGTGATGTTGCATTTGGCAGTGACTTGCGCCACCCTTCTAGAATCGGGCCCAATGTATTTAAGTTAGAGCACCAGCCAGGCCAAAAGCCACCACTTAACCACTGCAGCTATCACCACTTTCAGGGGAAAAATAGAACTGCTGGCACTGAGATGAATCTGGTTAAGGTACACTGACCAAATGTTCTGCTCAAAAAGAGAAGGAGACTGATGATTGAGAACAGGGACTTGTCTGCCACAGTTACTGCCAGTACAGTGTCACATACTGGCTGTACCTCCAACTCCCTCCCACTCCGACACACCCCCAGGATGATGGCTGGGCCCAAACTGAAAGACTCTTATACCTCATTCACACAGATGTTTTGATTGCCGCCATGTTGATCGCTGCGGCCAGTCTCTCTCAAATGCTGTGGAGCAGCGCTCAGACTGAATAGCTCTGAAGTGCTGTGGATGTATAGAGAAAAGTTCCACCATTTCAAGGAGGGTTCTGATAGAAGGGGGGGGTAGATGCGGTTGACAACGCTGCAGTGCCAGAAGGCTCTAGGATGGGTCTTCAGACCGAGTTCAGCATAAGGTTGTTTTTGACAGCAGAAAAACAGCTGAACTCGGAATGCTTCTTTAGAGACCAGGGCTATAAACTGGAGAACAGTCTCAGAGTCAACCGAGACACTGGGCATGCGGGTATGTATATACATACGCACATGCCCAGTGTCACGGCTTGACTCTGAGACCATGTTTTCTCCAATTTATAGCCTTTGGTCTGCAAAAAGAACCACTTCCCCAAATTCAGCTGTGTTTCTACTGCCCAAAACCACCTTTAGCTGAACTTGGGTGGGAAAAAAACAATCGACTGCAGCCCAAACAAACACAGCTGCAGGCTGGGAAAAGTCTGTCATGATGTTGTGGGTGATGTCAGGCTGTTCAGACAGCTGAGAAAATTACAAAGAATGCCTGCACCTTTACCACAATCCCAAGAAAGGAGGGACCATGGTCACAACAAAACACAACCTGCAAACAGCAACACTGTGGTGTTCGGACGTGCACAGTGACAATGATCTTGCTGCTGTGCACCACCAACACCACCACAGATCTGGTCATGTGAACGGGGCTTTAGTCTGTAACCACTCTCCAGACCGAATCTAATTTTTTAGAAGGTAATATATGTTTGTAGCTAGTTCTGTTTTGAAACAGTCACAGGCACTACTTTGTTTAGCAATGGCTTTCAGTTCTGAAGAATAAAGACATCACCATTAAGAAGAAAACAATGTAATTTAGAGCACCAGCTAGTCCAAAAGCCACCACTTTACTGCTACAATCACTACTCTCGGGGGGGAAAAAACAGAACTACCAGCATCAATCTGGTGAAGCCACATTTACCAAAAAGATGTGTTCAGAATGAAAAATAGACTGATGATGAGAACAGGGACTTGTCTGTCACAGTTGCTGCCAGTAGGGTGTCATGCATTGGCTGCACCTCTCACCCACCCACCCCGAGGATGATGATTTGGTCCAATGGCAGGCAAGTCACAGATCTCTCTTAGTCTCTAACCACTCTCTTGACTGAATCTGATTTTTTAGAAGGTATTATTAGCTAGTTCTATTTCTAAACAGTCACAGGTGCCATTTTGTTTAGCAATTAGGAAGAAAAGAACACACTGGCTTTGGAAAGAAACAGAAGGTAAGGAAAGATTCAGCAGCCAGTCTCCATATCACTAAGCAGTGAAGCAATGTTGTGATGGCAGGGCCAGCCTTTTTTAGTTTCTGGGGCATGAATAAATGATAATACTCTGAGACTGGAGTCAATAAAGCAACTATATGACAGTAAATCATGCCTCTGGGCCAGGAGAAATGACAATGATACCCTTAAATTGGAGGCAATAAAGCAGCTACAGCTTAAATAGTAAGCCCTGCCTCTGGGGCCAGCAGAGATTCCCTGAGACTGTAGGCAATAGAAAAGGCAAACCCTGTCCTTCTTATTTTCTGGGACACTGTTACTGCAACTACCATTTGAGAAGACAGTCACATACATTCCAAAAATGAAAAAGAGCTGTTGCGTAATAGTAAAGGCTTTCTTCTTTGTTGTCAACAGATGTGAGACTCCTACCTGACATTTGTATTGTAGTGTGATGCATACTAACTAATGCTACCATCCGCAATTATCAGCAGACAAGAACACTGAAGGAATTTGTTTCAAGTGGCTCAGAGAATAGGCTAAGAAGAACTGAGACTTGCCTACCTAATGTGCATCCCATACTAAGTTAACGTAACTACAGTATTTTGTTTTAATGTGCCAGCTGTAGTGTTCATGCCGGGCCAAAGGCAGGCAAATCCCACATCTATAACCAGCCTCTTTAGAGAAACTTGAAAGTTGGTGTTATTGTCACTTAGTCCACAGATGCATCATAGGTACTACTGCCGGTCTCCTTCTCTTCTTCTTCAAGATTAACATCACATATGTAACCAAAGTTTGGCAAGTTAAACTTCATGAATGTTAATTTCTCTACGTTGTCTGGTGTCAGTCTTGATTGTTTATCAGTTACAGCATCCCCAGCACAGCTACATAAATGTTAGGTACAGACACTGGAAGGTGGGTATCCAATATACTTACAAGCCAGGGTAGCCAGCTTTGGCCAGCATGATTGTTTTTGCCAATAACCTAAAGGGTCATCCTTAACACTAATGTTGAGTTCAGACAGGTAAGCATCTACCCTGCTTACTGCAAAATATGCATTTTCAACTTTTGGAATTTCAGTTTCCTGCAGCTGGCACTAAATGTCACCATCCTCATTATCTGCCTCTGTAGTGTTTTTGGTGCAGTCTGCTGAGATGGTGTTGTACTCTTCCCTAATGAAACCTCACCTACTGCATCATTTAAAAGTTGCCTATAGACCATCTCCTCCTTATCCTGATAAATATCATTAGGAAGATGTCTGTTCTGGAAACATAGGTCTAGCAATGTTGCTAAGATATAGTCCTTAGTCCATGTCATTGCTGACAATTTGTCATCATTGTTAAGTCTGGTAAGCATGTTACTGATAGAGGTTGCAGGGTTTTAAATAATTGATTAGCACTTTTTTTCTTGGGACAATACTAACTGTACAGAAAGCATTTCTATAGGTTTTCTAGAAGTGATATGTTGGTTAAACACAGTGAGGCAAACGCTATGCATTTTCACAATGTTTTAGAACTTTTATGAGCAAAACGCTAATCAATTTTTAGAGTTAAATAAAACCCTGAGGTTGGTTCATATCTAGGTTGTTCTTCATTTTGTCTAAGCTTTTTCTGAGAAGTAGAATGAGTGGGATAACTTGGCTAAGGAATGCCTGTTCTGCACTGACTTCCTTTGTAGCACTCATAATTAGTTTCAGAATGTGAAACAACTGTTCCATCAGAGACCATTGAGAAGAAGAGAGCACTACACTCCCTCCCCAGTATTATTGTACATGGTATATTCAATGGCAGCTACCTTTTGTTCAAGGATGCATTCCATCATAGAGTAAGTCAAATTTTGCCTTGTTTGTACATCCTGAACAAGTTGGTGGTGAGGGAGACCTTTCTTCTTCTGGATATCAACAAGGATGTCACAGGCTTTTACAGAGTGGTTGAAGTGGCCACACACTTTGTGAACTGTGCCTACAGTGGTTGACACTTCTCGGTCATTATCAAAGAAGCTGCAAACTATTAAATTAAGACAATGTGTGAGACAGCATACATGGACAAAATTAGCATCATAAAGTGATTTTCTTATACTGGAACCACTATCAGCAAAAAACAAACAAAAAAAAAAAACTTTAACCATGTGAGGTGATCCAGGCACTAACTAGTTTTTCCGATTATTGCTGAATGTGCTCTATTGTGTGTGTGTGTGTGTGTGTGTGTGTGAGAGTGTGTGTGTGTGTGTGTCTTGAAAGTGAGAAACATGGAATACTGGCATTTTCTGAAAGATTAAGGTTTTTTTTTAAACTCCTGGGAGAGAGTAGTGGTAGTAGCAGTTGAAGTGGTAGCAGTCAGACATTGCAGTAATGTATGATAATGAAGTATTACCTGCAAAACTGACCCAATGTGCAGTAAGATAAAGATAGGCAGTAGTTTGGCCACTGGTCTAAATATCGGTAGTAAAGTGAATTACCTTGTGCTCTGCCTCTCGTGAGACATGCCTCACTTGAATTACTGGACTGTCATACATCCTGGGCACTGTGTAGTGACTGAAAAGTACTTCCTTCTTGGCATTACATATTTCGGGTCTAAGTATTCTATAAGCCTCTGGAAACCCACATCTTCAATAACAGACTGTGGCTGCAAGTCAAGTGCAATAATTTCTGTTATTATAATATTGATTGTCACTGCAGTAGGATGGTTTTGTGAATATATTTAGACTTTCCTTCTAAAACATCTTACAACTTTAACTGCCTCTTAACAGGGATAAAGTTAGTCTTGGCTGGGGTACTATGCACCCTGACTGGTAAAACAGAAGCGCTTACAAAATAAGTTTCTCAAGACAAAAATTGGACTTTAGGACATTGGCTGGTGACTGCCATCTCCTACTGTTTCAGAAGACTGTTCCTGCTCATGGAGAGCCCTGGTAAATTTCCATGTACCAATGTTAGACAGTTATGTTTGAACCATATGTAATGATGGGGTGAATTTGCATAAAATGTCATATCATTGTTGTGGTTCCAAGATGACTCTTATTTTTTCCCTGACTCACACAACTGTTGCAGTGCACACATACTGCTTGGCAAACACCACTGGGGTTCATGTAAAAATGATTCCAAACCACAGAGATGGACTGTCTATTTCTAGTAACAAGCTCAGTAGGGGTTAATTGGCTGGGGAAGACATATCACTGGAGGATGCAGGCTTGTCAGATGAAATGATTATAGAACGATCCTCTGCATCAGCAGTGGTATCCTCATCATTTGGAGGCAGTATAGTGTAGTTGTTAAGAGTACTGAGTGGCAAACCTGGAGACTTGTGTTTGAATCCCACAACCCCCACTTGCATGCTGTGTGACCTTGAGCAAGTCACTTAACTTCCTTGTGCTTCCAGGTTGCACCTGGAAACAAGCTTTGACTTAGTGTGCCTTTCCTGGTTAAACAATTTCCCATCCCATTGCCCTCTCTCACATTACTACCTGTTAGAAGCCTTGGAGGATAAGGCGGAGTCTTTTGAAACTTTGTTTCTGCACCACTGTGTCCTACAATAGCCAGTCCTTCCCCAGTTGTTGCGGCATCTGCATTTTAAGAGTGAGGCAGCAATACTTGCATTGTAGTAGTATTATTATTAGTACATACAACACACTTTGGTACTTGAGTTTTAGTTTTTGATGGGACACTACTCATTTCTAGACTGCTGAACAAACTTCTACTTTTACTACCTTGTTTGCTAGTGGCTTTTGTTTTACAAATGTTTTTGAGTACTCATATTGACAGTCTTTCTTGAGTGACTTGCTCAGGCTCCCTGTCGCACAAACAGCATGCAAGTGGTGGTGGGTGTCGGATTTTAATTCACACAGAGGTCTGTTATATATTATTCTGCTTCACACTGGTGCTCCAGCCTCTAACCAAGAAGCTGTAAATGTTGGTGTCAGTGCTAGAGTTCAGAATAAAATACATCAGGGATCAGCAGGTTGGCTCTAACCCTATATGAGTCCTTCCAAAGCACAATTTTTTTACCCTTAGGCTGCTGACAGAATTAGAATGTGTAGGAATTTTGGACTGATATATCAGCCTGTGGCCCTGCAAGGGTTAAAAATCAATCACAAGCAATTTGAATCAGAGGTCACCAGGTTTGCGTAATCCTCTTTACTCTCTAAAAAGTCCTTACAAAGCAATAATTTTTTTTCTAAAGCATCCACGTCCACAACAAGCCCACTGAGCTGAAAATTATAGGCGGCATGCCCCAGGAGCACAGCAAGCTACCTACAGTATGTAAGTGGCAGGTGACTGTCAGATTTAAATCCACAAACAGGCCTGCTATATTATTGTGGTTCCACACTAGTGCTCTCACCACTAAGCTGTCCTTAGAATTTTTTTAATTATCCAGGACAGGCCCACTGAGCCAGAGATTATAGGCTGTGTGCTCCAGAATCATAGGGAGATCTTTAAGGGACTTGTTTAGGGTCACACAGACAGTATATATTTATTTATTTGCTTTTGTTTAGTATGTAAGTACTAGGTGCCGGTGGCTGTCAAATTTTCATTCACACACAGATCTGCTGTATTATTCTGATTCACACTGGTGCTGTACTAAGCTGTCCTTAGAATTTTAAGGGGCTTGTTCAGGATCAGACAAACAGTATGGTGGGTGGCTCCACACTCGTTCTAACTTAAGCTACATGATGGGCTAAATAAACTGCAGCATTCAGACTACAGCACACAGGCTAATTTTATTTCTCTTTGCACCAGTTGTGCAACTCTGCACTCAGCCTGCCTGCTGCCCAGGGTCCACTGGCCAAACTCACCTTCATTAACCCCTTGGTTGCCTAGGTTTTTCTTTTCAGTTTCCCCCGGCCTGATGGATTGCACAGACAGATTGAGTCAGCTCAGTCAGGAGGACTCAAGTTTCAAAAAAACAAAGCACATTTTTTTTAGTTCTGGATTTTATTCAGCCCACTGAAAATAAATGTTATATTTTTTTTTACAGGTCCTCCTTGTGAAGAGAGAATGACTCTCTGTCTTCGTCAGACTGCAGACTGAGTTTGCGTAAGTGAGTGCCACATGCTACTCCCTTCCCCTCCCCTCCCTTACCCCTTTGTTTGGCTCAGTTCTTAAAGAGCTACTGATGCCTCAAAGACAACTTTAAAAAACATAATAATTAGGTACAATTCTGCTTGCATTCCATTTATATTTTATGTATTTCTCCTCCCCATAATTTCTTACTAAAGAAATACGAACATATGAAATTACCAGCAGATACAGGCCATTCAGTCTGTCTAGTCTGCTCAAGTGTGCAGCATTTCAGTCCATTAGACTGCAGCTGCCACCCTCCCTCATATACCCCCATCTTGAGCCCCCACCCAGTTTGTACCTTCCCCTTGAATCTGTCCCACCCCCTCTTCAAGCCCCCAACACTCTGCAGTGATATGACTTCTTCTGGCAGAGCATTTCACCCTGCCACCACCCATTCTGTGAAATAGTGCCTCCTTCATTCTCTCTTGAACCTGCCCCCTTCCAACTTCATAGAGTGTCCCGTGGTTTCCCTTCCACCCTTCAGACTGAACATACACCTGGTGTCTACTCTGTTCAAACCTTTCAGGTGCTTGAAGTTCTCAATCATATCCCCTCTCTCTTTTCTTTCCTCCAGGGTATACATATTGAGCTCTCTCAGTCTCTCCTCATATGGTCTGTCCCCCCCAACCCCAGGATCATTTTTGTTGCCCTGCGCTATACCCCATCCAGTAGTTTGATGTCCCTTTTCAAGTAGGGGTGCCAGAATTGCATGCAGTACTCTAGGTGCAGTCTCACCAGGGACCTGTACGGGGCAAGATAGTTTTTCAATTGTTTAACCAAGAGTGGCACACTAAGCTGAAAGCTTATTTACAGGTGTGACCTGGGAGCTCAGGAAAGTTAAGTGACTTGTTCAGGGTCACACAGTAATCAAGTGGGGTCTGTGGGATTCAAACCCAGGTCTCCAGATTTGCAGCTCAGCATCTTAAACCACTGTGCTATACTGCCTCCCCAATTTGACCTCTCCACTCTTGGAAGTACTCCCCCTTGCTATGCAACCTAGCATCCTGTTTGCCTTCGCTGCTGCCTTCCTGCACTGAACAGAGTGGTTCATCTCCCCAGTTACCAGCACTTCCAGATCCTTCTCCTCCTCGGTTTTGTCAATGGGACACCCTCCAGCCAGTAATTGTGTCCTGGGTTCTGGCCTCCTAAATGCATCACTTTACACTTCTTGGCATTGAAACCTAGCTGCCAAGTGTGAGACTATTTCCTCATTCTCCTGAAGTACTTTTGCTCCCTCCCCCATCTACCTCGGCACAAATCTTTGTGTCATCTGTGAAGAGACTGATCTTGCTCTTAATACCTACAGCAATGTCGGCTATGAAAATATTAAACAGAACCGGTCCCAGCACTGAGCCCTGTGGTACACCATTTGTTACTGCCCTGGGTTCAGATGCCTCCCCCCTTACTACTACCTTCTGCTGTCTAACCTGCAGTCAGTTCTCGACCCATCTGACCAGTTTCTTCCCTGCTCCCAGACTCTTCAACTTGCAGGTCAGCCTACCATGTAGCACTGTAACTTGGTAATAAAATTATCTTTCTCAGGTTCTTGGTGGAATGGCACAAAGGAAGAGAAGACAGGCAAGTGGTGTTATGTAATAAATCAAATTTATTACAGATCAGTAACACAGACTTATAACCAGCAGTGATAACACTGGAAGAGCTTAGCCAGTTTTTCTTACCTAGGTAAATACAGTCTCATCTCAGAGAAGCTACGTGCTACACAGGGTCTTATACCCTGGAAATCACTATGGTAACTACTAAGGAAGATATATAAAAAGTATATAATTGGACAGTAACAGGTGGCCCGAGTAGCTATCCTAAATAATATGAGAATTTGCTTAGCTTGCATAGATAGCACAAACAGTGGGATTATGTATAAGTCTCAAGGTCAGTTTCAGTTACAGTGATGCACAAGCACTAAAAAATATAGTGAAAAGCATCTCCCAGGACTAAGATACATAGGTAAAACATAATGGAGCGTAATATGCATTAGTAAAATACAACAGAACACAGATCCTGACACTTATGTGTATACAATGTGTCCTTTCCTTAAGGTTAGTACATGTCCCTACATATGTGTTGCTGTCCGCGAGGTGGGGGTTCAATCTGGAGTGCTGGATCATGGACAACATTCCCCCCTTGTTGCCTCAGAAGGGGTAACAATTCCAGGAAAGTAGTGGGATGGAGCTAAAAGGTTGTTTACAAGCCTAATGCATGAGCCTTGTAAAGCAATTTGAGTTGTTCTCAGTGTTGTCAGAGTACGTCGCAGATAGCAAAGTGTTAGTATCAGAAAAATGATCAAAAATGCTTGAATAATAACAAAAGCTTTAAAAGTAATTTCTAACCAAGTATTGGATAGAGCAGTACTTAAATCGTCATCATGAATAAGATCATTAAGAGGATCACCAGCCTTAGAAATATTATTGCTAATATATATCAAATGTGAATCTTTCCTAGCTAAATGCGACTTCAAAGAAAGAGTCAAAGGGTCAATGTGCACTTTAAACATGGGCAAATATTGGAACAAGGGAAGCAAGTAGTGTGGATCGGTATCAATAACATCTGGTTCAGGAAGAGGAACAGGAGTGATCACAGTGTGACCAATTATTGTTTTCTGCTGTGGAGTAAAACAGAAGCTAAGAGCTGAAATAGCACAAGATTTTTCACCATAAGCAAGGAATTATGATTTGACACTACATAATACTGCCCATTCAGAATTGTAAGTCACTCTACAGTTGGAACCCTCCATCACTGTAGATGTATTGGACAAGCAAAGGACTAGTTGGTGAGCTGTGAAGTGAAGCGATGTACGTCTTCCAGGTAGCTTCAGAATGTAGCTGTTTCGGCGACAGACGCTGAAGATGCAGCTTGTGGAGATTTGGATTCATCATCATCAACATCAGTCAGATTGGATGGCAGTTGGACGGCAGTTCATTACCCAGTTTTAAAAGACCAGTTGAGATGTTCTGATGAGTATCCACCAGCGGGTTTCACAATATTGAAAACGTTACAGCGGCACAAGTAGCAGTACCCCTTCTTGGTGCAACAGTTCATATGGGGAGCCACCCAGGCTTGGAGAACAGAATGGTAGACTAATAAGGAGGGAAAGTCAGTTCGTTTATGGTAGATGTTGTCATCAAGATGTCCGATAGAATTAATAGCAGCAAGTTTATCAAAAACAGAAGTTTGTGGATCAAAGCGTGGTAGTGACATGGTGAAAGTAATGAACATTTTGTCATGGATTGAGCAAGTCTTAGTAAAGTAGCAAGGTGCTTGATTTGGATATCATGAAACATACCCAAGATTTCTAGCTGTAGACATAGAAATGTTAATAGAATTTGACATACAGATAGTAATGCAGCCATTTGATTTGCAATGAGGACAATACCATTTACCCATTCTTCTATCTTGGATAAAATCTTGAATACAGCCTGTTTCCAAGTCCCTGAAGAGATTGTTAACAGTGGCAATTACATAAAAACCATAAGCAGAGCATAAAAGTTTATGGGCAATATATTACTTTGTCAGCCTCCTTGTTATTTTGAAAAATCAGTTAATCTTGTTTCTAGTATCATTGAACCCTTTGGCAATTTCCTGCTTATTATATACAGTAAAACGTTCTTCATTACTTAAACCATCTACATCATGTAACAGTGGGGGAAGGATACCATTTTTAACAGCTTGTTGAAAATTGTTTGTGCTTTAATAGCAACTACTGTATATCTGCTCTATTCCAGATAGACATGCCTGAGCCAAAAAGGCCAGAAACAGTGCTTACTGCACTGGTAACATCTGCAGTGTCATGCCTAGTGCCTGGTCTAGCTTTAGCATTAGGTGCGGGTCTAAAGACTCCTACATGATCAGTGGTGTGGGATTCACTAACTGGATCATTGGTACGTGTTTGTTAAGCAGCTACAATATCAGTAAGCATCATAATGAAAAATTTAGAAGTATTGGTCGTGAGGAGTGCAGTCAGTCATTTCTTCTTCGGTGGGTGGGACTACAGAAAGAAAAAGAGCTTCAGTAGCTACATAGTTGTGAAGACAGAAAGCACATGTCTCCTCAGAGGCGAGATGATCACAAAAGGCAGGATCTATTAAAGCAGTCAAGTTATAATGACCAGCATGTCTAGAAGAAGTTTGTCGAATGGATAGTGTACCATTCTGTGAAATGCCTGTGTTGGGCCATTTGTGGAATGTACCTTTGGGTAGGTGAGCTACAGGGAGTGTGTAACCATTAAGATCAGTTTCCTCATTGTATTTGCAATGTGGATTTGCCTGGAGCTGCTACCATGGCATTAAGATAGGTGTCTGAGCCTTCCTTAATAGTAATCATTTTGCTGGGGACATTAATATGAACTCTCATTGGGGCTGAATGTTCAAGTTTGCTAAGCTAATGTTGTGCACGTTGCTTATGTGCGTCGATAGGGGTTTGTTCTGAGAGTCAGTCAGAGAGAATAGTCCCACCAGGATGAGGAGGTGCAAGATAGCCATCTTGCCAATGTATCTGAAAGAAAACAGAAAAAGTTTAAATGAAGGGTACTATTCTGCCCTAAGTGGGTT
Source organism: Neoceratodus forsteri (assembly GCA_016271365.2). NCBI lineage: Eukaryota > Metazoa > Chordata > Ceratodontiformes > Ceratodontidae > Neoceratodus > Neoceratodus forsteri. The sequence continues at coordinate 81,500,627 of JADMNL010000030.1, forward strand.
AGGAAAAGTAATTTAGTCACCTTTATACAAGTGGAGCTGATTAGCATGGAACCACTTGTAGGTGGTCTGTTTTTGCTGTTTAACTCAGACCTGATAGACAGCAGGACAGAGTTTATTGATAATGGGATGTGGGCTGTCCCATTTGCTGGCAAAGGAATGAGTTGGTTGTCTGTTTGGAGAAGTATAACTTGATCTCCAGCTTGCTAGGTGACCTCTTTAACATGCTTATTAAAGTGAGCTTTAGCTCGTTGTTGAGCTTTACTCATTTGATTGGCAGCGAACAGGTGTGTCTTCATGATGTCATCACAAAGTTTTTTAACATACTTGTCTACAGATACTCTACCTGCAGTAGGGATGTGAAGGTCAGTCAACAGGTGCTCAGGTAATCTCATGACTCTACCAGTCATAACTTCATAGGGTGTGCACTGGGTTGTTGCTGCAGGAGTGCCCCTGATTGCCATCAGTAGTAGTGGCAAAAGGGAATCCCAGTCCTTGGGATTGTCATTAATGAATTTGCATAACATCTGTTTGATTCTTCAGTTTGCTCTTTCTACCTGGCCTGAGGATTGAGGATGGTAGGGGTGTGAAATTTCTGATCTACTCCAAGTAGCTGGATTGTCTGCTTCATCAGCAGCTCAGCTGTAAAACTGGTTTTCTGGTCTGAGTCTACCTTTAGGGGTAGGCCCCACCTGGAGAACAACTGATCCATCAGGATCTGGGTGGTTGTCTTTGCCATGTTATTCTTAGTGGGAAATGCATCCACCCACTTAGAAAACAATCTGTGACAACAAGTGCATACTTGTTGTTCTTGCTGGAGTTGGTTAGTGGGCCAATAAAATTAATTTGTATCACATGCCACGGTCCAGTTTGCCTTTGTGACAACAGTTTGGCATTTCTTTTCACGGAAATTGGCTTATTCTGGGTACACACTATGTAGTTGTCCACATAGTGCTCTACATCGTTGGCCATGCCAGGCCACCAGACAAGGTTTTAAGTCTTTGGAGGGTATTGTCTGCCCCCTGTTGTCCACCAGTGGGGGTATCAAGAACCATATAGATGAATTCAGTTCGCTAAACTTGTGGTGCAGTCCACAGTTTGTCACCTGTATCTTCTTTTCGATACCAGATGAGCTTCTGATCACTAAACAAATATATGTTGTCAGAGTATCTCTTGTATGGACTACCAGCTGATAGTTTCTGTTCAATTCCTTTGTCCAGGAATTTGAACATGTCTTTTAGTTCTGAGTCAGATTTCTGTGCAGCAGAACGGTCCAGTGGGGGTTCTGGTACTGGTTTCTGCCTGGTGTTGGCGGCCATAAAAATAGCTACTGGGTGAGTCATTGTCCATGTCTCCACACTTTGAGTGCCTTGCATTGTCAAGCAAGTCAGCTCTATCATTGAATTCATGGTAAGGGTCAGATTTGCAGTGAGCCTTTACCTTGTGGATGTAAAGTTTGTGAGTAAACTGTTGTGTCAGCGTGTGTATGTACACAAACAGATCCCTATATTTAACAGGTGTGCCATCAGAGGATGTAAAGTTATTTTTGTCCCAGAATGGCAAAAACTCAGTAAGGGAAGAACAGACCCAGTTAGAGTCTACAAAGATAATGGCGTCCTTAGTACCATGGGGCATGATCTCTAAGGCACAGGCCACAGCTGCCAGTTTGGCATACTGTGAGGAGATAGTGCATTTTCTGGAAATGATCTCATATGAGCACCCCAAATCCTGCTACCTGCTCTCCTTCTGCATAGGAGGTGGAGTCATCTGTAAAGACGCACTACATGGTGGTATTCTCTAGAACATCTAGTGTAGCCGGTAAGAATGGTCCTGGCTCAGGTAAGTCAGGAGGTTGGAGTGCAGAGTCATGGGGCTTACCAGTGTAAAGTAGGCCATGGGCCAAGATAGATGGCATTTTTGCAGATAGTACTTTGATGTCCCTGTCCTGCAGAAGCAAAGACCAGTGCATGAGTCTGTTGTTTGAAACAGAATCATGTTTTACTTTGTCTGAAAGCAGAAAGTTGATTGGGGTATGACATGTATGCAAGATAATAGGTGCATACCCAATGATGTACATGAAATGTTTGACAGCCCAGAAGGTTACCAAGAGTGTTCTTTCACAGAGACTATACTTTCTCTCTACTGGGGACAGCATCTGAGAAGCATAGGCAATGGGCCTGAAATACCCATTGTACTTTTGTACTAGCACTATAGACATGGCCACATCAGATGTGGCAGTCTCCAAGAGGAATGGGAGATTTGGGTTGGGATTGATCAGTGCTGGGGCTGAGACTAAGGCCTGCTTGAGCTGTGTAACAGCTTCAGTGTGAGTGGGGCCCCATGTCCATGGGACATCCTTCTTCAGAAGTTCATACAAGGAAGCAGCCTTCAAGGCAAAGTCAGGGATAAAATCCCTGGAGTAGTTTACCATTCCTAAAAAACGTCTGAGAGTTGCCACGCTAGTAGGCAGTGGCAGATCTTGCAAGCCCTGGATCTTCTTAACAGCTGGGCTTCTGCCTTGGTCTATGATATGTAGGCCAAGGAAGATGACCTCTTTTCACACAGTTGTGCCTTAGCTGGGTTGCACGTGAGGCTTGCTGTCTTGAGGAGAGACAGAAGTTCATCAAGAAGTGCCAAATTATCTTCCTTCATGGTGGTTGCTAGAAGCAAGTCATCCACATACTGCAGGAGACACTGGGGTGTGGAGAACCCCTGCAGGACAACCATCATGTGGAGATAGAAGAGGGAAGGGCTGTTGTGGAAGCCCTGGGGAAGAAAGACCCAGGTTTACTGGCATCCATCAAAGGTAAAAGTGAATTTGTATTGGTTTTCCTGTGCTAATGGGAGTGACCAGAACCCATTAGAGATATCAAGAACTATGAACCACTTTTTGTCAGGTGTCAACAGCTTCAGCACATCAGGTGCTCAGGCTACTGTTGGGGCGCAGCTGGGGGTGACTTGATTAAGTTTCTTGTAATCAATTGTAAGTCTCCAAGCTCCATTTGGCTTTTTCACAGGCCAAATAGGTGAATTGGCAGTGGAGACACAGTTCCTAATCACTCCTTGTTGAAGTAGTGATTGGATGGTCTCCCTCAATGATGGCAAGGCTTCAGCAGGAAATGGGTACTGCTTCTGCCTCACAGGGTCAGGTCCTGTGATTTCAGTGGTAGTGTGCATTCTACCACAGTCGTGCTTGTTGGTGGCAAACACGTCAAGGTGTTTCTGCTGCAATGGTGCCAGGTCAGAAAACAGGTCATGACTTTTGAACAAAGTCATGACATCATACTCCTTGTTGTTGTGGGAGATGGCTACCACCACATGTGTGTCTGGAATGGTGACAGCATGACATTGTCCTTTGATTTGAAGGAGTAGCTTATTAGCTAAATCCACTATGCAGCCCTGTAGTGCTAGGAAGTCAATTCCCAATATGCTGGGGTGATGACATACTACCATGAGGTCGAAAACAAAATCAGTCCTGAGGTGGCCTACCACCACAGGTAGAGGAACAGATCAATAGGTGTATAGCTGGGTACCATCTACACCCTGGGCACTGATCTTCCAGCCGGTAGACCAGTCAGATGAGACTGGGTCCTCATCATGGAGGACTGGCATGGCTGCTTCTGTATCGAGAAGCAAGGTAAGTTGGTGGCCACTGACCGTCGCCTTCACACAAGGCTGTCCGTTTGTATCAACAATCAAGTCACTCACAATCTGGACTGGGGTCTGTAATTGTCAATTGTCATTTTTGGAATCATCATCATCATCCTGTTCCTGGAATCTGAGGCCTGCAGGATCTCTCAAGGCCTCCTGGATGTTGTTCACAGGATACAAATGTACCTGTGACATCACATGCATGACAGTGGCCTGCACGGATAATTCCTCCTTGGTTGTTGCATTGGCCTGGCCAGTATCCAGTGCCACAAAAGGATTCTTCCTTCAGCTGCTCGTTTGTTCTGCAGTCGAGGTTTAGCTGCTTTTTTGGCATGGATCTCCTCCAGTAATTTGCGGAGGGTTTTGTTTTTGCCTTTGAGACTTTAATAGATAGGACTGTTACAGTTCTGGCCATCCTGTTGGGTATTTGGATTTTTCCAATTGCTTTTGTCTCTGTTCCTATTGTTTTTATGCTTCCTATCCCTTCCCCCTTGTATGACTGCTTGTCATCAGAAGGGGTGTCAGTTTTCTGGTTGTTAGCCTGTATGGTGTAGTGGGTAGGTGTATCAGGGGGTGGACTGTGCTGCAGTCACTTGTGCTGCGGCAACTTTGTTGGTTTTGCTGGAAGCGAGGTTACAGAGGTAGCCCTGATAGGCATGCTCCGTTTTCGTGAGAATATTCACAAAGGAGTCGGTATTCAGGTAATTATTGAGTTCAACCTTTTCTCACAAGCCTGGAGTCATGTACTGGATGTATAAATCCTTGTACTCAATTTGGTCTCATTCTGCAAGTTCCCCTGCTGGCCTTAACTAGTGTAGTATGCAAGTCATAACCATTGATGGTAGGTCATGGGGCTCTCTTTCACATTCTGCTTAACTTTGTAGGTGAAGTGCGCTCCTATGACACCCGAGGGATTGGTGGCAATGAGGGCCGCAGCGATGTCATCATAAACAAGAGTTTTGGAGTTGCATACTGTCTCTGGGAGTTTGGTCCAGAGGGTAGGTTCGATTGTCTGTCACAAGACTTGAACCTGGTACTCAGGTTGGAGAGAAAGCTTCTCGCAGATGGAGAGCACTTTCTCCAAGTGGCAACTGAGATTGTCAGTTGGGGTCATCTGTCTGATACTTTGAGCAATTTGCTGGACAGAGTGAGTGACTTGTAGGGGATTGGAAGTATGAGTGGTCGCATTCAACTCAATACGTTCCATGGCATCGTGAAGTGCAGCTTCTACTGTTGCATCAGTGACTGCCTTGTACGCATGGTCCTGACTGACTGTTTCTCTGAACATTTTGTCAACTTAGTCCCGGGTGGCCCTTCATTGGTCCTCTGGTATGGTGATGTTACTGAGAGCTTCCTGAATTAGGCTGTGAACCACCGCTGTGTCCTCCTTGTTGAGAGGAATGAGTGGAGGCACACCACGGAATACAGGCTCTGCCTGTGTCATGGGGGCTGCCATCTTGTTGGTGTATGTGGCTTCCGCCATGTTTGTGTGCATGTGGCGACGCAGAGTGCATGCCAATGTAGGGGCCATCTTGGGGATGGCTGGTGGAAGTTGCTCCACCACAGGGGTTGGACTTGCGAGTGATGTGGCATGCCTCATCATCAAAGTCAAAGTCGTCATCGCTGGATGACGCAATCTCAATGGCACATACTGGAACCTGTTCATGGCCTTAACATGTCCAGCAAGAACCTCCCATTGTGGTGCAGCTTTGTCATCTTTTCTGCGCACATCTTGTGACAAACTCTTGCAGTGCCCTGCTCAATACCATTTTCAACCTCATGCTACAACACTGTATATGTGGTGCCCAATTTGACGTTTTCCCTAAGTTCTTTGTCTAACTCACGATTCAATCTCTGATACTCCACTTTCAAATCAGCATTCTCCTCTCTCAAACCCTCATTCGTATCGCTCAAAATATCATTCAAATACATTAACTGTTTCTTATCACATTTCAGCCTTTCACAATCATCTGTCAACATACACACTTCATGCTCAGTGTCTTGAGCAGTACAGTGCAACAGTCTGTTGTTGGCATTGCAGAGTGACTGTGTCACCTCCGCTAATTTCTATTCCTTTTTCTGTAACTCCAATGCCGGCAAGCCCATCTCTTTTTTTTTTAGAGACGCATGTTGCAGTTCAAGGGAGGCACATCTCGCTGTGAGACTCAACAGCAGTATGTAGAGTCGCAACCAAAAGACCTCTGAGGTTGTATTTCTTGGTTGTTTGTTTGGACTCTGCATATTACTCTGAGATCAGTAGTAATGGATTGTCTGCAGACTTCGCGTCTAGAGTGAAATCTGTTCATCCTCCATGGGATGTGAGGTAATTTGAGATGTCGAGTCTCAGTCCTGTGCAAAGTTCAGGCATGACAAATAAGGGGTAGATAAACAAACAAATAAGCAGTTGGAAAACTGGACAAAATCCTCAGCGCCGTCACCCAACCGCTTTTCAGTTCCCAGTGGGCGAATGGTAATGCCAAGGCGGTATGCTGTCACTCACAGAGGGCGTGTAAGGGGGTCTGTGTGGGTCTGCCATGCTCGAGACCAAGACGGTGTGGGTCCACCACAACCGTCACCACTGTAAGCATGAGTAAGTCCAAGTAGGCAAAGAGTGCACTACATTACTCGACATTCAAATAAATTGAATGGAATCTTCTTCTGTACCTTCCAACCTGCACACGGTCGCCAAATGTAACTTGGTAATAAATTATCTTTCTCAGGTTCTTGGTGGAATGGCACAAAGGAAGAGACAACAGACAAATGGTGTCATGTAATAAATGAAATTTATTACAGATCAGTAATACAGACTTATAACCAGCAGTGATAACACTGGTTAAGCTTAGCCAGTTTTCCTTACCTAGGTACATGCAGTCTCATCTCAGAGAATCTATGTGCTACACAGAGTCTTATACCCCAATAATCACTATTGTAACTACTAAGGAAGATACATAAAAAGTATATAATTGGACAGTAACAGGTGGCCTGAGTAACTATCCTAAATAATATGAGAAGTTGTTTAGCTTGCACAGATAGCACAAACAATGGGATTCTGTATAAGTCTCAAGGTCAGTTGCAGTTACAGTGATGCACAAGCACTAAAGATGGCACTGTTGTCTTACTTATCATTATACAGTAAAAATATAGTGGACAGCATCTCCCAGTACTAAGATACGTAGGTAAAACATAGTGGAGCATAATATGCATTAGTAAAATACAGCAGAACACAGATCCTGACACTTATGTGTATACAATGTGTCCTTGCCCTAAGGTTAGTACAGGTCCCTACATATGTGTTGCTGTCCGCAAGGTGGGGGTACAGTCTGGAGTGCTGGACCATGAATAATAGCACAGAGTCAAAAGCTTTGCTGAAATAAAGGTAGAGGACATCCACTGCATGTCCCCTATCCAGTGCCCTCATAACCCAGTCATACAAATCAACCAAGTTTGTCTGGCAGGATCTGCCTGAGACAAACCCATGCTGCCTGCTGTCCTGGAGGGTTGTTATCCTCAAGAAATTGCACCAGCCTTTCCTTGAGGATTGTCTCCATCAGTTTTCCCACAATTGCAGTAAAGCTCACGGATCTGTAGTTCCCCGGTTCATCCTTGGGCCCATTCTTATGGAGAGGTACCACATGTGCTTCCCTCCAGTCCCTGGGCATGCACCCTGAGTTCAGAGAGGTATTGAACAGGTCCACCAGTGGCCCTGCCAGTACCTCTACCAACTCTCCCAGCACCCTGGGGTGGACTCCATCTGGGCCAGGTGTCTTGTCCACCTTCAGGGACTTAAGGCCCACCCTCACCCTTTCCACCGTGATTTCCCCATCTGTGGTTGCTTCTCCCCACCCTCCCCCACCTCTCCCTTGCTTTCAGGTATGGGCCCATCCCTTTCCTTGGTGAAGACTAAACAGAAGTATTCATTAAGTACTTCTGCCTGTTCAGCCTCCTTTTCTACCCACCCACTTCCCCTCCTGATCCTAATAATTTGATCCTTGCTCTTCCTCTTCTCTCTGATATATATCTGAAGAAATCCTTTTCCCCTCCTTTGATCCCCTGTGCTAACCTCCATTTCCTAGATGCCTTTGCTGCCCTTACTACTCTGCTCACTAGTCTGGATTTCTTCACGTATTCTTCTTTGTCTTCTGCCCTGTTAGATCGCTTGTAGGTCCAAAATGCATTCCTCTTTTCCCTCACCTTCTCCGCTACCTCTGTACTCATCCAACTAGGTCTCTTGGTCCTGGCTTTCTTGCTCTGGCTCTTTACACAAGTTTTAATGGCTTCAGCCAGTCCTGTCTTGATGACTGCCCATTTTTGTTCCGTGTCCATTTCTGGGTGGATGCATGCCATATGAATTTCCAGTATGTTTCCTATCCTGCCAAAGTCTGCCCTTTTGAAGTCCAGGACCCTAGCATTTGTAGTGGCTACTTCCCTACCCAGACTGACTGAAAACCACACTGTGCAGTGGTCACTTCTTGCCAGAGGTTCCTCCACCCTTACATCCCTGACCTGTTCCCTATCTTCCAGTATCAGGTCTAGTATATTCCCCTCCCTCATTGGCTCCATTACCGTCTGGGTAAGGAAGCCATCCTGGAATGCTTCCAGGAGGATCTGCTCCTTGGCACACTTGGTTGCTGGGATGCTCCAATCCACCCCTTGTAGATTAAAGTCCCCCCACCACTGTGCTCTCTTTGCCACTATGCCTCCATATCTGCTCCCCCAGTTCCCTGCCAATGTTCTCCTTCTGGGCCGGAGGTCTATAAACAACCTCCAGGCAGATCTTGGTCCCTTTCTGGCTGTGTAGTTGCAGCCAGATTAATTCCGACCTGTCCTTCTCCCCTTCCTCCCTGTTACATCTGATCCCTTCCCTTGTGTAGATGGCAACCTCCCCCCAGCCTTCCCTTTATCTCTATCTCTCTGGAAAAGTTTGTATCCTGCGATGGTTAGGTCCCAGTCATGTGTATGAATATATGATTGCTATCCCTTAGAGTTCATTTTGAGTTCATCTAACTCACTCCCTACTTCAAGTCATAATCCTCTGTTGTGACATCACAATCTGTTGTCATGGGTGTAACTGTGGGGTCACAATCAGTGCTCTATGACTTCAGGTAGGGAGAAAGCAGCAGGAGTAGCTGAACTCTTCAGGAGCAAAGATCCTGTTTTCATGCAAATGACCTCACTGCTAAATAATGGGGAGAAAGAATACAGCACTAATGGGAAATAAAAGCTGGACAGTGCCTAAATATTATGTTTTGTTAAAGTTCTCCTGAATGTGTCACTAGCTCTTTAAATCTTCTTTCTTCTTATTGTTTTTTTTGTCCCCAGCACTTTAGGAAAGGAAATGGCCATGACTAGAGAAGGGACATTATTTGCACTGGCTGAACTGAATGCAGCACAAGGGCTCTCTGTTGGTGCTCACTACCCACAAGCTGCTTCTCTCTTTCTGAGTGCCTACATACACTGAAGCAAAGCACAGCACTATGGCACCAATTATCCAAAACCATATGAGCGCCACAGTACAAGCCAATCAGGTGCCCCTTTACAAATAAAGTTTCTTGGCTTAAGCATAGGGGGAGGGGAGACAGCAGTCCCAGTCTCTCAACCAATCCCACCCACTCATGCTCGTCAGGCTTGCTCTACACACAAAGTGCTGCACTTTTATGGTCCCAGGAGAAAACAAAGCTGTGGAAGAAAAAGGCTGTGGCACTTTCAGCAAGCTCCTTGCAGTCCTGTGTTACAAAATCCAAATGGCTGGCAGTATAGCCTAGAGGTTAGAGTAATGAGCTGTGAATGAGCCTGGTGCATCCAGCAGACCTAGGCTTGATTTCCACAACCTCCACTTGCATACAGTGTGACTCTGAGCAAGTCACCTAACCACCCCAGTGCTCACAGGTTGCCCTGAAAACAGGCACTTGTGTCTCAGTGGCCTCCGGTTACCAATAAAAAAAATCACTGTGGTAAGCATGTAGCCACTTATTCAAACCAATCTAAACCTGGGAAAAGATTCAAATGCAGTTCTGCTACATGGGGTATTGCTAATTCGGAGGGATTTGGATTTTTCTCAAACCGGTTCACTCAGCACTAAGGGTTACACATGTTTATTATGTATTAGATGTAAAATATTTGCCATTTTGGTTTTTTACTCAGTGAGTAAAAAAATGGTGGTAATTTTAAAAACTAAATTCTATGAAGGCACATTGATGCGTTTTTTAATGTGGCAAGGCTGGCACCAGTACTTTTTCAGCCGTTGGTAGTACAGTACTGCCATAAACATATGGGGCCAGGGTGAGAGGCTGGTAGTGGAGTGCCTGTAAATACGCAGTAATGACCATTCTGCTCAATGATATCATAAAGTCACAGATATTTGACTGAATTGGTTCACTGTGGAAGGAAGATCTTGGACAGGGCTCTTCTGGAAGATGATCAAGTCTTGAAAAAAGGTGCCATGAGTTCTCTGACTTCGACCCGAACACCCATCAGGTCATCATCAGAGACAGGCAGAAGGAATGTTGGTATAACATTTCTTCTGAAGGACAGTACACCCTTACAGTACAGCACTCCTCCCAGGTACAGTACTACAATATAGTGCCAGCAGTGCAGGCATGAGTCAAGGTGTAAAATGTTTTCTTCAAGGGTGGTGGTTGGGTGGCCATTAAACCCAAATTTGCAGCAGTCAGAGTTCTTGTAATGGGGACTCTTATACTGTATGCAACATGTACAGGGTAGGTGCCCAAAGTTAAGTGGCCATATGGTAAGAAAAGCAATAATTTTTAGTAGCCATGGAGATATTGAAATGGTAATTAACTTCCTGACCACTGTATATTTTTAACCTGGTATGAGCCAAAAACCTACACACAAATAAAGATAGAGTTCCTAGAACACTTCCTGCACCTACATAATAGGAAACAAGTGGGAGAGTCATTGTTATGTCAAGTGTTCTGTCATTGATTCAGTTTGGAGAGCCAGAGGTGAAGAAGCCTTTGGGGCAGAATATAATTCTAAACATCTTTCTCTCTATTCGCACCCCCACCAACACAGAGGCTGTTGATGACACAAGAAGAGTTGGGATAAATCCCCCACCCTGTTCCCTTCAAGGGGAAAATCCCAGGAAAAAATGGAAGAAGGCAGCTGCAGGGTGGAGGGGTGCATTGGAACAGATATGCCGAGAGAGCTGTAGAGGGAGACAGAAGCTGGAGACAAGAAGGGGGCATAAATTCAAAGAAAAAATTACTGTGTTACTACTGCATTCATAGGTTTTACTTAAATGATAAGGCATGATAGGGTATGCATTATTGTGGGATAATGGCACATCTCAGGTCACTTTGTACTGTACAAACCCAGAAAGTGCTGGTATCTCTCAGTTACGCACACCTACGACTGCCTTATAGCAATTATAAAATGGTTTCCCTGATTTTCAGTTTGAGAATTGTGTAACGAAGCTCAGAAGGTTAAGCATTTCCCACCTCTGCGTTTGAGCTGGAATGGTCATGTGATCATATTCCACCAATCACACCACTGAATTTTGCCAATTCATTTTATAAGTGAAAACAGAGCACTTACAGGAAATTCTGTTGCACTATATTAAGAAAAAAAAATGGGGCATGCTGACCCAGTGTTGCAGCAGCAATGTGTTGTGCTACTATCAGGGAATTCCTGATGCTTAAGTGTGTGAGTCCACAGGATCTGACACTGGGGTTGGCTGGGGGCTGGGCACACTGAGGAGGTGAGTTGCTCAGCTGCTGACAGAGGGAGAGAAGGAAGGACGGTGGCAACCCCGTATTTGCGTACTATCATTAGGCTAACCAAAGAGGGGTATTGGCACCCATTATCAAACCCACTAAGTGCCCACCCTCATGGCAGCAGGAAGTAAAGCTGTAGATTATGCGATTCATTGAAGTGGGGTTAGGGTATAAAATAGGGACAAAGTAATGGAAGAAAACTTGGGCACCTTCCTGTATGTTACTACCCACTCTTCAATACTCCTCCGCATCATAATTTTTATTTTTCAGATGATGAAGTTATAATCTTAATTTAGTGGAAGGGAAGAACTGAGCCAGGACAGCAGCATGTTGGGGGGGGGAGTGGAGAGGGGAGGGCCACTCACTCTCGTATTGTTTGGTTATGGCTGAACTTGCAGATTTTTCTGCGGAAACAGGAGGGAGATTTTTGGCCTGACCTCAATGTTATACTGCTATTATTTTTGTTTATATATTATCCAGAGGGATATATAAATTGTGATACCAAATATTGGTTAGTTGTCTGGCGGCAGACAGAAAGCGCATTGCTAACAGGTGTCTCTCCAACCCCTCCAACTCTTTCTGATTGGTTTGGGGTGGTTAAACTGCTTTACACTATTATGAAGCTTAGAAACACAGACCATGATGGCAGAAAAAGACCAGAGGTCCATCTAGCCTTCACACATACCCTTTTTGCTTACTTTTTAAATATCAAACATTTAATCAATGCCTGATACAATGGATGAGATGGACACTGTACCACATGTCTACTATCTATCTCCGGATTTTGTACCACAGTTTTGAACTGCTGTCCTCTCTAGTAATTACCCCTACTATGGGAATGCAGAGTGGGTCTGTGGGGGCTGTTTAGTTTTCCTGTATTCTACTCCCACCACACACACAGTGAATCCTGGCCTTAAGGATATGTCATTTGTCATTTCCTTATAACATGAGATCTTACCAGACTCCTTTCTGGATTCTGAGTAGAACTCTTGTACATTTCGACTTGGATACCTACTGTGCCTGTAGCGGGAACATTTATGTATGATATACGTGTATTTGGTTTTGTTTACCTTGTGTTTTAAGAAAAGCTAAAAAAAAAAAATTAAATGTATAAGTTAATGGAGCCTTCATGGTGTGTCTCTTAAGGTGTGAGAGACTCTGAGCATGATGTGATGTTTGGTCATGAGGACAGAGAAGTGAAGCTGAGTGGTTCTGACTGCCCAAACCTCTTGAGAGGATTCTTTTATACACAACCCACTGAAGCCTTATAAAAGTATTATAAGTCATTTAAATTAGCTACAGTGATTGATATTAAGTTTTTTTATTTTTGCTCCTCCCTTGCTCCCGGCTGGCCACTCCTTCGGGTCACCTAGGATCCCCACCGGGTCACCTAGGATCCCCACCGGCACTCCACCCCCACTGCCAGCCACCATCCCACATGACAGCCCCCCAGGTAACCCGATGTTTCCCTTCATCGGACGGGTCCTCCCCCTCTGAGAGTGGAAGGTGCTGGTGGAGCTGGCCAGCACTACTTACTTGGCCCGGGGGCTGCTGGGGTGGTCCGGGCTATCTGGGGCTTCGTGGCAGCAGGGAACCGGCAACCATCATCCAGTCGGCCAGGCAGCCATTTTCTGATTTTCCTTGGGAGTACAATGTTCAGGACATCAAGGCGCGAGCCAATGTCCATCATGCTTCCCACGCAGCAGGACCTGACATGCTGTCATGCCTCCAGCCTCCGCCAGAGGTTGGTAAACACTGGGCCATGCACTCCCCTCTCCCCAGAAGATGGCAAGCTGTTGTGGGATGCTCGAGTCATCTTTCCCCCGGCCAGTGCTCCGACACCTGGGTCAGTTTCCGAACCCGGGTTGTCAGTGTTGCAAGAGGAAATCCAACTATTGCATCGGCGTGCCGGTGATATTAAGTTTTAATTTTTTTTTTTATTTCAAAAGTTTTAAATTCAGCTTCCTGCTTCTGGATGTGAAGTGGAATGCTTCACTCCTAATGTTCCTTCAGGAGAGACCACTGTATGCAGGGCAATATGTACAGGGGTTCTGGTCACTGATTGGTTGAAATCATGCAAGTAATCTATAATTAAACACAAATAATGGATGGGACAAATTGCAGCATTCCCAGTTCATATAAATATACCCTCTGTTCTCTTTATTTATTTATTTAAGCATTTGGTGACTGTGAAAGGCACACTGGGCCGAGGCTCATTTCCAGGTGCGACCCGAGATAGAGGGTGAGGATACAGAATACAATGATAGCTGCTTTATACATTCATACCTATACAAAATTAAATACTTGCATAGAGCAATATAATATACAATGTACCCTTAATATATACAAGGTTTGCATATATAAGCAGAGGAGGAGCTTGTGCTGGAGTATGTGACGTATAGAGTTTCTGTAGGTGCAGTGCAATTTGGATGCACTAACAAGGCTAGCTGCACTGATGCTGGGGTGGCATAATGAGAGGCGCTGCATCAATGCTGACACAGTAGTTAATTGAGTGGGTACTGTAATGGCGGGAAGTTGAATTTGGGATAGGTCGGCAGAGGGATATATATGCCTTTCATTTTTAGTTTTTATCTTTCTGATCTTTAAAAGCAGCCTCCCACTGCAACATAATAGATGCTTTAACCAGTGACATCATTGGTTCCAATCAGTCAGTTGCTCTTGGTGCTAATACTGCCACTTGCAATGGCTGCTTCTTCAATGAAAACTGAGTACAGTGAGGAGCTGCTGCATTTTCACTGGTGTAGTGGCGCTCAAGTGATAATATCCCTGTCAGAAGTGAATACTGTTTGCATCTGTAAATGTTATTGGTGGGAGCATCAAAAATGGAACAATGCCCTTACAGAAATACAAGTGTGCAGCATGCATACACCATGCATGCTGCACCTAATGCTTATTAAGCATGCATGGTGCACGCATGCTGTGCACTTGTGTTTTTGTGAGGGTAGGCAGTGGTAGAAATGGTGAAATCCTGCAGGAAACCATTTCTAGGAGTGACATTAAAGAGCTGATAGTTCCGAGAGCAAATTGGGAAGGATTGTTCCTGTGTAAAATCTTCCCACTAAAGCCATAAAACATATCAAATAAAAGGTAAAAATACAACATATAAAAAAGAAACATGCCAACAGACCCACCATCAGAGATGTTGAATCCTGCATCACAGGTCGTGGGTAGTGCTGGGTGAATTTCTAAAAAATTCATTTTGCACATTTTTTTTTGCAGAACTGCACCAATTCCATGTCATTTCATGCAGTTTCATGAACTAGATCAGTGTGCTTAAAATTGGTGTTTTTTTTATTGACAGAGCACATTTCTTTAAAATCACATTTTTTAAAAATATACAGTTTGGGAAAAATATCGCTCCTTGCTGAAGTTGGACATTTTTAAGAACTCACATTTTTAAAAATATGCAGCTTAGGGGAAAATGACATTATCTGAATAAAAAATGTTGGCAATATTACATCAGATTTTAGCACAACTTTGCAAAAATTGTGCAACTGTGAAACAGTTGATTTAGCACAATTTCACAAGCATAATAAAAATGTCATCCATGACTAGTGGTGATTTTCTTCAATGAATTGTTTGCATTGTCAAAACAGGTTACGTATGGAACTGGTTTAAAAAACAGGGAGATTGAACTAAAAATGAGATACGTGCAAAAGGGGATAAGAAAATATGAGTTAAAGGGCACCCAATGGCCCAGTACATAGTGGGTCACACTCTCATGCTGGTGCCCCAAGATCATGAGAGGATTCAGGAGCTGGCTTTTCAGTCTGTGGGAAGTTGGGGAGATACTGCCATGTGGCAGTGTTCCCAGGCAGGAGGGAAGGGTGGGTGGCAGGTTCTGCAGCACTAGCAGGCCCTGTGGTAGAACTGGGAGATTGCCTCCTCCACAGGGCATGCCACATGTGGGTGTGGCCACCAGGAACACTTCCTGGCACTGGGCGGGTAGTGGGTGGGGAAAGGGGTGAGACAAGAAAAATCTTGTGTGCACCGGCCACCATATATGACAGCAATGGCACTCTCAGATCCCAGCCCCATGGATCCTCAGTAGCATAACAGTAGGTAGGTGGGGATAGGGGGTGGGATGGAGAGGCCAGAGAATGCCTGAAGCAGAAACAAGGAGGTGGCCAGAAGCCAAAAAGTTGAATGAGAAAAAGAAAGAAAATATGAATTGGGAATTCCACAGTACTCCCCCCCTCATCTTTGAAGCACTTCTACTAAGTACACCACGGTGTATGCGTGAGGTTATGGCACTTGTGCTTCCACTGCTGTTTGCAAGAGGAATATGCTTAGAAAAGTCTGGCTGTTATCACAGAAGTGTTGGGGAAGGCTATTTATTTACCCCTAAAATACTGTATATATCTTACATCAGTTCCCCCAAAATTGTAAGGCACTACATTTTCAATGCCGTCTAGGAATTATGTTGGCAGTATATATAAAAAATGTATGCCTGAAACAGGGTTCACTCCACAAATACCAGTGGTGGAGACTTGGAAGGATATAATTAATCAGATTTATGAAATGGAACAGATAAGTTATTCCTTAGAGGGCTAATGTACTGCCTGAAATTAATATTAACTTCCAAAAGTAGTGAACTATTACATCTTATATCTGAAATCATTTTTTCCTTTTTCCTTCTACTAATTAAAAGATTTTCTAAGGAGTGGTGATAAGCCACTGACCACATAGGGTCAGAGGCTGTAACTAAGTGTAAGGCTTAGGGGCAGACTGGTTGGGCCTGGCGGTCCTTATCTGCTGACAATTTCTATGTTTCTATGTTCTACCTGACAATCCAACAATTCATGGTGTTATGTGCAGAACAGTAATCTACCTGCATGCTGACATAGCTAGTTGTTTTCATCTGCCTTCTATATCTGGAAACTGACATTGGATGACATAGTGATTGTTGAGCTTGAGTTGGCCAGAAAACCAAATGTACCAATTTTCATTGTGTATTCCTCAATACTTTCAGTTGTATAACCTTTACTTTAATGAACCCTATGTTTTCTGAATCAATGTATTACTACTGAATGTATATTCCTACTGCATCACGTAATGTATGATGTCTTCCTGCACTGGCTAGCGTCTGTTGTTGTACTATCTATTTGCCATTAGTTAGGCAAATGCCTTGCTACAGAAAAAGCTGAAACTATTATGACATTGGATGGGGACAACCATGAAATGGAACCTCCCAGGACAGTGACGGGGCCTAGTATGAAGTGTGAAAACTAACTGAAATAGTTGCATACATCTTTAACAGCTACATGAAAAGAGTTGTCTGTTGCAATGGAAACAAATAACATTTAGAAGATATGAGGGTGCAGTTTTCCTTCAAAGTTCTTTCTTTAAATGCTAGAAGCTTAAATCTAATAAAAATTTCTGAACTACAGGTTATCCTTCTTAATGAAAATAAAGATATCTGTGCTGTTTGTGAAACTTGGTGGGACAAAAAAATCGAATGAGTCAAAATATTCATGGTTACCAGTTATTCCAGAGACAGACCGGACAGGAAAGGTGGAGGTGTATCATTCTTTATCAACGATGGTATTGAATGCTCAGTCATAGATCTTGTAAATACTTCCTGACTGTCCTATGAGTCACTGTGTATCAGTTTATATGGTAGACATAGGAAAAAGCTAAATTTGGCCATATACTATAGACCTCCAAATACATCTGTGTGTACAGATATCAGTATAAGAGAAGAATTGATGGAAATGGTCAATGATACAGTCATTATGGGTGACTTTAATTTCTCTAACATTAATTGGGTTAACACGGAACCAAAACTAGCGGGTGAAAAATACTTTGTAGATACACTATTAGAGTTAGGACTGGAACAATTGGTCAAAGAACCTGCAAGGGGCTTAAATACTCATGACTTGGTTCTATCAAATATCACACACTTGATAAAGGATCTGCCTATAAGGGAGACTTTAAGTAATGCAGACCATTTAATTGTTGAGTATGCATTAAGTTTTGGTACCAAGAATAATCAGGGTAGGTCAGTTATTAAAAACTAAAACAAAGCTAACTTTCATAAAATGAAGGAAGAATTGGATAGGTGGGATTAGAGAGGGGAATTTGACTTGATGCCCTACAGGGGGCATGCCTCAGACAGCTAGTATTGGAACCCACTCGGAAGGGAGAAATCTTAGATCTGGTACTCTCAAATGGGGATGGAGAAAGAATCTCAGATTTAGAAGAGGGTAGCCATCTGGAAACAAGCGACCACCAAACAGTGTGGTTCACGATAAACACAGCCACACAATCAAGGCATACAAAAGCAAGAGTATTGGACTTTAGGAGGTCTGACTTTGGGAAAATGAGCGAGTGCCTCAGAAAAGCACTAGCAAACAGACAAGAAGGAGGGGTGGAGGAACAATGGGGAGTAATCAAAACAGCCATCACAGAGGCAACAAGCCTTTGTGTAAAGCAAATCAAAACACAACGAAGGAAAAAGCCGCTATGGTTCTCAAAAGAGGTGGCAGGGAAGGTTAAGGAGAAAAGGATATCATTCAGGAAATATAAGGAAACACAGAAGGAGCAGGACAGAGAACTTTATCAGTTAAAGCAGAAAGAGGCTGGGAAGGCAGTCAGAATAGCAAAGGCCCAAACTGAGGAAAGGATAGCCAATTCTGTTAAGACAGGGGATAAGACTTTTTATAGGTACATTAGGGAGCGAAGAAAGACCAAAGGAGGGATACTGAGGCTTAATAAAGGGGAGGGAATTGGGGTAGAGGGTGACAGTGAAAAAGCAGGGATACTGAACGAATATTTCTGCTCAATATTCACAAAGGAAGAGGAGGAGAGGTACCTAAACCAAACAAGAGAAACACTCTGAAGACGGGGGTCGATACCAGTCCATTTACAGAAGAAAGGGTTCTGAAAGAACTAATAAAATTGAAGGTGGACAAAGCAATGGGGCCTGATGGGATTCACCCAAGAATTCTAAAAGAACTAAGGGTAGAACTAGTGACACCGCTGACTACTCTCTTTAACAAATCATGGGAGGATGGGGTGGCACCTGAGGACTGGAGGAGGGCAGATGTGATTCCTCTTCACAAAAGTGGAAGCAGGACAGAGGCAGGAAACTACAGACCAGTTAGTTTGACTTCAGTGGTAGGGAAAATGATGGAATCACTTCTAAAGGAAAGAATTGTTGAGTACCTAGAGGCCAGTGGGGCACAGGACCCAAGGCAGCATGGATTCATGATGGGAAGGTCGTGTCAGATGAATCTAATAAATTTCTTTGACTGGGAGACCAAAATAGTACACCACGGAGGGGCTGTGGACATGGCCTACCTAGATTTTAGAAAGGCATTTGATACAGTCCCACACAAAAGATTAATACACAAGTTAGCCAGCCTTGGAGTGGGTCCCAAGGTGGTAGCCTGGATAAAAAATTGACTAGACAACAGGACGCAAAGGGTACTAGTAAATGGAGGACACAGTGAAGAAAGGAGGGTTGCTAGCGGGGTACCGCAGGGTTCAGTACTGGGACCAGTCCTTTTTAATGTCTCTATAAGTGACATTGCAGAGGAACTGGAAGGAAAAGTATGTCTCTTTGCAGATGACACAAAGATCTGCAAAAGGGTTGATACACAAGATGGTGTGGAAAGGATGAGAAGGACTTGGCAAGGTTGGAGGAATGGTCAAATGTAGCAGCTCAGATTCAATGCAAAAGAAGTGCAAGGTAATGCACCTGGGAAATAAAACCAGGGAAAGAGTACACAATGGGGGGTGAGATACTGACAACAGTAAAAATGGAAAGGGACCTGGGGGTAATTATATCAGATGACCTAAATGTGGGCAAGCAATGTGAGAAGGCAGTAAGGAAGGCTGGGGGGATACTGGGATGCATAGGAAGAGGCATCAATAGTAGAAAACAGGAAGTTGCTATCCCTCTGTACAGACAGTTGGTGAGACCCCATCTGGAGTACTGTGTGCAGTTCTGGAGACCCCCTATCCACAAAGACATAGACAGAGTGGAGGCTGTCCAGAGGCGGCAACCAAAATGGTGCAGGGTCTGCACCAGAAGACATACGAAGAAAGACTAAAGGAGCTTAATATGTATACCCTTGAGGAAAGAAGGGAGAGAGGGGCCATGATAGAAACTTTCAAGTACCTCAAGGGAATCAACAAAGTCCAAGAGGGTAGCATCTTTCAGAAAAAGAGATGTGCAAGAACAAGGGGCACAATTTGAAGATAGAGGGGGGGACGGCTCAGAGGTAATGTGAGGAAGTATTTTTTCACAGAGAGGGTTGTGGATGCATGAAACAGCCTCCCTGAGGAGGTCGTGGAGTCAAGAACAGTGTGGGAATTCAAGAATGCATGTGACAGACATAAGGCAGTCCTAGTAGGGGGTAGGAGGAAGTATGCTGTTGGATAATTAGGATCTGCAGCTTATCTGTTAGGTAGGAAAATGGCAGACTAAGTGGGCCAAGCAGTCCTTATCTGCCGTTAAATTCTATGTTTCTATGTTTTTATGTTTCAGTGCATCCCCAACTTGCACTGTATCACAATTTGGGCAGGGGGAAGATGCACCGGTGTAACCCCAATGCATCAATGCATCGCAGATGCGCTGTATGCTGCCCATAATGATATGCAGTGCATCTGGAGAGCCTGTGAAGGGGGTGTTCCCATGCATATGGAGCGCAGCCCCATTCACAGCCGAACTTGGAGGCGCATCCCCGGGGCATGTCTGAGGATGGGCCTCCCAAAATTAAGTCTAAAAATAGTAGACTTAAGTGGGTGGCCACCCACAGGCAGGCTGCCAAACTGCAGACAGCAGCATGGCAGCCTGCACACCCAGGCGGTCCAGTCTGTCACCCCGACCCTGCCCTTAGCCCAGATCCCCCAGTGAACCTACACGATCGTGCTTTGGTGGCATAGTGGACCACCCCATAACACAGAATCCCTGTACAGATGGCCAGCAACACCCCATTTGGTATAATGACACCCTCCATCCCTGGCCCGAACACTGTGCAATTGCTGCTGATTCAAGAGCCCTGGTGGTCCAGTGGTCCCACCCCCCACCCACTCAGGCACCCCGTGCAGCCCGCTCCCATGTCCAAGTAGTGTCAGTATCAGTATGGCGGGCAGCACAACCAACCCACGCACCACCACGACTGCCCACCGACTGTGCTGTCTACAACTCACAGCATACTGTACAACTGGAAGCACATTGGTGGACCAAGTCAACCAATGAGCTTGCAGACTGTACTATATACTGTTATTCACAACTCTGAATCACAAAGTTGTGAATGACAGCATACAGTACAGGGCTGCGGCCAGCCTCGGGGCATGCGAGCGGTGGATTTCGCTCGACGCCGGGCGACCCGGTTCGAACGGATCCGTCATCGGAGGGCCGGCCGGGGGGAGTAGGATTGAGCGTCCGATGGGCAGCTCTCCTACTCCGGGGGGAGGGTGCGGGCAGCATTCGGTGCGTTGGGGACCCCTGGTGGAGACCGGGAGTGCCACACAGCCGACGCTTGACATGGGGGGGAGAGGAGGCGGGGCGGACGCTGGCATCATTGCACGTCCCCGCCTCCTCTGGGGAGAAACCAGGAAAAAGGAGGAGCCGCCTGCCAAGAATGACACCTGGCCGCTGGTGATGTGCCCCCAGGCCAAGCCCCCAACCTAATCCTAGTGCCTGCGGCATAAGGGCTGGTGTCAGAGGCCCACCATGGGGGCAAGCCATGGGGTATCGGGTGGGCTGTGGCCGATTTGGGGGGCAGAAGCCGGCGGCCCATGGCCGGGCTGAAGACTAGGCAGTAGGCGGTTCGGGAGTAAAAAGGAAAATAAAAAAAAAAAAAATACAGTACAGGCTGCAAGCCCATTGGTCGACTTGGTCCACCAATGTGCTTCCAGTTGTACAATATACTGTTAGTTGCAGACAGCACGGTTGGCGGGCAGCTGTGGCAGTGTGTGGGTGGATTGTGCTGCCTGCTGTACTGATACTGATACTACTTGGAAGTGGGAGTGGGCATGGGGGTGCCTGAATGGGTGGGGGGTGGTGGGACCACTGGACCACCAGGGCTCTTGGACCAGCGGCAATTGCACAGCGGTCAGGCCGGGGATGGAGGGGTCACTATACTGAATGGGGTGTTGCTGGCCATCTGTACGGGTATTTTGTGCTATGGGTGGGGAGGGGGGTTCCACTATGCCACAAGGGAACATTCCAGGGGTAGTGTTGAGGGTTTGGAACTACGGGCAGGGAAGGGGATCCACTATGCCATCAGGGCACTGTGGTGCACTTTAAGGGGATGTCTCAGTACAGGTGGGGTGGGGAGCCATGACACCACCAGATGGGGTATTGGGTTCTGGTTGTCCTGACAGCCCTGCAGGGTGCCCGACACAATCCACCAGATGCATCCCTCTGTCATGCACTGCAAATGGGACCATAATGACATGCAAATGGCCCCATTGTGCCTTGCATGCCTAATGGCCTCATTTGCATGTTTGTGGGTGTGAATGGCGATTTTGGGTGCAGCGCATCCTGAGATGCGCTGCTCCATTGGATTCCCAGCCTGATGTGGGGGATACGCTGATGCAGCCAGGGCTGGGTGCAACTGTGGTATTCACAGAGGGGATGCGCTAGAGTCATTCTCCCACGCATCTTCTGTGAATACCACAGTTTGTGCTCGAAGCATCTCCTCTGCACCATGGCAGCTGAGATGTGCCAAGTGCATCTCCTTTGTGAATCCTG
Source organism: Neoceratodus forsteri (assembly GCA_016271365.2). Taxonomy (NCBI): domain Eukaryota; kingdom Metazoa; phylum Chordata; order Ceratodontiformes; family Ceratodontidae; genus Neoceratodus; species Neoceratodus forsteri. The sequence continues at coordinate 81,522,737 of JADMNL010000030.1, forward strand.
CCCTTGAAGTTTAGTACTCACTGTGCTAAATTAGAACACAAACCAATTACTTACTTAAAAAATCATTCCTTTCCAGGAATAAGCAGTGCATTATTCCAATATATCAAACCATCATAAGACCTCATCTGGACTACTGAACTCAGTTGAGGAGTCCTTATTTGAGGAGCGATGTTGATAGAGTGGAGAGATGAATAAAAAAACTGATCTCCGGTCTGCAGAACATGCCTTACGAGGAAAGGCTAAATACATTGGTGATGTACTGGTTAGAAGAAAGACACATATGAGGTGACTTACTGGTGAGGTACAAAATCTTGTAGGACCAGGAACTAATGGTTGAAATGGGAATTGAGATGCAAACTAAACCATCTGGACTGAGATCACATAAAATACAATTTTTGTTAGAACGTACTAAAAGAAATGGTTGATTATATTCATTCGTCCAAAGGACAGGTAGACTATGGAATGCTTTACCAGAAGTTATAGTTCAAAGCAGTGACAAAGCTATCTCAAAAAGGGGCTTGCTGACCATCTACTTGGTATTGGAGCAAAATATACCCACAGACTCAATGGGCATTTTGTGTTTTTTTTTCCATCCATAAAACCTAATATGAAACCTAGTATGTATTGTCTGTTGTGAATCATATGTTGTCCTTCACAGGACCTTCTTGTGAATGAGCTTTGCTTAATGGAGTCTCTTCCTGGTAAAATTAAACAAAATCTCATCAGCCATATGACCGAAGAGCCAATCACCTTCTGCAAACTCTCAGTCATTTGTGATGTCACAGTAAGTGAGGTCACAATGCTGATGAGTGGGAACAGGAATATAAGTATGATCTATCAGTCTACAAGTCATTTACTGCTCTTTACGTTACACAAAATGCTATTTATATATAGTATATGTTTACCTCTTATTGTGCACTGAAATCAGAGGCTCTCAGAAAGTTGTTGTAGGGCAGTTCAAAGGTCAAAAAAGCTGTTGTATTATCGTTCTGACGTCACATCGATAGTACAATGTTTTAGCTTTTACCTGCCACCTGATTGGCTCAGACAGTGGGACCTCCTAGAAAAGCAGTGTAAACATGGCGATGGGATTTATCAAAAGCATAGCAGCGGACCCACCGGAGCGAGCGAGTGGGAGCGGCACCGCCGATTTTATCAGAAGTCAGGACTTGAATAGCCACACACATCTGCTGTTATTTTTTTTCCCTAAATTTAAAAATAAACATGCAGCCACAGACGAGCGAAGTCAGAATGAGCCCAAGCAGCACCACAGTGAGCAGGAGCGGGAGCTGTAGCAAATAACCAGGTAAAGGATGTGAAAGCGGTAAAAACACACAAAAAATCATATCCTATATAAAACAGTGGATGGGAGACTAGCCACAACAAAGGCTGTATTTCCATCTTTGGAGTTGAGGACATCACAGAGATCTCTCGCGCTTTGCTCTCGAGGTTTCTATGATGTCATCAACCCCTTGATGGAAACACAGCCTTGTTGTGGATGGTCTCCCATCCACTCATCTATATATAGTATATGGTTAGGGTTTATTCTGCATGGAAAAGGGTGGCTTTCAAATTCTTGTTCTAGGACAGTTCAGAAGTCAAAAAAGTTGCACTATCATTCTGATGTCACATCGATAGTACAACAACTTTTTTAGCCATGTCCTGCCACCTGATTGGGTCACTCGTGACTCTAACGATAAAAATATCAGCAATGTGGCGACACGATTTAGTGAATGCCGATCAGTGGACCCTCCTCGTTTTGACACGAAGAGCCTCACATGGCTGCATGTCATAAAAGTGAATTATTTTTTTTTATTTTTAAAAATAATTGGTGCTAAGTGAGTGGATGTGGTATGAAGCCAGAGTGATTGGGAGTGGGGAGTAGCAGGAGCCAGCGGGAGCAGCACTAGATAATGGAGGTAACCAGTAACTTAAAAAAACACACACAGCACAAAAGAAACAAGCCATAAACCATATACTATATAATACAGTGGATTTGTGACCATCCTCAACCAAGGCTGTGTTTCCATCTCAGGGAGCTGATGACATCAGCGAGACCTCTCGAGCTTCGCTCTCGAGGTCTGTATGATGTCATCAACTCTCCTGATGGAAACACAGCCTTGCTGTGGATGGTTACCCTCCCACTATTCTATATATTTGAAAAGTTTCACCAGGAAAGGCATACTGAGCTACAATAGGTCGTTTCCAGATGTGTCCTGGGGGAGAGGGGAAAGGGAATACATTTCAGTAAGAGACGAAAGTAAAATGTACATAGATTTAAGTCAGTACATACATACCCCCCTCGACAAAGGATTTCCTCCTGCACCTTCTGCCCCTGCCCCTTCCCCTTCCCCACCTGTTCTCCAACTGACCCCCACCTAGTACTACTGGCACCACACCCCTGCCCTGCTCCTCACCCACTGGCTGCAGCTGGATGCTGTTTAATGCAATCCTCCTATGTAACGTGACTGAATGTTTCTAGTTACCTGATTGTCTTCTCTATATTGCTATCTCTCACAGAATGTATTATAACTCCTTGGATTGTACTTGTAGTATAATTCCACGTATTGTACTTTCTGCATAATAATTCTATGTATTGTATTTGTCATCTGACGTGGAGCCTTTGTAAATGAATCTGTGACTCAAAGGTTGTAATTCCGAAATCTTCATTAAATAAAAATAAAAATAATACATTTAATCAATGCCAAACATATTTGAGGTAAGACTCCACTTGGAGTACTGTGTTCAGTTCTGGAGACCGCATCTCAGGAAGCTCATAGACAGGATGGAGGAAATCCAGAGATGGGTGATGAAAATGGTGTATTGGCTGCACCAGAAGCCATGTGATGAAAGACTCAGGGACCTTAATATATATTAATTGGAGGAGAAGAGAGAGAGGGGTTATGATAGAGACATTCAAGTATCTTAGGGGTATAAACAGGGTACAGGAGGGAAGCATATTTCGGAGGAAGCATTGCACAAGGACAAGGGGACATGATATGAGACTAGAGGGAGGAAGGCTCAGAGGAAATGCCAGGAAGTACTTTTTCACAGAAAGGGTGGTGGATCTGTGGAACAGCCTTCCAGGTGGTGGGGGCTAAAACAATAACGGGTTCAAGAGCGCATGGGTTGGACATAATGGTACCCTGGAGATGGGCAGAGAAGGCGTGCTCCAGATCAAATAGGATCTGGCGTGTCAACAATGAGTTGGGAAATGGGCAGACTAGGTGGGCCATCTGGACCTTAAGTGCCATCAGATTCTATGTTTCTAGGTAGGCAGCAGTTGGCATCCAGATATAGAATATGGGTGGGATATTCAGACTGCACCAGGCTGTGGCGCAAGCCAAGGCACAGCGCAACATGGATGCGCAGGGGCATTGACAGGGTGATATTCAACGGAGCTGCGCCATGGCACAGCATCATTGAATATCGCACCTTGGCCTCTTGCAGTGCACATGGCACAGTGGCACTGTGCCAGCACAAGTGGCCAGAGTGGAGCAGGGGGATGAGCTAGTGCAAGGGCTGTTGCGATAGGTGCAACTACCGCAATATTTAAAAGTGCACATGCAAATGGGGCCATAGTGTATGCAAGGTGCAAATGGGGCCATTTGCATGACGTCTCAACTCCATTTGCATGCAGGTGCGCTGATCCGGTGACTTGCACCTGGCGCCCTGCCAGGCTGCAGCCATTGAGATTGGCGCCCTAGCAGCAAAATTACCCACTGCCTGATTGCAGGCATATGTTGTATGAATAATCCCAGATCCCTGGTGGTCCAGTGGACCGCTCGCAGCCCGATCGCGGGCATATGTTTTAAAGATTAGTCCTATACCCATGGTGGTCCAGTGGACCACTCACAGCCCAGTTGTTGGTGTTAGTAATATCTTATGCCAAACCAATCCAACCCTGGTGGTCAGCGGTACCCCTCCCCACCCACCCACTGAGCCCACCGCCCTGCCCCCGGTCAGCGGCGGGCGGCAACTCCCACCAGCTAGCTGCCCGCCGCCCGCCGACTGACTCCATCTGCGGTAGGGCTGTCGCTCATTGGTCCACAGCATGAGCCAATGGGCATGCAGCCCGCCTGTACTACACAGTCCAGATAGTGAATGGATCCGTTCACATATCTAGACTCTGTAATGCAGCATGGCTACATGCCAATTGCTCACGCTGTGAACCAATGGGCATACAGCCCTACTATATGGGTCAGTTGTTGGTGATGGGGCAGCAGCAAGTGAGGGCTGCCACCCGCCGACTGACTGAAGCGGGGCGGTGGGGCTAGTGGGCGGGTGGGGAGGGGTACCGCTGGACCACCAGGGTTGGATTGGTTTGTCATAAGATATTACTGATGCCCGTGATTGGGCTCCGAGTGGTCCACTGGACCACCAGGGATATGAGAGGGTAGTTTCACTGTACTTCTGCCCGCGATCGGGCTATGAGCGGTCCACTGGACCACCAGGGATATGGGACTATTATTTTGCTACATATGCCCATGATCGGGCATGGGGGTGCCACCACGAAGGTGCCGCCGGAGCTTGGGTGACCACCCACAGGTGGCAGCTGCCATGTTGCACCCTACAATACGGCAGCTCACCTGTGGGTGGCCAGCTGTTGCTCCTTTTCTTTTTTTTGCTCACCTATGTGCAGCGCAGGTAGGGGTTGCGCATTCATGGACTCAGAACCTCCGGGGCTGAATATCGGGATGTGCGGATTATGCATGGGCACGCCCCCCCCCACCTGCACAGCATACATTACTGATACACTCCGGTGCATCAGGATTTGTGCCGGGCTCAGTCCCCTTTGAATATCGCGCCAGGGCGCATTAGTAGGTTGCACATGGCACAACTGTGTTGCGCCATGTGCAACCCTTCTGAATATCCCGCCCTATGTACATACTGTATATGCACTATACATATATACACGCATCGCGTAACATATAATTTTATGTATATATATAATATATATATATATATATATAAAATACATAAACACACCATATATATATATATATATATATATATATATATGTGTGTGTGTGTGTGTGTGTATACTCTCATACTACACTCAATAGACATAAATCACATATATGCACATTAAGCATATTAACACAGATAACATTCCCAGGTTAGCTCTTTGAGTAGTAAGTAAGAGTTATATCAGCATGAGGAGATGGTGAGAGTAAGGCGCACCTTCACCCCTCAGGATGCACACCCTGCAAGGGGGTTTGACAAAGAACAGGTGATAAACTTTGGGGGGCAGTTGGGGGGGACAGAATAACTGGTGCTGGCACATAAGAGGGGGGTGAAATAAAAAGGGAGGTAGAATGTAACACACTGGACTGCAACCTCGAGATAGTAACAAAATTGTTACTGATTGTTTTTTCAGCCTTTCATTAATTGTACTTTCCTATGTCACTTTCTTTGTTCACCAATAATGTCTGTATATCCACTTTGTTCACCAGTGATGTCTGTATATCCACATGGCTTGTACTCATTGTATAACTTGTCATTACCTCTGTAACTGCCGCCTGTATGGCCTGGGTCGTGCCTGAAAAAAGTTCCCTGGATCAGTGCACTTACCCGGTTACCAAAGACTTAGACAAGCATTTGTCAATGCCAAATGTCCTGCTGGCATTGGCATTGGTAGTGCTGGAGTTAGAGATGCATAATAGGAATGGCAGTGAAGTACTGAAGTGACGCTAATCCCACCCCCACCCTGAAGAGACCGACAGACATTGGGTTGTGCCTTTGGGTCCTCAGCTATAACGCTCATGCCATTTTACCTCACCCTACCCTGTAGACACTGACAAGTGTCGTGGTGTGCTTTGGGGTCTTTGGGCATTATACTTTCCCCATTCCATAAGGAAATACGCTGAGGTGGGTGCAGTATAGGAGAATGGGGTGAACTTTGTGGCTGAACACTGCAAGGCACATCACGATGTGTGTCACTGGCTGCAGGGTGGGAGTGGAATAGGGAGCATTACAGCCAATGACCCCAAGTCACACCTCTGACACCTGTCAGTTTGCACAGGGTGGGGTGTTACAGGTGGAAACCCTAATGCCGTAGGCATGTGTTGGTATTTTCACTCCAAATTTTAAACATGGGCTTTTTGTGACCCCACCTCATGAAGAGCGGCACTATCAGTTTGTTAGCTGAAAGGTGGTTTTGCGTAGTGGATATGCCATTTGGTGACACAGGTCCGAAAACACATTTTGGGCAGCATGTAAAACATGACAACTGTATTGTTCATTTGGAGGTGTAAAAAAATGGCAATGTTGAAAATCTGGAGTGAAAATATGAAAAATCGGTGAAGTCATGAGCATGCATAGAAACTGTGCAACACACGTCCATAACCCAATTATTTTGGGAATTTTTTTAACCACATTTTCAACATAGGCATTTTGGGACCTCCTGTCATGAACAGTGGCACTGTGATTTTGTTAATTTGTCCCAAACGTTGATTTCCCACAACGACCATGCCATAGTGCGCCACATGTGCGAAAACACATTTTGGGCAGGATGTGAAAAATGACAGCTGTACTGTTCATTAGGAGGTGTGAAAAAATGCCAGTGTTGAAAATGTGGCATGAAAACATTGCAAATTTGCAAAGTTACAAGGGTGCATGGGAACTGCACAACACACAGTTGTAACACAGTCATTTTAAAGACTTTCATCACCAAATTTTCAACATAGGCATTTTAGGACTTCTGCTCATGAAAAGTGTCACCATCAGTTCCGAAAACTGATTTTGTGCAGCGACTGTGCTATTCTGCGCTGCATGTGCGAAAACATATTTCAGTCAGGATAACTAAAATGACAGCTGCACTGTTCATAAGGAGCTGTAGAAAAATGCCAATTTTGAAATCTGGAGTGAAAATATTACAAATTCACGAAGTTACAAGCATGCATGGAAACTGTGCAATGCACACTCATAATAAAACAGCCATTTTTTAGATTTTTTTCCACTAAATTTGTAACTTAGGCTTTTTGAGAGCCCCCCTCATGAACAGTGACAAGTGACACTGTTGTTTCGTTAATCAGTCCCAAAAGGTGATTCTGTGCAGTGACTGCAAAATCACCTTTTGGGACTGAATATTGCCATGACAGTGACTGAATTCATGAGGAGGGGTCCCAATAACCCCCCGTTGAAAATGTGGTGTTAAAATTCCCCAAAATGCCCGAGATATGCACCAAAGTTGAAAAAAAACCCCCTATTTATGCCATTATACAGTTTACTGGCATTTCTTCCGTTCACAGTCGGCTTTGAAGAGTGCAGATGTGTTCCTGGTCCACTGAAAATCATCATGCCGGACTCCAGAGGTAAGTATGGGGTTGGGGTGTGGGGAGGAAGGTGCGCAGAGGGTGGGTGTGGGTTGGGGGAGGGGCAGGAGACCACGATGGACCATTTTCTGTTTTACAGGTGGAAAAAAAAAAGGGAACATTGCGGGACTTTTTTTCCCCCAGGGACATTTGGCATGCTGGGGTGGGCTCCCAGCATGCCACCTGATTGTTTTCGGGAGAGGGGGCTGTAGCCGACGGGGGACTGGGCACCCCCGTTGGCACATACGAAGAAGGGGGCAAGAGCCGAGGGGTATTGGGCACCCTCCTTGGCATGCAACAGATGGGGGGAGACATTATGGTGATGGGGAGTAGGCTCCCCCACTGGCAAAATAAACAGGGAAGGGGGGACTGTAGCCGATGGGGATTGGGCCCCCCGTCAGCAAAGAAAGACTGTTGGGGGGGCGCATGATGCCGAGGGGGATTGGGCACCCCTTCAGTACACACTTGGGGGGGTCATTATGCTGAGGGGAAGTGGGCTCCCCTGTCAGCAAATGAAGTGGGTCGGTGCATGCAACAGGGGGATTGGACACCACTGAAGTTGGGCGGCGGCAGTCAGTGCCACCATGTTTATATCATGAGGTGTGTTATTGTGCCACTGCAATGAGAAGCTTGCTTGTCATTGCAGCAGACATTTTCTTAGAGCTGGTGGAAACGTTGCAAATTGCTGGTGTGGCACCTGCATGCTGGCTGATTGGGGAATGAGGGACGCACCTACTGATGCATGCCCTGCATTCGACCCACAGTGACTGTACCTCTAAATCTGCTACTACTGCAATATGCTGACTCGTGCACAAGCACAAGCCAACATAAAAATCAGGTAGAAAAGCTTCCAATGAGCAAATAGGCAAATAAAAATACTTCAGAAATACAAAGTAACAACCGATTGCTTTTAAAAATTAATAACATTTTCTGGCTGCTATTTTTGGTGCCACGAGCTCTTTATCTGACAGCAGTCTCATTCCAGGTTGGTGTCCTGAGTTCACTACATTCTGACCAAGGATCCTACCTTTAGCTCATAGAGTTATCAGTTTCATTATTGGTGAGGTTTGGATTCAAAGGAAATAAAATCCTCTCCCCTCTCTACTTTCTGGGTCAGCTATTACTATACAGTAGATAGGTTGTTTTTTTGCTATTTTAATGTGTAAAGAATAGACAATATGTGTTTGGATTGTACTGTACTGATCTTGTTTGTTGTGAAATGTTACTTCTTTTTAATAAAAACAAAGTTAAAAAAATCTGGTTCTTGCTATATGTTTATGAGGAAGGGGGAGGAGGAGGAGGAGGAGGATGATGGTGTTAGTTTTCAATTGACAAAGCCTAGTCCAGTATAACAACCCACTTTATCAGAAAGAGGAAGTTTAGACTTTTTCTTGTACAAAAAAACCCCACTGATGTCTAATGAGAAAGCCAGCTGTCTGTCTTAGCTGCTTATTGTAGGAAATGATCACACTGCCTCGCTAAGGACCTGCTAGCCACAACAAAAAAACAAAGGAACAATTAAAAGATCTACCATTCCATCTATGTAGGAGCTAATACTATCAGCAGCTCTCCCCTGAATAAGCAGACAGCGTTTGTTGGAATTCTCTGAGTGGCTTTCTGTGATAAAAGGTTGGTAACTTAATTTCTGATTTGGTGTTAGGTGTTTAAATGCCTCTCAAAATTAAAAAAAAAATTTAAAAGAGGGTTGCAAAGATTAAAATAGAATGCAGTGCAGCATGATTTGGGCTTGCCATTAAAATGGGTGCCTGACCTGGGTGCTGCTGTCATTACTTCAGCTGTCTTTGGTTAGCAGTGATGTGTGTGTGTGTGTGTGTGTTTTGTTTAGAGAAATTGGACACCATCCAAAGCTACAGTATGATAGACTTCTGTCCTCTATTGTCTTTTTTTTTGTTAATTTCTTATTGCAAATCATAACCGATTATGCCCTGCATACAATAGTAATCACAGCTAACACCTTTTCTGTCACACAAGGTATATACAATGCATGGATATATATATATGTATATATATATATATATATATATATATATATATGCATAGTTGAGGACGAATAAAGACAGCAGTGCAGTCAATCTGTCTTGTTTTACCCAGCTACACTTACTTGAAGCTGCCATTGCTCCTGTTGATCTTCCACTTGTCTTTTAATTACCCCTATGTAGCTACCCCTAGTGAGTCTGAACCCACCACATTATACTGACATTGACTATGTCTTTGGCCAGCTTGTTCCATTTATCCACTACCCTTTCTGTAAAAAAATACTGCACCACGCCTTTCTTGAAATTACTTCTCCCCCTAGTTTAAGGATGTGACTCCTTTTAGTGGCCTGTCCTTTTATATTAAATAGGTTTGTGGTAGTTAACTTGTTATGCCCTTGTATGCAAGTTTCTGTTATGCACTCTCTCCCTCCATCTTATCCTTCAATGAAAGGGGAAATTACTTAACTAGGAAAGGCACACTAAGCCGGAGCTTGTTTCCAGGTGCGACCTAGGAGCACGTAGAAGTTAAGTGACTTGCTCAGGGTCACACAGTATGCAAATGAGGGATGGTGGGATTCAAACATAGGTCTCCAGGTTTGCAGCTTAGTGCCGTAACCCAAAGCGCTATACTGCCGACAATGGGAACATATTTAGGCTCTCTATCCTCTCTGGATTGTGTGTCTTCCCTGTTGATCGTGAATATTTTTCTTGCCCTCTGTTGGGTATTTTCCAGTGCCTCCCTCTCCTTTTTGATGAGGGTTCCAAAGTTGTACACACTATTACAGGTACTGTCTAACCATCGACCTGTATAGGGGCAAGTTAACTTCATTTTTAGTTTTTTTTTTGTTTTGTTTGTTGACTAGGTAAGGAGGGTTAGGAAGTACTGTAGTTCCTGTTTTCAACTTTGTCCCTTAGGGAAGGGATTACAAATAAAATCCATTGCATACTGAACCAGGTTTAGCTGTTGGTATTTTTTTAGTGCTTGCTGGAATTTTGGCCAATCCACTGGAGAAATTCCCATACTCTTTTTGAGAACAGAGAAGCTGCCAAAGACTTGCAGCAGCTTTCCATTTGTCTGCAGCCCTCCCTCCCTGGACCTGGTGGATGGGAGAAGGTGTCTCCTCCTGAGGTGGGCAACAAGCCCTGGCAATACCCTAGGAGGAGGTACCATACAGCCACCCACAGGGTGGTGGCTTCTGGTGGTGGGAGGAAAAAGAGGGGGTTAAATAGAGCTGGAGGTCAGCAGCTCCCACTCTTTCTTCTCCTTCCTTTGGATTCCAACCCGACTGCCCTCATAAAAGTAGGGTAGGGTAGTCAGATCAGGTAGGGGCCCCATTTGACCCAGTAGGGGTGAGTGCATTAAGGATCTGGGAGTGGGTTTTCCCAGTTTTCTCCTCCAAGGAAGGGTTTTTCTGTTTTGTTTTTTTTTGCCTCTTCCAAAGGGTTGCAGAACTTAGTTAAAAAAAAGAGAAAAGGGGAAAATAATAAAAAATAATAAAAGAGTTGATAAGAGCTTAATAAGAGAATGCAAAACCTGTCTTAGCTATGTGAGGCACCTCGGGAGGATCGTAGACCGATGGTAGAAGGAGGAAGGGGGGACAAGTGGAATTCTTCTGAAGGGCTCATCGCCTTTAGTCAGCATGAGGCCAGGGGACCACAGGATCTGGACCCGGACGGGGGATCATTGTCCACACTCATCAGGTTATCCTGCAAGGACAGCTGTGCTGGATGGGGGAGTGGCCGCAGGAGCCTTGGCAACATGATCTCCCCAGGTGCTGCATCAGCCATTCAGGCACACGCCAGGGCTGGCCCAGGATTTAGGGCAGGTGTGTGGGAGGCCTGAAGAGGCTGCGTATCCTCATGGCTACACAAGCTGCTCAAAAGGTGTATTCATATGCAATAAATTCATGGCTGAGTCCATTTCCACCAAGACCATGTCTGTGTGGTTATTCCAGGGAAGGGGGAGTGGAGGGCTACCAGAACAAGTGCCCTGGGATTTTTAATGCCCACCTGAGCAACCACCAGTACAGGCAGTGGAGACCTCAGTTTAATGGCTCATCTGAAAGACAACACTTCCGGCAGCACAGTGTTCCCGAAATACCATGCTGGGCACCTGCATGGTTACTTTTAACAAAGTGGTGAGTGTCCCCTTCAAAGCTACCAACACCACTTCCTTGATCCCATCTTTGTTTTGGCTAGTAAAGCACCATATAATACACCCCAGCATCCTATTTGCCTTTCCTTTCTATTGCTAAGAGGATAGACTTGGGGTTTGGGGGGAGGTGACATGCCTCCTGATGCTTTGGCTTGGAAGGATGGATAGTGGACCCAAAAGATCACTAAGGTGGCAGGAGACTGGAGGGAGATAGATATCATTATCCACCTAGGGACATAATGCCCTAACAAGGGATAGAGTAGGGGTAGTGCTGGGTAATTTCAGGGAGCTGGGCAGGGGCCTGAAGCAGGTATCACACATGTTGACATTTGCTGAGGTGTTACCTGTGTACAGCCAAGGACAGGAAGGGCATGCTGCACCATGGTTTTTAATAAGTGGTTGACGCCATGGTGTATGATGATAGGCTACTGTTACACTAGGGACTTGTGACAGTGTTCAGGTTGAAAGTTGACGTGACTGACCGTGCTTTAGTAAGCAGACTTACTACATAATTAAATACTGTTGTTGCCTGGAACGGCTTGTTTATATGGGCCGCTCCAGAGAGCTCTAAACTGTGTTCTGTATGCTGAAGTTTGAATTTCAATTAGAAAGCATATTTTACTTCAAAATAGAGTAGCAAATTTATTCTTTTCCAGTCAGGATTAAGGTAGAGATTTTTGTTTTGTGAGGCAAAATGTTGAAGTTTGAATTTTAACAAGAAAGCATTTTTACTTAAATTGAGTAGTTAATTTATTCTTTGCCTGTTAGGATTAGGACAGAGATACTCTATTTGTGAGGCAATTGACTGAATTCCTCTGTTTTGACCTCAGAGCTACAGGGCAGGATTCACGTAGAGGGATTTTTAAAGTTCTCCTCCGCAACTGCTGTTGTGGACTGGAATCGCCCGCAGCTGTGGCAGTAGCAATTTACAGCCACAGCAGTTGCGGAGAGTGCTACGGCGGGTTCTGATGCCCGTAGCAGCCTCCCACAGCTGCGGTGCTGTCCATGGCAACAGCATCCACAAGTTGCCGAATTCCGTGGAGCCGGTTGCACTCCGGCGCCACCTTCGTGAATACCCGCAGCTGCGGACGACCTGTGGCTTCGCGGGTGGATTCCTACTAGTGCTGAGGTTTCCCCACAGCTGCAGGTCCTTCTACCCCTTCAATGAATCCTGCCCACAGTGTCCAAAAATGCAAACTCTAAATAAGTTGTTAGAGTAGTGGTGGATATATCAATTATGGCAATTTTGGCCCAATACAAAGTTTTAACTAAAAAACAAGGTGATTTTTTGAAGTCTTGTGTATCTATACAATTAAATCAAATAGAGGGAGGACTGGTTACCTTGCATAAAAGGAGACATTCATTTGCTATAATAAAACAAGCATTATTGTATAAAAAAAATCCAGAAATTAAACTAAAGACCCAAATAGTAAAAAATCAAATATGGTTAGCCCTAATATTAAGTGGAGATGTAGAACAAAATCCTGGACCTCAGTATACAGGTAAGATGAAATTATTGTATGATAATGCATGAAGCTTGAAAAATAAAGTAGATCTTTTTTGAACTTGGATTACAGTAGAATCCCCAGAAATTGTAGCCTTAAGAGAAACCTGGCTAAATATAGCAATAAAAGATGAGGAGATTAAACTGGAAGGATTCAATGTTCATAGATTGGACAGGAACAATAAAAAGAAGAGGGTTCTATTATATACTAAATGGGACTTGGGTTTAACCAAAGTGATATATAAAGGGACTATAGATAAGATAGATTGTTTACTGGTAGAAATCTCAAAATTTGATTGGGTGATGGAGGTCATCTATTCACCACCAAAAACGAAAACAGAAATGTTTGAACAACTAGCTCAACTGATAATGGACCATACTATGGGGAAAAAGTTAACATTAATTGGGGATTTTAACGCAGCCTGGGGCTGTCCCAGAGGAAGAGCTTTACAGGATAGTTTTAAACAGGTTTTAGACAGTTTTAAATAGGAGGCAGTGTATAGCGCAGTGGTCTAAGGCTCTGAGCTGCAAATCTGGTGACATCCAGCAGATCAGACCTGAGTCTGAATCCCACAGCTTCCACTTGCATACTGTGTGACCCTGAGCAAGTCACTTAACTTCCTTGTGTTCCCAGGTCACTCCTGTAAAAAAAGCTTTCAGCTTAGTGTGCTATTCCTGGTGAAACAGCTAAAAAAAAACAAAAAAAAACTTGAGTCTGACTCAAATCATTACCAGTACAACTGGGAAGACTATCCAAAAGAGTGCTGGTAGTATACTGGATCTAGTATTCCTATCGCAGGATATCCCAGTGAATAGTATCCAGGTTAATCAGACAATTTTGGCAGACCGTAACTCTCTTAGTTGTCAAGTAAGCCTGGATGGTTATAGCAAAGAGCATAGGGAAAACAATAATATTAAATGGGTCAGAGGCTGTAAAAAATATGCTATCAAAAGGTTTCATGCCAAATTAAGGCAGGTGAACTGGTCCAGATTATTTCTTATACCATCTGTAAACATGGCAGTACAACAATTCCAGACTTTGTTTTTGGAGGCTTGTAATGAAATAGCCCCATTTGTGAAAATTAAGCAAACAAATAATCCTGTACCATGGGTAAGTGAAAAAATAAAGAACTAAGGGTGAAAAATAGACTGTGGAAGAAAGCAAATCAAACGTTGGACCCTTTAGACTGGGAAAATTATAAAGTTAGTAGAAACTGTCTTAAAACAAAATTAAAAAATGCTAAAAAACAGTTTTATACTAAAACAAGTGAGGAGACAAGAGGGACAGGAAAATATTGGTTATTAATAAAAACTTTGGAAAAAATAGTTAAAAACCAGGCTCAAATACAAATGGTAGAAAATGGGGTTATGGCAAATGAGTTAAGATCAGCAAATATTCTAAATAACTATTTTACTAAATTACCTGATGTTACAGGTTTGGAGGAAAATGAAAAAAAATGTAATTGAAGATCAAGTAATTGAACCAAATGATCAGAACATCCCCAAATTTAGATTTGGGAGACTAACTTGCAGGGAAGTTAAAAAGGTTATAAAGAAAATGAACAAAATAAATCTCCAGGCATTGATCAGTTGGAAATAAGGTTTTTAAAAGATGCAAATGATGTAGTAGCTCCAATCTTGACAAAACTCTTTAACTGGAGTTCATGTGAGGGGGTTTTCCCTTCAATATGGAAAAATGCTAAAATTGTCCCAATCTTTTAAAAAGGTGATCCAACAAATCCCACAAACTGTAGGCCTATAGCTTCGCTACCTCTGATTTCTAAGGTTCTGGAATGACTGTTACACGGACAGCTGTATGACTACATGGAGAGATGTGGTCATCTGTCCGGGTACCAGTCTGGGTTCAGAAAAGGGCATTCCACGAGCACTGCACTCACCGACATAATTGACATCTTTGTTTCCTCTCTTGATGGGGGGATGTCGGTGGGTGCAGTGTTCGTGGATTTGTCAAAAGCCTTTGTTACAGTGCATTATCAAGTACTGATAAGAAGACTCCAAAATTCAGGAGTGTCAGAAAATGTGAGGAGATGGTTCTGGTCTTATTTAACAAACCAAAGTCAACAGACTGTGGAGGGTAAAACTTTATCAATAAAAGCAGAGGTGAAGTGATGGGTGCCCCAGAGATCAATCCTGGGCCCTCTTTTGTTTCTGGTCTATTAAAATCCAGTAGTCCAAACAGTAAAAGTTTCAGATATCCGTCTATACGCAGACGCTACTGTTTTAATAGTTAAAGGTAAAGATGTTTGCCAAATACAAATAGAATTGCAAGGAGATTTTTATAGAATCCAGAAATGGTTTAGGAGGTCCAATTTAGTTTTGAACAGTGGAAAATGAAAGATCATGTTTTTCACCCAGAAAGTTAAGGATGTGGTGAACTTGAACATTATATCTAAGGATGGTAGAGAGTTAGAACAAGTGAGTGAATATAAATATTTAGGCTTTTGGATAGACCAGAGACTGACCTTTGAATATCACATTAATGAGAAGGTAAACAAATTGAAAGGAAGACTTGGGGCCCTGTGTAGAATAGGTCATTGCATAAATGAATCTGTGAGGAAGTCCATAATAAACCATATGCTGGTACCAGTATTAGATTGTGGAATAAATATTTACATGTTCGCCAGGGTCTCTGTAATAAAAAGGGTCAAAATTATGTACCACAGACTGGCAAGATTTGCTTTGAAAGCAGATAGGAGAACCCACCATTGTACACTATGTGAGAAGTTAAATTGGTTCACCTTAGAAAGTAAATGGAAAATTGTTTGGGTTACATGACAAGGCAACTTCTGGATTCAGGGAGACCATTTTACATATGAGAAAAATTACAGAAAGTGAAACATACCTATGGTGTAAGACATACAACAAAACTGAGGGAGTTCAAAATAACTACACCAAGGATTAGGATAGGAGAAATGTATTTTGCCTATGTAGCAATAACATTTTGGAATAAATTAAAGATTCAAGGAAAAAACACAGATATAGGTTCACATGAATTTAACATTGCCTTGAAAGACGAACTAGCAGTAAGATGTACCTGTTTTGATTAAGTATAGAAGGTTTTATGTAAATGTATGATTGTAATTATTGTACTTTGGTTATATTTGATATATGTAATTGATTTTCAACATCTAAGACAGGAACGCCTTATAAATAGGATTTTATCCTAACGGTGTAATAATGAGAAAGTCATTTTGTATCCTGCATAAAAATACATGTTTTTACTACTACTACAGCCTGAGAGGATATGGACCTCTACAGGCTAGATAGCCTTCATCCTTCCAGGAGGAGGACCACAGTCCTTAATGGGAGGTCTGAATGCTACTTGGATGAGCATTTAAACTAGACAGTGGGGGTGGCAGTCATACTAAAGGAGGCAAAGACTGCCACTCTGCAGATGGTGAAGCGACAAGGAGGGAGGGCCCAAGGGGAGGAAGCGTCCCCAGGGCAGGGGTGCAGGAAGCCAGGGGTGGGGACAGAGGACACGAGGAGTATAAATCAGGATAGCAAGAAGAAAGGAGTAAAGGGTACAAGAAATGGAGAGGGTAACAAAGGAAGGGAGCTGAGGCAGAGCTTCTGGAAACAGCACAGGCAAGAGGAGAGTGAGAAAGCTGGGAAGTGGGGGTGGTGAATTGGGTACTTAGAGCCATGTGCACCAATGCAAGGAGTCTAGGAAATAAAATTTGGGACCTGGAGGCCATCATGGAGGAGGCTAGCCTGGATTTGGTGGCTATAACAGAATCCTGGTATACTGACAGTCATGACTAGGACATGGCCATTCCAGGCTATTCTCTGTTTAGGAGAGACAGGGAAGAGGGGAGAGATTGTACTATATGTGATGGAGGGAATCAAGGCTGCGGAATTGCAGGAACACCTGGAGGAAAAGGAAGGACTGGAATTGTTGGGGTCATCCTACAGACAGGCACTAAGGCCACTATCTATACACAGGTGGTATACAGACTTCCAGCACAGGGAGAGGAGTTGGATAATTCACTTGGGGAGGACAGCATCAGGATGGCAAATAAGGGGGAGGCGCTGCTGGTTGGCGACTTCGATCTGCCAGAGTGCATTGTAGCCTTCTAGCTGCAGCTTCAACAAGGAGCAGGGCCATCCTTGACTCCCTGTAAGCGGCCTTTCTCAAGCAGCTAGTCAATGAATCCACAGGGACTGAGCAGTGCTGGCCCTGGTACTTACAAACAGGGACAGCACTGCAGACATCACAGTGGGCAGTCCCCCTGGTACCTGCCAGTGATGACTGTACAGAGGGATTTAGTATTAAGACGAGCAGAGGCAAACTACACAAGGATTAGGGTCTTGGACTTTAAGACGACTGCTTTTAAGGAAATGGGAGACTATCTCAGAAACTGCTCAGTCGGGGGGGGGGGTGCCAGGGAGAGGAAGATGAACAGTAGGGAAAAATAAGGGAAGGCATAACTAAGGCAACCAGCTTGTGCATGAACGAAGTGAGTAAAAGCAATAGGAAAATAGACTGTTATGGTATGCTACAGAATTGGCTATGGTGGTGAAGGAGAAAAGGGTTGCATTCAGGAAGTATAAGGACATGCAGAGGGACGAAAACAGGGAAGTGCATCAGGTAAAACAGGTGGAAGCAGATAAGGCAGTAAGGGAAGAAAAGACATGCTGTAGACAGAGAAAAGGGTAGCAAATTGGTATAAGACTTTCTTCAGGTACATAAAAGGGTCTGAGGTGCAGCAACTGAATTTCAGTTACAAGAAGTGAAAAATAATGCATCTGGGAAGAGGGAACCCTGGGGAGAGCTACTGAATGGGAGGAGGAGTTTCTGATGAACACCAAGGAAGACAGGGACCTGGAGGTTATCATTTCTGATCACCTAAAGGTGTCTAAGCAGAGTACAAAGGCTGAAGGGAGGGCCAGTAGCATGCTGGGGTGCATAGGTAGAGATATCATTGAACGGGCTGAAGTGCAGCTTTGCTGGTCCCAGCTGCTCTGTGCCGGGTCAGCCACTCCTGCCTCAAACTGCTGACTGCAACCCAAGAATGCCTTCTGAAGCCATGAGTGGGCTGAAACATGGCTCTGGGTCATCTACCACAAACTCAAGGTATGGTCTCTTGTCCAGGAGCTCTCAGCTTGAAAGCGAGTCATTTGCTTTGCTCCCGGGCCATGCTGCCGCCTCCTCATTGGTTGACTTGAATACTGGACTAATTTCTGTCTTGGTACTCTCAGCGCCAATTTCTGCTGCTGTTTCCTTCCTCTGAAATTTTGTCCCACTACTCCCACCCCAGCCCCGACCTCTGGTAAATGCTCTTGCTCCCGAGTAAGTCTCCGCCCTCAGCTTTTTCATTGGTCCTTCAGTTTTCAACCACCTAGTGTGGTAGCTTTACCCTTTCCTGACTGGTTGATTTTAACTCCTAGATACAAATCCCCTCTATGTCCCATGTACTGATCCTTTAATGCTATCTGGTGTATGGCATATATACTGCCAGCTGTTTATGATTCGTTCTCTACTTCTTTCTTCTTTGCCCTGCTGTCATTCCTTTGTGACATGGCACTTATTATCACTATTATACTACTATCACTTTCAAGCACTCCCTACGACTCTAATACCCACGGCACACTGAGAACATATCCGATACACATCTCTAATCCCCTCATCGCCCCAAGCACTGCACCTCTCCCCTCAAATAAAACTCTTTATTCACATCTCCCCCCATATACCCCCTCACTGTCTTCTTACTACTCACCTCCCATGCCAATCAGAGCACTCGCCATAATCTCAATTAATTTTTATTTTCGTGCCTTCACCTCAACACCCAAATCCTTACTTCTGTCATCGAAACACGGACAGTTACAAAGAAGGAAAGTATTTGTAGCCCATAAGTGCTTCTTAAAGAAGCTGCTACTTCTGCTCCTCCTCTGTTTGGGTAATGTGGACCTAAACCCTGGTCCATCATCCTTTGCCTCCCCTACTGATTTCCCAGCTGCCCCCAGGATTTAAAATGATGTTAATTAATATCCTCAGTCTGACCAAGAAATTTGACCAGCTCCAAGTTTTGACTGCCCATACTAAACCAGACCTAATTATAATTACAGAGTCATGGCTCAAAAATTTCAACACCGACCAGCAAATTTCCATTCCAGACTACAAGCTGTATAGGGCTGATAGGGGATCCAGAGGGGTTGGGGTGGTCATATACTCCAAAAATAAGTATAACATTAGTAACATCTGTTGTACGTCTAGACCCAAGGAAAATGAAATCGTATCCCTGAAGCTCCACCTCCCCTCTATGGAAAGTATCACTATTATTGTCTGCTACAGGCCCCCCGCTGGTGGTACCAAAATTCTTACAGCCTTAAAAGAATTAGTTACCTTGGCTAACAATTAATTCATTATTCTTGGGGATTTAAATATGGACTGCTCACCTCTAAATCGAACAGCCTTAATTCTCTCTTTGTGATGAGCTAGGCTTATCACAGGTTGTTAACGAACCCACCAGGATTAATACTGCAAATAACACCAATAGTACCCTCCTTGATGTTACATTAACTAGTCTCCCACAAAAAATTCTGCACTCCACTGTCTATCACAATGACATGAGTGACCATGGGATTGTGCTTTGTACCCGAGCACAGGTTAAGAGTCACCAACAGCCCACGCTTATAAAAAACAGTTGTTCTGTAAGTTCAACCCAATGAGTTACCTGGTGGATTGGGTAATGTAAAGTGGAAAAACCTCTATCTAGCCTAAACGGCTAATGAGGCTGTCACTATCCAGAATAACAATCTTACCACCTTGGCCAGCAAGCATGCCCTGTTCATAAAATCTAGAATGTGCAAATTCTCTCATCCCTGGTTTACTCCAGACCTCAAATCAGCACTCACGCACTGTCATAATCTCTGGTCATAGGCCAGGCGTACCAAGTGTCCATCTGACTGGCAGACCTTCCACGCAGCAAGGAATACATTTGTTAAATGCATACGTGCTGCCAAGTCTAACTTCTATATCACCACCTTAGAACAGGCCAATGGTAACTCATACAAAATCTGGAGGACCCTAAAGTTGATTGAAGGACATCAGGCTTCTCCCTCCATCCCAGCCAAGATACATGTCAATAGTAAGACAATCGAAAACAGCAAACAAATCCTAGAAGAGCTTAATTCGCATTTTGCTACTGCCAAACTGGCCTCTGATTCCTCTCCGTATGTTGGCCTCATGAATTGTACTCCGCATAGGGTTATTCCCGAAGCTCCTACTCCACCTCGCCCCTTCCAACTACAGTAGATCTCTTTCAAAGAAGTCGAAGACCTGCTCATTAAGATGGAAACTAAGAAAAGTGGAGGAGAGGATGGGCTGGAACCATTCTTCATAAAGTTAGGCTACCATCACCTCACAGCCCCAATACTTCATATCTTTAATCTTTCTATTGACACAGCCACAGTAACTTCCTGCTGGAAATCCGCACATGTCCTTCCCTTGTTCAGATCAGGTGACCCCTGCAATTTAAACAATTACAGACCCATCTCTATCCTGCCTGTCCTTTCCAAAATCTTTGAAAAATTTATCCACTCTTAACTTATACACCATCTTGAAACATTCTTCCTCCTTAACTCAGTGCAATCCGGCTTCTGTCACAGTCATAGTACCATATCTGCCCTAGCCACAGTACAAATGACTGGGTTACAGCCCTGGACTTCAAAAAGATCACTGGTGCAGTCTTCCTAGATCCAAGTAAGGTGTCCCACACTGTCAACCACAACTTAGTTACCAGTAGCCTTATTAGTATAGGAGCTAGCCCCCTCCATTGCCCAGTGGTTTACCAGTTATCTGTCAGGGAGGTTCCAGAAAGTTAAGGCCGATGGCCTATTCTCAGCCTCCTTACTAATCACTAGAGACATCCCACAAGGCTCTATTTTAGGTCCTGTCCTCTTTTTGCTCTATATTAACAACCCTGACTATAACATAACTCACTACAAACTACATTTCTTTGCGGATGATACAGTCCTGTATACCTCCAGCTCAACCCTATCTGAAGTAACAGAAGTGCTACAAGTGGACTTTGCTCAGCTTGAACTGAACCTTATTAATGCAAAGCTCCTTCTTAATGCCAAAAAAATGGGCATGATTTTTTCCTTCAATAACACCCTCTGTTTCGCACCAAATCCACCTAATGACTTTATTGTCACCGCACTAGGAGAATCTCTTGAGGTTGTTCCCAAATTCAAATACCTAGGTATATGGCTGGACAATAAACTCAACTTTAATGCCCATATTGACAATCTGGCCAGTAAGTTAAAATCTAGAATAGGTTTCTTCTTTAGGAACAGGTCTCTATTCCCATTTGAGATCAGAACCAGGCTTGTACAGACCACATTTCTGCCTCTGCTTCACTGGGGCGTCATAATCTACAATTCATCAGCAGCCATAAATCTGAATAAACTGGATGTACTTTCCCATCGTACCCTTCGGTTCATCACCAGCTCCCCCCTTCGTACCCACCATCATGACCTTTATGCAGCTGTCAGCTGGACATCATCTACCATCAGACTCTTGATTCACTCTAGCACCTGGACACTTAAAATCCTTCTGAACAAGCTCCTGGGCAATCTCTCTTCCCTTGTTTGTATGTCCCACAGCTCCTACTCACTTAGGAAGTCTGATTTTTATCCTTCTAGATTTGCCCAGGACTCGTACCTCCTTTGGTAAACATGCCATTTCTTATGCTCTTCCGGCTGCCTGGAACCGGCTCCAGTCAGTGCTAAAACTCTCCTGCTTAGTCTCTGTCAATTTCTTTAAAACCTTTGCCACGACTAACTTGAAAGCTACTTGCAGCTGTCGCTAGTCTCCACCTTGACAATTGACTCCTATTTTAACAACTCCTCTCATCTTCTCTGTTATGACATTTCTTGTATTGCCTTAGTATTGTTGTGTTTGAGCATTGTGTACCAAACGTACCTTATATTACGATGTGCTATGTCTGTATATTACTGTGTATTATGCTTTATGTGTACTATTTGCCTTTGTTTGTATACGCTTGTATATGCTCCTGATGTATGTTCTCAGGATCTTCTTGTGAATGAGCCTGCTCAATGGAGTTATTCCTGCAATACACCTGAAAACTTGAAACTTGAAAGAAGGTGGGCGGTAGTGATGCCATTGTACTAAATGCTAGTGAGGCCTCCCCTAGAGTACTCTGTGCATTTCTGAAGGCTGCACCTTCTTAAAAACATTGACAGGGTGGAGGTGGTCCAGAGAAGGGCGACTAAGATGGGGCTGAGCTTGCAGCAGAAAACATATGAGGAGAGACTAAAGGACCTCACTATGTACTTGCTGGAGGAGAGGAGGAATCAAGGGAACATGATAGAAACATTCAAGTACCTTAAGGGAATAAACAAGGTGCAGAGGGGAGACATCTTCCAGTATAAGAGATGTGCAAGAACAAGGGGGCATGATATGCAATTGGAAGGTGACAGGCTGAGGGGGAAATGTGAGGAAGTTTTTCTTCGTGGAGCGGGGGGGTGGACACATGGAACAGACTGCCATAGGAGGTGGTGGGGGTGAGCACAGTGGAGGGTTTTAAACATGTATGGGACAGACATAAGGGTACGTTAGAAGTGGGAAGGTGGGGTGAAAAGCCATTGACCAGTTAGGGTCAGAGGCCACAAACTACTCAAACTACTGTAGGGCTTTCAGACAGACTGGATGGGCCTGGTAGTCCTTGTCTGCCGACAATTTCTATGTTTCTGTTTCTATAAGTGAGAGCAGAAAGCAAGGGGAGGGATAGTGAGAATAAGGAGGGCAGCAGAGGGTGGCTGCACGGAAGAGGACCAAGAAAAAGCAGACATCCTGAACAGGTACTTCTGCTCAGTCTTCACAGTGGAGGGAGGGGGGATGGACCACCAAATCAGCAGGAACAAAGGATCAGGGGAGGCGGACTCAGGTCCATTTTCAGAGGAAAGAGTCTTGAAGGGACTTGCAGCTCTGAAAGTGGACAAGGCTATGAGGCCAGATGAGATACTGTACACCCAAGGGTACTGAAAGAATTCAGGGAGGCGCTGACTGTCCGCTGATGGCCTTATTCAACAGTTCACTGGAATCAGACATGGTTCCAGAGGACTGGAGGAGAGCACACGTGGCACCTCTGCATGAAGGCAGCAGCAGGGAAGAGGCTAGTAACTATGGTCTGGTGATTCTTTACTTTTTTTTTTTTTTTACTGTTTTTACCTCCTTGCCACAGGTTCCTCAGGGCTATGACTCCCCACGGAGGGGGTACATCTTCTGGTCTGACCCCTAGCTCCTCTGCCTCCCGAGGTTCCCCCATGGATTCCCCCTTCATGGCAGGACCAGGTGGGGGGGGTGCCAGTGGTCCCCCCACCACCTGGTACATCATATCTGGTGACGGGGGTGCAGACTTCACTGGAGCGGTCTGACCATCACAGGTCTGTGGAGCCCCGGCCATTTTCTGTTTTTTCGATTCCCTGCTCTCCGACATAAGCACGTCGACTTCTGAGCTCTTTCCGGGTCTATACTGCCCTCCAGTCACCACTAGAGGGCAGTCAGTGGGTGGGATGACTAGTCCCCTTCACCGGAGAGAGGAGAGCAGTCCTCTAGATGTTCAATCCTCTCTCCCTCCCGCTGACCCCCAGTGGCCCAGGCTTGTTCCCGAACCTGGGTCGCTGGTGTAACTTCCAGTGCCTCAACCCTCAGCACCACTGGGCTGGCTAAGTCTGGTGATTCTTACCTCAATGGTGGGGAAATTAATGGAAACACTGTTAAAGGAGAGAGTGGTAGAGCAGCTTGAATCCAATGGGCTGCAAAACCAAAGGCAGCATGGATTCACAGCTGGGGGGGGGGGGCGGAGGTAATGCCAGGTGAATTTGATTGAGTTCTTTAACTGAGTGACCAGAGAAGTAGATTGGGGAGGGCAGCGGACATGGTCTATCTGGACTTTAGCAAGGCCTTCAACACTGTGCCACACAGGAGACTGATTAAGAAATTGAGCAACCTAGGGGTGGGATCCAAAATGGTGACTTATGTTAGAAACTGGTTAATGGATGGGAAACAGAGGGTGGTGATTAACAGCACTCACTCTAATGATGGGAGAGTACCATCTGGGTGCCACAGGGCACACTACTAGGACCAGTCCTCTTCAATGCCTTCATTAGTGACATTGCAGATGAACTGGAAGTGAAGGTATGCCCAATAGTATTTGGTGAACATTGCCAACTTTGACACTTAAAAGAGAACTGGACAAATTCATGGGGTTTTAGGTTTCTATAGGCCATGCAGTGTTGGAGACAGTCACAGTGGGCTATCGCCTTCTTCTTTCTTCAAAATACCAAGTAACCAAGTAACAATAAGGAAGGAGTAGAAGGAATATGTAAGGAGCGTAAGAAACTTGAGGAGTGGTCAAAAAACATGGCGGATGGGGCTCAATGCCAAAAAGTGCAAATTCATGTAACTTGAGCTTAGGAACACACAAACTTTGTATAGAATGCGGGAGGTGGGGGGACTGTCAGTCACTAAGCAGGAAAGGGACCTTGGGGTTATCACATCTGATGGCCTCATGCTGGCAGGGCAGAGTGGCAGTGTGACAAAGCAGTGGGTAGGGCCAGTGGGATGCTGGGATGCATAGGGAGAGGCATCTCCAGCAAGAGAAGGGAGGTGGCATTGCCACTATATCGCTTGTTGGTGAGACCCCACCTGGAGCATTGTGTCTAGTTCTGGGGACTGCACCTCAGAAAAGACATAGACAGAGTGGAGGCAGTCCAGAAGAGGGCAACCAAAATAGTGCATGGGATTACAGCGACAATTCGCTGTTGTCGCTGCAATGTTGCCAGCATTGCTTTCTCTGTGGTTTGCAGCCCTTCCCCAAATCAACTCTGACTCTGAGTTGATAATCCTAAATATGGGGGGTGCGGCCTCTCCAAAAAAACTTCTTACTGGACAGCTTTATGCCAACCGCAATTGTGGTCGACATAAAGCCGTCGCTGTAATGTCAGTCGACAACTTTGTTGCCAAACTGGCATCATGGATCTGAGGAAGAGCACCACACGAGGGCATGTGATGAAGCAGGTGGAGGGGAGTTTAAGGGAGATATGAGAAAGTAGTACTTCAGTGAAATCATGGTGGACACCTGAAACAGACTGCCAGCGGAAGTGGTGGAGCCAAAAACAGCAGAGGTCTTCAAGCATGCGTGGGATCGACATAAGGGAAAATTAGGAAATGGGCAGGGGGGAAAAGGGTGGGTCACTGGAGACCACTTAGGGCCTGCAGAGACGTATTATGCAGGGACCACCTGGGCAGACTCTGAGGGACAAGAGGTCTTTTTCTGCTGACAAATTCTCTGTTTCTATGTTTCCATGCACTTTCACACACTGAGATGAGATGAAGATATCACCAGCAACATTGCACCCTTCACCTTTCCCCATTTCAAGGTCTAATAGAGCATCATGATTGGATAACTAAGAGGATGATCCCGCCCTAGAATTGCTTTAGCGTGACCTCACGTTCCTATTGAAAAAAAAAAAAACAATGCCTCTGGGGAATAAAAAAAAAAAACACACAATTGTTTTGCACATTTTGTATAGTTTAAATATATATTTTCTATACTTAGTTTCCTGTTTTTATTTATGACTTTGCATATTAATATGACACATGGTCATTGTCCCATACATGGTTTTCTGCTCTGGCTGCTTTCCTTTGCCTGAAATCACAGTCCTCTGGTCGTGACAGCAAAATTTGACAGCATGGAAATGCTTTTGATGTCACACGCTGAGGACTGTAAAGTCAGGTGGAAACAAGCAGCTAGAGAAGGTGAAGTCTAGGGGAGCAGTGATCTTATTGTCATGTGAATGTGCATTGTGCATTGTGCACATAGCGATACTGAAAAAGAGGACGTAAAATACATTGTGAAATCTGATCTGAACTGTGTATAAAGATACTGTAAGCCCAGTGAAGGAATTATCTCTTCCTAATGGATCCCAAACAGTTAAAAAGCCTTGGGGAAAACTTTTTTTGACTCAGTTCAGCTTATATGGTATTTATTGTCTGCGGTTTATCTGTTTTACATTCTTTATTAAAGAAGCAATATTAACCCTTGTAGCATCAAATTATTTTTAGTTGAAAACCCACATTTTATGATTGCATACTGTCTTTAAAAGTCATTGATGATGCTGGCTATTTTATCTGCTTCCTTTTTTGGTAGAACAGAAATGCATGCTATTATTGTAATTATACCCATCTTTGGTTTGTTTCACATCCTTGACCTATTCTTACTGCATACTTCCTGAACATTAGGAAGATCCCCAAAACAGTGCAACTACTCATGGTGAAATAGTCCCCTCCCCTTCCACTGCATCATGAGTGTTGGGACTGTGCTAGGGGTGTTCCAAAGTGCAGGGAAGATGCAGTAGGAGTTGGTCAAGGACTGTAAACAATCAAGGTTTTGTGTGGTTGCACCAATATAGTGGTCAGTCTATTTTTCACTTTTAAAAAGAAAAAAAAGGGGAATCAGAATCAAACTACCAACCACATCAGCAATCTCTGCAGAATTTAGGCAATCACAAATTTGTTTTTTAAATACGGACAATTTAAGGCCTACAGGGGTTGACAGTGTCCCTTTAATAAGGCAATTCACCAGAAAATAGGATCCTTGTCCCTTGGACTTCATGCACTACTTGCAGGTTGTCTACATGTGACAACATACTGTGCAATTTTGACCAAATTAGAGCCCTTTAATTTTCCACAAAATCATCACATTACACAAAAACTGTGACAATTATTTTACAGACAAAATATCTAGTTTTACAGTAATCTTTTGTTTGTGATGCTACTATCATTCTCACTACATCATATTGTGATGTCATAAACAAAGGATTATGATGTCATTTGTAGACCGGCAACAGGAGTAGATAAAGACCAAGGGATAAAGGTCCTGCCTTCAGGTGCATTTTCCTTGTGTCAGCAAAATGGAACATAAATACTAAAAATATATGAAATACAAGTCGATTTGTTTCTAAATATTGCCTTTTCTAATATTTTTCCATCCTTTGCTTCATGCTTCTTTATCCCCTGGTCCTTGTAGCCCCCCCATTCCTGTCACTGGCCTTCTCATGGGCTTACTGGTTATCCACCACTTGCTCAGGATCACAGAGTGGTGAGTTAGTCTGCCACGTCAGTCGTGTGTATGATGCTGGATCAAGCCATGGCATTTTGCTCCAGTGTTTTCCTCCTATGATGTATACATTGATGTGCACACACGCCTGCATTAGTGTTTTTGCATCCACAGAGAGCCCTGCCATTCTGATGTTCTTCCACCTGGCTTCCACCGCCAGATGGCAATTATGTGGTAAGATGCAGGATTCCGTGCCCCCCCAGGGCAGTAGACCTGTCTCTGAGATGCTTAGTCTACCCTCCCTTAACCAGCCACAATGACCTATGCCCATTCCAGAACCTAGATCACTGACATCACAGTCAGTAGCACTACCGCTAATTTTTTCACAAGCATGTCACAGTCTCTCTCTCTCTCTTTTTTTTTGTTAGTTACTAGGACTGCCCCCATCACTGTCTGATGCAGGCAACCTCCACATCCCATTGTCACCATCTCTGGGGTCTCTGCATTAGATTCCCCAAATGGCAGGCCTTTGCAGGGTTGGACTGGGGTACAGGGGGCCCACCTGGAAAGTTGACTCAGGGGCCACATGGAAATTCAATAGGGGAGTGCCC
This sequence comes from Neoceratodus forsteri, assembly GCA_016271365.2. Taxonomy (NCBI): domain Eukaryota; kingdom Metazoa; phylum Chordata; order Ceratodontiformes; family Ceratodontidae; genus Neoceratodus; species Neoceratodus forsteri. The sequence continues at coordinate 81,550,431 of JADMNL010000030.1, forward strand.
AGGCTGACACACTGATATCAGTATTCCACTTCAATATGATACACTAGTTCTAAGTTTGCAGCTTACATTTACTTACTCGACCCACTGAATTGAACAGTGGATCATAAAGCCAAAGTTTCTCAGAGTTTAGAAGGTGGCCAGGTACCCTACAGAGGGGGCCCACCTTGAAATTTCCAGGTATCCTGGTGGGCAAGTCTGACTCTGGGACCTTAAGGTGGTGGCAATTCCCTCTTGAGACCAGATTAAACTGGGAAGGCCCGGTCAGCAGCATGGGGCCCAGGAGTATTGGCTTGCATCATCTAGCGGCCGGACATTTTTTTCCCTGTAGTTACCCCTCCCTCTGGGATATTAGTATAATGTATTCCAAGGGCACACCCATAGAAACATAGAATCTGATGGCAGATAAGGACCACTTGGCCCATCTAGTCTGCCCATTTCCCCTACCTAGCGGATAAGCTGCAGATCCTAGTTAACCAACAGCCTACTTCCTCCTACCCCCAACTAGAATTGCCTTATGTCTGTCCCATGCATTCTTGAATTCCTCCTCAGAAAGGCTGTTCCAAGCATCTACAACCCTCTCTGTGAAGAAATACTTCCTCACATTACCTCTGAGCCATCCCCCCTCTAACTTCAAATTGTGCCCCTTGTTCTTGCACATCTCTTTTTCTGAAAGATGCTACCCTCTTGGACTTTGTTGATTCCCTTGAGGTATTTGAAAGTTTCTATCATGTCCCCCCCTTTCCTTGAGGCTATACATCTTAAGCTCCTTTAGTCTTTCTTCACATGTCTTCTGGTGCAGACCCTGCACCATTTTGGTTGCCCTCCTCTGGACAGCCTCCACCCTGTCTATGTCTTTGCGGAGATGGTGTCTCCAGAACTGTGCACAGTACTCCAGATGTGGTCTTATCAACTGTCTGTACAGAGGGCCAACAACTTCCTGTTTTCTACTGGTGATGCCTCCTCTATGCATCCCAGTATCCCCCAGCCCTCCTTACTGCCTTCTCACATTGCTTCTCCACATTTAGGTCATATGATATGACTACCTCCAGGTCCCTTTCCATTTTTGTTGTTGTCAGTATCTCACCCCCCATTGTGTACTCTTCCCCTGGGTTTTTGTTTCCCAGGTGCATTACTTTGCACTTCTTTGCATTAAATCTAAGCTGCCATAAATTTGACCATTTCTCCAACCTTGCCAAGTCCTTTTTCATCCTTTCCACCCCACTTTGCGTAATAACCCTGTTGCAGATCTTTGTGTCATTTGCAAAGAGACATACTTTTCCTTCCAATCCCTCTGCAATGTCACTTATAAAGACATTCAAAAGGACCTGCTCCAGTACTGAACCCTACGGTACCCCACTAGTAACCCTCCTTTCTTCACTGTGGACTCCATTTACTATTACCCTTTGTGTCCTGTTGACCAGCCAATGTTTTACCCAGACTACCACCCTGGGACCCACTCCCAGGCTGGCTAATTTGTTTATTAATCTTTGGTATGGGACTGTGTCAAATGCCTTGTTAAAGTCTAGGTATGCCATGTCCACAGCCCCTTCCTGGTCTACTACTTTGGTCACCCAGTCAAAGAAATCAATTAGATTTGTCTGACATGACCTTCCTGCTGTGAATCTATTTTGCCTTGGGTCCTTTGCCCCACTGGCCTCTAGGTACTCAACAGTTCTTTCCCTCAGAAGTGATTCCATCATTTTCCCTACCACTGAGGTCAAACTGATAGGTCTGTAGTTTCCTGCCTCTGTCTTGCTCCCACTTTTGTGAAGGGGAATCACATCTGCCCTCCTCCAGTCCTCAGGTACCACACCATCCTCCCACGATTTATTAAAAAGGGTAGTCAGTGGTGTTACTAGTTCTTCCCTTAGTCCTTTTAGGATTCTGGGGTGAATCCCATCAGGCTCCTTTGCTTTATCCACCTTCAGTTTTAGGAGTTCGTTCAGAACCCTTTCTTCTGTGAAAGGACTAATATCAACCCCTCTATCCAGAGTGCTTCTATTGACTGGATTAAGTATCTCCCCCTGCTCTTCCATTGTGAATACTGAGCAGAAGTATTTTCATTCAGTATCCCTGCTTTTTCACTGTCGCTGTCTGCCCAACCACCCTCCTCTTTATTCAGCCTCAGTTTCCCTGCCTTAGTCTTTCTTTGCTCCCTAATGTACCTATAAAAAGTTTTATCCCCCTTCTTAATTGAGTTGGCTATCTTTTCCTTGGTTTGGGCCTTTGCTATTCTGACTGCCTTCCCCGCTTCCTTCTGCTTTAACTGGTACAGTTCTCTGTCCTGCTCCTTCTGTGTTTCCTTATACTTACTGAATGTTATTTTTTTCTCCTTAACCTTCCCCACCACTTCTTTTGAGAACCATAGTGTTTTTTCTTTCATTTTGATTTATTTGCTTCACACAAAGGCTTGTTGCCTCTGTGATGGCGGTTTTGATGTTTCCCCATTGTTGCTCCACCCCACCTTCTTGCCTGTTTGCTAGTGCTTTTCTGAGGCACTCTCCCATTTTGACCAAATCAGCCCTCCTGATGTCCAGAACCCTCACTTTTGTATGGCTTGATTCTACAACTAAGTTTATCATGAATCACACTATTTGGTGGTCACTTGTTCCCAGATGGCTACCCACTTCTAGATCTAAGATCCTCTCTCTGTCCCCATTTGAAAGTACCAGGTCTAAGATTGCTCCCTCCCAAGTGGGTTCCAAAACTAGCTGCCTGAGGCATGCCCCCTGTAGGGCATTGAGAATAGCCCTGCTCTTGGATGTGGCTGCAGCAAAGGTGCTCCAGTTAACATCTGGCATATTCAGGTCGCCCATGAGTAATATCTCCCCTTTTTCTGCCATCCTAAGGATGCTTTCTATCATTTCCTTGTCCATCTCCTCCCCCTGAGATGGGGTCTGTATACAACCCCTGTGCACATTGTGGTGCCATTTCCAGTCTCCAGGGTGACTGCCAGTGCCTTCTCTCCTCCCTGTTTACCCTTTAGTTCTGTTGCTTTTATCCCCTTCTCTTACAATGGGGATGGGATGGGCAACCTAGGATCATGATTGATATTTCTACCTTGCTCTTTGAAGTATTCACATTTATATTGAGCAGTATGCCATTGCTATTGGCAAAACAGGTTTCTCACCATAAATTATAAAATCCCTGGACTCTGATTGATCAGTGCTGACCATTAGCAGTGATGTTGTCCCAGCAAAACATCACACCTATTTAAAAAGCAACTAAAAATGTATGTTTTTTTACCATTTTTATTTTACACATAACGCTATTTTATAATTGCAATAATGCACTCCAGGGTGTTTTTTGTGGGTATAATGTCACTTCTTGGGTGTTGGACACACTCGGTCTGTCATACCCAACCACACGAGGCATGACATTATCCCAGCACGACACATGCCCTGTTTGCATTATTGCTTAATTGCTCACTGTAAAATGCTGTGCTTAAGTCATGTCTGTTGAACTGTCATTATACTGCACATTATCAAGCGTACGCTCACAGGTAATGTCTGCAAATGGGCAACATGTTTCTCCAGTGGACCTATCTTTTTTTCTTTTACCAGGAGAGGCACACTAAGCTCAAAACTTGTTTACACGTGTGACTTGGGAGCACAAGGAAGTTAAGTGACTTGCTCAGGGTCACACAGCATGCAAGTGGGGGCTGTGGGATTCATACCCAGGTCATCAGGTTTGCAGCTCAGAGCCTTAAACCACTGCACTACCTAGCCAACAAAAAATGGTAAATAACAAAATAAACTGTAGACCGTTGGAGTGGGTGCAAAGATGACTTCCCTGTTATGTTAGAGCTGGGGTGCTACTAGTTGTTAGTTAGTTTTATTTTGTTTCATAAAGAAAGTTACTTGAGTTTATTTGTCATGTATTGCCCTCACTGTGGCTGTTTATGACTGTATTGTTTATGAAGTGCTCAGAGTCCTTGGAATTGGGCGCCACATAAATAAAGCTTGCATTGCCTTACCAAGGACCCCAAACTGTGAAACTACAGTATGGGGCATAATGACTTGCTGTTGGTGCTGGGGTCTCTACTGTGCAATATTCTTCTTCTGTTTTGTTTCATGCTGTCACTGAGCATCTATTTATTGCCATGGTGGCTCAGTGGCCCAGCTTCCACCTCTGGCCCAGGTTACATCAGGGACTTGACTTCATATCCTCCGTCGACACTGGAGTGCGGTACTAATAGACGCTGCACTGTCTGAAGCACTGTCTTTCAGATGAGTCATTAAACTGTTCATTAGAAAATTTAAGCAAGTAACTGTGTTTGATATTTAGCTGAGTGGAAAAAAATATTGTTTACAAATGCAAAGTTGCATAGAGTTGCACATTTTGCTTTTACGCTGTTTCATAAAAACAATTTCATAACTCCTTTCCGGCATACTCAGTTGGGCAAGTGGACATTTGCTGTTGGGGGGGGGGACACTAAGAACTTCATGATACACTGCTGAATCTCCCCATGAGAACTTTGTGGTCTGCCTTTGCAGTCTAATGCAATTGTAGCCTTTAAGTAAGGATTAACCCATGACAGAGTGTGGGTTACTGGGGAATTAATCCATGCCTGAGAGGGGTTGTTGCACGAGGATGCAGACCCGGTGCCGACAACCACCTAGGTTTGGATTAATTCCCCATGTAACCCATGCTCTGGAGTGGGTTAATTCAGTTATAACAAAGCCAAGAAAAATGGGGACTTTGCAGTTACATATTACAGTGCGGTTTCATCTCCATACTTTATATAACTGGCGTTGTTTACAATCTGCCTTGTCTCTCTCTCTCTCTCTCTCTCTCTCTCTCTTGCTCTGTTAGGCTGGCCAGAGAAACATAAAGCACCGCTGAGAAGACTGAAAGTAAGGGTCTGTTGGTACTTGCTGTTTCTTTTCGCCTGTCTCTCTCTCTCTCTCTCTCTCTGTCACTCGCCTACTCCCTGCAGCGCTGAGCCCCTGCATTACTGAAATAAAACATTTTTTCTGTTTTGCCTGTGTGCTGTACAGAACTGGCACGCTATTGATAATCTGCCCTCTGTCTTCTCTCTCTCTCTGTCTCGCTCTGGTAGGTTGACTGGAGAAACACAAACCACTACTAAGCAGACTGCAACTCAGGGTCCGTTGGTACCTGCTGCTTCTTTTCTCCTGTCTCTCTTTCTCTGTCTCTCTCTCCCCTACTCCCTGCAGTGCTGAGCCCCCAGATAAATGAAATAAAACATTTTGGCTAACAGTGATGACTAGGAAGGAGCGACGGTTACCAGGATTCGGGCACATAGAAGGAGTGAGGGTGAACAGGAGTTGGGCAAAGAGAAGTGGAGGCAGGGAGGTAAGAGGTAGAAGAGAACCAGTGAAAAATTGGAATGAGCGAGGGTGATCAGGAGTTGGGCAAAGGGACGAACTATATTCAAAAGCAAAGTCAACAGCCATAAACTGTAAACACTGCATATAATAGTTTGAACTACAAGTAAAGAGGTAAGCTCGAGGGGGTGTTCCGCTATCACAAGTGCTGTGTCTTAGCTGTGCAGGGGGCAACCGTGAATTAATGAAGCAATATACCCCTCCAGAGAGTGTGTATATGGGTGGATTTACCACGCCTGGTGTGGTTCGGTCACGAGGCACAGCCGAATGATTTAACCACACCAGAAGTGGTAAATACACCCATATACCCACTCCCTGGAGGGGTATAGTGCTATTATACAATGTCCCATTTCAGTTTTTGGGAGAAAACAAACAAACAAGAAAAATACAGTTTTTTTCTTATTTAAATTTTTATTTATTTATTTATTGTTGCACAGGAAAAAATAGTTCCCTGTTGATAGGTACGATATAGTAACTTGAGAGGCAACATCAGGTCAGCCCTGTCATGTAATAGGATAGCTGGCATTGAATCTGGAGATTTTTATTTCTTTGTTTTATTTTAGTTAGGGGCTGCAGTGGGCAAAATCAATATTCATGAAGTGTTGGCAGGCTGAGGACTTATTTTTCTTCCCAATGATGTGAGATTTGGGGCTGTAGTGTGTGGTGAGGAGCAGTAGTTCAGCACGTGGCTATGTTCAAACGGACTAGTGGCTGCCCTACCTAACAGTCTGTTTGCGGGTGCCTTCTCTGTTGAAGTGGTATTTGTTTTTTTATTATTGTGATTTGGAGGAGATTTTTTTAATAGGGGACATCAATATATTTACTTACTGTGCAGGACAATTCAGTGACTTTACGAGTCATGATAATTTGGGGAAAATCTGAATGGAGCAGAGCCGGCAGTAGAAAATGAAAGGTGAAAAAGGTGAGCTGTGAGGAAAGTAGCTAGAAAAAAAAAGACTGTTTTGGTTCCAGTATGGGTTTTTGCAGTTTTGCCATTTCTTTTTTGAAAGGATGTACAGAACCCGATGTTTGATGAGTTTAGAGCAGAAACATCTGGTCTGGTACTATAAACTGTGGAGTTCTGCATCTCCGTGTCTTTTGCTGTCTTTGTGAGTCTTGACTTTCTTGTGCTTGGTGTGATTTTGGGGGGATGTTCTGATGCGGCAGACTGACAGCTGTCACCTTTTCCAGTGGGTACACTGGAGGATTTATCATGCTGAAAAGGTGCCAGCCAACCAATCAGATTGTTGGATTCCCATCTTTGGATTTACCCCATTGTCTAATTGAGTATTAATCTATGGTCACCTGATGGCTGATGATGAATGGGAGTGGACCATTTGCCCTGGTCATGTTATAAAGTGTTTTATTTGGTTTCTCTTTGTACATATCCTATGACTTTTTATACAATGATCTACATGGATTTTTTTTCAAAACTGTACATAATTGGTCTGTCTTAAATTTTTTGAACATGACTTGACTGCATTTCCTCAGGAACTGCTTATTGTACTTGCAATGTTTTTGTGACTGTTTGACATGGAACCTTTGTAAATGATTGTTTATGCTCAAAAGTAATCTTTGAAGTTTTCAATAAATAAAATAAATACAATTTGAACCAGCATTTCATGATGTTTCTGTTTGGTTCATTTGGGCAGTCTACTGCTGGCCCATTTTTATGCACTGTTATTTGTTAATGTACATACTCACCTATATTTACAGAGAGGCAGTATAGTGCAGTGTTTTAAGGCTCTGAGCTGCAAATCTGGTGAGATCGAGCAGACCAGATCTGGGTTTGAATCCCACAGCTTCCAATTGCATACTGTGTGACCTTGAGCAAGTCACTTAACTTCTCTGTGCTCCCAGGTCGCACCTGTAAAAAAGCTTTCAGCTTAGTGTGCTACTCCTGGTTAAACAACTAAAAAAAAAAAAAAATATATAAGTTGGCCTTACATATAAGTCAACCCTTTACAGTTTTAGCCAAAATACAGACATTATTTTGCTGCCCAAGTTGGATGGAAAAATTTGTTGTGCAAGTAACGTCAGTCACAGAATGTGTCTCTGTGGCCAGAACTAGATAAAAAAAACTGGTTTACACAGTTGTAAAAACAGTTTACCATTGTAAACCATGCAGAAAGGTTAGCCTCGCAGATAAGTTGAACTCCCCATCTGGGTGACCTAATTTTAGCTTCAACAAGTATTTGTCAATGCAGAATGTTCACTTGCAGGCATTTGCGGAGGTGTTTGGCACTTTGACATGGCTTAAAAAAATCAGTGACAAGTAAAATAAGGGACACAGTTTAACAATTGGTTCTATCCCCTGAAGCAGGCAGTGTAAGAGTATTGGTGTAAAATACTTTGTCTGCAGAAAAGCAAGTCTGTAACTCTGTTTGACAATATTGTGAGCATACAGTATTCCCACTGTTCAGTCACAGAAAACACAAATTTTAGGAGGGACAGGAACATTTTGAGGCAAAATCAGGGACATCCCTGAAAATCAGGGAAAGCTGAGTGGTATGGTCCCTCTTTTCCCCTCTCTCTTCCACCCACTCTCTCTCTCTCTCTCTCTCCCCCTCTCCCTCCCTATTCTATCTCTTTCTCTCCCTGTGCCTCTCTTTCTGTCTTTCTCCCCCTCTGTCTCTCTTTCTCTCTTAACCCCCTCTGTCTCTCTAGAAACATAGAAGCATAGAATTTGTCGGCAGATAAGGGCCACTTGGCCCACCTAGTCTGCCCATTTCCCTACCTGATGCATAAGCTGCAGATTCTGATTAATCAACAGCTTACTTCTTCCTACCCCCCACTAGAATTGTCTTATGTCTGTTCCATGCATTCTCTCTCTCTCTTCTCCTCTCTCTCTCTCTCTCTTGTCCCCCTCTGTCTCTCTCTCTCTCTCAACCTCCTCTGTCTCTTCTCCCCTTCTGTCTCTCTCTCCTCCCCATCTTCTCTCCCTGTTCTCCCCCTCTGTCTCTCTCAGCAAACAAGCATTTGTCAATGCCGAATGTTGGCTTGCTGGCATTGGCATTGGTAGAGCAGGAGTTAGATGCACAATAGGATTGGCAATGAAGTAGTGAACGGACACCAACCCCAGCCCCACCCTGCAGAGAGTGACAGGCATTGGTGTGTGCCTTTGGGTCATCGTCCATAGTGCTCATGCCATTTCACCTCACCCTACCCCGCAGACACTGACAAATGCTGCGGTGTGCCTTGTTGTCTTCGGGCCTTATGCTCACCCCATTCCATAAGGAAATACACAGAGATGAGTGCAGTATAGGAGAATGGGGTGAACTTTGGGGCCGAAGAGTCCAAGGCACACCTCGATGCATGTCACTGGCTGCAGGGTGGGGGTGGAATGACGTGAGCATTACAGCCGACAATGCCAAGTCACACCCCTGATGCCTGTCAGTCTCTACAAGGTGGGGTGTTACAGCTGGAAACCCTAATGCCCCAGGCATTTGTTGGTATTTTCACTCCAAATTTTCAAAATGGGCTGCTTGTGACCCCACCTCATGAATAGTGGTGCTATGAGTTCATTAGCTGAAAGATGATTTTGTACAGCGTCTGTGCCATTTGGCACCACAGGTGTGAAAACACATTTCAGGCAGGATGTGAAAAATGACAGCTGCACTGTTCAAGAGGAGGTGTAAAAAAATGTCATTGTTGAAAATTGGTGAAAATATGAAAAATTGGTGAAGTCAAGAGTGTGCTTAGAAACTGTGCAACACATGCCCGTAACACAATTATTTTGAGAATTTTTTTAACCAAATTTTCAACATAGGCATTTTGGAAACTCCAGTCATGAACAGTGTCACTGTGATTTTGTTAATGTGTCTTGAACATTGATTTCCCACAGCGACTGCACCATTGTGCGTCACATGTGTGAAAACATATTTTGGACAGGATGCGAACAATGACAGCTGTACTGTTCATTAGGAGGTGTACAAAAATGGCAATGCTGAAAATCTGGAGTGCAAATATGAAAAATTGGTGAAGTCATGAGCATGTGTAGAAATTGCACAATGCACACCAGTAACTCAATTATTTTGGGGATTTTTTAACCAGATTTTAAACATCAGCATTCTGGGACCTCTGCTCATGAACAGTGTCACTGTGATTTTGTTAATGTGTTCTGAACGTTGATTTTACACAGTGATCGCTCTATTGTGTGCCACATGCACGAAAACACATTTTGGGCAGGATGTGAAAAATGACATCTGTACTGTTCGTAAGGAGGTGTGAAAAAATGCCAATGTTGAAAATCTGGAGTGAAAATATTAAAAATTGTCCAAGTTATGAGCATGCATTAAAACTGCACAATGCACACTCGTAACAAAGTAATTTTTTTGTATCTTTCCACCAAATTTGTAAGATAGGTTTTTTGGGACCGCACCTCATGAACAATGGCACTGTCATTTCATTAATTGGTCCCAAAAGGTGATTCCACGCAGTGACTGCGAAATTACCTTTTGGGACTGAGTAACGAGATGACAGTGCATGTGTTCATGAGGTGGGGTTCCTAGCATCCCATGTTGAAAATTTGGAGGCAAAATTCAAAAAAATTACTGAGATATTCACCTAAGTTGAACCCCCTCCCCCATTTATGTGATTATACAGCTTACCGGCATTTCTTCAGTTTGTGGTTGGCTTTGAAGAATGCAGACATGTTCCCACTCCACCAAAGATCATAACGCCAACCTCTGAAGGTAAGTATGGAGTGAGGGGGTGTGGGAAGGTGGGGTGTGCAGAGGGTGGGTGCAGGTTGGGGAAGGGGACCCAACTGTGAGGGATCGTTTCTTTTGTTTCAGCTAATAATATAAAACGAACACCACGGATGATTTTCTTTCTTTACAGGTGTAAGAAAAATGTTGGGGTGGGCTCCTAGTGTGCCCCATGACTTTGGGGGGAGGTGATGTTGGCCAAACTGGGGTGGGCTCACAGTGTGGCACACAGTGTGGATGGGGCGGGGGCAGGAACATATTGACGGTGATCTGCTTCCGAACACAGAGAGGCACACTGGGGTGGGCTCCCAGTGTGCCACAAATCTTGAGGGAGGTATTAAACATGTCAACAGGGGATTGGGCACCCCCCTAAGTTGGCTTTCTGGGGATCGTGTGTGGCAGACGGTGGCAGCCGCCATGTTTATTTAAATGCTTCACCAGGAAAGGCGTGTTGGGAGGCATGTCATTGGTGCCACTGCATGACGAGCTTGTCTCTGATTGCAGTGGCACTTTTCTTAGAGGTTGTGTCCATTTTACTTAATGTTAGAGTCAGCGCTAGCACACTGGCTTATTGGGGAATGAGGGATGCACCTACTATAGCGTGCCCTACATTCGCCACTACAGACACACCTCTGAAATTTGCTAACTAGCACAAGACGTTCCTTGTGCAAAAACTAGACTAAGATGTGATTCTATACAGTAAAATGAGCGATTCAATTAAAGATGTACAAACTTGACCAAAGTGCACAATGTTTTCACTTTTATAGTTCACAGTTTTAAAAGTGCCCCAAAAATACCTCTTCATGTAGTTTCTAAATCTATCCTGCTCCCTTCCAAGTGTAGGGTATACTGTCTGGTTCTACTGCCCTAACCAGCCTAAAACATTCCCCTACTACACCTTGTCCTTGTTTACAATGCACTTAATCATGCGTCGGGTTCCTCTGACAGTTGGTTTCTTTGTAAGAAATTTACTTTCCTCACTAGTAGCAGACACAACAAGGAAAAAAAAATAACTGGGCAGAAATTAACCAGCCTATCAGGTGACAAGTTATACGGATGCTGTTTTATCCAGACATATTTTAAGTAACTTAAACAAGTTGTTAGCAGTCAAGCATTTTAAGGTTTCCTGCATCTCTTCATGCTCTGCAGCACCCAGCTGTTGACTGATCTTTCAACTAAATGCTGAAGGGGGATTCTTTATTTTTTAATTAACTATTTATTAAATGTTTAAAGAGCAATAAACACGAGGCAGTCACTGCAACAGCAAAAAAAAAAAATGATCCAGCATAAAATATTAGCATCAACATTTTGAAGGAATTGGAAAGAGTGTTACGTAAACCTTCATTCAAGATGTAAACTAAATACAGTAATACATTGCTATAATGAACGAAAATGGGGCCAGAATTTGTGTTCATTGTAGTAGGCCATTCATTAAATCAAGGCACGTTGAAAAAAAAAAATTGTAGTGAGGATGCCTTGAAAATTTTCTTGTGGTATAAGCATTTCTCTTTATTATATAAAGGCATAAGCTAAAATCAGTTTTGTGGATGTCAAAGTATAAAAAAATCAGTTACACAGTTTATTTCAATTTAATAAATTAATCACAGCAATTAATGCACTTTGTTTTTTTAAAAGATAGTGATGTTTAAATGTGCCTGTGCTATTTCAGATCAGAAGACAGGGTATGGCCTGGGAGGGATCCTAGTAACCAGAACAGAGGAAGAAAAAGACCTGGTTATGTGGACCACGAGTGACCTGAAGCACTCCTCACGATGCAGGAAGGCAGCAGCAAATGCCAAGAGAATGTTGCATTGCATTGCCAAGGGGATCAGCAGCAGGAGGGAGGAGGTCATACTACCATTATATAGGTTGCTGGTGTGACTGCACCTGGAGTACAGTGTGCAGTACCGGCATCCCTACCTAAAGAAGGACATTTACCTGCTGGAGGTAGTCTGGAGGAAGGTAACAAAAGATGGCTAAAGGTTAGCAGGACAGGGCATATGAGGTGAGGCTGGAAGCCCTGAACAGGTACTCCCTGGAGGAGAGGAGTGGGAGGAGGGACATGACTGAAAAATGTAAGTATTTGAAGGGCATGAACTTGGTGGAGAAGGGAGATGGAGTGCCTCTTCAGGCTCAGTGGAAATAACATGAAAAGGCATTGCCTTAAGCTGGAGGAGGGTTTCAAGAATGAGACCAGGAGGCATTCCTTCATGGTGAGTGCGGTGATGGGGTGGAATGGGCTCCCAGAGGAAGTCTTATCACTTGAAACCATGGAAGACTTCAAAAGTGGATGGGCCAGGGTAAAATGCATAGTCAGGGCCAAAAGGGGAAGGTCCAGGAATGAGGGGGTATCAGTTGGGGAGGGGGGGGCAGAGTCCTTAGCTATGTTTGGGACTCTGCAATACAAGCAAAGTCGATAGACTGCAAGGCCTTATTCTACTGGCACTTTTCGTATACTGTTAGTTTTGCTGTTACAAGATTTACTGTTACATTTGGATGATAAAAGTGAAGTAGAAATATATGTATTTTTGAATGTTTATATTTATGCATATGTATATTATACACATACAAATAAATAATTGTAATTAACCAAGGATTAAAGGATTAAGTAAGGGAGGTGTAGAAAGAACTGTAAATGTATCAGAACTCCATATATAAGGTAGGCCTTTTTGTATCATAGGGTCAGTATGGAGATGAGGTACAGTGGAGAGGTAGTCAATTGTGGGGACTGTGGGGCACTCTTCTCCAGGGTTACGCTCTGGAGGAGGGGCACTGCCCCATCTGCAGGGCCTTTGCGGAGCTCCATGATCAGCTGACAGCAGCATGCAATGAAATATCTCAGCTGTGGCACCAGCTCAGCTGGGATCCATCCCCCACTCCCCCAGAGACCCACTGGCCCAGGGCACTGGAGGGTGGAGGGGAAGGGCAGGGGGAAGGGTGGCAGAGGCAGTCACAAGGGGTTTGACCAATTTCACACCATTCAGACAGCAAATCACTTTGCACCCTTGGAGTATGCTCAGGTATCTGACTCTTTTGTGGGGGGGGGTCTAAGTCTGTTGGGGGAAATGGGCAGGACGAGTTGGCGGCACCTGAAGGGGTGAGCAGGGGGGAAGTTAACAAGGAGAGTCATAGTGATTGGGGACACAATGATTAGGGGAGTAGAGAGGGTGGTGGGCGGGAAAGAGAAGGAGAGTGAAATGATCAGATGTCTTCTTTGTGCCTCAGACATCATGGACATAGATCAGATAGGGAGGGTGGTGGAGAAGGAGGAGGGGGATCCGGGGGTGCGGGTACACTTGGGTACCAACGATCTAGCAAACCAGCCTGTGGAGGCAGTGAAGTGGAACTTTAAAGCTGGGGGGCAGATTGAAGGCACACTTAGCTTCCCTGGCCTTTTCTGAGGTCCTCCCTGTGTGGAATAAAGGGAATGGGTATGATAGAGTAAGGAAGGAAGAGACTGAGGAGTTTAATGAGTGATTGAAGGGATGGTGTTGATAGGAGGGGTACCACTTTGTGGGAGACTGGGGATCTTCTGGGACAGGAGGGTTTTCAAGTGTGATGGCCTTCACCTGATGAGAGAGGGGGCCAGTGCTCTGGGCCAGAAGTTTGACATTGGAAAGTTAAACTAACTGTGGGGGAGATGAAGGCTAGGGGAACCACTGAGATAAGAGAGCAGGTAAACCGGCTGTATGGGAGATGGAGGCTAGGGGAACCACTGAGATAGAACAGCAGGTGGTGAACCTAGCTAGGGCTCCCCCTGAACAGGGAATTAATAGCAGCAAGGTGGTTAACTGTAAGGCTGAAGTTCAAATTAACTTAGGGGAAGAGGCCAATGAAGGAGGGTTAACAAAGGCTACATTCAGCGTGAAAAATAATTAAGGAGAATAGGGAAGAATAAGGGTATAGGAATAGGAAAAAGCAAGGGGAGATCAGGAGAAAGATGCAAAGGGGTCTGCCTTAATGTCAGGAGTCTGGGAAATAAAATGAATGAGCTCCAGGCAATGGTGGCAGACACTGAGATGGATCTAGTAGCCATCACTGAAACTTGAGCCACAGAGAATAACGATTAGGACTTGACAGTCCCATGCTACACCATGTTTTGATGGGATACAAGAAAAGGTAAAGAAGGAGGAGGAGGCAAAGAGTGCATAGAGGCAGTGGAGGATGGAAACATTAAGGGAGGTGATGGGGAAACAGAATTTCAATGCCAAAATGTGCAAGGTGATGCACATAGGGAACAAGAACCTGAGGACAGAGAACTAGATGGGGGGGGAAGCTGGGCACAACCTCTAACGATAGAGACCTAGGGGTCATCATCAGTGACTGCCTAAAACAATCAAACCACTGTAGCAAGGCCTACAGTAAGGCAGACAGGATGCTGGGGTGTATAGGAAGGGGTACTGACAGCAGAAGGAAGGCCGTATTACTACCTCTCTATAGATCACGGGTGGTGCCCCAACTGGAGTATTGTACCCAGTTCTGGAGTCCTCACCTAAGGAAAGCTAAGGACAATCTGGAGACAGTGCAATGTAGGGTGACCAGAATGATTCAGGGCCAGCAGGGCAGATCTTACAAGTATCGGCACAAGGCACTGAACATGTACTTGCTGGAGGTCAGATGAGTGAGGGTAGATATGACAGAGACCTTCAAGTTCCTTAAAGGAATGAACAAGGTAAATTGTGAGGAACTATTTAGCATAAGTAGTGGATCAACAACACAAGGGCATGAGTGGAAACTAATGGGGGGAGGGAGATTCAAGAGGGAAGTAAGAAATGTTTGTTTTACAGAAAGGGTGGTGAAGCCCTGGAACAGTCTATCAACTGATGGGGTGGGTGCCAAAACTATCAATAGTTTCAAACATGGCTGGGACAGAGTGAAGGACTTACTGGTTGCTCAGGGTATCAGCGGTAGGGTGGTGAGCACGGGAGTGGACAATGTGGGTTAGGACCCTGTATGGACAATAGGTTCCAGGTTTGTTATGGTTTATGGGCAGACTGGATGGACTGTTGATCTTTTTCTGCCATCATTGTCTATGTTTCTATGTATGCTCGTATAAGAAAGTATCTAACATAACTGTATTTCCCTGAGTGGGTCTGCATTCTCACATTTCAGCCTTGCAAGTCCAGTTCCTATGCCCCTTACAGTTTTCATGATGTGTGAGTTATTTAATTTCATTCTTGTTGTTTTTAGATTGTTCACTTGACTCAGCCAATGGGGTTATGGTTACCATAGCAACAATATCAACATCTGTCAGCTGATCCACTGTTGGAACCATATCATCAGTGGTAATCCAGTCTTCAATGACTTTTGTGCCTTTGCTGGGTTTTTAATGAGTTGAAGTTCTGAGGTAACCTGCATAATATTGGCTGCATCGTCTGGCCCTTCATCATCATCACTGTCTTCCCTGCAGGTAAATTCTGGTGGAAAAGCAGGGCCTAGGGTTGATACCCAGCAGTGGGGGATAGTATTTTTAGTTGTACTGGCCCAAGATTCACTTGCCAGAACTGTAGATCAAGTAGGGTCTGCAGTGAGAATGTAGGTAGGGAAAAAGAGGCAGACCGGGTGGGTCAAGTGGCCCTTATCTGCTGTCAGATTCTATGTTTCTATGAATACTGACTGTCACAGTTTTTTTAGCACTTCCTGAACCATGTAACTGTGACTACTGTGAAAACAGAAACTGCAAACAAGAGCCACGCATGCTGTTCACTATAGCTCAATATTTGCTATAAAGGGGCTCGTTATAATGAGGGGTTACTGTACATTTATACAACAGGTGTTAATTTTTTTTCCAAGATACGCATGTTATTTTTGGCAGCATGAACCAGATAAATGAAGCTAGTCACTGAGTATGTTTAGAAATTTATTTCACTTATTTTGGCCCCACTGAGCATGCTCAGAAATGTATTCTCACATGTGAGATGCCATTTATATTATGAGTGATACTGTGTTGATTAATTGCTGTTATGCTGAGCCATTGAACAGAAGTGCATAGTTTGCATTTTTACTTTTTTCCTTTTGTAATTTTTTACCATTTTTATCACAAAAGTGCCAAACCGCCTGTTGCCTATGTCAAAAAGAACTTGGACTGACTTAAGGTATTGTTTTTAATATTTATTTGCGGGTATACATTGACTTAATATATTGTTTTTAATCTTTATTTGAGGGCATGGTCTATTGCTATCTCACTCATGGCTTTGCTACTTGAGAGATATCAGCAGACCAATAGTTACTCAAGAAGATAAAAATTATATCTTAAATCAGTTCATGTTATATCCTCTATAGAGCTCCATGTGTGTCCTAGAGTTGGGTGTGAGTATAATCGTCATAGTAAACCCAATAAAAGGGAATGTGTCAACTAACAGTTGGGAATTTAATCTGCTTCTTTAATAGGTCATCTTGGGCACTGATCAAACAGTGAATGCTACAATACTCAAATTGTTTGGCTTAGGGTGAATGCAGAATGCCGGGAGACAAACTCTAGTGAATCTAAATTACCTTCTATATTGGGAACATATAGTTTATTTAATCTCACTCTTTTGGCATCCCACAAGAACCCTTGGGTTTGGTGATATACTGTAGTTTCTTAAAGATACCTTTGGGTATTGATATAGGGAGATGCTGCAAGTGATAGTCAACCTTGGGTCCAATATTCATGTTAAAGACTTGAAACCTACCATAGAATGACAGAAGCATCGATTTCCATCTAGGTGGAGTTTGTTAAAATGTGTTCTATAAGCAGTGAAAAATTATTTTGTGGGATTTGTGAAATGCAATAGCCAATCAGTATACACAGATATTTGATGCCCTCCTGCTTAATTTGAATCTCATAGGCATCTGAAGGGCAGAGATCTTGATCTGGAGTTAAGGGGGGAAGAGTCTTGGTTTTCTGCCAGTTTACCCTGCAGCAGGCTACGACCAAGAATTGTTGTATTACCTCCATCAAGAAGGGAAAGTGACGTGTCAGGGTAAGACATGTAATGGAGGACAACATCTTCATAGACTGTGACAGCGGGGGTTCCATTGGCTTTGATGACCTCAATTGTTAGGGTTTTCACTGATTTTTGCTCACAGGGGTTCTAATGCCAGAATGAATAAGGGGGTGACAGAGGGCACCCCTGATGAGTGCCTCGCTGCAGATGGTAAGGAGAGGAGATATTCCATTGACCCTCACAACAACCATCTCTCATAAGGGCTACTAATGCACTGCTGGAACCAAGGGCCAAAGTTAAACTGGTGTAGGACTATGTGAAGGCTGTGCCACTCCACCTAGCTGAATACCTTTTTGGTGTCTAGGAGCAGTAATATGACCACCGGCATTGACTTCTTAGCTATGTGAATTAGACTGAGGACCCTGCAGTGATTATTTGAGCTGTTCTCCCTTTTACAGATCCCACCTGATTAAGATGGACAATGTGATGGAGAACCTAACTGACCTAGGCTGCCAGGATCTTAGCTATTATTTTACTATCAATATTAAGTAAGGAAATGGGCATGAAGCTGCCACAGGCCATGGGATTTTTACTGGGTTTAGTGAGCACAGAGATGATGATTTCTTAGAGCTGGTAAGCTTAACCATGCCATGAGAGAAGCAAAAATGTCTGGCAAATCAGGAGGCTAGAAGGGAGGATAGCAGTTTATAAAACTCGGGACTGAGAGCATCACTCCTAGGGGCTTTACCACTAGAAAAGAAATTAATGGCTTCTTGGATTTCTTTGTGTGGTAAGGGATCATCTGGTATGGTATGGTAACATTTATTTATATACAGGTAGACGCACATTAAAACACAGGGTTCTATTTTCAGAAGTATTCCTAGAGCTTTCCTGTGGATAGGAATAAGACTGTGGAGGTGAGAGCCCATCAGAAACAAATTAAGGGCAGTCAGGAAGGCCCTGGCATCTGAGGTATATAAGTTAGAGTAAAATTCCCCAAACAATTAAGCAGTTTTTGGGGGGTCTGTTTTCACCCTCCCAGTAATAAACAGCCACTGTGCTATAAACAGCCATCGTGAGAGCTGATTCAGGGGGAAGATGCAGATGGAAAATAAGGCACCCTAGAGAGTTTATTCGTGGGTAAAGCAGTTTGCAAATGCAAAAAGCCTTTGTGAAGAGCGGTTAATTGAGACGAGGATTCCCCTCCATCCCATTAACCCTTTTCAAGTGCCTCAGCCTGCCAGTTATTTACTTAACTTGCCATTCCAGTTGCATACTAACCTTCAGCGGTGTGGGGAAGTGCCCTGTCAGGGCTAGTTCCCTTCAGGGCTAGTTGCTGTTATTAAAGCACTTGGGATTTTTTTCCATTATTAGACATATGCATACAGCATACAGCAGCAGTATGATCTCTCTCTCAGACTGCCACTTAGTTTACCACTCTGTCCAGTTACCTACAAGGCTTAAGCAATGCATCGCCCCAAGGATGAGTTATTGTTGAGCACTTGGGTATCAGACAGATTATCTAGCTATCTGTCTGTCTGCCTGCCTGTCTGCCTGACTGTCTGTCTAGCTATCTAACTATCTATCGATCTATCTATCGATCTATCTTTCTATTTACCTGCCTATCAGAATGGGAGCCCTCCATTTGTAGTAAGACAGTCATAGGCCTACAGCCACGCAGAAACAAAAATCTGCAGCAAGTACATCACAGCTTCCAGCTGCGGCTTAGCCATCCTCTTCTTCAGTTGTTCCAAATACAGACCTGGCAGAGATAAAGTTCAGCCCTCCTTTTGATTCTGAAGCAGGCCCTGCTGATCCTGATAATGCGATCAGTACAGAGTCTTCTGAAATGAGGTTGACTCCCATGTGTCTGAAGGAGATGCTGATAATTGTGCTGCTGCTGATAATGATTACACCTCTTTTGCGTGTACATCCCATCTGCTGGTATTCCTCATTTGCACCACTGGTCCCCTTGTAAAACATAATGAATTGATCCTATTCAGGGATTTAAATATAAATTGGCTCAGTTGTAAAAATAAAAATAGAGATATGTCCCTCTGTAAGCTCCGGTAAATTATTGCTGAACCCACCAGATTATCAGATAAGGGAAGGGAAGTACTGCCTTGCTAATTGACTGGATACTCGCTCCCAGAGTGGACAGGATTACCTGCTCAGGATTTCTTCCATATGCAATCAGTGATCACTCACCAGTCTACTGTGTATGGAGAGCCAGACCTCCAAAGGTCCCTCCTAGGCTACTCCATTTCCCAGATTTCTCCCACTTTTTTTCAGCCATCTTCAAACAGGAGGCTGCTTGCATTGATTGTTATTATCCTTGTGCCACTGATGATGTTAATCTGGCCGTCTCTCAATATAATTAGGTGTGTTCCAATCTTCAGGATAAGCATATCCCTTCTATAACTTGGAGAGGTCAGGGCCCAGTCAATGAGTGGTTGTAGTGCCCCCTTCTGTCCTTGATCAGAGCCCAGGATAAGATTTTTAAGGCCACAGATTCAATGTCTGACTAGGTAAAATACCGGTCTCTTAGAAACACTGTAAGAAGGCTATTGGGCATAATAAAATTGTACACTGTAAATCACTCCTTAACTCAACAGCTGGTAACCCCCACCAGTTTTGGAGATACATTAAACAGACTTCGGGTCAAACTGGTAATCTTTTACCATCTGATATGGACATAAATGGGGTTAATTTTAATAATCCCATAACAATAGCGAATGCCCTCAATAATTGCTTTTCCAAGCTTTTAGCAAATACTGCCCCCCCCCAGTCTAGCTTCACCCCTGGGATCAAACATAGATCACCAGTGTCATCGCCAGTTTTACCTCAGAGCTACCAAAGTCTCAGGTCTGTAAACACCTACAGCAGATTCCAACATCTAAATCTCCAGGCTCCTATGGAATCGAGTCAAATTCTTTTGGGCAGCTACTATGGAACTTGACCTGCCAGTTACTATAATCATTAATTTGTCCTTAATTTTGGCATAGTACCTGACCCATGGAAGCTATCCCATGTTGTGCACCAGTTTTTAAGAAAAGAAATGCAAAAATCATTAGTAACTATAGGCTAATTCCTATTTCTTTGGTATTCAACAAAATTCTAGAAAGAATTGTTGCCTCCCAACTCACTAAATGTCTGTCCACTTATAATCTACTGTCTTCAGTGCAACGTGGGCTCCATAAAGGTCACAGTACCCCCATTGCTCTCTTATTCCTTACCCCTAATGTTGCTGGTGCCATGGATAGAGGCAACAATACTGGTACTGTATTCATTGACCTTACAAAGACTTTTGGCCTTGATGATCAATACTTAATGTGCACCGAGCTTGGTAACCTAGAGTATCCTTCTCAGTGCTACCATGGTTCAGAAACTACCTGGACAATAGGTACCAACAAATTCAGTTTGGGACCACCTTCTCAGAACCAGCTCCCACTTTGGTCAGGATTTTGTAATGCTCCATTCCAGCACCTCTCCTTTTCTCCCTGTACATTATTGATATACATTAGTGTCTCTTGCATAGCACTCCCATCCTCTATATGGATGACCTCCTCCTCTCCCTGAGCTCAAATAACATAACCAATGTTAATAAATGGTTGTCATCTGACCTTCAGGAGGTAAAAAATGGGGCTTCTTACAAATAAGCTCCTTCCGAATACCACAAAAACCAGGCTATGTTATCTGGCTCCTCTCCAAGAATTAACAATTGCCCATCCTTCCTCTATCTTTTACAGTGCTAGAACCCATCTACCATCAGTATCCTCATTTAACTAGCTATGGGTAATGTTAGATCCATCCCTGGACTTCTCAATATACATCATGGGCATCTGTAAGTTGCTAAACTCCAGGCTAGGGCTTTCTTATAAGGTCAGCCATATTCTCATCCCAAAAGCCATAATCTCATCCCAAAAGCCCATATAGCCATTGCCCATGGTATCTTACTCACTAAGCTTCTTTATGGGGTTTCTGTCTTCTTGGCCTCAGTTCTATTCATCATGCCCATTATTGTATTCTGTATTCCAGACTTAGGTGGCTTCCTTCTGTATCCCTATGGGATCTCACCCTTGGTAGTGTTATTTCTAACATCCTTCATAAGCAGACTCCATTAGCCCTTACCTTGCTCCTTTAGGCTTCTAGCTGTACCTGCCCATTAAGATCTTCCAGTTATGGCCTGTTCTCCATACCTAAAACAAAATCCAAACTGGGTGATATTGCAACCTCCTGTGGGATCACCGTTGGGGTGACAGCACATCGCCGAAAAAATATTTTGTCGATGTACCTCCTGGTGCACAGCAAAATGGCACTGGGGAGTTGGGATTTTTTGTTCTATGCAGGGCTGCATCCCACACCCCTACTTAAGGATTCTCAACTCTGGGGGTGCATGTCGGGTGCAACGCGGTATAAATAAAATTTTGGGCCAGGTGCAACAAAAAGTACCTGTGCCTGGACCCAAACCAATGCACCATTCCCGTCACAGCCCTGAACCCACCCACCACACTACAGCAGCAGCTCGGCAGCTCACCACAGCACCACCCTCTGCAACCCCTCCATCCCCTCCCACCCACACTTGGCGTGCTCACTCCCCCCCATGCATCCTCCCCATCCGGTCACCCACCTTTCCCAGTTGCCCCGATGACAGGCACCGCAATTGAGTCGCCCTTTCGGTAGGTGCCCAATTGCAGTTGCCAAAGTCATGGTATACCCCTCAGGTGTTGCCCCAGTGCTATAGAATTCCATTCCAAACGAGCTTCTTCAGTGCCAGATGATGCAAGCTTTTCACAACTGCTACCATAGCTATTTCTTCTAATTTTAATAGGCTCTTGTACACACTCACTTTTCTTAACTGCAGTTTATATACTTGTTCTAGGTCTTTGCTGTTGTTTTTGTATTTGTACGTAACTTGTTCCTACAACCTATGCATGTTGTATTTGTTGTCTGCATTTTAGTCTGATGTTTACTTTGTACTTTGTTTGTTACCTTTGAAGCTACTTAATTTGGTGTAACTGTACTTACCTGTGACACTTGTCTAATGTAATGTATTCACTTTTTTATATAGTTCGTATTTGTTGTGGCTTAAATGAAATAAGTAAATAAATAATAGCAGTTCCTGAGTCAAACGAAAAGACTGCCAGCTCAAGAATGTCCAATAGTAACAAGTGTACAACCCCTTCCACTGTCTCCTCTTCCAGTGCAACAACAGTTAGCGTTCAACAAAACCAAAGGAAGCCGGGCACTCGTAGAGAGAATAGCCTTGAAAAATGTTCAGCAGCCAGGATTCTGATATAATTACATTTATTGATAATGAAATCCAAGACATACAAAGGCGAGAGAAAATAAGGCCAGTGACCATTAGATGCCCCAGCACTTTGACTGTAGTCTTCATCAGGAACTGCCCCCTGATAAAGACTACAGTCGAAGTGCTGGGGTGTCTAGTGGTTACTGGCCCTATTTCCCCTCACCTTTGTATGCCTTGGATTTCACTATCAATAAATGAATTTGTATCGGAATACTAGCTGGTGATGGTGAACGCTTTTCAAGGCTATTCTCTCTTTACGAGTGTCCGGCTTCCTTTGGTTTTGTTGGTTTGTTTAATGGGGGTTAGGAACTCCCATCTGGCACTGGACTGCCCTCTGCTTGTGCACACCTGTCTTCTGTCTCAACAGTTAGTTTTACAACAAAAAAATATTGTCATCTCCACACCAACATGTGCTTCCATCTCTCTCTCCTGCCACTAGCAGCAATACCATTGCCTGCCCCAGTTCAGTTCCTTTGCTTGCCTCAACACTGGAAAGATGCAGAGCAGAGTCCTGTTGATCGCCTGCCATTAAAATAAAAAAAGTTGCAGCATGGTATGGAATAATTTTTTTTGATACTCTCCACTAATGGACTCGAAGCATTATATGTGTGCTGTAAAAACAATGGTTCATGGGAGAGGGGGAGTCAGAAGAGTGTATGAGGAGACATCTAATGTGGTGTTACCTAAGTAGTCTCTTGACAAAGTTTACATCTGTAACTTGAGGTCACACTCTAAAGACATCCTCTTGTTCACTGTGTCAAATGAGAGAACGAGTGTGAGAGAGACAGACAGAGAGCCAAAGTCAAAAGAGAGTATGTGAGACAGACAGAGAGTGAGCGAGAGAGAGATAGAGGAAAGACTTTTGCAATTCTGCAAACTCTGCAGGAACTCTAACTGATGCACCAAGAAAAGGAATGCTTCATCCCACTTACAGTTCATGTCCACTCTGTACAAGTCACCTGTCATGGGCTATTGCTTACTTAATGCTTTGGTTACTAAAGTTGCATACATGTGTATATCAGGGCTGTATTGTTTGCCTGGTGTAGCAAAGCTGAACATACTATACTGTGCTGTGTGTGTGTATATCTATCTATCTATCTATCTCTCTCTCTCTCTCTCTCTCTCTCTCTCTCTATATATATATATATATATATATATACACACAGTATATACGTATAAATACAGTCAAACCCAGTTCATCGCATACCGCTTATCAGAAAAAAACTCTTAATCGCATAAAATTCCCGTTCCCCAATTCCTAGTCAATGTTTCCCATTAAAACATGCTCGCTTTAAAGCATACACCCTGCCCTTTTTTTTGTATAATATTTTTTATTGATTTTCACACATAGTGACATACAGACACACTGACCTTCAACATGAAAGTCACATTACACATTAAAAACAACATCAACAGGTGCAATCATTTGTGCATTCCATTAATATTTCCTTGCCCACCCTTTTAAAAGCATAATTTTTCGAGTGTTGCAGCTGTCTGACCTCATGATTACTCCATTTATCCCATGCTTACTCAACAGGTAATAGGTCATTTAATTACCCCTGAATTCATTTCGATCAAAGCGCCTGCTTCAATAGCCCAAATGTTCATTAAATAGGTGCTAAATATAATCATCATTCTGTATAAAACTCTGCGGTTGTGTCTCATTCATACCATGCTGTCTTCACGATTGCTACATAGTGGCAGTGACTCCTAAGAAAAGAACAGAACTTTCACTAGCAAATAAAGTAAGAGCCTTGAATTTGTTATCTAGCCCTGGGACTTCATAAACTGATGTGGCAAGGCAATTGGGTGTTTCCCAGAGTCAGATATGCCATGTGATTAAAAACAAAAATCAGATTATATCAGAGTTCCAGAGAAATTGTAATCTTAAAAAGAAAAGAAAGAGAGAGGGAAAGGATCAGGAAGTTGATGATGCCCTTTTTAGATGGTTTGAACATGCCAGGGGTTCTGATATGCCCCTTTCTGGCCTGTTGCTCCAAGAGAAAGCTAGAAATCTAGCATTAGCAATAGGTAAGCAAGATTTTGAGCCGAACAACGACTGGCTCAGTCGCTTTAAGGTGAGACACAACATTGTGTTTAAGCGTTTACACAGAGAAAAAAAGATGCAGACCAGAGATCAGCTGAAAGCTGGATTCACAATGTCTTGACTACACCCTGGACTGCATATACAATGCTGAAAAAAACGAGATTTATTACAGGGCAACTCCAGATGGAACATTATCATTTAAGGCAGATAGTATATCTGGAGGGAAAAAAGTGAAAGCCAGGCTCACTGCTTTAGTCTGTGAAAATATGGATGATTCCCATAAGATAAAGCTGCTTGTAATCAGGAAAGTAAAAGCCCTGATGCCTTAAAGGAGTAAATGTGCAAAGGTTGCCTGTGTCATACCGTGCTAATCATAATGCATGGATGACTTCGGAGCTTTTTAAAGAATGGGCTAAGGAGTTTAATAAAGACATGCATCGGCAGAGAAAACATACTGCACTTCTTACTGACAACTGCACTGCACGTTCTCAGATTGACCTCTCCCATGTAAAAATTATTTTTCTCCCTCCGAATACAACCTCCTTGATCCAGCCAATGGATCAGGGAATAATATGCAATGTGAAATGTCTATACAGAAAGCGTATGTTAGCTTCAGTAATCAGAGAATTCGATAGTGGGACAGCAGTGTCAGCGAAAGAACTTGCAAAGAAATTTACAATCCTAGATGCCATTCATATGCTGGGACAAGCATGGTCTGAAGTTAAGGTTGAAACCATAAGAAATTGTTTTACAACGGTCGGCTTTGTGAGGGATCTGGAAGTGGCGCCTGAGACTGATGACATTATACATGCCCCAGAGAACATCCCTCAGGATGTTTTTGAAAAATTTGTTTCAGCTGATGAGGACCTGCCTTGTTCGGGTATGTCGACTGATCAGGAGATAGCCTCATCAGTAATTGAAGGTGATGCCAATGATGAAGAGGAGGATGAAGAAGTGCCATCGCTGCCACTTCCTACAGCACGAGAGGCATATGATTGCCTGTTCACAGTTCACCGATACATAGAACATAATGCCACTGGCGAAGATGATTACAAAGTATTCTATGCCCTTGAAAGTGTATGCAGCAATGCGATATGTGAGAGGACCTGTCAAAGTTAACAGAGCATTTTAAAACTTTTTCGCTTAAATACATTCCAGCAGTATGGCACCGCACCTTTACAGTAAATGGAGCCCCCCAGTGTCCACCATATTCCCTGTTCGCAGACGTTTTGCAATAAAATTAAAGTAAGTGGCAGCGCGAGAAAAAGTTGGATCAGTGGGTAAGCTTTTCAGGGGCGGGGAGCTCTTAATTTACACAGTTTTCTTTTAAAACCAAGACTAACACATTTTCTTTTTGGTGATTTACATTTTCTACCCATGATGTTTGCATTGGGGGTATGTGGAATTTTGTATTTCTTTGAAACTTACCAGTATTGCCAATGCCCCTCCAGGGTAACCCTTACTTCAGGACACTGGACAGGATCAGTGTGCACGGTGGTCAGGAACTCGGTGCTAGGCAGAGGCGGACAGCTCCCACACTAATAACAACAAGTCCTGGAAGACGCCTAGCACTGAGATGGAAGTTAATCTACAGCAGTTAATTTACAGAGCCCGTGTCTGCTGCTCTGGAAATGTATTGTGAGAAAGCAACTAGAACAAACAGTGCTGGAAGGGAGCTCCTTCAGCTTCAAGTAGGCCCAGTGCTTCACTCATAGTCAAGGCCGCTGATTTACAATGATTAAAACAATGAAATTCGGTTTTTAAGACTTCAGATTCTGGAATTGCACTGGTGATTGTTACTCTAATTTCTGAATTTTACCAGGATTCTGCTATCATTCTTTAGTTTGTGCATAAATAATCAGAATTAAAGAAGGTTTAATATACAGAGCATTAAATAAACCAAATTGAAAATAGTACGGGAAGGAATTAAAAGGAAAACATAAGTTTTGTAGATTTACTGATCTGATCTAAAATGCCAGATTTTATCAAATCTTTGTTTTTACCGGTCTTCATGTAGCCCTAATTCCAGAATTTTACCGGATTTTCCGGTAAAAAAATGAAAAACAGTGGCCTTGCCCATAGTTTTTGTCAGGGGGCTGGGTTAATTGGACTGCTCCACCCAATTTATAGCACAGCCATGCAGTGCTGTTCATTCCTGTAGGATGATCTGTTTACAATTAGAAACTGCAGTGTGCCAGTGGTTGGGGGGCAGGATCTAAACAAAGGAACAAGTGCCAGTGTTCCCTTTTACAACACAAACATATCAAAAGAGTGCACTGTTTACATTGTTAAAGCATGATGAGCATAAACAATAACAGCTCATTACTTGCCTTACACTTATTCGATTTCATCTACATTTAGCAAAAGTACATTCAGGCAAGTATCATTTTCCACTATTTTTACACACACTTAAACTTTGTACTGGTTTTGTTTTGTATGCTTACATGCATTTTATTACCAAATTGTTGCCTGTATTTAATAGACAGAAGGCAGGTGAGATCATGGCATCTTCTTGACAGTAATCTCCCCTAGTGGATTTCTCAGGAGCCTTCTTCAGATAAGGGGGATCTGCTGATTCAGCACTTTGAACCAATAGTAGAGATCGCTGAAAAGAAAGGAGACAAATAATTTTCATATTAGGTTCATTATATTTATACAGATCACAATTCTATTCATTATTCAGCCCACTATTTTTTCAAGGTTTTATGTGATAAAGGCGACTCCTAAAGAGCGCTGATCACACAGTGCGAGATGAAAACCTCCCAACACAAACAGGGGCAATGAACCTCAGGATGGCCGTCACAAAAGGCGATGGTCACTTACTGAAGACAAAAACAATCGATATCTATTTTTATGTGGGGGCTCCCCAAAATAAATATAATCAACTCCCGGGGGGGGGGGAGCAGACTTAGAAATAATGCAAAAGAAGAAAAAAAAAAAAACTTTTTTATTGGTCTGACACTGGACCCAAACCTGGGTCACTGGCTCCAGGGGTGGTAGCATAAACTGCTATGCTACATGGCCAGCTCAGGAGAACTAGGTCAAACATCATCCCATATCCTGCATTAGCAAGTGTAGCTCCCTGCTATACTTGCTCTACACGATATAGCAATGTTATTCACCAGTCGCTGCCCTTAGAAGCGCCCATATTGAGTTGCTCAATAATAGTAGCTTATATAGGGTGCTACCTTTTTTCAATTACAAAAAGGGGTTTGAGTCCCATTCAAAATTCAAACCATATGGTTATATGGAACCTAGAGAAAAAATCCAGTAGTTCTCCCTTTGTAGAAGTTTTGTGAGTCTGTTCACCCCCTGGGTTTTTTTTTTTGCAACAACTCCCAAACCTATGAATTTTGCAAATGATGGGCCCTATGCACTAATGGGGTGGAGTGGCTATACACATATCTGGGGCGAACCACTTTGCA
This sequence comes from Neoceratodus forsteri, assembly GCA_016271365.2. Lineage (NCBI taxonomy): Eukaryota > Metazoa > Chordata > Ceratodontiformes > Ceratodontidae > Neoceratodus > Neoceratodus forsteri. The sequence goes on from JADMNL010000030.1 coordinate 81,578,203, forward strand.
TTCTCACATGCCCCCACCTAGGGATGCTCTGTTGGGGGCGCACAGCACACACACCCAATCCCCCGGCCACAAGAGGAGCAATGTGGCATGTGTGGGAGAGGGGCATGCCAGCAATACACGCCATGCATCAAGGCATGTAGTGCTGGCCTTGGGGGTGTGGATGGGTGCACAGGCTATGCCAGGGAGAACCCTGCTGTAAGCCTGGTACATGCCCCCTGCACCTATTGGTGGAATGGCCACCCACAACTGGGACCAAGGCAGCCTTGCCCCCCAGTGTCCACCAGGCACCACCTGGCCCAGCACACAGGTGTGAGGCCCCTATGAGGTGCCACCCTTCACAGTGTCCCAGGGTGCAGGGGCATCAGCCCATGTATGGAGCCCCCAACTGCACTGCTGTCCCACCCAACACCAGCCCCTCGGGCATATGAGGGGTACAGTCCCCCCTCAACATCCAGGTGCACCACTTTGGTACCCCATCGTGGATGAGCCGGTGGCATGCCTACCTCTCACCCCCACAGCCACCAGCCATCAGACATCCATGGGGCATGCTGCCAACAAATGCACTGCTGCACAAGGGATCCAGTGCGGGACTTGGTCCAGGTATCTGATTGGATGCCTGGCCAGACCCACGACTCCGCCCCTGGCTGCACTGAGGAGTCCTGCATGCCAGGGAGCAGGGCTGCAGACTGGTGGCTGGCGGTTGTGCTTGCCGCCGGTGTGCACCTGTCTGCAGGTGAGGAGCTCCATGGGTGGGTAATGCACATCCAGCACATATTACCCACCCATTGGTGCATAGCGCCCTATATGTTTTTTGTGTATTTCCATAAAAGGTCTTTGGCTGGGGGTATCTGCCATTTCTGATCTTATGCTCTTCAACACTTTTGCACCAGGCTTCTTGCCTTTTAAGTTTCTTTCCTGTTTGGGCTTACCATGACCCAAACCTTTTATATCATTACAATGGTTCCCGTTACTTCAGCCTGATACACAACTATAGAACACTGATGAGTCATAACAAGAACAAAGCACGTGTTTGAGCTCTGCAGTCTTCAGACTTTCCAGATTGTTCCAGATTGTTTGTGTGGTCCTTTGGTACCACAAAGTCCAGCTTTAGTCGCGTTAGTCAAATTTCTTTTATGGTGATTTGCATCTGCAACTAATGGTTGAGTGATACCATTACACAAGAGCGGACCAAGAGATGAACCGGTTAATTATCGCCTGGTAAGTCTCACCTCCATAATGTGCAAACTCATGGAGACAATACTATAGGAAAGACTGGTGTCATACCTGGAGGACAATGGCCTCCAGGATGTGAGGCAGCATGGGTTTGTTTCAGGGAAGTCTTGTCAAACCAACCTGATACAATATTATGACTGGGTGACAGGTGAGCTGGATAAGGGTCATGCAGTGGATGTTCTTTACTTGAACTTCAGCAAGGCCTTTGATTCTGTGCCTCATGGGTGGCATGGGGGGAAGCTAACTGGTGTATGGGTAGGGGCAAAAATGATGAACTGGATTACAAGCTGGCTGAGTGGGAAGCTGCAATGGATGGTGGTGAGGTGGAGCTCTCAACTCCAAGACCAGTGATGTGTGGGGTGCCACAGGGCTCTGTGTTGGGGCCAGTATTGTTCGGGCACTTCATATCAGACATTGCACATGGGGTGGTGAGCAAGATAAGTCTGTTTGCTGATGACACCAAAACTGGTGCAGTGGTGAATGGAGAGGAGGGATGGAAGCAGCTGCAGGGGGACCTAAGCAAGCTAGAGGAGTGGTCAGAGAGATGGCAGCTGGGGTTCAATGCAAAGTGTAAGGTTATGCACTTTGGGGTGAAAAATCCAAGGAGAGAATATTGGCTGGGGGTTAAGCTGGGGATCACTGAGGAGGAGAAGGACCTAGGGGTAATGATAACAGGGACCATGGACAACACTTCCCAGTGCAGGAGAGTGGCTGCAAAAGCAAACAAAATGCTGGGGTGCATAGTGAGGGTTTTTTCATCCAGGTGAAGAGAGGTGATCTTGCCCCTCTACAGGTCGCTGGTAAGGCCACACTTGGAGTATTGTGTGCAGTTTTGGAGGCCATACCTAAAGCGTGATATCAGGCTACTGGAGGGGGTGCAGAGGAGGGCAACAAGGATGATATGTGGAATGGAAGGGACAGACTATGACAGCAGGCTGAGAGACCTGAATATGTACACTCTGGAGGATAGAAGGGATGGGGGGACATGATAGAGACATTCAAGTATCTGAGAGGAATCAATAAGGATGGGGCAGATGGGGTCTTTAAGTTAAGGAGGGGGAGGGTCACCAGGGGGCATGCACTAAGAACAGAGGGAGGAAGATTTAGGAAGGAAATGAGGAGACACTATTTTACAGAGAGGGTGGTATCATTTTAAATCTGTGAACAGCTTCAAAAAGGGCATGGGACAGGGAATGGGGAGAGTGAGGTGGGGGGTGGGGTGGCAGGTGGGATGACAAGTGAGAGGGTGGGCAGCTGCAACCTAAAAGCATGCACACTTGAGCAGACTTAGACTGGGTGGTCTGTTTCTGCTGGCACATTTGTATGTTTGTATGATACATATACATATACACATGTATATCTATATATCTATATCTGTATCTATATTAACATCGTTAATGCACCAGTTAGGGTTATGGAGACAAAAGTAGGGAAATGTAGTGTTGATTCTCAGCCTAACACCCCACCCCACCCTGCAGACAGAAATAGGAAAAACCATTATGATTTCACCTGTCCTGAATCTTCACAAATCAGGTGGGAGTAGGAGTACCTTGAAGGATAGTCTCAACACTCACCTCATTCCACTGTAATGTTGAGATGTGTAGAGCAAATGAGAATGGTGGAGTGCAAGGGGTGACATCCCCAAGGTGTACCCCACACCTGATCTAGGCAGACTCAGAAGAGGTGAAATTGTGATGGTTTTTCCTGTTGTTGCCTGCAGGGTGGGCATAGGGAGTTACGGTTGGGAACCCCAGCACCACATTTCCCTACTTTTGCCACTTTAATCCTAATTCTTGCATTAACTAAGTTTTTGTTACAATGAATGTCCTTACTTTTTGAGATAGTATAATCGTATCCTCATTCTTGCAGGTCCCTTTGAGACTTGTGTGAACATATCCATTTTCCTGTAGAAATGCAGGGCCCTCTAGGACCCTGCTGTTCCATCCCTCCATGGATGCATACATCCATGCCAAAATGTATTTGCTTCATTGTATAGCTTGTTAAACTTCCAATGATATCCTATGGAATTTTTATGTTTTTCTTTTTGTGTTTTTTTCTATGCCCCCTATATATTTTGGGGGTATTATGAGTTATTTTTGTAGTACTCATTAAGAGCTTTGTTGTGATATACAGATTGTCTTTTAAATGCAAATATTGAGGGAATTATAGCTTGTTGAAGTTGAAGTGTGAAAAAAAAACTAAGTCCAAATTCTTTTTTTTTATATGAAAGAATCCTTTTTCATATGAATGAAAAAGCCATATGAAAAAGGATTCCTTCATACAAAAAAAGAATCAGAAAGGCATTGTTTTTCATATGAATGAAAAATCCATACAAAAAAGGATCCCCTCATACGAAAAAAGAATTGGGGAAAAAAATAAGTCCAACGTCTTTTTTATTGTATGAGGGCATCCTTTGTCATATGAACAAAAAAAAAACATACGAAAAAGGATTCCTCCATACGACAAAAGAATTGGTAAAAACAAAGTCCAAAATCTTTTTTTTATATGAGGGCATCCTTTTTTTGTATGAACCAAAAAAACTATGAAAAAGTGCTTTCACATGAAAAAGGAATCAGACAAAAAAAACTACGTTCAAAATCTTTTCTCGTATGAAGGCAAAAAAAAAAACTAAAGAAAAAAATTCCTTCATATGAAAAAAGATTTTGAACTTTGTTTTATATCTGATTCTTTTTTCATATGAAGGGATCTTTTTTGTATGTTTTTTTTTTTTGTTCATACAAAAAAGGATGCCTTCATGTGAAAAAATAATTGTAAAAAAAAACAACCTAAGTCCAAATTCTTTTTTTTTCATATGAAGGGATTCCTTTTCATATAGCTGAATTCCTTTTTTTGTATGGCCATATGAAAAAAGGAACCTGAGTCATGAAAAAGGATTTTAAAATGTATAAAAACACATTTCTGGGTCATTTTTTCTTAAAAGTAAGTGCAGAATTCGCCAAATGTGGTCCCAGTTAACAAAGTACATGTGTTGGTGTATGTGCAGGATGTCATTTCTATTTGTTTTCAAAATTTTTTTCAATAAAAATGGAAACAAGATGGTAACCATACAAAAAAAATATTTTTTCCTCACGAAAAAGTATTACCCTTTTCGTATGGATCAAATTATTTTTTTGTTCCACGCAGCTATCCAAAACACCATACTGAGCATGTTCAGAATTGACATTTCAAAATTTAATAACTTTGGAATTAATTAACATTCATGCATCAAACCTGTGAATGGCATCACTGTGGCCCAAGCCCTTTTTACCCTGAAAATGTCAGAGCAAAATTCCAAACTGTGTGGGTGCTAGACAATGATAAAAATAAACAGCACCCCCTCCAATTTTTTTTACTTTTCTCACTATCTGTATTTCAGAATCCACACATCTGACCAGAATGAGACTTGGTTCATGAAGAGATATCCCCCCTCCCAGACAGTGCATGCAAAATTTCATGCAAATCTGTAGAATGCTTGCAAAGCTATTAAAGTGTAAACTTCTATAGTCAGGGTTGAGTAGGCAGTTTAATGTTAAACCCCAAATTTTGCACTATAATAACTTTGCAACTGTTCAATGGATTTGCACAACATTTGGTATGCCAGCTACCATGAGGTAGATCTCTTGATATGCCAAGTTTCATTTTGCTCTGATATGTTGATTTTGCGCAGCGCATAGTGAAAAAAGTATAAAAGTCACTTTATTCACCAATTTTTGCTGATTTATCCGCATCGCACTGTGGCCACACTGTTTGGAATGTTGGCCTGAAAATTTCAGGGTAAAAAAGGCTTGCCCCAAAGAACAAGCCAACAGTAGTTTGGTGAAAAAATATGAATCCATTCCAAAGTTATTCAATTTTGAAATTTCGGTTCTGAATGTGCTCAGTTCATTCTTTTGGATAGCTGCACAGTTTTGAACAAGGATTTGGCCTCATGTACAGGGATTTTGACAGCTCATGAACAGGGATTTATGAAATCCCTGTTCGTATGAAAAAAATTCCTGTTCATGAGCCGCCATCTTGTTTTCAATTTTAGTAAAAAAACAAAATGTTGTAACTTGCCCCATGGATGTTTTTGAAGCAAATTAAGCATGGGTTTTGTTCAGGGCAATGCTCTCTACAAAACCCATGGATTTGGTTCCATTTAGTTTAGTCAAAAAATGGGCATTTTTAAATTTTAAAATCCCTGTTCGTGACTCACTTCCGATCCTTGTTCGTGAGGTGTCAAAATCCATGTTCGCGAGCTAATCACTGTTCGTGAGAGGACGACCAAATGGCCATACCTCGCGAACAGGTATTTCTCACTAACAGGGATTTTGGCACCTCACGAACAGGGATTTGGCTTGCGAACAGGGATTTTGACACCTCATGAACAGGGATTATAAAAAGGAATCCCTGTTCATGAGCTGTCAAAATTCAGGTCCATGAGGTGCCATAATCCTTGTCCGTGAGAAAACCCTGTTAGTAAGGTGTCAAAATTCCTGTTAGTGATAGGACAACCAGATGGCCGTACCTCGTAAACAGGGATTTCTCATGAACAGGGATTTTAACACCTTACGAACAGCGATTTTTAAATGTTGCTGTTTCTTTGCCAGTTCACTGCAAAGAAATGGTTAGGACTTATGGCTTGAAATTTGCAGGGTACAAAGGGTAGCATGACAATATGGCGAAGACAAATCCGCGACTACAATTACGGTGATGACAAATCAGTGACTGTAATTACAGCAACCAGAATGTATGGTGAATGGAGTTATGGCGACATTTGGGTCCCCTCCACCCCAAGGTGCCATGACCTTGGAGTTAGATATATTAGTAAGGGGGCTGTGGTGGATCGAAGCCCCCTGCAGAAAGCAAATGTCACCGTAACTGCCTTCACTGTACATTCTGGTCACCGTATTTACAGTCACTGATTTTGCCATCGCTGTAATTGTAGTCACGGATATTTGTTCACTATATTGACATGGAGCTGTACAAAGGGGTTGTCCCAGAGATGTGACTTATGCTGGTTTGGTGTAAAAATTTGCATCGGTTCTATAGTTATGGCATTCGGAAGCTGAGAAATTTCCCATAGGATAACATTGTGGCGAACACGATGCCTTTTGATGCCTATATCTCAAAAACAGTTCAAGATACAGATTTTTTGCTAAACGCAGCTTGGTACACCTTTGGGTGTACTTAGCATGCATGAAGGTTACTAGTCCATGATTACAACTGCAGTGGAATGTTTTCTAAAGTTGCTGTAGTTACTGAGATATTGTGCCATTTGCAGCACAAGACTTACTTAGAATGTCTCTAGGCCTCTGCTGCATCTCTACAATTATAGGTAAGTGGGAGCGCATGACTGAGAGGGCCTTGCATTCCCACATATGTATACCATTAGGCAGTAATGAGACTGCTGGGCCATCCATTATGCAATACTGGAAGCACAGGGCCCTCCCACAGGGAGATGACAGTTCATTACAATGTCTGTGCATTTATGGATAGATGGGAGTGCAGGGCCCATAGAACCCTGTGCTCCAAAAAACTGATATCATGGCAGTGCAGGGCCCCAAAACCATGTAAGGATAAGATTACACTTTCTCAAGAAGTAAAGAAATTCATTGCAAAAAGCTTCATTATGATAGTTAGGCTGAAGTGAAATGGAGGTGCAAATAGTTGATGACCCCATCACCCCCACCATCCCACCCCCACCCCTCCACAATCCAACAAGGTGATGGGGTGTGCCTCAGTGTCATCGGGCCTAACTCTTACCCTATTCTTCTATACTGTACCATGTCAGCTTTCTTACACATGGAATGGGGTAAGAGTTAGGGTCAATGACCCCAAAGCACACCCTGTCACCTTGTTGATCTGTGGAGGGTGGGGATGGGGTCATAGGGTGGGGGTGGGGTGTTAGGGTATTAACTCTAACACCTCATTTCCCTACTTTGTCGCTCAACCCTAACTGATGATATATATATATATATATATATATATATACACACACACAGTATGTAGACAATGTAGGTAGGAATCTCACTATTTAAATAAACCCATTAATTTCCCAACAATCTGACCCAAGTGAAAGATATCTAGTGTGAAAAACTATATTATTCCATATATTAAGGTTGCAAAACACAAAGCAAACAAGGTTAGAAAATGAAAAACATTTGGGGTGAAAGTCTCATGAGTCTTTTCAAATTGGTGGCGTGGTGCTCCTGAGGGTTTACAACCCATTTGACCACTCCCTTCCCCAGTCCCTAGCCTCATTACCCAAGGACAACCTACAGTTCCAGGCCCATGCCCCACTGGTCTGGTGCTTGAAGCTACAGATCCAAAGTCATACTCAACCACTGTCACTCTGTACATGGTGCCCCCAAAATCAATTAGAACTGTGCTCATGCAGGTGAAGTAGGACATCAGTCATAACTTTCTTCTCAATGGGCCCTGTGCGATGCAGGAGACCATTCATTAACTTATTCGAACAGGGTCCTGTGGGCTCTGTGCCTAACCTTCTACTATGTGTGCAGTGCAGAAACTCACCATGTGCCCATTCCTTTAAATTGTCCTTGGGTCACAAGGTTAAGGGCTGGAGGAATGGGATGGGCAAAAGGTCTGAAAACCCCGAGGAACACTACACCACCATTTTGCAAAGACTCCTGAGTATTTAATCCCGATTTTTCATTTCCTTACATTTTCTACTTTGTGTTTTTGCAACCCTAATGTATGCATTAGTGTACTATTTTGCAATTAATTTACTTACTGTTTGAGAAAATAAGTCCTGAATAGGATCGGACTCCCAACTTACATTGTGCAAGTTCATTTGTGCCCTGCACAAAGCAGAATGCACAGTGCCCTGCAGGTCTCGCAAGAAACATGACATGCATCCTAAACTTTGGGCCCTGCATGAAGTATGTATGAGTCCTAAATTACATAAGGACTAGTTCATTTTTCATGACCATTTTGCTGCTTTAAACATTTTCTAACTGTTGGACTTAGAAGATTTTTAGACAGATTTTTTTTTTTGCCTGTAAAAAAAGAAGTCCAGAAATGCTCTGAGCATGTGCACAGACTTAGTTTTTTTCTCATTTCTTTACTTTTGCTTATAACTTGCCCATTTTTGGACTTTCTGATCCCAAATTGTTAGAGTGAACATATCTTCATAGACTTCTAAGTGTCACTGTTATCTTCTTAGTGCTCCCTAAAATGTGTTTTTGGAGGTTCACCCCCCCCCAAAATGCAGCATGGCGCAGATCTACAAAATGACACTTAAGTGTTTATGAAGTGGGATGCTGATATGACTACCCTGACTATGTGGGCTTAAACAACAAAACATGGTCACATCATAAACAAAAGTAAAAAAAAAAAAGTGGGAAAAATCTACAGTAAGTCCAAGAGCATGAATAGTTTATGCATTTTAGAACTTGCCTATTTTGGTTCATTTACAGGAAGAGCAGCATGTGGGGCACATTGGGAAACTGCACCAGGGGACCTGGAAGATTTGCAGCTAGGGATGGAGGCAAGCATGGGTGCCTGAGGGTGGGTGAGGTTGGGAGGCAATTTTAACCAGTTTGGGGGGGAGGGGGATACCAGTGGTGGATAGTGCATCTTCTTCTGGTATTGATTTAAAACAGCTGATTTGGGGGCTTAAGGAGAACAGTGGGGGTATGTTGGGTACTAGAGGGCAGAAGAGGGTCAGGAGGTTCATTTAAACAGGTCAGGAGAGAGGGAGACATGTGCTGAGGTAGGGCACCCATTGGCTGTAATGCAACAAAACAGATGAGTACAGTTGGGTTAGGAGGCTGGCATGGGTACTACAGAGTGGGTATGTCTGGGGTGCTTTAAGTTTAGTGGGTTAGGCAGGAGAGTAGAAACTGGGTGACGACTGGGCACCCACTGTCAGTCAAAACTTATTAATGGATGAGGAGATCAGACTCAGTTTTGTGTGAGGGACTGTATAGGATGTGAGGATGATTTCTTCCCAAATGTCATGCTATAGTTTTTTAAAGGATTTTGGCATTTTTATGTTAGCTTGTGCACATGTGCAAAGTTAACGTATTCATGGTAGGCTGGCAGTGTACAGGGCTGTGAAGGTGTGTGCTGTATGAGCTAATGGTTGTAGAAATGCAGACCCAAAGGCTGTGGAGATGCAATACGCACTATGCAAGGCCAGTGCACATGGGTGGGGTTGCCTGCCCCACATACAAACAGCATATCCAAAGTACCATTGCACTCAATGGGAAAACAAAAAACAGTCCAAAGGCAGTGAGTCACAAAACTACAAAATTTATTTTGCCACATGTTGAATAAAAAAGTGTCCCCTGAGGAAGACTCCGAGTGAGTCGAAGTGCCAGTGTAAATGGTAAGGCAGTTTGTCTGCAACAGTCCTAATTTGTGAGCACTAGCAGCTTTTGATTCAACATGTGGTGAAATAAATGTAACAATTTTGTGACTCACTGCTTTTGGACTGTTTTTTTGTTTTGCCATTGAGTGCGACGTTGCTTTGGTTCTGATGTAGAAATGCAGGAGGCTTGCTGCTGAACAGCCGGTTCTGAGAAGCCTGTTGGTGACACTGTTGAGTTGGCTGATGGGTGTGAACTTTGCATAGTTCAAAAGATGCAGACACACCAATTGCACTGGTTTTCCACCCATTAGCCAGCTAGCAGACATCATTATCAGGGTTTGAAGATGAACATCAAGCCTCACAGTCTCTCCCTGTGTGTGTTTTTGTTTCAGATGTTTAGTGGTTTCTCCTAGTTACAGAAGCAGACAAGTGTAGAGTGGGTACCCTTTTTTAAACCAGTATTTCTGTCTTTTATTCGGGGCTGGTAATATGGACAATATCAATCAGGAAGCAAAGTATCTGAGCCAACCAACTACACCTCTTTGTTTTCTAAAAATTGAAGTTTTATTTTCTTTTTTTCAATGAACACAGTGATCCCCTGGTGTGCCCAACATTTCACCCACCTTGGGCTTCTTCAGGGGTAAGGATCTTGTGTCCAGTACTTCTATTTGTATCACATTCAAAAAATGATCTATATTATGATGGTCTGATCACTACACTGTGGGGTTTAGTTTTAGCACCCCCATTCATAGGCCTACCCCTGTGGAGGTCAGGTATTGCCCTTTACGAGATGTTAGCTCTGAAGGCCTGGCAGTGGTACTTGACCTAGTGATGCTTCCAGTGGCAAACAATGACCCAGAAGCCCTCATGGTAGCCTATAATATGGCTATCTCGGTGGCCTTGGACGTCGTTGCTCCTGTCCGTGTTCGCCCTCTCTCCCTTCGTCCTCAGTCCCCATGGTTTGGTGGGACTTTGAGGGAGGTGTGGCGACTAGGATAAAGGTTAAAGCATTGCTGGTGGAGATCCTCCCTTTATGTCAGCCACCTTAGATTGATGGAGCATTATCAAGCCTATCAATCTGCAATCACCCGTAAGAAGGCAGAGTTCCTGTCCGGGGAGATTGTGGCTGCTCAGAATTGACCAGCTCAGCTCTTTTGCACTGTAGACAGACTGCGCAACCCAGCCTGCCTACCACTTTGAAGGCCTTTACTCAAATAGAGTGCGAAGGAACTTGTTTCGATTCTTTGCAACTAAGGTGGCCGACATTAGGCTGCACTCCATCCAGCACACTCTAAGGGTGTTGCCTTGGATCAGCGCACAGCCGCTGCTCCTCAGCTTTCCTGGAGTACCTTCGAATGACTGGAGTTCATGGTTGTCATGCGGATTGTCCAGGGTGCATGCCCTGCATGCTGTAGTTTGGATCCTGGACCAACTTCCCTGATTTTGGGTTGCATCAATTCCATCGGTCCGGTCCTAGCACGGATAGTCTGGTGCTCCTTCAAAACAGGTGGGTTTCCTAGCCCCCTGAAGGAGGCAGTGGTAACACCCCTCTTGAAGAAAGCTTCTTTGGACTCCAACTGCCATGCAAACTACAGACCAATCTCTAACCTTCCCTTTTTAGGGAAAGTGATTGAGAAGGTAGTGGCTGTACAGCTGGAGAACCATTTCACCATTCATGATATTTATGAACCCCTCCAGTCTGGATTTGGAAAGAGATATAGTACTGAGACAGCACTGGTTCGGGTGCTCAATGATCTCCTGATGGCTAGGGATCAGAAGAACCACTCCATCTTGGTTCTTCTAGATCTCTCATCAGCTTTTGACACTGTGGACCATGGGGTTCTACTTGAGCACCTGAGGTTCATCTGTGGACTATCCGGTGTAGTCCTCAAGTGGTTTACATCTTACCTCACTGGAACAACGCAGAGAGTGGTTTCCGGGGTTTATTCCTTGGATCCAGTTCCTCTGTCTTGTGTGGTGCCTCAGGGTTTGGTGTTGTCCCCCATGTTGTTTGCAGTGTACATGCTGCCCCTCAGAGACATTGTAAGAAGGTATGGGCTGAGGTTTCACTGCTATGCTGATGATACCCAGCTCTACCTTTCTTTTGCACCCGACCAGGATGGAGCTCTCTTGGTCTTTAATAACTGCTTCAAAGAAATCCAGGAATGGATGGACTCGAGTTGGCAGAAGTTGAACTTGGAAAAGACAGAGGTGCTGGTTGTGGATCCGGTGTGTCGGATGGGGGGCCGGGAGTTGGTTCACCCTCAGGGTTCTATCTTCGGGGTGTTTCACTCCCGACCTCTGAACAGGTGTGTGACCTGGGGATAATTTTCGATGAAGGGCTGTCTCTGCATTCGCAGGTGTCTGCCATCGTCAAGTCCTCATTTTACCATCTGAGGAATATCTGCAGGATTAAGCACCTTGTTCCGTCTGGTGATCTTTCTATGCTGGTCCATGCCTTTGTGTCCTCATGCTTGGACTATTGCAATTCCCTCTACCTAGGGCTTCCTGTGGTGGAAATCCGCCACCTGCAGCTGGTGCAGAATGCGATGGCCCGGCGACTGGTACCTCGGTCCAGTCATATTTGCTTGCTAATTGCTATGGACTGCACTGGCTGCCAGTTCAATCAGTGGATCACCTTTAAAGTCTGTCTTCTGACTTTTAAAGCCCTACATGGACTTGGCCTGGACTACCTGAAAGAGCTCCTGGTCCCTTACTGCCCTGGGCGATCGCTCCGCTCAGCTGATGAAGGGTTGCTAGAGATCCCGAGGGTGTGTCTGAAATCTTCTGGGGCCTCTGCATTTATGCATTTGGCCCCTACCCTCTGGAATTCTCTACCCTGTCAGTTACGTGAGTGCGTGACCATGAAGGGGTTTAAAAAGGCCCTGAAAACATATTTATGGATTCAAGCATTTGGTGATTGATTTTATTTGTTAACTGTACCAGCTGTTTTATATTTTTTAAGATTTGATATGTTTGATTTGTTTTAAAGTTTGTAAGGTGCCTTGGTTTTTGACAGGTGCCATAGAAATAAAGTTTATTATTATTATTATTTTTCATGTTCTCATTATAGTTTCAGATAAAGTTAGCATGACTGATGGCCATTCATGCCTTCAAATTATTACTTGAGGCAATGGCCCTTCATTCTCCCTTTTCACAGGGTAGTTCTTACACCAGAGCTTGCTAGCGAGCTCCTTAGCATCTGCTGTTGTTGGCATAGTGGACGGTGGGGTGGGGGTGGTAGGCTGGTAACCCTAACATCGAATTTCAGACTTTTGTTGGTGTGAAATCAACCCTAACTGATGCATTAACAGAGTTTTTTTGCAATGACTTTCCCTTCTTTTTGAGAAAGTGTAATGTTACTTGTATCCATACTGTATGTGGGAGCTTGAGCTCTCTGGGCCCTGTGCTCCCACCTACCCATAAACATAGTGACATAGCGCAGGAGGGCCCAGTGCTTCCAGTTTTACAAAATGGTATCCATAGGTGGGAGTGCGGGCCCTCTGGGCCCTGCACGTCCACCTACCCATGAGCCTAGAGACATAATGCAGTAAGGCCCTGTGCTCCCAGTTTTGCATAATGGTATCCATTTGTGGGAGCACAGGCCTTCTGGGTCCTGCACTCTCACCCATCCATAAGTGTAGAGACATAGTGCAGGAGGGCACTGTGCTCCCAGTTTTGCAAAATGGTACCCATAGGTGGGAACATGGGCCCTCTGAGCCTTGCATTCTCACCCACCCATAACTATAGAGACATAGTACAGAGGGGCCCTGTGCTCTCAGTTTTGCATAACTGGATCTATAGGTGGAAGCAGTAAAACCAGCAAAAGGCAGATCTGTGGTGCAAGCCCTTGCTACCCTGCAAATTTCATCCCAAAAGTCATAACTGCTTTTTTGTTATGAAGTGGCAAAGAAACTGTTTTTTAGGGCTGTTTACCCACAGAACTTCGTGAAAGTACCATGGAACTTTTGCTAAAGTCTACAGAAGTTTCACGAAAGTTCCACGGCTAAAATGGAGAACGTTTTAGAAATCATATTTCCAGGCATCCTATCAAAAAAGTAATGGCAGGATTGCATTCTTAGGGCCCCGATTAGGTAAGCTCAACTATTGGTGTTTACCAATGGGCAGTATTTTTTAAGCTACATCATTTTTTTCTGCATTGCTAACTGAAAACAAGATGGCGGCGGCACGAAAGTAAAAAACCCAAGCATGACACTAAAAGGGGCTTTCGCAAAAGTTTTCATGCTGCACATGTATTTTTCCCATAGACTATAATGGGAAACTAAAAAGTTAATAACTTTTGAATGGATTAATATTTTTTTTTAACCAAATCTTCAAAAGGCACATCGGTGACCCAGTCCCCATAGACCTTGAAAAGTTCAGACCAGAACCACAAACCGTTCAGGCTGTAGAGATGAGCAATGAATTTGCAAAAAAGTGAGGATTGTTCACACTCTATGACACTCTGCAGCTCTGCAACCACACATCCAACTGGAAAAAAGCTTTCCAGATCCAGAGATCTGTTGTACCGTACCACGCATGCAAAGTTTCAGGCAAATCGGTGGAACAGTTGCGAAGTTATTAAAGTGTACAATTTTGAATTTAATATTAAAGTGCCTACTCAACCTAATATATATATATATATATATATATATATATATATATATATATATATATATATATACACACCTTGTAAAACTGTGTTAATGTAATAGTTAGGGTTTAACATACTGCCTTAAAAGTAGAGAAATGTGACATTACGATTTCCAGCCCTAATTTCCCACCCCTCCAAAGCAGCAAAAGGATAAGACCACACAAGTAACCACAGACAGCCATCATCAGGTAAGGCGAACAACTTAAAATTGTTTCCAGATGACACAAATGTAGTAGCACTGATGTGATACCTTCATGGATATATATCTGCAGTATGCAAGCTGCAAGACATACACACTCACTTGTTGCTGCAGATAGAAAGCCACACTACTCAGATCACAACACTGCTTCTGTGTTAAGATGCAGAGACCCCTGTAGCCACAGTTAAAAATCCATGATACCCAAATTACAAGACTTATTTTGTCTACAGAAGTATACGCCCCTATGGGGCCAGCACTTCTGTAGCCTCAGGTACTCATGCACACTGTAAGACATACACACACTTGATGGGCCTGCACTTCTGCAGCCACAGGTGTAAGACATACACACTGACCTCTGGCTGCAGAAGTGCAGGCACCATAGAATCTATGACACCAAAATTGTAACAGTACTTCTGTCTGCAGAAGTGCAAGCCTCTGAGGGGCCCGCGTTTCTTCAGTCACAGGTGTGAGACATACTGTACACATCAACTTGAGGCTTCAGAAGGGCAGGTCCCCTACAGGCCCATCTTTTGAAAACATGTCTTATCCAGGATTTAAAAAATGACACCTGTCAAATTTATCAGGTGGTGTGAAAAATGGCTATGTTAAAAGTTTAGAGTCAAAATATTGCAAACTAGCAAAGTTATGGGTGAAAGTTAAAATATTTCAATGCTCACTAAGAACTTGGTTATTTTACCATATTTTTACACCAAATTTTCAACATTGCCTTCTTATGACCCCACCTCATGAACCCGGTAGGTGAAAATTCTCAAATCCATCTTGAAAGATGATTTCATGTAGCAACTACGAAATCACCTTTCAGAATGGATTTTAAAAATGTCACCACCCTTGTTCATGAGGTGGGGTCCCAAAAAGGCTATATTAAAACTTGCTGTAGTGCTGGCCTGGTGGTGCTGAGGGTTGAGGCACTGGACGCCACACCTCACGCTATGCCAGTGACCCGTGTTCGGGAATGCACCCGGGCCATCAGGGGTCGGCTGGGGAGGGAAAGGATAGAGCATCTGATAGACTGCTCTCCTTTCCCTGGGGAGGGTTTGGGGCTTATACTGCTCTGTGGTGCCCCTGATGTAAGTTGGGGGCACTGCAGGCAGGGTTTGTTCAAGGGGTGAAGTATGGCAGATGTTGGCATGCTGTGCCTGGACATCATTGCACGTCTGTACTTCAGGGGAGTAGGCTCACAGGAAAAATGGTGGTCAGTTGTGGTGGCTTGATGGCCATGTCTCTTCACCCAGGAGTCCAACAGGAATCGCACTCTGGTATTAAATCCCTGCCTGGGGGAGGGAATGGGGACCCCTCTGTAGGTACGATGCATGCTAGCTGGATGTGAGTGAGCCGTTGGGTTGAATGAAGAGACGACAGCAGCCAGATGACAGGCAGGTCAAGCTGCAGGGAATAGAAACAAATTCAATAAAAAAAAAGTTGCTGTAAAAGTATTTAAAAAATGACAAAGTTGGCTGACCCAGTGGCGCACAGGTGGCAGTGCAGCAGGAGTATCTAGTTGGGGGTGGGAGGACATTAGTAGGTGCCACATGATGCATGCTTGTGTGTGGTTATACTTGGTACACTTTTGATGCTGATGTCCTGGGGATCTTGGGAGGAAAAGCAGGAAAAGGACCATGAGTGGCAGGATGAAGCTGACTCATAGGCTCCATGCCTGGCTTCCTAGGTGCGGTCTCCTACACCAGATTCTGCGGAGGCAGAAGTAAAGCATCCCCCCAGAGGGGGAAAGCTCTGGGTGAACATGGGGAGATGCAGGTAAATCCTAGGGAATGCCAGGGTGACAGGACAAGGGCTAGGTAGAGTGGATAAGAGATCACTCAGAGAACAGATGTCCGAAATATAAATCTAAAAAAAAAAAAAGACAAAGTTATGAGTAAAAGTTCAGACCCTACTGAAATGCATTAAACAGGACTTGCCAGTTCCAGTAGCAAGACATCTTTTAAATGGAGAGTGGATCTATGATGTGGGACAGCTTTAGGTGAGTGAGGTTGTGTGTGTGTGTGTGTGTGTGTGGTGGTGGGTACTGAGTGGGGGGGGACCATCAGGGTGGTAGGGAGGGAGTCTGGAGGGGTCAGATAACTGATGGATTATTTTCCTCTTTACATGTATAAATGTCAAAAAAAAGATCAATGAGGGATGGGCTTCTTTATTAACAGTGACACTCAAGCTGACACTGGAGATTGGGCATCCCAGTGTTGGGTAATCTTTGGTAGCATGGGGTGGGCACCCCAGTGTTGGATAATCTTTGGTAGCACGGGGGTGGACACCCCAGTGTTGGATAATCTTTGGTAGCACAGGGGTGGGCACCCCAGTGTTGGA
Source organism: Neoceratodus forsteri (assembly GCA_016271365.2). Classification (NCBI taxonomy): domain Eukaryota; kingdom Metazoa; phylum Chordata; order Ceratodontiformes; family Ceratodontidae; genus Neoceratodus; species Neoceratodus forsteri. The sequence goes on from JADMNL010000030.1 coordinate 81,594,946, forward strand.
TAATCTTTCGTAGCATGGGGTGGGCACCCCAGTGCCACCATATATATTACCAGAAGGGGGTTGGGTGACTTGGAGGGGAAGGGGGTGAAGAGATGCAGTACCAGGAGTGGGCAGCCTGGTCTGCTTAGCTATATATACATCTATATAATGCTTAAACATTGTGAAAGGGGGCAGGCAACCTGGAGGGAAGGGGGTGAGCAAGTGGTACCAGTGGTGGGCACCCTGGTCTGCTTTTAGTACTAGTAATTAACGGGAGACTGTCAGATGTGTTTTTTTTGTAATAAGTATTATATAATTTTTTATAAAACAAAACATCTCTTTATTGCAATTATTCTAATGTATTTTTTTTCAAGAAGCTGCATTTTTCATTCATTTACATAAATTGTTCTAAATCAGTCTTTCTGAAACTGCACCATGACTCAGCTACATGCTCATATCTGTTTCTAATCAAGTTGATTGGTTACTCACAAGGATGGACAAGTCCTGCTCCTGATAGCCCATACTTGATATGTTAACCCACTAACTCAGTTGCACATGGTATACTCTAGACTACAGCACAGTCGTTTCTGTTTTCCTGCTCTACTAGCATCAGTTCAATGGATTTCAGCAGTGAGAATGAGTTGAGGAATACTTGCTAATGAGTAAAACTTCATTTATTATGAGTATATCTACTTATGAACATATGAACATATGAATTTGACAGCAGAAACAGACCATATGTTCTATCAAGTCTGCTCGAATGTGTAGCTGCCCCTCCCCTTCACAATTACCCCCCTTACCGTGTCCCATCCCCTTTTGAATCCCCCCACTGTCTTACAGGATACCACCTCCTCTGGCAGAGAGTTCCATTCTGCCACAACCCTCTCCTTGAACAAATGTCTAATTTCCCTCCTGTATCTTCCCCCCTCTAATCTGAGACCATAACCTCTCATGTCCCTCCCCCTCCTTAACTTAAATATCTCTTCTGTACCTGTCCTGTTAATCCCCTTAAATACTTAAAGGTCTCAGTCATATTCCCCAATCCCTCCTCTCCTCCAGGGAGTACATATTCAACTCACTTGTTGCAGCCAGTTGTCGGCTCAGTTTCAGTCATCTACATCAGTTTTGAACAGCCATGGAAAACATCAAGTCAGTGTTGGTAGCCCAGTCTGTTAGCTACAAATCAAATTTATTTTTTTTGACAGATAATATACTTTAACCTCTTATACAATACAATTACTGTTGCTGTTTGAGTAAGACTATAATCTTGCTGTAGTTGCAACATTCCCGTTTGCATTTATTTCCCTCTGCCACCCCCCCGCACACAACCAACACACATTCACAATGGGCTTCACCGTTATAATACACACAAAATCCAGACCATTCACAAAGTCAGTTCTCATATAATATGTGGCGATTTATCTTTACAACGACAGAAACAACAGATATTTTGGTAACACTTTGTGTCATTTAACTACAGTGAGGTTACAGTGTAACTACACTGTAACTGCATTGCCACTGCAAGGTAGTTGCATGTAACAAGCATGTAACTACAGTGTAATTACCCTGTTGCACGTAATTAATGATTAGTTACATTGAAACTGACAGTGAAAGCTGAAAGTGTAACCAATATTTCAATTATTCTTGTCTGATTCTTGCGATTTTATCTGACGTTTCTGTCATTGTGTACGGATCACTAATCTGAATCACATCACATCCTAAATAGTAACAGACATCCCAAGTGCTGCATATGCACTGTATCTATTTTCTTACCTACACAGCTGAGCACTCCTCTACTTCTTTTTATTTTAGGTAGTGTTATTGTGTAAGCCACAGTTAGGGAACGTCTCAGGTTTTTATGGAGACATGTACTAAGTATGATGAAGCTGTATAACATAAACAGTCTTACTGCTTATGCCCCCCCCCCCACCACCACCACCACTATCATCTGCTATACACTAGAGCATTATTTCTCACACTTTGTAACAGTGAGCCTCTTCCAAGCCATGGAAAAGATTTCGAGGTTCCCTCAAATTTTGAAAAAATACTATACTTTGCACAGTACATCAGGAATAATTAACTCTAATAAAGTTGATTGAGTATATTCTCTTTTTATTCAGCTTACTGTTCTCCATCTCTGACCCCACACCCCAGGTTATCCTTGTCAACTCCACTTTTCTGGCTCTTGGACCCTTGTTACTCTGTTTATTTCCCCTTCTATCTGGAGGAACAACTCTCTTAGTCACCTTCATCTCTCCCCCTCTTGCCCTGTTGTTCAGCAACTTCACCCTTACCCCAGCTCACACCTGAAAACAAGCACTGGTTCAGTGTGCCATTCCCAGTCACAAATTTACATATATACACCTACTGTGGAAAGAAGCCTTGACTCGGGTGTCCCTTCCCAGTCACCAATTTGCATATAAACACCTACTGTAGAAACAAGTCTTGACTTGGTGTGCCTTCCCAGTGATCAATTTACATATAAACACCTACTTTAGAAACAAATCTTGACTCACTGTGCCTTTCCTAGTCACCGGTTTACATATCAATACACACATAGAAACAAATGTTGACTCAGTGGGCCTTTCCTGGTCACTGATTTGTGCATAAGTAGATAAATTCAGCTGCCATTATCCATATCTAACATGTTTCATCCCTTCACACAAAACATTCAACACTTAAAATGTAAATACTGTGCATTCTCAGACTTGAGTGGGCTTCCCCTGGAACAGTTTGGGGCCTCCCTTGGGAGGCTGACCTCACCATTTGAGAACCACTGCCCTAAAGTAATACTAATTCTGGCAGGACAGAAATACAGCAGGTATTTGATTATTCCTGATGTCCCTCTTAACGCATCTCTACAGCTTGCGTGGGTCTCTATGGTTTGCTGATAAACTCTTGTGTGACAGAAACCACCAAAAAGTGCACATAATGTAACCAATCCAGTATGTTTCATGGCATAAATTACAGTTGCAGGGATTGTTAGGTATGTATCAATGTGGACAGGCGTATCAAGGGGTTCTGCAGACTGCTTGATGTATAATGGGGAGATGGATATCTGTGTAACTTGGAAGTAATTCTGGGACAATCTGAAACAGCCTGATGTCTGGTGAAATTAAATAAGATACTGGGGCCAGTTAGACACTTCAGGGTATCCCTTTAGGTGTTCATCAGTCCACAGGTTACACCAGAAGGTTGCAATGTGCTTATTGTTGTGCTTGGCGAAGATAGTAATTTTTTACCACAGTTTGAATTATGAAAATGAACATTACCTACTTCTGCAAAATGAAAAAGTAATTGTCATTCATCTTGCTCTTTTTTATATATAGTTTTTTGCTCACCTACTGCCACCTTCTTCTGTCATCTGGCCCTTCAGGGCTCTCCCAAGGGCTGTCACATACAGTGGTGGTGGGGACATAGGATTTTTCCCTGAGTTTTTCCCCATTCCCCACGCTGGGGCATGCACATAGATGGGCACTCGTGGAGGCACATGCACACCCTGGAGTCTCGCAGCCATCCCTTCTACTGCCCTCCTAGACCCGCACTTCCACCTTGCCTCCGTCTCATGGCAGTCATTCGGCAGAGCATGCAGGTCCTTCCCCCCGGGAAAGAGAGCAGCCCTCGGGCGCTCAATCCTTTCCCTCCCTGGCTGACTCCCAACATCCTGTACTCATCACCGAACATGAGTTGCCAGTGTGGCAGGAGGTAAGGCACCAGCATCTCAGCCCTCCATGCCACTGGACCAGCTATGCACCTTGCTTTTTATTTCAGATATGCATTAGAGGTTAGTTAGCTAGCTAATTATTCATTTTTACATATTATTACATGCGACAGATATGACTGCCACATTTGCAGTACTACACCTTAGGAACTATATGCTAACACTACCCATGATTTAATGGATACATTTGTAAAATGCATGACTATGTGTAAGAAAATGATAGTACATACTGTAGATTAGGTTGGTATGTTGCTAATAAAATGCACTCGGGCATAACCTCAATGCATGCCACCATAGAACTTGTATCTATGGACTGGAATTTTTTAATGGGGTTAATAGTTCCAGCATGTTAGAGTATGAATGGAGAATATAAAGGGGGAGGGGCGGGAGTATGTGTATTCTCACATATCAAGATATTCTCTTTTTTATGCATGACATGAAATACAACAACGGTAGATGGCAAGCAGTTTTTTATATCCCTGCAAGTTACATGTGAGCAGATGACCATTGCAATTGGGGGGGGGATAGAAACAGGTGGCATGATGCTAAGATAAATATGAAAAAACAGCAATTTGAGTATATACTTTGTTCATGTATCTAGGTAGAGGAAGGCATCGTGAAATTTCATAAATGGCGGTTTTGATTTGTGTGTGAGTGCAACCTCGTGGCACTGTTTGACTTACCAAAGTAATTTTTTTTTTAATTGTTCACAACAAATTGTTGCCGATGCAGTAGTCAGTGTGATAAGCTTTAGTACATACTCTACTACATATACATACTCCCAGTGATATGAAAACAACGATACATCTCCTGCGAAAGAGGTAAAACAGGTATATGTATCAGTGGAAGCTCACACTACCATGTCTGCAAGCAACAAAATGACCTTTTTAAATAATAGTTACAGTGTGAAATTAATGAGAAGAAAATTAGAGTGTCTATTTTTCTTGTTTTTAACCTCACCTAATATTATGAACTGAACTTTAACTGGCTACAGAACCGATGCCCTGAATGGGTGCTTCCCCATCCAGAAGCAGCTCCTCTGCCACTTTGGGACGCGGCACTTCTCCTGCTGCCGTCCCCACCACCAACAGTAGCCCACAAGAACTGGTGCCCTGAGTGGGAGCTTCCACGGCCAGAAGTGGCTCCTCAGCCACTTTGGGATGTGGTGCTTTTCCTGCCGCCGTCCCCACCGCCAACAGCAGTCCACAAGAACTGATGCCCTGAGCAGGCATTTCCCCAGCCAGAAGCGGCTCCTAGGCCACTTCAGGACTTGGTACATCTCCTGCCGCTGCCCCCACTGTCAACAGCAGCCCAAAAGGTAGGCTCCTCTCTTCGGACACAGTGCTGTCCTGAACACTGGTGATGGCTTTCCCTCTCATTGGCTCAGCGAGTGGACATGGACTTCCTCATTGGTCCACTTACTAAACTCTGCCTTGCCATTGGTCAACGCTCTAAGCTTACCAGAAACTGAAGCTAGGTTCCGCTGCCAACCTCAGAGTGGGTTCAGATTTCAGCGGCATATGGCAATTATTCTTCTGTGGTTATTCTTTACTCTATAACTTGTTCAACTAGAGCTGTTATCACTTATATGCAGTTAACCTGCTAAATTGAAATTGTGTACTAGTTTCTGCTCTGTTTAGCATCAGCCATGGTACTGCATGTTATTAATAGCCTAACTGTGTAACTGCTTGCTAGAAATGCTAGAGCATTCAGTCCTTTGTGTGATACAGCCCTTTATTGAAACTGTTGAATTTTTAGAGTTTTAGAGCTTGTGTTCTCCTTGCTCTCCTTCCCTTCCCTGCCCCCCAGAGACACTATCTTTCTGCCTACCCATCTCTCTCTCTCTCTCTCTCTCACGATGTCCCCTTCCCCTGGCTGCTCTCTTTTAACCCCACCCTCTGCCTCACTACCTGAGGTAAGACCCTCCCCCCACTACTTGCTAATCCCTGTCTCTTTGTCCTACTGCCGAACCCCTGCTGGCAAACTGTCTCATTCTGTCTGACTCCCACCCACCCACCATTTTGCACCTTCTTTCCTACTCCCACCCACTACTTATCACCCTGTGTGCACCTTAAACTAACTTGCCTCTCTGCTGTTCTTCCCTCTACAGAACTGGTGCCTTGAGCGGGTGCTTCCCCAGCCAGAAGCGGTTCCTTGGCCACTTTGGGATGCAGCGCTTATTCTGCCACCATCCCCACCACCAACAGCAGCCCACAAGGTAGGCTCCTCTCCTCAGATACAGTGCTGATCTAAACCCTGGCAATGGCTTTACCTCTCAGTGGCTCAGCAAACAGACACTGACTTCCTCATTGGTCTGCTCACAAAACTCTGCCTTGCCATTGGTCAGTGCTCTAAGCCAACCAGAAACTGAAGCTGGGTCCTGCTGCCAACCTCAGAGCAGGTTCAGATTTCAGCAGCATACAGCAATTCTTCTTCTGTGGTTATTCTTTACTCTATAATTTGTCCTGCCCACCATCTCCAGCCCCGACCTCTATTAAATCCACCTAAGTTTCTCCCTCAGTTCCTCCTCTATTCTCTCATTGTCCTGTTAAACCTTCATTTTTCCCCAGCCTCTCACTGTCTCAGTAAAACCCTCTTCTGTTGATGGCAAGTCTGACTTCTAGTAGAGCCATCCTGCAAGATTGCAGCCTTTCAGAATAATTATCTCTGTGCTGCTGCTGCTGTTAGTTGTGCTTCTCCCATGCTCTTCTTGTTGATTAATTCCTTCCCATCTACAGCATTCCTGATTGGACCCTGCTGTCCCAGCTTCTGCTGAGACAGCTTATTCTATCCTTAGTTTTCTCCCCTCATTATTAGGCTACATCAACATTCCTGATTGGATCCTACTCTCCTGACTTCTGTTCCTCTGTTGGGACAGCTTATTTTATTTTTTAGTATACTCTTTCTTGCTACCTGCTGCCATTATCTCAGCCTTGGGCATGGCCCCTTCTGCTCTCCTCCCACATAGCTGTGACTCCTGATACCCCCTGGCTTGTCCCCCAGGGCGGGGTTGTGGCACTGACCCTCCTTAGTGCTACAAGTGACAGGATACTTCAGGGAGCTGGCCTGGGAGCTCATCAGAGTGGAGGGATAGGCTTCATCTGGGCTGCAGGCAGCAGTGTTTTTCTCCCTCTAAGCAGGGGCGGGGACATGCAATGATGACCGGCATCCACCCCGCCCCTCATACTACATTCTGGTGCCGGTCACTGTGGTATCCTGGCCTCCGCCAGAAGGCCCATCAAGCACTGGTCACACTCCCCTCCTTCCCCCCAGAGAAGGAGAGCAGTCCTTGGGACACTCCACCCTTCTCCCCTGGTGGGCCCTCCGATGTCCCAGGTTCGATCCTGAACCAAGGTCACCGGCATCACAAGCAGAAATCCAACCACTGCACTGATGGGCCAGCTGGGGACAGCTTATTTTAGCTATTATATTAGGAATGGTTCCTCACTGCCACCGATACCTAAAATGCTTGCTCAGCTTTGGTTCTTCGATACCTAGTAGGTATGCTCTTTTGCACCCTAATCCCCTGCCTTGCACCTCTAATTAAGTAACTCCCACAAACTCCGCTTCTTGTGCACCCTGCCCAGATGGCTTTGAGTCTGCTGCATTATTTTTCCTCAAAGATAACATCAATCATTATGCACTGTATGGCACTCGAACTTCATACTGCTTGGGCTCCACTGACCAAGTTATTCTCACTCGCCACTTTGTGAACCATTGCAACATTCTTGTTAAGGTGTTATCTGCTTCACTAGGCCTTTTAGGGCCTCATTCACCTCAGTCTTCTCCTTATACCTGTATCTAGAAAAGGGGAAGGACACATCTCCTAGGGCTACTTTTAAATGCCATCAAAAAACTTGTTCTTTTGCTGCTTATTTGTGCAGGCAACATTTAATTAAATCCTGGCCCTGTTCTCTCTATCTCTGCTCCAACAGACCTGGTCAACTTAAAGGGTATGAGTCTTTTACATATAAATGCATGTAGTTTGCTTAAGCATTTTGATGCAGGACAAACCTGGATTTGCCACTCACAGCCAGATGTCCTGGTGGTTACTGAATTGTGGCTGAAACCCTCTGACCAGGATCATGAGATCAATATTCCATCCTATAATGTCTATAGGCCGATAGACAAACTGGGGGGGAAGGTGTAGCCGTTTATATTGCTGAACAATTTACAGCCTCTCTAGTTGATTCTGCCTCATTGTCCAAGGAATTTGAAAGTGTTACTGTAAAAGTTCAACTCTCTTAATCAGCCCGCCTTCACGTCATTAGATGTTACAGGCCTCCCTCTGCAGGGCATAAAATACTGAACTATTTGAGTGAGGTTTCAGGTACAACATCTTTGGAATTAATTATCATGGGCAACTTCAACATGGATTGGTTATCTGCCACCTCAAAGCCACTAAGGGGAAGTTTGTGATATGTTTGGGCTCATCCAGCTTGTTCAGAAACCTACTCGTCATAGCTGTAAAAATCCAGAAAACAGTACACTACTTGATCAAATTTTAGTGAACAAACCGAACATTATTTCTCATTCTGATGTTCTTTTTTAATTACCTCAGCGATCATTGTGCCATCGCTTGTGTGAAGTCTGCCCCTAAAGTGAATTCAACATATAGGTACGTCTTCAAGAGAAGTCGTCGGAACTTTGATCCTAACTCCTTCCTCTCTGAATTTCAGTTCTCTAACTGGCAAAATTTCTACCTGACCAACTCAGTAGCCAAAGCTTATGAGATATTCCAAACCATAGTTCTCGATACTATAAACAGACATGCTCCACTGCTTAAAATACACACCACAAAGAAGTCCTGTCCATGGTTCATGGCCAGCCTCAAAACTGCACTGCTTAATAGGGATGCCCTATGGAAAAGTGCTAGAAAATCTAAACAGCCAGCAGACTGGGCTGCTTTTAGGGCTGCTAGAAACCAGTGCACCAAGATAATTAAGGCCGAGAAAACTAAATATTTCTGCACTGAACTTGAATCCTCGTCCAACTGCACAGCTAAATTTTGGAAAACTGTTAAGGATTTAGAAGGCTTCCGCCCAGCCAGCTCACTTCTACCAAAAATCACATCTGGTGGTATTTCCATAATGGGTAAAAATGAGATCCTCGAACTCCTCAACAACTGTTTTGCGATGGCTGGTCTGGCATTTGACACTTCACCAGCATACAAGCTTTGTTCACAGCTGTGTAGCCAAGATTCTGCATGCCAAACTCCAGCTGCCACAACTCATGAAGGAGTCTTCTCCTTCACTCCAGTTACCTTGAAACAAGTGGAAGACCTATTACTGAACTTAGACACTAGAAAGTCGGCAGGCACTGACCTTATCGAACCGTATTATTTAAAACTGGGTTATTACATTTTGTCACCTCCAATCACTCACCTTATTAATATGTCCCTTGCTCAAGGTGTACTCCCCCCCAATCTGGAAGACAGCACATGTCATTCCCCTATTTAAATCTGGTGACCCCAGCGATTTAAACAGCTACCGACAAATATCCCTTTTGCCCATCTTGTGCAAACTACTTGAAAAGGTTGTTAATGAGCAACTTAGGAGGCACCCTGGGGACATTTAACCTGCTCAGTCCAGTTCAGTCAGACTTTAGATCATGCCACAGCACAGTATCTGTGTTGGCTAAGGTCTCAAATGATTGGCAGATTGCCTTGGATACAAAAAAATTATGTGTGCACTCTGTTTCTCGACCTGAGCAAAGCATTCGATACTGTGGACCATGACTTGCTCCTGTTTACACTAAAAAATATTGGAGTGGATCATTTGGCCTTGAAATGGTTTACTAGTTACCTTACTGAACGGCACCAGCTGGTTAAGGCTGATGGGGGCTTCTCTCCTCAAAAAACTTCAAGAGGAGTTCCTCAAGGATCTATTTTAGGCTCCTTACTCTTTGCTGTTTATATTAACAACATTAATACTGGTATCGTTCAGCAAACATCCGTTTGCTGATGATACTGTTCAGTACATAGCTAGGCCTACTACGGAACTTGCCCGTAGTGACCTCCAACAAGAATTTGACCATTTACAAAAAAATCTACTACAGTTAAAGCTCCTCCTAAATGCTAGAAAAACTAAGGCCATGCTATTTGCCCCCTCCACCTATGCATCTAAATATCGTTCTAATGGATCAGCTCCTCATGTATCCAAACTTCTGGGTGAGCCTCTGGAGTTCATGGTGAAATTTAAGTACCTCAGGTTTTGGATAGATCACAAATTGTCCTTCATTGATCACATTGATGAACTTTCAAAAAAATTAAAACAGAGACTTGGACTCCTTTTTTGAATCAAAAATCTACTTACTCTGAAAGCAAAAATTATGCTGGTTCAGACTACATTCCCCAAATTTTGCCTATCCAAACTGGATACTATCATCGCGCTATTAGATTCATTACTGGCTTACTGTACTCCACCCACCACTGTGAACTCTATACCAAGTTGGGGTGGAGCTCACTAAGATTCAGACAACTAAAAAAATGCAGTGCTCTGGACCTACAGAGCCATCATCAATAAATGTCCACAATACATAGTGAGCTGCCTGCTCACCTGCAGTGCTAGAAATTACACATTGAGAAGTCTCTTATATCTCACTCCTAATTTCTAAGGTGAGAACCAGGTATGGTAAATCGGCAATAAGTCACGCTCTTCTGGCCTTCTGGAATGCCATACAGAAAACCCTAAAGTTGACAATCCCCATGAAACTGAGCTTCTTTAAATCCCCGTACCAACATTCATTTAAGGAAACCTATAATTGTTTTCACTGACTGCACTTATCCTAGGACTTGGATAATATTTCTCAGGCTGTTCTTACTTTTTATCTGCACCTCTATTCCACCTTAAGCTATGCACCCCCTTCCCTAAAGCCATTGGCTGCTCTGTGTCCTCTTCCTCTGCCATCTGGCTCCTTGTGATCTCCCTCCTGCTTCTATCCTGCTGCCTTGTTTCATCTCTAGTAGTTATTGTACATAGGTCTTGCTGTCTCTTAGTGCTGTGTATTATTGAACTTAATAATACTTGAATTTCCATATTGAATGTCCATGCATTGATCGTATTAATGCATGTATTCCCTGTATTTACATAGTTCTGTATCTATTTTTCCTTGTATTCATGTATATGACTGTCCAGGCCCATCTTGTAAATGAGTTTTTCTCAATGATGTTTCACCTGGTAAAATAAAGACTGATTGATTGATTGATTGACAGGAAGAGCTACTGACAGAATGATAAATTGTGTGTGATGGAGAATCTGCCTCACACTGTGAGAGTGAGTGCATTTACAATGTGATCAGGTACGGGTCCGGGGTCATGCTTGTACATTCATGACCAAACCTGTCTGCAAGTGGTGAACATGCATGCTTAAGCATTTGACATCAGGATTTGTGGCAACCCGCACCTAACAATATTTACTAAAAATGGAATTAATACTCCAAGTAGATTGGAACAAAAAAAACAGAAATAACACAAATAAGACACAGAGGCACCTTTAAGAGCATACGTTATTTTATTTACTATCATAAAAATGACCTGTTAAAATTGACAGTGTCCCTTTAAATGCTGGAGAAGAATGAGGGAGGGCTGGCTGAGCTGGGAGGGGGAGGGAATAAAAATTAAAAATAAACAAAAATAGATGGAGAGATAGATAGACTGACTGATAGATAGAGCATGAGAAAGAGAGAGAGAGAAAGATCACTGGTTCACTTCAGCTGTGGCTGCAGATGTCAAGAAAGTCCCATTGTTCTCATACAGAGAATGCGGGTGAATGACTCCTCTTGCTAAGTGTGGCACCCTGAATTTTGGGGGGCCCAGAAAAGGCACTGGGATTTAAAACAAAAAACAAACACCAGAATCTAACTAAACAGGTCCCGTTTAGTTAGGTTCAGGTGGTTGTTTTTCGAAAACACATAGCTATGTATTTTCAATGTTTTTTAGTTAAAAAAAAAAGATAACAGCCAACATGCTCAACATTTTTTCCTCACGTTGTATAAATCACGTAAAAATAAACTCTAATGATCATTTTTTTGTATTTTTAGTATTACAGGGTTATCCTGTGAGAGGAATGGGAGAGCATGGGGCACATGCACCAGGAACTTTAACTCATGGTTGAAGAACTAGTGCTGTGAGGAAGGGTTCAGATTCGTTGATGACTGGGAACCCACCTGGAGGGATGGGGCTTGCAGCCTGCATTCATCCAGGAGGGGAATCCAATCACTCAATGAAAAGTTTAAATGCTAAATGGACAAGCATTTAAACTAGCTGGGGGGGCAGCAGGTCAGCAAGGAGGGTACCTAAATGCCCACCCCCCACAACTAGCAGTGGAACCAGAGAACAGGAGGAGGAGACATCACTACAATACAGTGTGCAAAAGAAGGAGATAGGCACCCAAGGGGTAGATAGGCAGAAAAAGTACAAAATACGGCAGAATGGCAGATAGCAGGGAGAACCAGGAAGGGGAATGGAGTAGAACAGCAAAACAGACCAGGAAGGTCACATCATGGAAGGCCATGTGTGCCAATGCCAGGAGCCATAGCAACAAGAAGGAGGATCTGGAGGCTGCCATGGCACAGTCAGACCTGGACATTGTGGCCATTACAGAGACCTGGTGTAATGATAACCACAACTGGGAGATGGCCATGGCTGGCTACAACATATTCAGAAGAGACAGGGCAGGCAGGAAAGGTGGAGGAATGGCACTTTATGTGAAAGATGGTATAAAGGCCACAGAGATCCAGAAGAAACAAAATAGGGGGTGAGGGGAGATACTGTGGGTTAAACTGGAAACAAAAACAGGGTCAGCCATCTGCTCAGGGGTGGTCTACAGACTGCCAGCCCAGGAAGAAGAGACAGATAGGGAGTTAATGCTAGCCATCAAGAGGATGGAGGACAAAAGGGAGGTGGTGCTGGTTGGAGACTTCAGTATTTCAGACGTGGACTGGAGCGTCCCAGCAGCAGCATCAACTAGGAGCAGATTTATCCTGGACTTCCTTCAGGGTGCCTTCCTTAAGCAACTGGTCATGGAACCAACTTGGCAGAAGGCAATACTGGACCTTCTGCTCACAAATGGGGACAGTGTGATAGAGGTAACAGTGGGGGAGCACCTGTGGAACAGTGACCACCAGTCACTGTGGTTTGAAATCACAGAAGGCGCAGAACCAAATGCACAAAACACATATCCTGGATTTTAGGAGGGGAGAGTTTGGGAAAATGGGGACATGCTTGAAAGAGGCACTAATAGAAATGGAGAGGGAATTGGGGGTGGAGGAACAGTCGGCAATATTTAAAACAGGGATTACAAGAGCAACACTATTATGCATTAAGCAGGTTAGCAAGGGGAAAAGGAAGAGGAGGCCATTATGGTTTTCCAAGGTGGTAGCGGAGACAGTGAAAGCCAAAAAGATTGCATTTAAGCAATACAAAAAGACACAGGCAGAAAGGGATAGGGAGAAGTACCAGGAGAAGCAAAGGGAGGCAGGGAGGTCAGTAAGGCAAGCCAAAGTTCAGACAGAAGAGTGCATTGCAAAATCAGTGGTTACAGAGGACGAAACCTTTTACAGGTACATAAGTGAAAAAAGAGGGGTGAATGGAGGGATAGTGAGACTGAAGGGGAGGATGGGGGCCACATGGAGGATGTCAACAGTAAAGCTGACGTATTGAACAGATATTTCTGCTCAGTCTTTAAGGAGGAAGGGGAGGATAATGGGCCTGAAAGGTGTACAAGGGGGGGAGGGCATGGAAATTGACACAAGTCCCTTTACACAGAAAAGGGTCCTAAAGGAACTGGAAGGAATAAGAGTTGATAAAGCAATTGGACCAGATGGGGTACACCCTAGGGTCTTAAATGAAATGAGAGGTGGTGGCTGAACCTCTGACAATTATGTTTAGCCAATCACTGGAAACAGAAGAGGTACCCAAAGACTAGAGGACGGCAAATGTAGTCCCCTTATACAAAGCGGGAACAAAGAGGAAGCAGGAAACTACACACCAGTCAGCCTGACCTCGGTAGTGGGGAAGATCATGGAAGCACTACTGAAGGAGAGAGTGGTGGAACAAATGGTTTCCAGTGGAATACAGGACCCAAGGCTGCACGGTTTCACTGGGGGGAGGCCATGCCAGACCAACTTCATTGAATTTTTTTACTGGGTGACAAGGGTACTGAATCAGGGGAGGTCAGTAGATGAGGCCTATCTGGACTTCAGCAAGGCCTTTGACACTGTGCTGCATAGAAGGCTATTAAACAAACTAGGGAACATAGGAGTGGGCAGGACAGTAGTGCGGTGGGTGGCTAATTGGCTGGGTGGCAGGACACAGAGGGTGGTGACAAATGGTTGTCACTCCACAGAGGGAAGAGTGACCAGTGGAGTGCTGCAGGGATCAGTGCTGGGTCCGGTTCTATTCAACATCTTCATCAGTGACATTGCGCAGGGCCTAGAAGGCAGAATTTCCCTGTTTGCTGATGACACAAAGCTCTTTAACAGAGTGGACACTCCACAGGGTGTAGACAGAATGAGTAGGCACCTGCAGAAGCTTGAAGAATGATCAAGGGTTTGGCAGTTGAAATTTCATGCAAAAAAGTGCAAAATAATGCATATGGGGCATAAAAACCCTGGAACAATATATCAGTTGGGGGGTGAGCATATAGCATGCACCAAGCAGGAAAGGGACCTAGGGGTTGTTATCTCTGATGACCTCAAGGTAGGAAAACAGTGCAACAAGACAGCAGGTAAAGCAAATAGGATACTGAGATGCATAGGTAGGGGCATCACAAGCAGGAAAAGGGAGGTAATAATTCCACTCTACAAGACATTAGTGGAGTACATTGCCCAGTTCTGGAAACCATACCAACGTAAGGACATAGACAGGGTGAAAAAAGTTCAGAGGAGGGCAACAAAGATGGTACAGGGATTGCATCACAAGTCCTATAAGGACAGACTGAAGGATATGAATATGTACTCCTGGAAGGAGAGAAGGGAGAGAGGGGAGATATGATAGAGACATACAAGTACCTTACGGGGAGGAACAGGGTGCAGGAAAACACTATTTTTCAGGGAAAAAGATGTTCCAGGATTAGAGGACATGGGATGAAGTTGGAGGGAGGGCAATTCAGAGGAAATGTGAGGAAGAATTTCTTCACAGAAAGGATGGTGGACAAGTGGAACACCCAGTCTGAGGAAGTGGTGGGGGCTGAAACAATCATGAGATTTAAGAATGGGTGGGATAAACATAAGGTAATCCTGGAGGTCGGGGTAAGGGGCAACAGACTTCTAGAAAAACTTAAAGTGATCTTATGAGCTCAAATGGGCAGACTGGGTGGGCCATACGCCCTTATCTGCAGACATTATCTATGTATCTATGTATCCAAAAACCCTACTGATTACAACTTAAAATCTTAAGAACTCTAGAACCATTCAATATGTTTTCACAAAACCTTCGAAAAGCACTACCTTGGTACAGGCCTCTTTTTGTGGAAAAATTCTGTACTGTCTAGGCTGTATGTGTGAGGAACAAAAAGCTATGTTAAGTATGAGAAAGAAATTGAATTTAATTAAAAATTGATGTTCTGTATCTCATAAACTGCACAAGCTGCCATCATGAAACATTTCACATCTTGTGATCTTGCCAGCTAGACTGCGCATGCAAAATTTTGGGCCATTTCATCAAATGCCACCAAAGTTATTAAGGTGCAAAAACTAGGGTTTTTAACCTTAAACACCTTACTCATCCCTAACTATACTGACACTGCCACACCAGTTTAATATTTATATGTGTGTGTGACCGCACCAGTATACTATTTATATGTGTTTATTTATCTGTCTTGCAAAAAACTGCATTAGTGCACCAGTTAGGGTTCAGCTTAATGATAGTAGAGAAATGTTTCCTTAAGGTTTCCAACCCCAACTCCTACCCAAGCAGCAAAAGGACAAGACAAGCAATCCCGGATAGTAATTATCAGTAAAGACAAACAACATACAACAGTTTCCAGATGACACAAATGCAGTAGCATTGATGTGCTACCTTTGTATCTTTAGGGGCCTATGCTTCTGCAGCCCTACCTGTGTGTGTATGTCGTACAGCTGCATGAGGACCTGTGTTTGCAGAAGTGCAGGCCCCATGGGGGCCTGTGCTTCTACAGACAGAAGTACTGTTGCAATGTGGGAATCATGGGTTCAACAGCGGATCTAAAATGTATCAAAGGGTAGCCTTTTTGTTTATGGGTGGCACATTCCCTGAAAAAGTAAAATGTTACCATTGAAAGCTCAGATAAGGTTAAAACAACTACTTTCTTCTCAACCATAAAATCAGAATTGCTACTCAAGGTATTACTTTTTTGGGCATCATTTTAACACCAAACATCTCCCAGATTATCTCAAAAAATCTTAGCTCAATCATAGAAAAGATGGAATTGGACTTAACAAGATGGGGAAAAATGTTTCTGTCACTCTGGGGAAAAATACAGGCATTTAATATGATGAGTGCACCAAAAATATACTATCTTCTACAACATCTACCTGTCCATATTCCCATCTTCTTCTTCAATAAAATATAGGCTCCAATTAGAAAATTCATATGGGATAACAAACCCCCTCAGATTTCTTTGGTCAAACTGCAACAACAAAAATCTAAAGGCGGCTTTGACCTTCCCAATTTCCAACTTAGACATGACGCCTTCATAACAGTGCAGTGTGTACAATTCTTATGGCTGGGAAAGAACCAAGATATACCAGGTTGGGTCCAAGTCGAAAAGACTCTCCTTGGGGGCAATCATCCTAGAGTCTGTTTGTTTACAGATTCTTTAAAAATATTTAACTCTAACCCCATTCTATGCCAAACTAATACCTCATGGAAAAAAGTAGCAAATGCCCGTGGGTGGGATCCTCTGTTATCCTCTCATTGTCCATTATGGGGAAACCCTGTTCTGAAAATAGATGGCAAATGCATTAGTTGGTCCAGGTGGAAATCTAAGGGCATACACTTCCTTGATGACATCATAGATCCAGCAACTGCCTCCTTGATGTCATTTTCGCAGTTATCTGTCAAGTTCAAAATTCCTAGAACAGACTTCCATAAATATTTACAATTACAGGAAGTCCTCAGATCCCAAAATACACAACAAAGTCACATTTCCTGCAACTAATGTTTTAGATCAAATCTGCACATGCAATACAAAGCATAAGAAATTGTACCTAATGTTGTTAGACTCACGAATAGACACGGTAGCTACATTAATTGATAAATGGCAAAAATAGTTATTTATACAATATTGGCAGGATAGAATGGAATGATATCTGTAATATGACTTTAACAGCATGCAGGAAAGCTAAAGGGAGACTTATACAATATAAGGTTGTTCACAGATGGTACTATACGCCTTGCTAAATGGTTGAACTAGGGCTGTCATCAGATGATAAGTGTTGGTGATGTTCAGCGAGTAGGGGTACACTATCCCATATTTTATGGTCATGCTATGTGATCAAACCTTTTTGGGATGGCATTTTAAAGATTTGTGACAAGGTAACAAAGCACAAGATCAGGTGTTCAGCCAAACGAATTGTACTAGGGATTTGTTCAAATCTTGAAAATTTTTCATGTCCCCAAAAACTCTGGCTGATTGCTGCCTTTATTACGGCATAAATTGTGTTAGTAAGACATTAGAATAGCACGGGGATCCTAACATTAAAAGAATGGCTTCAGGATTTATATACCAGCGCCAACTATGAGAGGATATCTTACATACACATACAATGCTTGGACACATTCATAGAAATCTGGGAACCATTCTTGAGTACCTTATATGTATAAAATTCAAATATGTCAATTGTGCCTTTTAAGTAGTTTATTTTGTATAGGATTTTATTTAAACTAATTTTTGTCTATAAATGATTTAATACTTACAGGTTCTGTTTCTCTCTTTTTTCTTTCTTTCTCTCGCACAGTATATACAGACTTATATTTTATAGTTTACTATACTTAAGGTTGATTTTACATGAGTTATTGTAGCAAAATTATACTGTATATTGTATAAGTTATGCTGGAGCTACTGTAATCATATTTTCTTGTACATATATGGTCAACTTCGGTTGTTTTATTGTTAAACATTGAATTCAATAAAATTATAAATTACAAAAAAAAAGCTACTTTCTGCTAGCCTAAGAGGGTAGTGGGTGCAAAAACAGTTGTACGCTGTTTGTCTTACCTGATGATGGCTGTCTGCGGTTGCTTATTTGGTCTTGTGTTTTGCTGCTTGGGGTAGGGGTGGGGGGACTTAGGGCTGGAAAGCCCAATGCCACATTTCCTTACTTTTGTGGTGTTAAGTTGCACCCTAACTGGTGCATTAATGGAGCTCTTTTTGCAAAGAATTTCCTTTCTTTTTGAGATAGTGGAATTTTGCCTTCATTCATGCAGATCCATTTGGGACCTGCACGAACAGATGCAGACATGCAGGGCACAGAAGGGAAGAGTCCTTCTGCCTGTGGAAGTGCAGGGCCTCTGGGCCCTGCACTTTCATGTGGCAATGGATGTCAAGGATTTGTGGGGCCGACTGGCAGACTGTTAGACCCTGCACTTCCATGTGGCTACAGATAAAGACATGCAAGGCAAAGAGTCCATCTGTCTGCTGAAGTGCAGGAAACTCTGGTAGCCATGGGTGCAGAAGTGCAAGGCCTCATGGCAAGAGAAGAGTTCTTTTCACCATGTGGTAGTTGGACCCTTGCTGGCAACCCCTGCACCTTCTGTTTCCAGGCTGTGGAATGGTGCTGCATGACAGTGCTGTCTTCCCTGCCTCAGTCCATCCAGCTGGATTACTGAGCTCATCCTCGAACACTGCTCACAGGCACAAGATCACAAAGCACTACCCACTGGGGTAAAGGCTGGCACTAAACACAATATTTCTTGATAATTACATATGCATCTTTTTTGTTTTTACCCTAAATTTTAAAGATAGTCATTTTATGAGCCGTCCTTACATTGTTTTTATTGCGACAAATATAGTAATAGTAATCTTTATTGATCGGTCAAAAGACCATTACAGATTTACACAATACACAGTATGTAATTATTGAAATATAAATACAATAGATGCAAAACAGTTCTAAAAATTGAAGCAAGTAATAAATTAAAAACATGACAATAATATAACAGCATATATTATACATATGATCACAAAACACCTATGTAGTCTTAAGGAATATGAAAGTAGAAATTCATTTGTTTCCTACAGAAATATACAGATCATCACTGCTAAAACCAGTCAAGTCATATAGGAGTGATATAAATATGTTATCATAAAAGAGGCCAAAAAGCCTCAACCAGGCTTATAAAGCTTAACCCGTAATCTATGAACTGCATCAATATACTAAGCAACCACATGTACAATTACTTATCACTTGTAAAAAATATTTTCAACAGTAAGGATTGATCCTCAGTTGATACTGAATCAAATATAGGTTTTAACCACTTATTCCTAAGCTTATTATACCATGTGTAGACAAAAATAACATGAAGCAGGTTCTCTAAATGTTGGAAGGAGCATTGGCAATAGCTGTCGTGCTCTTTTGATATCTCGCAGAGAGTACAGAGCTTAGAAAAACTTGTAGTCTGTATTTAGTATACAGAACTCTCAGCTAATTGTCCATAATTATGTCACGGTAAGGGCGATAATAATGTAACCTATCATTAAATCTTAACCATGGTGAACTATGAAAAGTCAAAATGAAGTGAAGATCTTGATTTTTATATTTGGCAGCAATTCTGTTAGACACATATGTTTGGTATTTAACATCAATTATTATACCCCTGATTTGATAGGTTTTTAAGTATTCTAAGTCAATATCATCAAGGATCTGAGAACTATCCGAAAGCCAATTTGATTGTAAATGGCCTAAATTAAGCCAGGAATATTTTTCCATTAGTGCGGGATAAGAAATTTGACTCTGGTTATATTGTAACAATTTAATCCAAAAGTTTCTTTTTCTGGAGGCCCAGGTAGCTTGAAAATTTGTTAAACCTAGTTCTGCTCTAATAATAGCTGAGGGGACTGAATTACCAAGGCCCATACTGGACCTCGGTAGTTTGTTTAGAGGAGTTTCTAGTGAGTTGCCATTTGCTACAGACCAGATTTCACTATTGAATGATGCCTGAACATAATGTTTAGCTTTAATGGCTATTATCAACAGTCTTATGGAGTTACCCCCAATTTTCTGTTAAAGGAGGTAAGTGAGGCAGCAGTTTGTTTAAGCCTGATCATCAAGTTGCTAATGTGTTTGGTCCATTTGCCATTCCAAGAAAGTACTAAGCCTAAATAGGTGTAATGATTAACAGTATTAAGGGACTTTGAGCCAACTTTCCATGTTTTATGTATACGATTTGAACCAAACACCAGAACCTGACTTTTACCCTCATACTTATAAACATGACATGTGGCATTTATAGAAGAGTGGCCAAAGCATCACGTCACGCCCCAAGTGTGAAAACATATCTCATCTAGGGCTTAAAAAATGACACCCGTCACATTTATGAGGTGGTGTGAAAAAGTGGCTATGTTGAAAGTTTTGGAGTCAAAGTATTGAAAATTAGCAAAGCTATGAGGAAACATTGAAATATTTCAACATTCATTCATAACTTGGTCATTTTACTATATTTTCACCACTTATTTTGAACATAGTGTTCTTAAGACCCCATGTTATGAGCGCAGTAGATGAAAATTGTTCAAATCCCCCCAAAACATGATTTCGCAGAGAGAGACTGTGAAGTCACCTATTGGCCCAGAATTGAAGATTTTTACCTGCCTTGTTCATGAGGTGGGTCTCAAAAAAGGCCATGTTGAAAGCTTGGTTGAAAATGATCGAAGTTATGAGTGAATCTTCAAATATTTCAATGTTCACGCATGACTTATTTATTTTAGCATATGTTTCCATCAAAGTTTCAACATAATCTTCTTATGACCACACCTCTTGAACCCGGAAGGTGAAATTTTCCAAATCATGCCCGAAAGATGATTTCATGGAGAGATCATGAAATCACTCTCACCTAGCTGCTGGAGGCCTAACTCTGAATAAGGAAGAAGGAGACTACTAAGGCACATAAACACTTAACACAGAAGAAGGAGGTAGGAAGAGAGAAAGAAAGAAGAAGCAGGAAAAAAAATAGGTAGATCTAAAGGGTGTGTATGCAAATAGTGCTTCTGGGAGTTGTTAAGCTGTAGGTTATGTTCTGGACTGAGCAAATTATTAGGGGGTAGGTTAACTATTGGATTGGGTAAATTGTTAGGAGGTGGCAGGTAAGGCCTAGATATAGGGAGTAACTATGATGGGAGTGGTGCAGTGCAAAGACTGTGGAGCACCAGTCTTTAGGGAGACTTTCTGGAGACTGCCATGCTGCCAAATCTGCAGGCACCTCTCTGGGCTGAGGGAGGAGGGTTCCAGACTCAAGGCTGAGATATCTTGGGTTAAGAGGACCTACTCCTCCACTCAGGGACCACCAAGTCCACCTCTGCTTCCTTGAAGGGTGCCGGGTATGAAGAGTGGTTGGACAATGGTGGGCTTGGGGAGGGCTAGGGTGGTGGAACATGGGCACATCCCAAATCCCATACCAGTACAAAACTCCTATGCTGCACTGGCAGAGTGGGACTGCTCCACAGAGGCACCCAAGGTAGTGGCAGGGACAGATGTGGAGGTCCTCCATGGTGGAGACCCTAAGGAGGTTGGCAGAGGACCCCAGAGCAGGGAGAAGCGAATCTTGGTGCAGGGGCTCAATAGTTAGGGGGATACTGTTGGGGACTGGTAGGGAAGAGGAGAGGAGATGGTGGTAAGGTGCTTTCCCAATGCCATGGCTCATAGGGATGGAAGGAATATCCTAAGGATCACTGAGGAGGCAGGGAGGGAGGGAGAGCTAGATGGCATTGTTCACTTGGGGACAAATGACCTGACTTTGGAGAGGCCAGATGCAGTTCAGGAAGAGTTCAGGAAACTGGGAAGGGGTCTTAGGCAAGTAGCACAATCTGTTACTTTCTCAGAGGTGCTACCTGTCCATGACAAAGAGGATGACAGGAGGCTCCACATCAGGGACTTCAACATATGGTTAAGGATGTGGTGCAGAGAAAGAGGGATTTGGATTCATTGGGGACTGGGGCTTCACCTGGAGGGATAGAGGCCTGAACAGGGGCAACGGCCTATATCCCTCCAGGAGGAGAACTGAGATCCTTAATGAGCAGTTTAAATGCTACATTAGTAAGCATTTAAGCTAGCCAAGAGGAGGGGGAACAAGGCAGGAAGACATAATCTGTTCCCCCACATTCTTACAGGATAAGCAACGGGAATCCTGAGGTTGGGAAGTCCAACAGGGAACAAACACAAATAGGAAAACAGGAGGATGAGGGAAGGGGAAAGATAAAAGATAATAGTGGAGGAAAAGTGGAGGGCAAAAGAGCAAGAAGAGGGGAGATATCAGTATAAAATGGAGAACCATGTGTGTGCAAATGCTCGAAGCCTGGGCAACAAGATGGTGGACCTAGAGGTCACCATGTTAGCAGGAGACCTGGACAATTACAGAGAACTGGTGCAATGAAAACTAGGACTGGGAGGTAGCCATACCAAGGTATGCACTGTCCAGGAGGGACAGGATAGTAAGAAAGGAAGGGGGTGGCTCTTCACATGAGAGAGAACATAAAGGTCACAGAAATACAAGCTGGACAGAGTAAAGTGGAGGTACTGTGGGTCACCCTGGAGACATGGAGGTGGGTCGCTATTAGGATAGGGGTGATCTACAGACCTAGGGAGAGGAAGAGATAAGGATATGATAGATGAAATACAAGGGATAGCTAACAAGGGTGAGGTACTGCTAGTGGGAGACTTCAGTCTACTAGATGTGGATTGGAGACAACCTGCAGCAGCATCAGTTAGAAGTAGAGAAATCCTAGACTCCTTGCATGGGGTGTTGCTTAGGCAACTAGTTAAAGAACTCACTTGTGAGCAGATGTTACTGGACCTGGTACTGTCAAACAAGGACAGTGTCACTGATATTACAGTGGGAAGCCACTTGGGGATCAGTGATCATTGTATGGTGTGGTTCAGCATAAGAACAGGGCCAGAACTGAGCCACACTAAAATGAGGGCCCTGGACATCAGGAGGACCAATTTCAAGAAAATGGGACAGTGCTTCTGGGAAACCCTAGCAGGAAGAGGGAATAAGGGTGGGGTAGAGGAAAACTGGGCAAGAATAAAGCAGACCATTGAGAAGGAAAAAAAACCTTTGCATCAATCGGGTTGCTAAGAGCAAGAGAAGAAAGAAACCATTATGTTTCTCCAAGGAAGTAGCAAAGAAGCTAAAGGAAAAGAGGCAGGCATTCAAAAGATACAAGACGACACGTAAGGAAGAGGATAGGGAGAGTTATCAGGAGAAACAAAGAGAGGCAGGGAAGGCAGTTAGGAAAGCTCACTGAGAGGGTGATGGGTCCCTGGAATGGGTTATCTGAGTGGGTGGTTGAGGCACCAACAGTGGGTGGATTCAAAAGTGCATGGGATAAATACATGGGTTTAAAAAAAAGAGGGAAGAAGGGATAGATACCCTGTAGGGAAAAAGGGGTCTGAAATAAATGTGGGATGTGGGGGGTGGGGTGGGGTGAGAAGACAAGTAAGGGAGGTGTACTCAGGTAGCATCAAGGCTACCTAGGGAGAGGAAACAATGGCAGACCGGATGGCCAATGAGTCCTTTTCTGCTATCAGATTTCCATGATTCTATGAAAGCACAAACTGAAGAAAACATTGCCAAATCAGCAAAAAAGGGGAATACAACTTTCTTCAGGTACAAAAGCGAAAAGAAGAAAAGCAAGCCAGGGACAGTAAGACTAAAAAGGGAGAGGGGAGTGTGGAAGAGTACCAGAAGAAAGCTGACATATGAATAAGTACTTTTGTTTAGTATTCACAAGGGAAGGGATAGGTGATGGGCCATAGATAGTGTACCTTGTACCTTGAGAAGGGCATTAAGGGAAGGGAGGTGGACACTAGTCCATTTACAGGGGACAGATTCCTCAGGGAACTAGCAAAACTAAAAGTAGACAAGGCTATGGGACTGGACGGCGTTCACCCTAGGATACTGAATGAACTAATGAAAGGATTGGGGAATACCTTAACACCAGTGGATTGCAGGATCTGAGGCAGCATGGGTTCACAGAGGGTAGATCTTGTCAAACAAATCTGATAGAGATATTTGACTGGGTTACCAGGGAGGTGGATCAGGGAGGAGCGGTGGATGTGGCCTACCTGGATTTCAGTAAGGCCTTCGACACTGTTCCACACAGAAGACTGCTAAACAAGCTAGGCAGTATGGGAGTGGGTCCAAAAATAGCAAAATGGGTACAATGGGAGGACTTTAAGCCTGAGGTTCAATGGGCAGAGCAACCACGTCACTCCCCCATCAGGCTTATAAGGTCACTCATCCTGGGGCTGTTCCGGATTCATTTCTTGTTGCGGCCAGAGGCACCGCTTGTCCACTTTCCTCGCTCTATCTTTCTTTGGGCTTTTGCCCGTGTGTTTGTGGTCACCTCTGGCTGCCAGCTTGCTCCCTTCCTCCCGCCCTGGTGCTTCTGAGGTTGCATGCCCTTGGCAGGCCTCGCTTTCCCTGCTCCCTACCCTCATTCCTCGCTGTGCTCCTGTCTTCTTTCCCCAATTCTGTCTCCCCTGTGCTTCAATTGCCCTCTTGTTCCAGTCTGCCCCCCTCGCTCTCTCCCTCACTTCTCGCTCATTACCTGTCATGGCGGGCCTAGCTCCTGGTCTTGCTCGATGTGGAACTCCTTCTCCTGCTCTGCCTGCCAGTGCTCTGCTGCTCGGTGCACTTGGATCTGTTTTACCGCTGTGTTTGAGCAGCTGCCATCCTGTTTCTGCTGCCTGCATGGGCTGCCTCGTCCAGGGGTTTCGTTTGTCCTTCGCTCCCTGCTCCTGCTTCATTCCCTCCTTACATTGGGTCTCCTGCTGCAATTCTGGCTCCATTGGGTGCCCCCTTTCTACACAAGCCCATTTCAGCAGCCGCCTTCCTTGGTGCATTCATTCTCGGCTGCCTTCATGATATTTTGTTCTGCTAATGAAGCAAAAAAAAAAAAAAACCCTCAAACTGTCTTTTGACACTTCCACACTGCCGAGTCAGCAGATGTTCCTACCTCCCTCAGCTCTGTGGCTTTCTTCTACTGCTACTGCTGCTTCGTGTGCACCTCTCCTGCCTAACACTGCCTTTCAAGAGCTGTAGTGCATGGCTCGCTGCTGCTTACCGTACAATTATCCCCTTTTCATTGTCCTGTCTGTGCCACTATCGACCTTATCTTTGGACCAGGATGACCCAGTGGGGCCCAGTGCTGGAGTGAGTTGTGATATAACTATGTTTGTTCTGTATACTGTCTAGTCAGTTTTACTATGCCACCATGACATCTAACATGGAGACATCTCCAACAGCGACAGCCACAGTGCCAAGTGTCAGCATTGCAGTGTCGGGGATGCCCCGTGTTTCTATCAGGGGGCTGTGCCCCCAACCCCCCGGTCTCTAGTTTTCTAACTCCGAGTTGGAGTTGGAGTTGGACTGGGGGGGGCAATACACCCTGCGAGGCAGTCTCGGGGACTGCAGTGACCATCACAGTGACGTGCGGAGTTGGCCTAATTTGTGTCGCTGTGATGGTCTTCGTGATCAGGGAGTCGATGCAGCGTTGGTATACCTGTCTAGTCTTATTCACTCTGAATAACCTCACTAGTTCAGGAACTCAAGTGAGTGCTGCAGTCTTAACAGTAGATTCGCAGTTTAACTAATCTAATGATTGCATGGTATAATCTCGGTTATGGGCTGCACTATCTCTAGCAGTAGCTTCTGCTTGTGTCTATCGGTTTACTGCAAGCCTTTTGGAGTTGGACTTTTATGTGCACAGTGCTTTCAGGCTATTTGGTATGCTGCATGCTGTATTTGAGGTGTTGGGATCCTCTGGTCCCCCCTTGGATCTCCTTCTCTCCCCTCGATGCTTTGTATCCTTCATTTCTCCTGCTTGAGACATCACTCCTCCACCCTCAATACGGGTCTCTTCCTTCGCATCGACTACTCGATCTGTGTCCTTCCCATTGCCTCCAGTGCTCTGGCTTATGCATTTCTTTTGGGGGTTCCCCTATCCTACCACCCCCTTCCCCATTCCAGCCTTCAAGGATTCCCTCCATCATCATACCTCATCCGTTTCCTATTTTCCTTACTCATACCGGCTATCAAGGATTCACTCCTATCATAGCTTTGTTCCGTCACCATACCTCATCCAGTTCATGTCTCACCTTCCCCTCACCAGCCTTCCTGACCGTATCTCTTTATCTTACATTGTCCTTTTCGTTCCTCGCTTTGACCTGTTCGGGCCTTCTAGGCTTCTCTCGAGCATCGTCCATCGTCCATTTCACTCCATCATAGTGCATACAATCGATATTTCTTTTGAGCATACCTATCATTACTCATATGCCACCTCATCATTCCGCGGCCCTCCTGCCACATGTGTCAAGTTCCTGACTCTGGTTATCATTAACTATTCCTATCTCCCTGAGCCGCCCATCATGACTTCAATCCATCATCAGCCATCAAGGATTCACTCCAGTCGTGGCTTCCATCTCTCATCATGCCATTTCTTGCATCTGCTGTCATGGATTCACTCCACTCATGACTTCACTCTTCTTAGTCCATCGTCCAATTTGCTCCTCTCGATCGCTCGACCTGAGCGTATCCTCTGGTTCCAGGCCTGCCTTCTTGGCATTGGGATCTACTTAATAAGGCCATGCCTTCCTGTCTGTTGCCCTTTGCTAAGGGTGGGCTAGAGGCTCTCCATGATTTTTCAAGTTCCTTTTCAAGTTCATTTCCGAATCTACCTCCTTTCAAGGAGCCTACTTAATCACATTGCTCTATCGAGCATACCACCATCATCCAAGTTCATTTTCCAGTTCATTTCCTGTCCCCTCTTTCTCACACTCACATCGATCACTCAAGCATATCTCTCATGAGGTCTTGTACTACCTCATCAACCAGATGCGCCCATGCAGTGTTCATCATTCTCAATCTTCTCATATTGGACTGCTGTGCTCCTGCGGTGATCATCATCAGTCTTCATCATCCTCAGTCTTCTCATGAGCGCATCTGGATACCCCTTGGTCGTCTGACTTCTACATGGATCTACTACTTCCCATCGACTCCTCGGCATACCCCTTTCGGGTCCCTGCTGACTCATGTTCATTCTTCAATCTGTGCCTTCTTTTTGGGATGTTTTCCTATCCAATCATCATCTTCCCTACTCATATCCTTCTCTTTAACAACATACATCCTTAAATCAAACATCGTCAGCCTGGAGGGAAGGCGACCTAGGCCTTGGATCCCCCAGCGGTTTCCTCCTTAAAGGGGTTTCTTCCTCTCCTCCATGCCAATGGTCATAATATTAGTTAGACTTAGTGCTTTCTTAGGTTAATTAGTTAGGTTTCGCTGTTGGACGGAGGTGGATGGTGGCCCCGGCTTTCCTCTCTCTCCTTAGGAAGTCTGCCCTTAATCATCTTCTCAGAATTCATTCATTAATCATCCTTGCTCTTCGATGCTTGACACCCGATTGGGCATTCTTTTTGGGCTTCTTCCTAAGCTACCTTTACCCGATGCAATCATTCCTGTGGCACCTGTAAGGGAGGGAGCCATCCTCTAGGGTTCCTTGCGTTGTACCCCTACCGGGTGGTATATCCCATGGATAGAGAAGCGGAAAGCCACAAAGTAAATCAAGTTACACATTCATCATCTCATTTCATCTAGTTGCGTAAGCACATTGAAAGTTGGCTAAGTAACAGAACTCAGAGGGTGGTGGTAAATGGAGTTTGCATGAAGGAAGGTAAGGTAACCAGTAGGGTGCCACAGGGGTGAGTACTGGGACTGGTCCTCTTCAGTGTCTTTATTAGTGACATTGCAGAGGGTCAGGAAGGAAAGGTATACCTGTTTGCGGATGACAAAAAAATCTGCAACAGAGTGGACACACCAGGGGGCGGAGAAAATGAAGGAAGATCTAAAAAAACTGGAAGACTGGTCAAAGGTTTTGCAACTGGGCTTCAAAGCCAAAAAATATAAAATTATGCACATGGGGCACAGAAACCCAAGGACAATGTATCATTTGGGGGGAGGTGTTAACAACAACAAAATAGGAAATAGATCTGGGGTCATTATATCTGATGTCCTGAAGGTAGCAAAACAGTGTGATAAAGCAGTAGGAAAGGCTAGCAGTATGCTGGGGTGCATAGGTTGGGGTATCACCAGCAGAAAAAGGGAGGTAGTGTTACCCCATATAGATCAATGGTGAAGCCACACCTGGAGTACTGTGTCCAGTTCTGGAGTCCCCACCTCAGGAAGGACATAGGCTGGGTGGAGGCGGTATAGTGAAGGGCAACCAAAATGGTGCATGCCTGCGTCAGAAGCCCTGTGAGGAAAGACTTGGGGAATTAAATATGTACTCACTGGAGGAAAGAAGGAAAGGAGAGTCATGATAGAAACATTCAACTATCTCAGGGGTATCAATAAGGTACAGGAGGGTGTCATATTGAACAGAAAGAGATGCTCAAGGACAAGGGAGCATGATATGAAGCTGGAAGGGGAAGATTTAGAGGGGATGTGAGGACATATTTCCTCAAGGAAAGGGTGATGCCTGGAACAGCCTCCCAGCAGATGTGGTGGGTACTGAAATGATAACAGGTTTCAAATATTCACGGGATAGATACAGGTGGATCTTGGTAACAGGGCTGGGGGGGGGGTAAGGCTAGAGATCAATTAGGGTCTATGGTAGCACAGTAAGTAGAGACTTTAGGGCAGACTTGGTGGGCCAAGAGATCCTTTTACGAACATATGAACATACAAAATTTGCCAGCAGATGAAGGCCTAGTGGTCTATCAAGTCTGCTCAAATGTGCAGCTAGCACCTTTTCTGCTGACAGGTTCTATATTTCCATGTTTTGATCATGTTTCAGGACATATTTGAAAAAAATCACCTACTGTGTTTATGAGGTGGGGTCCCAAAAAGGCCATGTTGAAAATTTGGTGTAAAAATATTGAAAAATGACAAATTTGACACATCTGTGGTTGTGAGGGGGGTATAATTAGCTTATTGTTGAAAATAAGAAATTAAAAAGCCATAAAAAGCTGGCTCAGTGGCTAGAGGTGTTAGGCACTGGACACCACATTTGCCGCCATGCTGGTGACCTTGGTTGGCGAACGGACATGAGTTGCTGAGGGTGATTGGCCGGGGAGAGAAAGGACTGAGCATCTGGGAGACTGCTCTCCTCCCCTCTTCCAGAGGGTGGAGGGGAGGTCTGTTACTCTACTGTTGAACCGTGCACCGAATAATGCACCCAGGAGCTAGAGACACAGAACAAGCCCAAACAAATTTACAAGCTCACAAATTTATTTAGACTACCAAAAACATAGTGCGGTAGAACTGCTTACAGGCCCATTGCGATGTATGTAGTGGCAGCATACAAATGACATCGCACAACAACATGAACACCTAACCTTTCACCCAGTCACTGCTGGGCTTCATTAGAGACAGTGTTTGTGCTCCCTGTTGTAAGAGCTGCTGAAATACTGTCCTCTAAAAGGTGCCTGTGCAAATGTACATATATGCAGTACACAACCCAAAAGTGCATTATAAGTGCAACTAATATCACAGCACAGTAAAAATGATCAGGTACTAAGCTTAAAAAATTGGACAATGTGAGAGTTACTGGATATTTGAACTGGGAGTGAGGGAGAGCAGGAGTTTGAATGACTCTACTGAATTTCCGACATTTCTTAAATAATATGAAAATGGGAT
Organism: Neoceratodus forsteri; assembly: GCA_016271365.2. NCBI lineage: Eukaryota > Metazoa > Chordata > Ceratodontiformes > Ceratodontidae > Neoceratodus > Neoceratodus forsteri. The sequence goes on from JADMNL010000030.1 coordinate 81,624,477, forward strand.
GCATACTGTAAAACATGAACATTACGCACTACCCGCTCTGTCACCATCAGTGTGTACTAAAATATGTATGTTCCTGGCTCATCTGATCACATTAGCTGTCCCAGCATCTGAGAAAGTTCAGATCAGTGAGGACACACTCTTGAAGAATTTATTTATTTATTTATTTATTAACATCTTGGATTAACACCTGTGAGCCAGAGGCTCATTTACATAGGTTCCACACCAGGGAGAACCGAATACAGAAGATGAACAAGAGTGTAATAGAAAAGTAGGAAGCTAAGTAGCTTAGGTTCCACGCCAAATACACTAACACATAAAAAAACAACTTACTAATGTAGCAGAGATGCCTCGGTGTACTGTCCATACTGAGATTTTAAAGGAATTTATTTAGAGGTTTGCACATCACCTTGTATAGATTTGCCAACTATTTTCAAAGAGGGGCTTGGGGGATAGTTATAACAACAAAGGAGGAGCAAGATGGTTACAGGTACAGCACGTCTAGTCAGATAAAACTGCAGTCTGAATATATATCATACTTGCATGACTGACATAACTACATTCAAAGTTCCGGCAATACAACCTTCCTCAAAAAAGATGAAGTACTACTTGATATGTGGGGTAGGAGACGAAAGTGAGACAGGTAGGTAATGGGAGGGGACTGTTGGGATAGGCCAGAAACAGATGGATGTCAAGAGTGCGTAGGGTTACTAGCAGACACATGAGGTAGGATTATCAAAGGAATCAGCTGCTGATGCACAAGTATGATCCACCTGTGTCTGCAGTAGTCCGCTTGCACATTTCTCAGAGTTGCAGAGTATGCAGATGGAGGCTGTAGGAATAAAACCCCGGTCTGCTGGTTCTATCAAGCTCTTTCATAGCTCGGCACTCTAACATCCAGGCTATACTGCCAACCACTGTTTTTCCCCTATGAAAGATTCCAGGCATTTCCCAGTTTTAGTTGGTGACAAAAGTTTCTAGTTCCACCCAAATCTGATTATTTTATAAATGTTTTCATTTTTTGTCCTCAAGAAAAAAAGATGGATACCACATTTGTCTTAGAAATACCATTGTAAACCTGGTAAGGGCTAAGACTGAGAAAAAAAAAAGTTTGGTGCATAGCATAGGAGGTACCAAGAAAAGTATATTTCACAGTTATGCTAATATTTTCATTAATGGTAGCTGAAACTGTTTTTTTTTTGTGAAAAAACATTTTTTGTTGACCTGCTGCTGTAAAAACACTTAGGGTTTGTCAAGCAACAATATCCTGTGGTGGCTGGCCCAGTGGTCCAGAGGGCTGAGGCACCGAGCCTCACCTGCTGCCACACTGGTGACCTGGGGTCAGGAGTGACCTCAGGCATTGGGGGTTGGCTGGAGAGAGGAGGACTGAGTGTCCGATGGACTGCTCTCCTCCTCTGGGGGGAAGGGTTGGGTAGAGCCTGCCACTTGCCTGTCTCCTGGTGGAAGTTGGGGAAAGGCAGCTCGGGCCAGAAGATTGAGAGAAGGGTTTAGACTTTGGCACACATCGCATGGGAGTGCATGGCATGTGCCTGGACATCCTTGCATGCCACACCTCCCAGGGACAAGAACACGGGAAAAATTGCTGGCAGCTGGATGACAGCGGGTGTCCGCAGGTCCCACTCCTCGAAAAGCTGGGCTCACCAGCCTGAACTGGATCTGGTCCTCGTCGGGGGCCTGGGAACCCCCACCACTGACCCCAGCGGGGGGGGGGACCCTGGGGAAGACTGCTGGTGGTAGGTTCTGGTGGACATCAGGGGCACAAGAGTTAACCGCGGACAGAGAAGAAAAAAAATATTCTGTGGGAGTATGCTTCAGCCTTCACAGGACCCTAAATGATCTTTGAACCTGGGAAGTTTTGCAATGAAGAGATATTACCTTTTGATTTACAGTTCTAGTATTATGTAAATTAATCCATGACACTATTAAATGACTCATTTGTGTAGATATGTTTGACTCTACAAAGAACAGTAATGAACATCCTTTTTTGCATCTAATATGAAAGGACAAACTTTGTTTATGAGGGTCCTTAACCTTGACAGAGGACTGTCTGAAGCTGTTGCATATACAGGTATACCTTGATCAATCAAGGAATACATTTTGAGCAATTAATCTGCAAGGTACCAACATAAAATCAATTTTATTCCTGTATAGCAATCCTAAATGAATATTAATCCTAGTAATCAAGGAATTTATATGGACATTGCAGTACAGTGCGCTGTCGAGGTAGAGGCCAAGATACGTGAATGAGTTGCCCCATTCTATCAGATCCCTTCCCAGTGTGACTATATGCAGGTCCCTTTAAGAGCCTAATTTTCTTGAGCTGCCAAATATCAAAGACTTGCATAACAAGGTTACTATAAAAAATGTTTTGTCTATCAAAGTCTACTTGAAATAGATCTGACATGGCAGACAAAGTCCCTCCCCTAGCTACCACCTCAGCATCAACACATCAGTAATATTCTAAAGCTTCTCAGGCATGACATTCCATTTGGCCGGAGCAGCAATGGTAAGGGGTTTCTCTCCACAGGATCTGCATTTGAAAACTGCATAGGACATGAGCATGGTACAAGAACACAGTTCTCCTCATTAATTTTAATCCTTTTCTTTTTTCCCAGTTGACATGGAAATCATACGCCAGAACTTCTGGTTACTTCTGGGAGCTGGTATATTCCTCAGTGCTTTGACCATTGGCCTTATACTCTTTTGCATCTGCAACACACAACTAAAGAAAGGTAATCTAGTCTCGTTCTCATTTTATCTGGCTCTGGCATGGAAACAACGGTGCTGCTTGATTCAGAATGCGCTTATTTTTAACCATTTTAAAGTAGTATTATTGTCTGAGCAACTGAAGATAGTGTTTAAGCAAGCACTAAGAGACAACAGGTATGTATTAGGCTGAGATATCCTTACAGAAATACAAGTGCGCAGCATGTGTGCAGCATTTATGCTGCGTGCATGCAGCACACTTGTATCTCCGTTAGGGTAACTACCTGCCCAGAAGCGACAGTGAGGCCCAACACCACAGGTGGAGAGCCTTACAGCCCCTGGAAGGACAGTTATGAAGCCAAACCCACACCCACACCCTGAAGAGTCATACTGCACTTATAAAATTGGCAAACTGAGAAACAATTTAAATAACCAAAACCTTTTACTTTTTATTTAAAAAAAAAGGTACTATATTTTCTTCTGTTAAAAGTAATTAGTAAACAGTAGAACCTCCCTACTTGTCAATAATCTGTCTTTTCACACATTCGATAGGTGGAAGGTTTGTTTATTACAAAATATAGGAATTTAAACTTCTACAGAATTTCTCTGGCAGAAAGTTCACCCTCTCACATGCAGTGGAAGGTCTTATATGGCGCCAAGGCCTCAGTTTTATCTGTGGCAGGGTAAGCAGCAGATTGGGCAAGTCTTATGACCCACTCCTGAGCGGTTCTGAATTAGAGGCAGTACAGTGCTAAAGTAATGTGTTGCTCAGTGTTGCATTAAAGCAGTATGAGTCCGTACTCAGCCATGGTGTCTGGACTGGTTTAATTGACATACTGGGCTCGATTTTCAAAGGTGGATGTAGGGCTTGCGTTAAGCCATGCATCAACCCCGTTCTATGGTATAGCTGCGTCAAACTCCTTTGTTGCAACTGCACCCGATTTTAGTACATTGGGCGCAGTTGCAGCATTTTCCATGATTTGTGGCAGCTTGCACCAAATATTTGGCGCAAGGCCCATAAAACAGGTCCCCCAAATGGCACAAGTTAGACCAGGGGAAAACCTAATCTAACTTGTGGCATTTGGCTTTCGGGATCGAAAATCCTGATCACTGGTTGGGTGAATGCCGCAAGTCCTGTGCACTAAATGAGTGGCGTATCAGGGAATTGCGGCATTCACGGGGCTTTGAAAATTGAGCCCACTATCTCTAATTCAGAACCTCTCAGGACTGTGCCATATCTTGGAGTTGCCTTGTCAGTTTTGAGGCTAGTTAACCACTCGGCGGCACTGGAGCGCTGCTTCTGCTATGAGCGTGGGTCCAACCTTCTGCTTTGTTAAGCAGCAGATTGCTCTGGCAAGCTGGTAAGGATAAGAAGGGGGGGGTTATTCAAGGTCTTTAAAGAAACACCAAGAATTAAAACTGAATACTACTTCATTTTTTAAATTTGTGTGTGTAAGGAGAAGATCCAGAAGAAGGAATGTTTAATGATGTATCGATTTAAAAAATAAGAGAGTTTTATTTTTTTAGGGTCTTGTTGAAGATTTTCAGCGAGTTAAGGTGGCAGCCATGTTTGTGATGGCAATCAGGGACTGGATGAGTGATGTGGGCCATGAATTCTGTATGAGATTTGTCCAAATTCCAAATCCTACTGCCCGAACTTGCTGCAACATGTGTATTTCTGGGGGATGAACATATGGGTCTCAGAACATATTTAGCCTACCAAGAAAAAGAAAATGTCCAACACATTTTGTAAGCATACTTTTATATGGAAAAGGGAAAACCACCTACAGTAAATAAGTTACAAATAAGCTGGAAAACGGAAGGCATTGTAGCGTTTTAGTCACTAACAAGTATTTGAAGCACATGTTTTTATGAGAAAACAATGATGAGTCACCTGGGAATTGAACCCAGACCTCAGCGATATCATCCCATTGTTTACGCTAAGCAGCTGACCTATCCTATTCCTGGTTGAGTCACATTATTTCTCCCTCATTGCAATTGGTGCTATTAATGCTCAGTAGTGGCTAATGCTGCACCATCAATGCAGGATTTGCAGCTGGAGAAAAAACAGAAACTGACTCTGGGAAACACAGGCTTCTTAGTTGGGCCAGATAGCTCAGTTGAAAAAGCACCAGCACGGTATTCCAGTGGGCCTAGGTTCGCTTCCCAGCTGGTCAATAGTATTTCTTTCTCATTCAATGTAAGCGGAAATGTGTGTAAAAATATGTTTTTTTCCCCCAAAGTTTACCTTGTGATATCAAGGGCTGTTTATGGGTCAAAGGCATTGCTGAGTGCTCTGAATGCATGGTCAGAAGATTATACACCACTGAAGTATCAAAACCAAGGTTGCCATTGCTTTTATAAACTGAGTTTGCCATTTTGTGTCCATATGTTGTCTAGATTAATTAAAACATGCCGTGACATTCATTTATTTTGCTATGTTATGGCTATTTGTTTCTTGGAGTGCATAGTAAGCTACTTGTGCTGCTGCGATATGACAGCTTGTCTATGTCTGTTGTCTTTATCAGTGAGACAGAGAGCACTAGCTTGCCGATCAGTGTGCTACCTTCATGACATCTGCATTCCTTAAGGTTTATACTGAACTGTAATTATAAATGGGTATCAAAAGCCAGCCCGTCATCGCAGTGGTAGCATTATCATTCACAACACCAGTGACCCAAGTTTGGGAATAAGTTCAGGTCACTGAGGGGCAGCCGGGGGAGGAGGACTGAGCATCCCAGAGGGTGCTCTCCTCCCCTGGGGAAGGGAGGGTTCCATCCTCCACCACGATACTGCCACCTGGGTGACCACAGGTGGTATTATGGCTGGATGGCAGAGGAGAGGGTGGCAACATTACTAATATTGGCAGGCAGACATGCACACAGCATGGGTAGGCATGTCTTGACATCCATACATGTGGCGTCCCCATGGGGATGGAAGAGCAAGGAAAATGGCCCGAGCACCTCCACGATGATGGCCGGGGTACATCCTGGGTCCCTGCCTCCCCAGCACATGGCACCATCTGACAACACACAGAAGTTCAGGGGTACATCACTCTTCACTCTGACCCCACCTGGGGGGGTACAACCAAGGCTCTTTGGAGATAGGTGACCGTGGCTGGGTCAGGCAGGGGAACTCTGAGGTGGCTGGCAGGTCCTGAGAGTACAGAAGGGGCTGGAGAAAAGGGGGCATAAAAAGAAGTATTAAAATAAACAAATAAATAAATAAATGAGCATCAGAAATGCTAGTCTGACTGGCTGTCAGCTTTCTGAGATCCTTACATTAATGTCTGTTACACTGTTATGCACAGACTAATCACCATGGCGCATGAATTCTTCCTATCAGCATTCCACTGTCTAAGCACTACTGAATAACTGGAATGATGAATTCTGATTCTGAACCAACATTCTTAAACAGTTAGTGGATGAACTATTTTATTAAAAATGCCCCTCTCAATGAGGAAAACATTCAAAAGGTACACTTCTAACATTTTTCTTTAGGAATAATTTTTTTTATAAAATGGGCAAAGGATTTTTAAGCAATCTGATTGTTTGTTAGCCATGCATTAGTAGTGTCTAATGTATGGCTTAAACTAGAGACCACATGTAGAATACATAGATTCATTTTATAAGCGCAATAAGCCACTCGGGATGTGCGTCAGACAGTTCTAATGCATGACTAGGGGAATGAACGCACTCAGCCTGTGGCCTTGTGCCTTACTACACACTCTAGCCATACATTAGAACTGTCTAATGCACACCCCGTCATGTCATTGCTCACATAACAGCAATAAGGCACTCCCAGGAAACATAGAAACATAGAATTTGACAGAAGATAAGGACTGCTTGGCCCACTTCGTCTGCCCATTTTTCCCTACCTACTGTATTACAACAGACCCTACTTGATCTCATTAGATTACATTAGAGTAACAGTCAGTTAATCATACCCTATGGGAAAAAATGGCACCTGTCTGTACCTTGTGCCACATTATGTCCCGGGGGGTGATTAACAGACTTAATCTAACCCCTGGCCATGCCTTATTGCTTAAATTGCCTTCAAAAGACTGCATCATGCCCATATCACAAGTCGTAACCAATGTACTTGCTTTAACGACCCCCAGGTCTTTAAATTCCCCCTTGCTGCCTCTTTAGGCCAAAGCCTTTTTTCACCATAGCACTTCCATTAGACGGCATATGGCAACCCCTGTTCAACCCTATGACTTTATGTAGCATGACGTTCGTATCGTAAAATGATGGTACTCGCTACCGACTGTATGTTTTTCTCTCATCTTTACTACTTACTTGTATTTTGTGTTTTTCTCTCGTTCACTGACAATGATGTGTCCTTGCCTGATGTAGTACTGCCTGATTGTATTTTACCGCATGATGATTCCTTTAATGTTTGTAAACTCCTGGGTCGCGCCTGAAAATAGTCGCTTTGTGGCTATGGCACCCACCTGGTAAACAAAAACTAAATAAATAAAATACAGTACTACAGAGAAAAATAGTGATGTAAAATCAAAGCAATAGGAGTAACGTACAGAGTACTGACATTCCATGTGGAGCATAATAAGTCAGAAAAACTAACAAACTTACGAACATACAAAATTTGCCAGCGGATAAAGGCCTAGTTGTCTATCAAGTCTGCTCGAATGTGCAGCTAGCACCTCTTATTCTGCAGCTGCCTCCCTCCCACCCACCTTTCCTTGACCCTCCCCTGCCTGTCCCAGCCCCTTTGAAGAAACCCACTGTTCTACTGGATAGCACTTCCACCGGTAACGCATGCCAGTCAGCTACCACCCTCTCTGTAAAAAAGTGTCTCCTCATCTCCCTCCTGAACCTTCCTCCCTCTAGTCTCATATCATGGCCCCGGGTGTCCCGCCCCTCCCTTACTTTGAACAGTCCCTCCATACCTGTCTTGTTTATTCCTTTCATGTACTTGAAGGTTTCAATCATATCCCCCCTGTCCCTCCTCTCCTTTAGTGAGTACATGTTCAACTCCCTCAGCCTCCTCTCATATTGGTAAGTCCCCCAGCCCCTGGATCTTCTTTGTCACCCTGCTCTGCACCCCCTCCAGTAACTGAATATATACAGTGGCAGAATCACCTCCCCCCTCCTCGAGGACATACCCCTTGCAATGTAACTCAGCATTTTGCTGGCCTTTGCAGCTGCCTTCCTACATTGTGCTGAGTTGTTCATTGACCCCATAATAAGCACCCCCAGATCCTTCTCCTCTGTCTTGGCTAACTGCACTCCCCCCAGCTGGTAACTCCTCCTTGGGTTTTTCATCCCAAAATGCAGCGCCTTGCACTTTTTGGCATTCAACTCCAGTTGCCAGGTGTCCGACCAGGTTTCCAGCTTTGCCAGATCATCCTGTAACCCCTGCCATCCCCCTAGGGCGTCCACCACCGCTCCCATCTTGGTGTCATCAGCAAACAGACTGGTCTTTCTCTTGAGGCCCAATGATATGTCTGCAATGAATATCCCAAACAACACTGGTCCCAACACTGAGTCCTGTGAAACACCACTCGTCACTACCTTTGGGGATGAGAGCTCCCCACCCACCACCACCCTCTGTTGCTTTCCCTGAAGCCAGTTCCCTACCCATCTCACCAGCTTTGTACCCTCCCCATGTGCCTTCTAACTCACTTCCCAGCCTCCCATGCAGCATTGAATTGGATGCCTTACTGAAGCTGAGGTACAGGACATCCACTGCATGCCTTCCGTCCAATTGCCTAGTTAACCAGTCATAGAACTCCACCAGGTTTGTTTGGCAGGATCTGCCACCTACGAAGCCATGCTGTCTGCTGTTCTGTAGCCCTTTGGCCTCCAGGAGGACCACCAGCCTCTCCTTCAGGATGATCTCCATCAGCTTACCCATGATGGAGGTGAGGCTCCACTTACAAGGCTCATTAGAGCAGCTGAAAGGTGTGTTTAATCCACCAAGTAACATTTTTTTTTTATTATTTACTCCCATCCCCCCCCCTTTTCACTGATATTCAGGGCTTCTAAGTGTACACCTTTCACACAGCTCTCAAGTGTCACTGATTTTCAGGGATATCCCTGATTTTTGCCTCAACAATTTCATCAGTGCCTCCTAAATTTTATATTTCTATCACTGAACAGTAGTGATTTAAGCATTTTAATGCCAGACATTGCTGTTACAGTCTAGTTCTCCTTTAGAAAATGATTTTTACAGAAAACCCCTTATTGTAAATCTGATAATACCATTTCTTAAGATGTGTCACTGATTTTGGTCATTTGTCCCTTATTAGCTGCATGCTATGCCCGCATCACCTTGTGTTTTCATGCATACTCTTTTTTTTTTTACAGATTTCAAAGATTACTGGTATGTTTGGTGTGTGCAAGTCAGCTGTGGTGAATTCTGAGTAGGGACATGGCCAGCAGAATGTAGTACCTGTTCAGAGATTTCTAATACAGCTCACCCCTCCCTACCAAAAGGATCTGCATAGCCATGCTGCTTTGCACGTGCTTTTTTTAAATTTTGCTTTAGAATACATGCATATGCATTGGAGATAGTTACAAAAACAAACAAACTGGAAATTGTATGTTGTCTTGTATTGTTTATGCATTCTATACGCTGCCCTTTTTGCAAACTGCTTCTCTTGCATGTCATGTCAACTGTAATGGATCTATAATAGAGAAGTATGGAGGGTTTATAGCAAGAGGAAACGTGGAATACTGTCTTGGTTATCTGTGGCTGGCAGTGAATACACAAGCTGATTGCTCACTGTTGTCACATGTTGCTAATCAAGCAAAGACACATAGTATGTCCCCACAATCCAGATGACGTAATGGAGGAAACCCTTAAAGAAATACAAGTGAGCAGCATGTTTGCAGCATGTACGCTGCAAGCTTATTAAGAATTTATTTATAGAATTTGGATTTACAACCTTTGAGTCATGAACTCATTTACAAAGGCACCTCGTCGCAAGGAGGGTAGACAATTGGCAGTGAGGTACAACAGTGGAGAGCGATACAGGTGTAGCAAAATAAACACAAAGCAATTCCAATGTTACACTGATACACTGAGCAGAAAAGATGCTTACAAGTAGTTACATTCAAGTCTGAAATACATATATATTAAGGTATGGCACTGGAGATTCCAGGGCGGGATACCCAGGGGAGAGGGGTAGGGAATAGGTAAGGAGGGTAGGTTGGAGGGGAGGGGAGGCAGTCCAGAGGATGTTGTCGAGTACAGAGGGCCAGGCAGGGCCCTATATTAGAGGCAGTCAAGGGGATTTACAGCTACGAGAGTCAGAGAGGTGGTTTTGAAGGGTGACTTTGAAAGAGCCGAGTTTGGAGATGTTTGTGATATGGGGGGGAGGGAGTTGATCCAGAAGGGGACCTTTGGGTGAGAGAGGTCCTGGTTCTAGGCACCTGGAAGGTGGCCTTTTCTGCGCTTCATGTGGTGACTGATTGGGAAGCCAGTTTTAGGGATGCAACAACCCCTGGGGAAAGAGCCCTAGAAGTGATTTTTTGGCCAGTATGCAGGTTTGGTAGCGCAGGTGCTCATCAAAGGTGAGTAGGTTCGAGGAGAAGTACAGCTGACATGTGTGTGTTCGGCTCGGGGCACCGGTCAGGATCCTGCAAGCCTTGTTGATTGAGGTCTGGATTTTGGCAAGGGCGGTGTTGTCAGCTGCAGCGTAGATGGGAAGTCCATAGTCTACCAATGACAGGATGGAGGAGGTGATAGCCAGCCTGAGGGCATTTTGAGGGATGCAGTCTCTGTGGCAATAAAGGAGTCCAATCCGGGTGTTTATGGCAAAGGACAGGGTATTAAGATGGGAGTGGAAAGTGAGATCTGAGTCAAAGGTGACACCCAGGTATTTGTATGTTGACACCTGTTCAAGGGGGAGTAGGGTGCTAGGAAGGATGAGGAGCGGGGTATTTTTGGCCTTGCTCTGGCGGTGGGCGAAGAGCATATATTTGGTCTTTTTGAGGTTCAAGACCAGACGGTGGTCAAGGAACCACTCTTTAGCTTGGCTGAAAGCATGTTGAAGGGTATTCTGGAGGGTGAGAGGGTCGGAGTGGGAGGTGATGAGAACTGTGTCGTCGGCATAAAGGAGCATTCTGCCCAAGAAGGAGCTGAGGAGAATGTTGAGAAAGAGACTGAACAGTGTGGGGCCCAGGATGGAACCCTGGGGGACACCAGAGTGAACTGGTAGGGTGGTAGACAGAGTGCCATTTATCTTGACCCGTTTTGATCTGGCATGGAGGTAACTGGAGAACCAAGCAAGAGGGCCAGCTGAGAAGCCCAGTTAGTGGAGGGAGTCGAGCAGGAGGGGATGACACACAGTGTCAAAGGCCTTGGAGAGGTCAATGAACACTGCCCCGGCAACATCCCCCGAGTCAAGAGCGGAGTGCAGGTGCTGTGAGAACTCCAGGAGGGCCGATGTGGTGCTGTGTCCGGGGTGGAAGCCGTGCTGTTCTGGACGCCATATGCGGCCAGACATTCCATGAGCTGGATGGACACTATTTTTTCCAGTGCTTTAGAGAGCGGGGGAGGATGGAGATCGGCCTGTAGTTGTTGGGCACTGTGCGATCTCCACTCTTATGGATTGGGGTGATTTCTGCTGTTTTCCAGGCACTTGGAAATTGACCGAGACATAGTGACCAGTTTAACAGGTCAGTGAGAGGGGCTAGCATGACATCCAGTACTAGACAGAGGATCCTGGAGTCTATGTGGTCACAGCTAGGGTTGCAGCTGAAGAGGGCTTTTTGCAGGTGTGGCATGGCTTCACGGAGAGTTATGGTGTGAAGGAGAAAAGGGGGGCGGTCCAGGGTGGGGGGGTTGAGGCAGGGATTGGGTCGAAGAAGTGGCTAGGAAGGACTGAGCTTAGGTCAGAGAAAGCCATATTGAGGCACTCAGAAATATGTGGGGGGCGATGGTGATGACACCATTGACAGATATCTGAGATGGAGGGGGAGGGGGTTTTCACATTAAGCGCCTTCATATTGTCCCAGAAAGTGCATGCTGAGCCCCAGGTGGAGGCCAGGGTGGTTTGGTAATGTTTGGCCTTGGCTTGCCTTATGGCCCAGGTGCATTTATTACGAGCGGCATTACAAGCCTGTCTGTCAGCTGGTCTGCCTGACTCAACCGCAATATGCCAGAGGTTGTCTCGTTGCCTCAGCTGTTGGATAAGGGAAGGGGAGATACAAGGGGCATTTTGTCTTTTGGAGCAGGTATTGGTAATGGGGCCAAAAAGGTCACAGGCCTTGCTAAAAGTTCTGGTGAAGTAGGCTAGTGCAGTGTCAATATCAGTCGCGAGTGAGATCAGGGACCAGTCAAGCTGGGCTAGGTGCAGTCTCAGCTTCCTGAGGCCCCCGGGGCGAAAGCAGCAGCGGGAGGTGACTTGGGACATGGGTTTTTGTGTGGGGGATGACCAGCAACAGAGGATAGGGGAGTGATCGCTAAGCGAGTTGGCTAGGATATTAACATCCCTAACTTTGTGGAGGTGGTTTGACAGTATTACGTCAAGGAGGGTGCTGGAACCACTTGACGGATTAAATCTGGTTGGTAGTGTGACTAATTGTGCTAAGTCATGGGCAGCGAAGGAGTCCCTTATGTGTGCAGCAGAGGTACCAAGCCAGTTGACATTGCGGTCACTTAGGGCAAGCTGCTCTGCTTTGTGGGGCGGGGTGGAGAAGTAGTCAGTAAGGGAGTGGACTTCTGGTCCCTGCTCCCTTGGGTGTATGTATGAGACTGTGAGAAAAAGAGGGCCTTTTATGGTGATGGCTGTCACAGATTCGCTCAGCCGGTCAGCCCTCTACTCCCAAAGTGCCAGCCTCTGAGCATAGAATTGAGAACAGTGAACAGTACAAGGTAACCCTCTTGTCTGTTCTGTGGGTTCGAGTCACCTTAGTCTCAAGTTCTGGAGGGATTCAAACTGATAACCTCTTGTTAGCGTACCCAATTATCAGGGTCAGATAATTCTGTCTTTGGGGGGCCAGATATCTTTGCCTACGGGCACCTAATCAGGTATAACAAAAGGAACCCTTAGAACTCTATGCAAGACCTAGAGAACTCTATCCATTTCCCAGTTTGGTATAACAATAAGCTCATACACAGTGTCAACTATAACCTTCCAAAGCTTCACTTATATAAAAAAAGAAGTTTCAAGGCACTCCAGGCAGTTTCCGTTTTTAAAATATATATCTTTACTTTAAAACAGGTAAACAGGAAAACAGTAAAACACAGAACAAAATATACCAACACCTACAGCCTTAAAACAAATAGGTTTAAAAGTTCAGATTCCTACCAATAATAACACTCAGACTAGTCTTGTCTAAGGTCCTTACTTCTTAATCTTTCAGTGCTTTGTGGTCTCTCTTCTCTCAGTCAGAATTATGAATGTGTGTCTCTTCTAAGGTTTGCTCAGTAGGTTTAAAAACAGTCTTGAGCCGGCCTTCTCTCTGAGGTCACCTAACTCCACCTTGGAGAATTAAATTTTACATTTTATAACACAGGATGTCCAAACAAGATATTTGAAAAAATAATAGGTGACATCAATGAATTTCCTCTTTTCCTGTGACCTTTCAAACTGGTCTGTGATCTACAGACATCAAAGGCTCTTTGATGAAATGCTGGCTTCCCTCTGACGACACCCCCCACACATGCATATTGGACTACAATGCAGTCTAGGACCTGTACATCAAAGTCTCTTTGATGTAATCAAATGGCTTCTGTGGAAGTAACCCATAACACTGGCCTGTGTCCCTTTTCTCAGGACACCTAGTGCACATCAAAGGATCTCCATGAGGGTATTATAAAATGGATATCTTGGTTTCCTGCCTTCAAAGTAAACTAACCAGATGATTGTACCTCAGATATTGGCAGTTTAAGCTATGTCCTGTCCTTTGAACTTATCCCTGGGGGGTTTGATGTGTCAGATCTAGCAAGACAGCATTTTCTCTTGACACAGTCCATCACACATTTTTTTATATTTACAAAAAATGATATAAGGATCAGAACTAGCTGTCCAAGTGTGACAATTCCTCCCCACCTAGACTGAATTTAGGATCTCTATCCCCCTGCATGGGATGAGCTTCCCAAATCAGTTCACTCCTCATACACATGGGACAACCCATCTGAGTTCTGATTTTGTTGTCCAGCCCTACGTAGAATGGCCATATCATATCCTTGCAAAGCAAGACTCCATCTTTGTAATCGACCATTGTTTTTTCCCATCTGCATCAGCCAAACCAGGGGGTTGTGGTCAGTCTGCACCACAAAATGCTGTCCATACAAGTATGGCTCCAATTTCTTTAGGGCCCGCACTATGGCAAGACACTCCTTTTACACCGTGGAGTATGACTGCTCCCTGGGAAGTAACTTTTTACTCAGGTAGGCTATTGGGTGGTCCCTCCCTTCGCTGGATGTCTGGCTCAGTACTGCCCCAATACCCATGTCTGAGGCATCAGTCTGAACTATAAAGGTTTTACTGTAGTCAGGACTTGTCAAAACAGGAGCACTGCACAGTGCCTCCTTCAGTTTGGAAAAGGCTTCCTCACAGGCTGGGCCTCAGGTAATTTTCTTGGGCATCTGTTTCTTTGTCAGGTCAGATAGGGAAGCAGCCAGGGCAGTGTAATTGGGTACAAATTTTCTATAGTACCCTGCTGTCCCAAGAAAACTCCTGACCTGCTTCTGAGTTTCTGGTCTGGGCCATGCCTGGATTACCTCTATCTTTATTTGGTTAGGACAGAGCTGTCTCTGGCCTACCACATGCCCAAGGTATGCCACCTCTCCCATGGCCACCTGGCACTTCTCGGCTTTGACAGTGAGCCCGGCCCTCTGTATCCTGTCCAGCACTTCCCTAAGGTGGGATAGGTGTTCCTCCAGCTGGTACTAAAGATGGCAATGTCATCCAGGTATGCCACGGTGTACTCCTCAGCACCATTTAACACCTGGTTCACCAACCTTTGGAAAGTGGCTGGGGCGTTCTTCATTCCAAAAGGCATAACTTTAAACTCAAATAAGCCTATCGGACTGATGAAGGCCGACCTCTCCCTAGCTCTGTCCGAAAACTCTACCTGCCAATACCCCTTTGTCAGGTCAATGGTCGTAAGGTAGGTCGCCCCTCCCAACTTGTCCAGGAGTTCATCCATCCGGGGCATCAGGTGGGCGTCTGACTTCGTGACTGCATTCAGTCCATGATAGTCCACACAGAAACGAGTCGAGCCATCTGGCTTGGGTACAAGGACTACAGGTGAGGCCCAGGGACCGTGGGATCTCTGGATTACCCCTAAATCCAGCATCTCCTCCACTTTCCTCCTAATGTCCTTTTGGACAGCCTCGGACACCTGATATGCTGTCCGCTGTATGGGCGTCTGTGTCCCTGTCTCCACATCGTGTGTCACTAAGGGGGTTAGTCCAGATTTGGCGCTAAAGAAGGGGCAAAGTCTGCTAAAACCTCCCTTACTTTCTGGATCTGGCCCGGGGTCAGCTGGGGAGACAATTTTACTGCCTCCACAGAGGACTCCCGCTTACTCTCTTCCAGCAAATCCAGAAGGGGGTCTCCTTCGTCCGTCCCCGCCCCATGACTACACACTGCGAACACCATGTCAGCACTATTTGCATATGGCTTCATCATGTTGACATGGTACATCCTTTCTGTCTGTCTTCTGTCAGGTAACTCCACAATGTAGTTCACATCATTTACCTTCCTAACCACTTTGTATGGTCCTGCCCTCTCAGCTTGCAGCTTGTCTTTCCAGACCGGAATAAGGACCATGACTTCCTGACCCACCATGTACGAATGAGTTCTGGCTCTGTGGTCGTACCACACTTTTTGTTTCTGTTGGGCAGCTGCCAGGTTGCTCTGGGCTGTCCCCATAAGCTCCTTCAGCCATTCCCTAAACCTTAGGACGTAATCCACAATGGGAGTTCCCTGGGTGGCATGCTTGTCTTCCCAGTCTTCCTGGATCAAGTCTAGGGGCCCACGTACCCGGCGTCCATACAAGAGGTCGAAAGGGGAAAATCCTGTTGACTCTTGGGGCACCTCCCTGTATGCAAACAACAGGTGGGGAAGGTATTTCTCCCAGTCCCTCCCATGCTGGTTAGCAAACGCCCGGAGCATTGACTTTAGGGTACTTCTGAATCTTTCCACAAGCCCATTGGCTTGTGGGTGATACTGTGTTGTGCATCTCTGCACCACCCCACACTTCTTCCATGAACATTTCATTACATCCGACATGAAGGAACCCCCTCGATCGGTGATTACTTCCTGTGGAAACCCAACATGGGAGAAAATACCAAGTAAGGCATCTGCCACTTTGTCTGTCCTCATAGAGGATAGGGCAACTGCCTCTGGGTACCGGGTGGCATAATCCACCACAGTCAGGATGAATCTCTTCCCTGAGGAGCTGGAGGTATTTAAAGGCCCCCACAATATCCATTCCCACTCTCTGGAATGGCTCCTCTACTATGGGCAATGGAATCAGGGCAGTTTGGGTTTTCTTGCCTGCCTTCCCTATTTCTTGGCACCGGTGACAAGACCTGCAATACTCCTTCACCTGCTGGGTGAAGTTAGGCCAGTAGAAATTCTAGGCAAACCGCTGCATAGTGCGTGCGATTCCCAGATGACCAGACAAGGGAATATCATGGGCAACCTTGAGGAACTGCTCATGATATGCCTGGGGAATGACAAGCTGCCTGCCTAGCATCCCTCCCTCTGTCTGTACTGCCTGTGTATACATTAGTCCATTTTACCAATAAACCTTATGTCTGCCGTCACCTCCCTGTGTGCCCTCCGAGTCTCCCCAAGCCCTCAGCTTCTCTAAGCTAGGGTCACTCCTCTGAGCAGCTGCAAACCCCTCACACAGTCCCAAGGCATGGGACAGGTCCCCTTCAGTCACTAAACTAGGGTCCCTAGCACTAGCATCAGGGCCCTCAGGATCAGTGTCAATCCCAACCCTCTGACAAGGGGTCACCCCCCCCGGAGTAACCCTCTGTAGCTGTGTGGTTACTTGCTACTGGGGAAATTTCTACACCCTTTTTATCAGTCTCCCCATCTGGAGACACAGGCTGGGGAACCAGCCTCTCAGTGGTTTCCACACTGGTTTCTGTGGGGTTCAGGGAACTACAATTTTCCCTTGCCACTTGGCTACGAGTAACTTCACATACCATCCCCTGTTGGAGATTATTACCCAGGATCACATCCACAGCTAATGTTTTGGCTACAGCCACCTGTTGTACAGTTCCTCCGGTTTCACCCCAGTCTAGGAGAACAATAGCGAGGGGCAATGTTTTCTCCCCACCCGTAAAGTCCTGTACAGTTACGTATTTATTGGGTATAAGCTGACCAGGCTGTACTAGATCCCCCTTTACCAATGTCAGGGATGCCCCTGTGTCCCTTAACCCCTGCGTCTGTACATCATTTACCATGACTGGGTGCATGTGTTCCCTCATGTTCACTGGCATGCTTCCAGGGACACACAAACAACTCACTTCTTTTCTAGCACCCTGTTGTGTATTTTGGCTCACCTTTTTGGGACACTGTCTGGCAATATGACCAGTTTCTTTACACAGCCAACATGCATTTCTTACTTCAGATAAATTTTTTTGTTGAAACCTGGGGTTAACTGGTTTCGGTGGAGGCAGTGAGAGTTTTAGCTGCCCTGAAGGCACACTTTTCCCTTTCTGCACTGCCACACCCACCTCATTTGCTCTCAGAGCAGGTCTGCTTTTGGCATAGCGGTCCGAGAGTTCAGCAGCTTCTTGCACTGTTTTTGGATCTCGGTCCTCTAGCCAGGTTTTTAGCTCTGCTGGGCATGCCCAATAAAATTGTTCTAATAAAATCACATTTTCAATTTTATCAACAGAGTTTGCCTCAATTCCTTCCCACCAACGTTTTAAAAACTGATGTTGTTTCGTGGCTAGCTCCTCGTAGCTCATATCAGGGCTTCTCCTGAACTTATGGAATTTAACTCTGTATGATTCAGCAGTTAATTTAAACTTTTTTAACAGTGCAGCTTTTAACTTGCTGTAATCATCACTGTCCTCATTGTCCATTTGACCCAATGCATCCGAGCTTTCCCGTAGAAGCGGGATAGCTGGAAACTCCGGGACTCTCTAGAAATTTTAGCCTGAATACAAACTTTTTCAAAATAATTTAAAAAGGCATCCATGTCCTCCCCTTCTTTAAACTTGGTTATTAATTTGGAGTTCAATTTGTAACCCAGTCCTGCAGTCCCAGTTAAACCCAAGCCACCTACCTGCTCTGATGCCGCTGGTCGGAGTCGTAGCTTCTCCAGTTCATGTTGCCACTGGTGCTCCTCTCTCTTCTCCTCTGCCTCTCTGCGTTCTTGCTCTCTGTTCTCCTCTGCAGCTCACTGGTGCTCACGCTCCTCATGGTCTGCCTCCCTCTGTTGTTGCTCAACCTCACGGTCCACCTCCCTCTGTTCTCGCTCTGCCTCCAGTTCCATCTTGTGCAACTCAATTTGCAGCCTGAGTACCTCTGGATTCAGGATACTGGTGATCTTCCCCTGCTGCTGTGGCCCTTCACTGACAGTGGCCCTGCTGTCCTCCTCATCGGCTCGGGACCCCTCACTGGCTGCTAGTCCTGCCACACTCGAGATCTGGTCCCTTTCAGTCATGGTCTGTGACTCGCTGCTCTGGGTATCTGCTACCATCAGGGTCTCTATGAGGTTCTGCTTTTTGGCTGTCACCTTGAACAGGACTCCTCTATCCTCACACAACTGTTTTAAGTGTTCTACAGTGTGCCTGCTGTAGCTGGAAGCCATCTTTCCTGACTACTGCTAATCTGGCTGGCACTTTAGAAAAAAAATAAAACAGGTAGGAACTTGACTGTAAGCCATGGGATATAGTTCTGTTTCCTTTTGAAATGAAAAACTGCCTTTCTTTTTTTCCAAGTGAGCTGAATGGTCTCAGGCCTGACACACTGAACAATGAAGCTTATACCACCAAACTTTTTATGCCACTGCTGCCAACCAATCTGTCACAGATTTGCTCAGCTGGTCAGCCCTCTACTCCCGAAGTGCCAACCTCTGAGTGTAGAATTGTAAACAGTGAACAGTACAAGGTAACCCTCTTGTCTGTTCTGTGGGTTCGAGTCACCTTAGTCTCAAGTTCTGGAGGGATTCAAACTGATAACCTCTTGTTATCATACCCAATTATCAGGCTCAGATAATTCTGTCTTTGGGGGGCCAGATATCTTTACCTATGAGCACCTAATCAGGTATAACAAAATAAACCCTTAGAACTCTATGCAAGACCTAGAGAACTCTATCCGTTTCCCATTTTGGTATAACAATAAGCCCATACACAGTGTCAACTATAAGCTTCACTTATATGAAAAAAGAAGTTGCAAGGCACACAAGGCAGTTTCTGTTTTTAAAATATATATCTTTACTTTAAAATAGGTAAATAGGAAAACAGTAAAATACAGAACAAAATATCCCAACACATACAGCCTTAAAACAAATAGGTTTAAAAGCGCAGATTCCTACCAATAATAACACTCAGACTAGTCTTGTCTAAGGTCCTTACTTCTTAATATTTCAGTGCTTTGTGGTCTGTCTTCTGTCAGTCAGAAATATGAATGTGTGTCTCTTCTAAGGTTTGCTCAGTAGGTTTAAAAACAGTCTTGAGCCGACCTTTTCTCCGAGGTCACCTAACTCCGCCTTGGAGTATTAAACTTTATATTCCATAACACAGGATGTCCAAACAAGATATTTGAAAAAATAATAGGTGACATCAATGAATTTCCTCTTTTCCTGTGACCTTTCAAACTGGTCTGTGATCTACTGACATCAAAGGCTCTTTGATGAAATGCTGGCTTCCCTCTGACGACACCCCCCACACATGCATATTGGACTACAGTGCAGTCTGGGACCTGTACATCAAAGTCTCTTTCATGTAATCAAATGGCTTCTGTGGAAGTAACCCATAACACTGGCCCGTGTCCCTTTTCTCAGGACACCTAGTGCACATCAAAGGATCTCCCTGAGGGCATTATAAAATGGATATCTTGGTTTCCTGCCTTCAAAGCAAGCTAACTAGATGATTGCACCTCAGATATCTGCAGTTTAACTTATGTCCTGTCCTTTGAACTTATCCCTGGGGGGTCTGATGTGTCAGTTCCAGTAAGACAGCATTTTCTCTTGACACAGTCCATCACACATTTTTTTATATTTACAAAAAAAGATACAGGGATCAGAACCAGCTGTCCAAGTGTGACAATGGCTTGGGCACCATAACCGAGCTTGGGGGCAGGAAGAGCATGGCTTAGGAGGGAATCACACAAGTAGACTGCACATCCACCGCCATGTTTACCAATGCTATCTTCTCTGAACAGGGTGAAGCCAGGGAGGGAGACAGCCGAGTCAGGGGTTGAAGTGGAGAGCCAGGTCTCCACTATAGCAATGATGCTGGGTCGGTGTTGTACAACCCAGCACTGGAGAGCTGCTGTTTTCTTTGGGAGACTGCAGATGTTCATTGAAGCAATACGAAGGCCACACCCAGAGGGGGGCGAGGGGGGTAGATGACCCAAGACCAGGGTTGGGATGGATGTTTCCGGACAGTAGTAGAAGTAAAGTGATTAGTCTGAGCTGTGGGCTATGGTGACTGGAGCTGTTACACCGGTGCTGATGCAAGGATCCGGTGGAAGGGGTGGAGGGGATAGGTAGGTAGGGCATTAAGGGTAGGCATGGCTAGGATGGGGTGAGTCCAGCCTGACCCGGGGATGGGGGAGTGGGGGTACAGGTTGGTGGGGGGTGCCTTGAAGTTATATGATGGTCCAGTGTGGGGGGGTTGGCTGCTGGGAGATGACTTATGGGAGAGGGGCACAGGGAGGGAGTTGGTGGTGCTGGGTTGGGCGAGGGAAGAGCCAGCAGGGTGACCATAAGCAGACTAAGCATGAGAGCTGATATGCCCATTGTTGAATGCCACCGGGTGTATAAGGGGAATATTGGTCATTTGGTGAGGGTGGCTGCTGCTACGGGGTAGTGGTAGCGTCGCTGCCTCCAGAGTCTGAGGCACAAGGTTTGAACCCCCCAGCTGGGGGGGGTTGCAGAGCCTGGGAGGGAGGTGGTCTGGGGCAAGGGAGGGGCTGGGAGGGATTGGCAGAAGGTGCTTGAAGGGGAGTGGAAATAGCATGCGATGCGCATGCTGCACACATGTTGTGCACTTGTGTTTCTGTAAGGGAAAGTTTGAAAAAAGTGTTGGAGGAAGTTGAAGAAATTAGTTATGTAAGCCAGCAGAATAAGGTCATTTGGTCTAGCTAGTCTGCTTGTATTGCAGGGTTCTCATCCTAAGCTACTGACCCTGCCCTCCCTCAGTCTGCTCTTCCCCTCCCTTGACCCTTATTTTCCCCCCAACTCTGTCCCAGACTCTCTTGAAACTGCCCGCTGTCTTCAACAAAACCACCTCTTCCAGAAGCACATTCAACTCACCACCACCCTGTCCGTGAAGAAGTGCCTCCTAGCATCTCTCTTAAAGCCACCCCCAACTTGAGACTGTCTTGTCATATTTTAGCTTCTACTAAGCTTGATGAGACCCTCCTTATCTACCTTATTTATTCCTTTAAATACTTGAAGGTCTCAGTCATGTCCTCTCTCGCCTCTCATTCAGGAGTACATGTTCAGGGCCTCCAACCTTTCCTCATTCGTACTATCCTGTTGGCCCACGATAATCTTTGTTGCCCTCTTTTGGACCATGTCCAGCACGTTAATGTCCTTTCTGTGGTATGGGCACCAGTACTGTACACTGTACTCCAGATGTGGCCTCACTAATGGCATGTACAAGGGCAGTATTACCTCCTCCCATCTGCTGCTGAGCCCTCTGGCAATGCAGCCCAACATTTTCTTTGCCTTTGCTGCTGCTTTCCTAAATTGTGTGGAGTACTTCAGGTCACTAGTGATCACTCTCAGATCCATCTCCTCCTCTGGTGCATATACCTGGACTCCTCCCAGGCTGTAATCAGTCTTCAGGTTCTTGGCTCCAGTGTGCATAACTTTGCATTGATGACAAGCTGCCAAATCCTGGACCACCTCACTAATTTTTCTAGATCCTCCTTTAGGTCTTGTATCCCTTCTGCTGTGTCCACCCTCCCACACAGCTTGATGTTGTCTGTGAATAGGCACATTTTGCCCTTAATGTCATCCCCAATATCATTGATGAAGACATGAACAGCACTGGTCCATGCACAGAGCCCTGTGGGACCACTCTGGTGACCTCCCTGGTGCTAAATATCTCATTTCCCACTGGTATATAGTGATAATTGCTACACCTAACCAGGGCTTCAGTGCCAAAAACTTTGGGGGACTACAACTGTGTTTGAGATCCAGCAGAAGTTGTGGTTAAGGAGGCAGTGGCTGATTTGAAGGCAAGAGCTGCTTCTACTACAGAGACAATACACCAGATTGTGGTGGCTGGCACATCAGAGCTATCGCCTTCAGTTTCTGGCCAGCTTCCTGCAATGCCATTGCTTAAGAAAACAGCAAGGAGAACCAGAAGAGTAACCACACGACCACCTCCAGAACCTACCAATGCTCGATCTTTAATAATACCACCAGAGCATTGCGTGACTCACAATGGTGAGAAATTTCTGTTGCATGACTCTGACCCTGTAAATGATAGGTTCTTGATATTGTCCACAGCCAAGGACTTGGAGACATTGAAGGCTGTTTCCAATTTTTTGCAGACGGTACTTTTAAGTGCTGTCCATCCATATTTGGCCAGCTATATACTATTCATGCCATTAAATTGTGTACCATGATACCATTGGTATATGTCCTAATGAATTCACGAACTGCCTCAATGTCCTCCAAAGTATTTGTGGAGCTTAATAATTTGTGTGGCTCTTTATCACTGGAGACTGTCTTACTAGACTTTGAGCTAGCAGCTTTAAAATCCTTTAAATCAAGTTATCCCTAGGCAAGGTTGCATGACTGTTTTTTCCACCTATGCCAGGCAATCTGGAGGAAGGTTTAAGAACATTCTGAACTATGCAGCAGCAGGTACACAACTGATCCTGGATTTGCACTGCACATCCAGTTTCTACCTGACTTGGCTTATGTGCCAGCGCCTGATGTGATACCAGCATTTGAGGAGATGATGTCCCTTGAGTTTTTTTCCACCAATGCAGGCATGCTTTCACCACTTGTAGACTACTTTGAGGACACTTGGCTGGGGTGCCTTTAAGTTTGAGGGGGAGACGGAGACCAGTGTTCCCCATAGATCTGTAGAACTGCTACCAGGCTGTGCAGGCAGAACTGCCATGAACAATAAATGCAGTTGAGGCCTGGCACAGAAAGTTTAATCATCTTGTCGCCATCCATATGGCGTTTAATGGGCTTTCTGAAATCGGAGCAGCGGTTCAGTACAGCCCTTGTTGAGCAGCTAGTTGCTGTTCTTTTGGTGCAAGGTGACAGAAAGAAATACAAAGACGCCGCAAAATGGATTGCTGCAATCGTGTCTGAGTATGGTTCCAGGTCCCGGTACAAATACATGCGTGGAATTGTGTACAATTTTCAGTTACAAACTTGATACCCATGATATCCAAAGAGCAGATGAGTGGATGAACTGATAAGTGAACAATTTTTTTTCAGTTCTGCTATTTTAATTTTGAGTTGTTCTGCTGAACTTAGTTGATTTTAACACATGATTTTTACTGGATTAATAAATAAATGTATTCTACTTATTGCATGACTTACATTGGTTTTCAATTTCAAGATGGCTGTGATTGCTTTTAGGGATGTCTGGGTGTGTGTGATTAGCTTTGGGGAGGTAGGCAGTGCATCGAATTTAGTTGATGTTCTTTTACTGGACCTTCTGTTACAGGAATAATAATAATAATTCTGCTTGGCTCATGACACTGCGAGTGATCAATTTCAGGTTCAGTTTTACGAAGGCTGTGAGCATGATCGTGATACTGCATCACAAAAAAGGCTGCACTGTTGCCTTAAGGAATGCCTTGTAGCGTGTGGTTGGCTTTGTTTGAGCATGTGATTTTGAGGGTGCAGGTTGGGTTTATGCAACTTATGATGCACACAGAAGTAAATGGAGATAAACGGAAGTACAATTTCAAGATGAACGAAAGCATGTGAGCACGTATTAGTTTACATTTCAAAATTTAGTAAACTGAATTTCTTTTGTACTGCAGCGCTGCAGTTGGAGCTTAGGGAAAATTTGTGTGCTGCTTATTATCTTCTACTTTCGCTGTAGCTTGACTGGGTTCCACTGGTATGGGGTACCTCTTTAATCATTTTAAAGCTACCTCAATACATATTGGACTGTTTGCCACTAAGTACAGTAAATATGTATGCCCTGAGAAGTGCCTCCTATATCACACTTGCTGTACCTAAGGCCAAATCACGCTTTGGTAGATCATCCATAAGCTAAGCGCTACCCCTACTATAGAACAATCTGCAAAAATCCTTGAAACTAGTCCACCCTATAGACTTCTCAGCATTCAAAATGCTGTATCTACACTCTGTCACAGAGACATGTAACTGTTTCCCCTAATCAGAGGCACGTCATCATGTTTCAGTATTCTTGAACCACTGACATCTGCTATCCACCAAATTCCCTTTCTTTCTCCCTCCCGATAGGTACCTAAAACGTACAACAGGAGTTTTGCCATGGGGCAGGTGAATATTCCCCCTATGGTCACACTTGTCCTTTTCTTTCTGTGGATTGCGATACTGCACCCCTTCCTCTTTAAGTATCCTTGATCTGCTCTCCCTCTCCTACTTTATGTACGCTTCAAGCACACACCCACATTATTATCCTTGGTTATTACCATCTGTTCCTCTCCCTCAAGGATCCCAGAAAACTCCATGATAATACATATGCTTCTCTAGGTACCTGCCTGTGTTACTTCAGTACTATTTTGACTGCCTGTGTTTTTCTAGGATACTGACTTGACCCCTCTCTTTTTCCGAAGCTGGAGCCTGTTCCTCTCTCTATACTGATGTGGGCTTTAATGATCATGTATTCTCTCATGTATAAAGTGTGTACAAGTTACAATTTGAGCTGTACTGATACATGTATATACTGTATTTAAACATTTACTATGTATACTGAATTTGTATAATTATGAATATATGTATGTGTACTGAATATGTATGTTGTCCAGGTCCTCCTCGAAAATTATTTTTTCTCAACGGTGTTTCACCTGGTTAAATAAAGATTTGATTGAATGTACAGGTGCTATAATTAGCCGTGCCATTAAACAAGCGCTATGTTTGCTTGCACTATTACGGAAGTGCTATTCTCACAATAATCCCTCACCACTACCATGCTCTGGGCCTTGCCCCTTAGTCAGTTTTCCACCCATCTGGTTAACTTCTTTAATCCCAAGATCTGCCAAGTCCCTGATCATCCTCTTGTGGGGTACAGCATCAAAGGCCTTGCTGAAATCCAGGTAAAGGATGTCCACTGCTTGGCCTCCATCCACTGTTATAGTAACCCAGTCAAAGAAGTTGATCAGATTCTTTTGACACGACCTCCTCCCATAAATCCATGCTGCCTCTCATGCTCATCCAGATACTCTACCAACCTTTCCTGAAGTATGGTGTCAATGAGCTTGCACATGATTGAGGTCTGACCTGTCTGTAGTTCCATGGCTTGTTCTTGGGACTGCTCTTGTGGAGGGGCAATACATGTGCCATTCTCAGTCCTGTGGTACCACGCCTGACTCCAGTGGACTATTGAACAGGCCAGCCAGTGGCTCTGCAAGCTCCTTTGCCAGTTCCCTCAGCACCCTTGGGTGTATGCTGTCTGGGCCTGGCAAATTAGGGCAAAGTGAGAAAGGTAGTTTAGTGCTTCTCAATAGCTAACCATATACTTTTAGTCTGTGACCTGTAAACTGGTATAGAATTTACATTTATATGCAGTAGTACTTTTTATATATTTTATCCCCAAGTGGTTTAGAAGTAATTTATTTACACAGGATAACTTAGCTGAGATGCAACGTCTCATTTCCTATGGGGTACTGCCTCTGCCTGGGACAGCTTTCCCCCCCACTCAGTGTTATTGATAATTTAATTTTTTTTTAAGCCTTAACCCTGATTTAAAAGTGGAGGTGCAGGGATATCACCAAATCTAATCCAACTAGAAGTTTATGGATAGTTGGGAAAATCTGAGATCTGAATCAAAATTTGATCCAAGGTGAGATCAGATTTCAGATCATGGATATGTATATCCAATCAAACTATCTGGTGACAGTGATATCCCCCAAATTAACTGAAACAACAGTCCCTGGTACCCAGTGACACCCCGCTCCCTCACACCACCACATATAAAACTAACAGGCCTTAGAGTCTGGTGGCACCCCCTCACCCTACTCCATACAAAAATACAAATCCTTGGTGTTTAGTAACACTCCCACCCCTACCGCAGTTCCCTCCTAATGGCAAATGTCAGAGCATTCCTCTTACCTGCCCAGTCTGCCACTCTCAAATTCTTCACTGCAAACAATCTTTTCAGAAATTCAGGGCCATTGTATGACGATTTGTGAAATCAGAAATCATCACCCAGTGTTGACCCATTTCTGAAATCATTGTTTGTGATAAAGGGTTAGATGGTGGAAAGCTGTGGAAGTGAGAGCTGGGATATAGTCTCCATTAGTGAGGACTGGGCAGGGGTTGGGGGACCACTGGACATTAAGGATGTATAGTTTTATACAGAATGCAGTGCTACTGGACTCAGGGACAGGTAGTTTTATACAGGATGGGGTGCGTGGGGTCACTTCCAGTGACATCACTGCTAACATGGCAAGCTGAATCAAAAGCTGTCCCTCAGCCCCACGCAGTTCAGCCTCATCCAGCTCTCTACAATAACAATATCCACAGAATCCAACCTGTTATTTGAGGCTCATAACATTCTCTATTAGAAATGGACTGCCCAAAGAAAACACCACTCAATGGCCCCAGATTACAAGATGATGACAACAGCATCGATGGGATGGATGCCATGAGTCCTGAGGGGCCTACCACAGCAGAGTCATCATATCCCACAGGGTAGCTGCAGTAAGTACTGGTGGACATTTCAAGAAGAGAACAAACTTACCCTGCAGGAGATAAAAACAGATATTAAAAGAAATAAAGCCTAGGTTTAGGTGCTGGGGCACTGCATCTTGGACAACAAGGATGTAAAGTCTAGCACACAGCGGCTGTTGATGCATCTTCTAGACATGCAGATCCAGCTCAAAGCAAAATGTGTGGACCTAGAGGGCTGCTCCAAGCATAAGAACGTTAGGATGTATGTCCTCTGTGATGGAATTGAACTCAATTGAACATGGTGGACTTCACGGAGACAGTGTTAAAAGAAACTTTACAACTGCAACTTGAAGTAGCCCTGAATATTAAGTGGGTTCACCAGGCCCTCATTCCAAAGCCTCTCCACCCAAGTGCAGCCCCTACAGTTTAACAGCTACTGAGTAAAGCAAGATATACCAAACAAAGCATAAAGACAGAAAGATTTATCATATGAGGGTTGCAAGTTGTCTCTGGATAATGGCTATCCGCAAGAAGTGCTAGAGCAAAGACAGACTTACAACAGAGTCACTAGAGAAAGCACTAAGGGAGCAAAATCTCCATTTTCAAACTCCTTATCCAGCACATCCTCGAGTTCTGCTTCCAGCAGTGCCTCGTACCTATGATAACGTACAAGAAGCCACAAAACACTTAATGAAGCTCAGGATTACCACAGTCCAGAAAGAGGCTACAAAACCCCCTGTTGCAGCTGGATTTCCCTACTGGAGACAGCTGCTGACAGCAGGTTAGGAATTGGAGAGAGAAGTGCTGCAGACATGCAGATTCAGACAAAAAAGACATTCAAAACTTGTTGAACTCTTTCTATAGCCACACATCTCATCAACGGCCAATAGAGAACAGTAACTAGTTTGACCTTGTGCATCTGGTATTCGTCTCTTAATATTATTTGGACAAAAGGTACAGTATGTACATTCCCACTGAGGGGCTTTTCTAAGGGATGTCACAATTAGCCATGGCTCTAATGGCAGAGAATCGACTAGATACACAGCGGAGTGAGGGGGCGGCAATGCGGTTACACAAGCTCTGCAGGACTAGGACTAGAGCCATTATCTGGGTTGTAGTTCTAGTTCACATAGTCCTAAGACAGTGTCCCATCATTCTACTGCTAGTACTCGTTTAAACATTTCTAATAGGTTTGGAAGTGGTAAGAGCTTGCAGACTTGCCCAGACTGTAGGAGTGGTAGTAATTTACTGCTATGGCAAAGGGTAAACACTAGGGGTTGTGTATGGGACTATAACCCTACCCCTCAGAGATGCAGGAGAAATGCCCAATAAGTCCTTGCTTCTTTTCGAGCACTACACTTGAGATGCAATCGGGAAGGGGGGAGCTGGGTATAAGAGGACAGGGTACTTGACTGTAGTCAGCTATATACCTTCATGGAGCCTGTGATGTAGACAGCCAGTTCTGAAGGCTGTATCATAGTTTTCATATAAAATGTATTAATGCCTATCTCTGCTGAAAAATCTAATGCTCTAGGAGTGACCTCAACCCACCCCAGTTTTCAGCTGACAGATGCAAGCTAAGAGAAATGCTGACAGCATGTGTATCACACACACTCAGTTTTTAGATACATTGTGTTACATGGCAAACCAGAAGCTAATTACAGAGTTGTTTAAGTTAACTTTGTTAAGAGGGAAATCATAAAAAAAGGTTTATGACGTTGAAGAGAAAACATAGGTTAGAGACTAAGGCCCAGATATTCAAAAGGGTTGCTCCATGCGCAACAGGGTTGCGCATGCGAGTCCCATATTGCTACCATTCTACGATATTCAGCAGGGAGGCAGTTGCTCCACTGACAACAGGTTGCTAAAGAGCAATGCAAATGAATGCATGCTCAACAGGAGGAGGAACCATGCATAACCTGCGCACCGATATTCAGTCGGGTTGTGCAGAGATTGTCATCATAACACCAACCTGCGCCTGCACAACCATGAGCAAAAAAGGATCAAGTTGAGGGCCACCCACAGGTGAGCTGCTGTATTGCAGGCGCAACACAGCAGCTGCCACCCTGGCTGGCCCCAACTCGGTCCCTGTGCCCCACCACCAGCCTGATCGCGGGCATAAGTAACATGAACCCCCACACACATCTCCCACAGCCTGATGGCAGGCATTACAGTTATAGAACCCCCGCCCACATCTCCCACAGCCCAATCGTGGGCAGAGCGTGTATGAACCCCCTCCAGTGCCCGATCTGGGCAGGAATGTAACCCTCCCCCAACCCAGAATATCTCCCTGGTGGTCCAGTGGACGTAAAGCCCGATCGCGGGCAGAATGTCGCGTTACAACCCCCAAATCTCCCTGGTGTCTAGTGTCCCCCCACCCACCCACGAAGCCCCTCCACCTGCTCCCCCGCGAGCCTGGCGGGCGGCAGCATCCACCCGCCTGCCGCCCGCCGCCCGCCCGACTGACTGTCGGTGGGCTATGTCCTTCAGTGTTGTATCTTCTCAGCATGGGTTGTAGCCTTTGATAATTTCCTGAAGGGGTTTTAGCATGGGCTGTAAATGACTACTAGGGATGTGCAGTCAGTTTAATGTCTTTGCCTTATTCAAGTAGATTGTCTCAGGCATTTGTTTGGCTATCAAATTGTCTGTCAATTGTCTTGAGGGGCCCTGCTGAATTAGGAATTCAAGTGAGAGCTGTCTGTCTCTTGTTCTTCTCATAGAGGAGATTCAATGGTATCGAATCGCCTGACTGTGGATTGCAGATTTTTTGTATGATTTGGGTGGAAGCTGGAATTATGTGGTAGCGGTGTCTGTCAGTGATTTTCTGTAAGACTAGTTTGTATATGTCCATTTTAGTGATACTGACTGTGGTGTCAAGAAAATGTATACTGGTGGTGGAGTATTCAATAGTAGATTTATGGAATGATGAAAGGTTAAAATCATGATGGAATTTTGAGAGAGTCACCTTCTGTCCAAATCAGGAATATGTCATCAATAAATTGAGGTAGACAGATGGTTTATAAGGGTGGTGTTTAAAAATCCTCTAAGTAGGCTAGAAAAAGATTGTGGTATATTGTGGTGCCATTTTAGGGCAAACACCTATGGCTGGTCCCTTTGCTGATTGTAAAAGTGGCTTGCCATTAAAGGTGAAGTGTGTCAAATGAATTTTATTAGGGTGCTGATGGCGTTTTGGAATGTTCTGGGTGTGTTTTCATTTAAAATTTCTGATATGCTGCTATGCCATCTTCATGGGATATTAGTGTACAGGGTGTGACATCCATTGTGTCTAGATAGTGTTCGTGGCAGTTGTCCAGTTTGTTTAGTTTCATGAGGAAATCGGTGATGTCCTGAATAAAACTGCTAGTAGTTTTCCTTGTGGTTTTAAATGGATTCAATGAGTCCTGAATGTTTTGTGTGAGTGTGCCATGCGGGATGATGGGGTGTGCTGGATTCCTGGTTTGTGTATCTTGGGTAGTATAAACAATGTCCCTGGAGTAGGTTTATTTAATTAATATTTTAATTGTTCTTGGATGTTGTTTGGTAGAGACATGATGATTTGTCAAGTTCTTCTGTATATTGTATAGTAGGGTCTTCGGTGAGTTCTTTTATAGTAAGCTGTATCTGATAGCTGTCTGTGTGCCTCTTTAATGTAATCTCTGTGTCATCACAACCAGCACCCTTTGTCAGCTTGTTTTATTACAATGTTATGGTTGTTATTCAGAATTTGTATTACCCTCTTTCTAGTGTAATATTGTACAGGAGTTTCTGCTGTTTGCTATGATTTGGAGTTTATTCTTCCACGGAAGCAGTTGATATAGGCATCCAACTTGGGGGTATCTGCCTGAAGGGTCCAGTCTGATGTTTTGTGCTGTCATACTGTGTTGTTTGAGTGTACTTTATCAAGAAATATTCTTAGACAAAGCTGTCTAAATATTTCTTTCTCCCACAGAATCTAATGTTGTCAAATTCTGTGTGTGGGCAAAAGTTAAGTCCCTGATAACACAGATGTTTCCTTGTGTGAGTTCTTATTAGATAGGTTGATTACTGGTGATTGCTGCAGGTATTATGTTGTTCAACAGTGTTAGTGGCTTTGGTTTAGTCCCGTGGTTTGCTGGGATCACACGGAGACGCTTGTATCCTCTGCAAAGAGAAATTTCTATGCAGTCCCTCTGCAGTGTCCCCAACAAAGACATTGAAGAGGCCCAGCCCCAACACCAACACCTGCGGCATCCTGCTTGTCACCTATCCCTCTCCAGAGTACTCCCTGTTTAACATAACCCTCTGACTCCTGCCATTCAGCCAGTTCTCCACCCACAGAACTATTTTAGGATCCACCCCAGGCTATGCAGTTTGTTAATCAGCCTTCTATGGGGGACAGTGTCAAAGGCCTTTCTGAAGTCCAGATAGGCCACATCCACTGCACCTCAATCAATCAATCAATCAATCAAAGTCTTTATTTATCCAGGCGGTCACCGTTAAGCAATGCTCATTTGCAAGATGGACTTGGTTAGAACATGTATACATAGTTAAAACATTCCACACAGTGATAGTACATTCACAATATGGGCAGAGTCCCAGGATAATATTACATATGAGTAAGAAAATACAGATAATACAAACGTAGATAATACAATGCAAGGGTTCATATGAGTGAGGGATAGCATCAGCATAGCAAATACAAGGTACAATGCACATATACGTGCTGAGCGATGACTGCAGCAACAAGCTAGGTAAGAAATAAGATAACACAGAGGGGAAAGGAGAGGAATTAAGGGGAGTAAGAAGAGGGTGTGTAATGCTGGCAGGGTGGCAGGATGCAAGTGGTAGAGGTGGAAACATTGAAAAGGTATCTCAATCCAAAGTGCCGGGGGAGCTCCAGCCAAAAAGGGAGACTGGGGGGGGGGTATTATACTGAAAATGTCAAAATCAGGGAAGATACTACAGGAAGCTGGGGAAGGCAAGACTGGAGGCAGCTACGAGTGGGTTCAAGCCGGAGGGTGGACCAAGGTGGATTTGGATGCCGGTACTAGGCGAGCGAAGCAGTTGCAAACTTCTGTGATTGTGCGGGAGTATAATGCCTTGAAGGTGGGTAAGGATACAAGGGCACTCAGTTTAAGGTTTCTTTGTAAGTTATTCCATAGGGTGGGTAGCGTAAAGTTAATTGCCGCTCTACAGAAGCGAGATTTTGCTTTGGGTATTTTGAGAGAGATGTATGAATGGCTTCTAAGCGCATAGTTTCCTATTGCACTTAAAGGTAGGCAGCCAGAGATGTAGGGGTAATTTTTTTGTGAGTGCACGGTAGGTCCAGAGTGCAGCATTTCTGTGGCGCCTAAGTTTAAAGGAGGTCCACCCCACAGCAGCGTACAGCGCGCAGTGGTGAGCAGTAATGGGAAGACCTGCGATGAACCTCAAGGCTTGGTGGTACAGCGTGTCCAGTTTTGCTAAATGAGAGCTGGGGCGCTGGCTGTCCAGGAAATCAGCATATCGACCGGTGATAAGAAGGTGGCTTGGACCAGTCGTATCTTGGCATCTATGGTAAGGAATTGGTTAATTCTGAAGAAAAGTCCAAGCCTTTGTCAGGAGTTTTTTAGCAAGTCCTCGATATATTCGGTGAAGGAGAGTCTGTTGTCAATCCATACTCCCAGATATTTGAACTTTGTGATGAATTCAGCTTTTCACCTAGGATTGTGGTTATTTCAGGAATAGACCCACAGGTTGCGGGTTGATTACATGGGCGAGGGAGAAGCATCGCTTTTGTTTTAGCATTCAGGAGTAGCTTTTTGTGAATTAGTTGGCTTTGCAGGAGGTTGAATTGGCTTGGAGATCGTTGCAGGCAGCATCCGTATAGGCCTACTAACACAGAGAAGGGTATCATCTGCAAACAAGTGGATGTTGGCGTTTTTTATGCAATTATCAATATTATTAATATAGATTGCAAGTAAGAGAGGGCCTAGAATAGATCCCTACAGTATCCTTCTTAGAAGGGACTTGAGAGGGGACAGTTCACCTTCCACTTTGACCTCCCTGGTCCTACCTTAGTTACCAAGTCATGCAGTAGATTAGTACAATGAGTTAATGCAAAACACAGTGCTTATCCAAAATACAGTAAAAATTAGGCTTAGATCTATAAGTAAATAAATGCCATATAATGGCACCACCAAGTCACAAGGATGGAAATTTTGCCTCAGTCCTTCACATCGACGCAATCCCGCTGATGTCGCTGATGCATCCCAACAATGACCTGCAACACACTGACACTGAACACCACACTTACCTTCACCCCCTGCACCTCCCATGTGGGGGCCTGTGCCCCTGCACCCCCCACTTTAAATATCTAATTCCACATCACACAGACAGTGGAGTTACGTGCTTCCCCGCGTTGTCGAAAAATCTCCCTGTCTTCTTCAGTGTTTGAATGGTATACCCCATATAAGGCAGTGTATATGTGTGTGTGTGTAATGCCTATAAAGCACACAGTGCACTGCTATGTTATACTTTAACATATATGCATATATGTGTAGTTGTATTAATCAGTGTGTGTATCACAACAGTTAGAAAGTGCAGTTAGGTGGCTCTTTGGTTAGTGCAAAAGTGCCAGTCTACATTTCCCCACTATCTATATCAGTTTAGCCTTCTGCATGTCATTGTTTATTTAACTGACGTGTCTAGTGGCAACTCTCCACCTTCTGATGTCCCTCAGAGCCTGAAAACAAGAAAACAGTCCCTTGACGTCTTTTCTTTTAATCTGTAAACATATATGTAGATGGTGCACTGCTATGTTACACTCTCTGGAATATATATGCATATATGTGTATATATATTAGTCAGCATGTGCGGATCACAGCAATTAGAAAGTGAAGTTAAGTGGCTCAGCGGTTAGTGCAAAACTTGCTAGTCTACATTCCCATGCTGTCTAGATCAGTTTCAGCCTTATGCATGTCATTTCTGGTTTAAATGAGAGCCTTTTGCTGCTCCACCATAACTGCCCCCCATGCCAAGCCCATCCCTAGCCCAGCCCAAATTAGTCTTCTGGCATGGGGATCTGCTCCTAGACCTAGTACAATATCAATACCAGCGGCAAACATCTGTCATTGACAAACGCTTGTTTTGTTTTCTCTAAATGCACTTTATTTCTCTAGCCGCTGTAGGAGCACCATGAAGTTTGTGGGGGTTTCTGGTGTATCAGAGAAACATCAGTGAGGAGACTGGCTCTGAGTGAGTGACATTGTAACAGGCAGGCAGGTATCTGAGTCCTCAGTGGAGTGCTTAGAATAGAGCTGTATTTGGGAGTGTGCATGGTGTGTGATAGTATAGTTGGGAGGTGATGTCAGCCCAGGAGTGGAGCAGAGCTGGGGTGCGGCATGCATTCTTGGAGGTTGTTAGTTTCATTTATTTGTTTCGGTTCATTTAGACCTCATACGTGGGCACAGGGTTGTGGGTTGTGTGTGCAACAGGGGGAGGCCCACAAAGGAGAGCACTGCAGAAGCAGCTTACAGGAAGAGGTCCTACGCTGGAGGGGTTTGATGCAGTCCTTAGCTGCCAGGAAGTGAGTGCTGGAGGCAGGGCTGACTATTTTACTTACTGCAGTTTAATTCAGTGTCTTTTTTCAGCGATGTCCCAAAGCTGGGTTCCAGGGCAAAGTGAATCAGCTGTTGTACTGAATTTTGTTTTGTTTTCCACATGTCTCACTATTTCAGGCAGGTTAGCAGTTAAACGTAGTAGACGGTAATTATTTTCTCTGCTGCCAGGGCTGTGTTGCAGGTGCTTGGAGGTCTAGATCTACAATGAACTGAACTAGAGATGGTGACTGGGTGACCAGCAACCCACATAATGGTAGTGGGGTCAGCACAGGCAGGCAAGATAGGTTTAGGACAGGAGAAGGAATTTTCCACCATGTGTGGCATTTCGGTGTTGGTCTGCCACTGAGACCCTTACTTTCCCTTCAGGTCGGACACAAAAATAAAGGTAGAAAATTCTTTATTCATCACAGGAAATCTCTGCGCACCACGAGGTTCTACCTCAGACTGAGGGTTTCCCAGATTGCTCCTGGAATCACATGGCCCTACCAGACAGTGCAACATTCTGTCTCAACAACAGTGTTCTCAAAGGGGCTGACAGCTAAACATTAAGCCCATGCTTAATTATTAATAACCATAATATCTTGAAGAAAAATGGTGGTAGGCTCAGCATATTAGGTAGTTCTGGGTTTCTGATGAGTGGGCTATCCATGGAGGGACCAAGCGACCCATGAGCTTCAATACTGAGATTTGTGAAGTGGTCATTAAAGCAATTAACAATATCCGGAAGAAGTAAAAGATCCCAGAATGATTCCTGATGCTGCTGATGTGCTCTTGATCTGTTTCAAGCAGGTTTCTAATTCCAGACCAGAATTTACTGGAAAGATGCCTGTTATCCTCCCAGTTGTTGTGATAGTAGTTGGCCTTGGCGTTTTCTACTGTAGATTTACTTTGGCTTCAGGTATGTTTATAGTATGTGCTGTCACTGATAGATCTGTTTTCCAGAATCTGTTCCAGGCAGCAACCTGTGTGAGAATAATATAGTAATCTCCACTGAGAACCGTCGTTAGTGGAAGCCCTTGACCTTGTATGTGTGGGCGTGCTTACTGCATACTTGAAAATTCACAGATAAAAAAGTCCCAAACTTCTGCTATGGAGCAGATCAGGTGGATTAGGTCCCTTCTTATGACTGCCTAAGCTGCCTAGAAGTCCTCCAGATTGAAATGCCTGTGATCAAGCAGTGATCAGTTTTGGAAATTTTTTTGCATCAGACTTCCAGACACAGAGGCCCAGATATTCAAAAGGGTTGCGCATGGCGTAACAGAGTTGTGCTGGCACAACCCCGCATTGCACCCCAGTGGGATATTGAAAGGGCTGCCAGGTACAGTGCAAATCCAGATGTGCTGGGGCACAATGTAATTGTATGCAGCGCAGATGCAGGGGGCATGCCCATGCATATGCAGAACATCCCGATATTCAGCCCAGGATGTGCGGTGCTTATGCTGATGCAACCCTGCAGTGCGCTGCATAGGGGGGCTCAAAGTTGAGCCTGCAAGGAGTGGGAACAAATCCTGACCACCCACAGGTGGGCTACTGTATTGCAGGGTGCAACACAGCAGCTGCCAGCCGTGGGTGGCCACCTGCCCACCAGAACACAGTCCAAGCACACACATATCCTTGGTAGTCTAGTGGACCCCTCTCCCTCCATGTCCCGATTCACCAATAAATGTGATGTTAGACATTCTCTGGTAGTCTAGTGGCCTCCATCCTATGTCCTGATCACTGGAATAAGACCTTTATTTAAGTCCCTGGTAGTCTTGTGGCACCCCCACGCCCATTGCCGTGATCACAGTACAACACCATAACATATTTCCCTGGTGATCCAATGGCACCCCCACCCCTCCACCCACAGTACCTTGCCCACCTGCCCCCATCATCGGTGGGTGGCTGCAACCCGCCCGCATACCGCCCGGCTGCCCGCTGAATGACAGGTACAGTATGATAGTCTTCAGGTGAAGCTACCTCTGGCTGCAAGCTGCAACACTGGACTTAAGATTTGCAAGAAAGCGAGTAGTGCTCACAACAGAGGGAGGTGAACCTTAAAATTTACAATTGTCTTTGGTTTGAAGCAGATTCCTTAGGAAAGTTAATATTCTTCAGGTGGAGGATACTTCTAACTGAAGGGTGAAATAAGAAACTTAGAATTATCAGAAAACGCAGTCTTTCAATCAACAGAGGGAGGTGGAGTTTGCTTTACTTTTGTTACAAGTGTTAAGGTTTTAAGTTCAGGAAGAGTTTAAACCCACATAGGCTAAATACTGTTTTCTTTGTCTGCCCTTCTGCACAGCTGACGTGTTTTGGGGCTGACTGTTTTCAGAGCACAAGTCACCAGGCTCTTTTGGGGCTGGGGAGGTTTACCTGTGTCTGACTTGGATGTTTGGATTTTTCTCTGTTTGATTAGCAGGGTCTGTCAAATTCTCTGTCAAATTGGTTTGAAGCAGTATTACAAATTGTCGTGTATGGCATCTTGCTGACAGGAAGGCACTCATTGCATCAGTAGGTCAGAGCATTTAGCTGATTGTTTCGTGAGGGCACAGTTTAGGCCCAACCTCTTCCCACCCCTCACCCCTGGAAATAGTTCATTTATACCTGGGGTTCTGACATCATTTCCTCAAGAGGGCAAGGTACATATCACTGTCATATCCTGTCTAGCACACTGCACTGACAATATAAGCATACACATTATATAAATACATGTATTTCTACATAACGCACCAATCACACACACACAAAAAAAAAAAGGTAGACAGTTATGTGGGGAGTAGTACAATGTAATGGCTGTGGGGCAGCAGTCTTCCGGGAGTCTTTCTGGAGGCTGAGATGCTGCCCTGTTTGCAGACAACTATCTGCCCTGAGGGAGGAAGTCGCCCGTCTTCAGGCCGCACTGGACAGTGGCAAGGGAACCCCCTCCATCCAGGGAGCACCAGAGTCACCACCACTATTTCAGAGGTTGCGAAGAAAGCACAGCAGTTGGACCACAGTGGGCTCAGGGAGGGTAAGGGTGGTGGAACAGAGGCACACCCAGTCAGTTGTTCCACCCCACAATCCATACACCATTCTGAGGGAGCATAGTTCCCCTATGGATGCACCTGCAGAGGAGACTAAGGAGGGTGCAGACAACTGTCACAAGGGAGGCCCTCAGGAAGGAGGCAGAGGGCACCACAGGGAAAGGAAGCAGCTCCTGGTGGGGGACTCAATTATTAGGGGGTTAGAACTGGGGAGCAGGGAAAACTGAAGTAAGGTGCCTGCCTGGTGCCATGGCTTGGAGGGACAGGAAGCGCATCCTTAGGATCACAAGAACAGTTGCAGGGAGTCTGAGCTGGACATCATTGTCTACCTAGGGACAAATGACTTAGCTCATCATGAGATTAGAGCAGTGAGAAGGACTTTGTAGAGTTGGGGAGGGCTTAAGACAAGTAGCACACAGTATCCTTCTCAGAGGTGCTGCCTGTCAGTGGCATGGGTGGCGGTACTTTGCACCATGCAGTTTAACAAATGGTTGAAAAAATGGTGTAGAGCACAGGGTTTGGCTTCATTGGGGACTAGGGTTCCACCTGGAGGGACACCAGCCTATACTGGCAGGATGGTCTGCATCTGTTCAGGAAGGAACAAGTCTTTTGGGCAATCGGTTTAAATGCTTCATTGGCAAGTCTTTAAACTAGTCAAGGGAGGCACTGATAAGCGAGGAAAATCCCAGCCTCCCCTACAAAACAAGGTATTAAATGAGAAAAAGACCAAGGTAGAAAGGTCAGTGGGGGATGCCGCTACAGAAGGTAAAGCCATCAAAAAATGGAGAGCAATGAGTACCAATGCCCGTAGTCTGGGTAACAAGCTTCCTGAATTAGTGGCCTTGATGGAGGAGGAAGATCTGGATATCATGGCAGTCACAGAAACATGGTACACACAGAACCATGACTGGGATGTAAACATACCAGGATACACTATCTACAGGAGGGACAGGGAGGGTAAAGAGGAGGAGGTAGCTCTCTACATAAGAGAAGAAATCAAGCAACAGAACAAAAGGGTAAACAGGAGGAGAGAAGAAGCACTGTGGGTCATTGGTGGCAGGCAATGGCACCACAATCTGCACAGGGTTTTATACAGATCCCTCTCAGGGGAGGAAATGGACAAGGAAATGATAGAAAGTATACTTAGAGAATGGCAGATAAAGGGAGATATTGCTGATGGGTAATCTGAATATGCCAGATGTTAACTGGAGTGCAGCTGCAGCAGCCACTTCTAAGAGTGGGGTTATTCTAGATGCCCTACAGGGGGGCATTCCTTAGACAACTAGTATTGGAGCCCACTCGAGAGGGAGCAATCTTAGACCTGGTTCTCTCAAATGGAGATGAAGAGAGGATCACAGATGTAGACGTGGGTAGCCATCTGGAAACTAGCGACCATCGAATAGTATGGTTCACAATAAACACAGCAATAGAGTCAAGCCATACAAAGACAAAGGTACTGGATTTTTAGGAGGGCTGACTTTGCCAAAATGGTGAGTGCCTAAGGAATGCACTAGCAAATGGGCAGGAAAGAGGGTGGAAGAACAATGGGAATAATAAAACTGCCATCACAGAGGTAACAAGCCTTTGTGTAAAGCAAATAAACAAAACGAAACGAGGTGAGAAACCACTATGGTTCTCAAAGGAAGTGGCAGTGAAGGTTCAAAAAAAAGAAAGCATTCAGGAAGTACAAGGAATCACAGAAGGAACAGGACAGAGAACTGTATCAGTTAGAGCAAAAGGAAGCTGGGAAGGCAGTCAGAACAGCAAAGCCCAAGCCGAGGAAAAGATAGCCAACTCAGTTAAGAAGGATAAAACCTTTATAGGTACATCAGGGAGAAGGAAGACCAAGGAGGGATAGTGAGGCTTAATAAGGGGAGGGAGGGTGGGCAGAGGGTGACTGTGAAAAGGCAGAGATACCAAACAAATATTTTTGCTCAGTATTTACAAAGGAAGAGGGGGAGGTACCTAAAACAAACAGTAGAAACACTCTGGATACAGAAGTTGATACCAGCCCATTTACAGAAGAAAGGGTTCTGAAAGAACTCTTAAAACTGAAGGTGGACAAAGCAATGGGGCCTGATGGGATTCATCCCAGAATTCTAAAAGAACTAAGGGTAGAACTAGTGACACCGACTACCCTCTTTAACAAATCATGGGAGGATGGGGTGGTACCTGAGGACTGCAGGAGGGCAGGTGTGATTCCCCTTCACAAAAGTGGGAGCAAGGCAGAAGCAGGAAACTACAGACCTGTTAGTTTAACCTTAGTGGTAGGGAAAATGATGGAATCACTTCTGAAGGAAAGAATTGTTGAGTATCTAGAGGCCAGAGGGGCACAGGACCCAAGGCAGCATGGATTCACAGCGGGAAGGTCATGCCAGACAAATCTGATAGATTTCTTTGACTGGGTGACCAAAGTAGTTGATCAGGGAGGGGCTTTGGACATGGCCTACCTAGACTTTAGCAAGGCATTTGACACAGTCCCACACAAAAGATTAATATACAAGTTAGCCAGCCTGGGAGTGGGTCCCAAGATGACAGCCTGGGTAAAGAATTGGCTGGAGAATAGGACACAGAGAGTAATAGTAAATGGAGTCCACTCTGAAAAAAAGGGGGGTTAGTAGTCGGGTACCACAGGGTTCAGTATGAGGACCGGTCCTCTTCAATGTCTTTATAAGCGACAGTGCAGAGGGACTGGAAGGAAAAGTATGTCTCTTTGCAGATGACACAAAGAATTGCAACAGAGTTGATGCACAAGGTGGGGTGGAAAGGATGAGAAGAGACTTGGCAAGGTTAGAGGAATGGTCAAATGTATGGCAGCTTAGATTCAATGCTAAGAAGTGCAAGGTAATGCACCTGGGAAACAAAAACCCAGGGGAAGAGTACACAATGGGGGGTGAGATACTAACAACAACAAAAATGGAAAGGGACCTGGGGTAGTCATATCAGATGACCTAAAGGAGGGCAAGCAATGTGAGAGGGCAGCAAGGAGGGCTGGGGAATACTGGGATGCATAGGGAGGCATCACCAGTAGAAAACAAAGTTATTATCCCTCTGTACAGACAGCTGGTGAGACCACATCTGGAGTACTGCGTGCAGTTCTGGAGACCAATCTCCATAAAGACATAGACAGGATGGAAGCTGTCCAGAGGAGGGCAACTAAAATGGTGCAGGGTCTGCACCAGAAGACATGAAGAGAGAGACTTAAGGAGCTTAATATGTATAGCCTTGAGGAAAGGAGGGAGAGGGGACATGATAGAAACTTTCAAGTACCTCAAGGGAATCAACAAAGTCCAAGAGGTAGCATCTTTCAAAAAAAAGGTGTGCAAGAACAAGGGCACAATTTGAAGATAGAAGGGGGCAGCTCAGAGGTAATTTAGGAAGGTATTTTCACAGAGGGTTGTGGATGTATGGAGCAGCCTTCCAGAGGAGGTTGTGTTGTCAAAAACAGTGGTGGAATTCAAGCATGCATGGGACAGTCATAAGGCAATTCTAGGGGATGGGGGTAGGAAGAAGTAGGCTGCTGGTTAACTAGGATCTGCAGCTTATCCATCAGGTAGGGAAATGGGCAGACTGGGTGGGCCAAGTGGTCCTTATCTGCCGTCAAATTCTATGTTTCTATGTTTCTATGTATCGGCTGTAAGCCCATTGGTCCGCTACAGCACCATAATTATTTACCCCAGCAGGTCCCAAACTCAGTGCCTGCTGCACCACAGCCAGCCACCCGCACCACTACACCACAAGGCTGGCTGAGTTGCAGCAGGCTCACCTATCCTTCTGAACCCTCCCTCCTATCCCTCCCCTACAACTCCCCATATCTCCCCTTCCAGTCGCTCTAGATGCTATAGCATCGCTACCCTTGCAGGGTAGCGGATCATGATAGCGCTATAAATGAGTCGCTGTTTCTACAGTCGCTCATTTATAAGTGCTTTCATCATGAGCTACTATTACTAGGACCCCATATAATTCAAAGCACATATAAACAGTTTCTCAGGTCAGTCGTAATAAGAATGATTGACTTCATGGTTGTGTTAGTTACATTTAAACACATATGAAAAGATAATGCCAAGCTATGTTAGGGAGTGGTATGTTGTATCTTTTGACTTTTCAATAATAAATAGTACAGGTTTTATTAATCAATAACCTCTGCAAATCAATTTGTAAAATAGAAATGCATGGGATTTTTAACCTCAAGAACTGTACGTACCAGTAAAAATGATTACAAAATGCAGTTAGAGCACATTATCATGTTAAAGTCATGCCTGGTTTCCAAGAATTTTACAGAGGATTCCAGATATGACAGTCTTCATGGAAATCATGACTTCAATGAACATGTGACCTACATGGAGCTCTAATTACAACTGTATAAAAAAAGCAATTGATTGCTGAGTACATCAAGAATTACTCTCACCACAAAAAAGGGTGCATCATACAATCTCCATTGGTTTGAAAGCAATTGTTTCCACTGCATTCTGGGTGGAAGGGTACTGCTAAACCATGTCTAGCTGAAGATATATCTGTTGATCTATATAATATTGTTCTGTTGAGCCACAGTACAAATGAGGCAAATTCAAGAATCCATATTACATTTGCCATTAAAAAATGACAAGATTACTCATTGAGATTACTTTATTTAAAACATTATCCACAGCTGTAATCTATCACTTGGAAAGGTAATCAGACTAAAATTGTAATCTCTTCCATTAAAAAACCTTGGTGCGTAATTGCTGCTGGCCGTGTGTCCATATAGTCCCTCCAGTACCAGTATCTGGCTCATTGGTTTTAATGCACATTGAGATTCTTTGTGCATGAAATGGTCTCCTTGATTAAACCAAATTTTCTTCTATTCAAAAAAAGGCCCCGGACATGCTCGACAGATGTAGTTGTCACCATTCAACACAGGGGGGAGACAGAGTATATATCTGGTGTCAAATATATTTATTTCAAACATACAGTAGCAATAATGATCTGAAACAAAGTAGCTGAGACAAGCACAATTTTTTTCCTTCTTGAATGTTCTTATAGTAAGACATTTTTGAAGGAG
Source organism: Neoceratodus forsteri (assembly GCA_016271365.2). Lineage (NCBI taxonomy): Eukaryota > Metazoa > Chordata > Ceratodontiformes > Ceratodontidae > Neoceratodus > Neoceratodus forsteri. The sequence continues at coordinate 81,666,811 of JADMNL010000030.1, forward strand.
TGTCAGAAATGACTATTTCGATTTGACAAAACCAGTTCAAAACAATTTCCTCCCATAGACTTATTGATTCTAAGAATGTCATAAATATATGTTAGCTAGACAACTATGCAATGAAAGTTTTGCTGACAAGCAAATACTGCTCATATGGAAGTTGGTATCAGGTAGTCTTTGTTCTCTTTAATTCAGTGGATGTCACTAAAGCATCCGATGAAGCTCTTTGACTGTCTTCTCCATCACTGGAATCATAATCCTTATAGCTACATTGAGGCAATAGGTTAAGCACCTTCCTATTCCCTCTGACAGGTCTGTGCTTGTGCTTAAACCTGAGGATGATGTTAAAATATGCATTCCAAGAGGATATGTAGAGTACAACCTGGGTGCCTGAGGGATATGAAAATATGTCACCAAATCAGAGGAAAAATCCACTAAAGTGTGGAACATACTGTAAATTCACTGTAGTATTTTATACTTAAAGAGGTTAAGGTGTATACTGACTGGGGGTGGGTGAAAGTAAAAATCAGCAGGCTACCAGTTCTGGACTTCTGTTTTCTTGAATTTTGTTTTTTCTGCCTGCTCCAGGCCAGGAAGGGCCCTCCTTCCACCCCAGACAGCTTGCCCTTGTGCTGTCTGGCTGAGAACCTGGCATCTATCTGGCAGGACCATCAGCCCACCCATGATACACCATTGTAATGCCCCTTGGCTTACCACCCCCAGGGCTGGGTATGCCTTCAGTGCAATGGTATTTCTTCCCTGCTGTGCATCTGGCCACCCATGGTGGAGGTGAAGACTGGCGGCATCCCTAGGTGGAAGGTGGAAGGTGGCTTGGTTCCAGTGTTGGATGTGCTGGGCAGGCTGAGGCTTCATCCTCCCTGCCTGTGCCTCAGTTTCCCATTTTCATAGCCCACCCACCCCTCTAGGAGCGCAATAGGATTGGTGCACCAGCAGAGCCGGTCCAGCCAATCCTGGTGCTCTGTCCAATCTACCAGCTCAATATATCACAGACAGAACCAGGCATGGAAAACCCCGCAGAAGGTATAGTGCAGTGTACTAACATGACAAGGTACAAAACCCCGCAAGACACATATGTTGTACGCAATTTTGTACCCTGTCACCCATAGGTGGAGAGAAGGAGTGACGTGGAGGTTAAGACCTCTGTCAGGGAGGTGGTCTGCTGAGCTGCCACCATGGCTCAGTGGGATGAGGGGATGAGCCGCAGCAGTGTAGGGTTGCTATGAGTCTGTGGACCAGGGCTCAAATTCCAGTCCTAGACTTTTGCGAAACCACATTGTGCGGTCCCCCCCCCCGGCACGGTTTCTCCCCGTCCCCATGATGACCCCCCCCAGTTGATTATATTAATTGAGGGAGATTTGAGGGCACAGCTCCACATAACAGGGTGTGCAGGGGGCAGAGTCTCCCACAGAAAACAAAGAAATCACTGGTTTCTTTAGCCAAAATGTGTTTCGGCAGTTTGTCTCAGTGGCATCAATGTATCTGCTGTATTTACAGCGCAGTATATTGAAGCGCTGTTATGTCTTATGACATAATGACCCTGTGCCTCAGTCCAAGTGTCCCTCCCAGTTACATGCTGAACCCCTGCACTGCCACCAGTGGTCACCCAGGTGGCAGTATTGCAGCAGGTCACAACACCCTTTCTCCTCAGAGGAAAAGAGCATCCTGTGGGATGTTTGGTCCTACCTCCCTCTGGCCAGCCCTCCGATGGCCCAGGCTTGTTCCCAAAGTCGTGTCATCGGTGCCTCAAGTGGTAGCTCTACCATTGCACTGGAGAGCCAGCAGACATCTGTTTTTTACATGTGTGACAAAATGCAGATTTTTAGGAAAAAGTTTCACCAGTTTGCACTTGCCGAATTTTGTGAATTTCCCATGAGTTGTGCACATGCAGGCTTTTTAAAGCAAGTCCTGAACTTGTGGCATTTTTCTTCCACATGTTGTGGACTTGTATGACTCTGTTTCCACAAGTTGTGGACTTAGTATTTTATGTCTAATTAAGTTCACAACTTTCATATAGTAGGTGAATGTTGCAGATTTCTTCACTACATTTCACAAAACATGTGACTGTGTACATCAGCAATTTCTGTCAGCTTTAGTATTGACTAACCAACCTTTGTTTACAAGACCACTAAAATTGTATTGTACATTCTACTCTGGGACTGTGGGGATACTATCCATCTAGTTTCAGATAGTGCAAATAATCTGTTATATTGGCTAAACACATGGAATTACATTTCTGGACTGTGTACTATTGCACACCCAATTCTCTATACTCCAAAGGAAACAAGAGTTGGCTAGAGCCAAGAATGACTGCCTTTGCTTTATCTTGATATATTAAGTTACAATTGTTGTGTAATTACTAAAAAATGTAGAACAGACTTAAAAAGCAGCTGTATAGAGTAGCTAAAGAAACATAGGTGACAGCAGAAAGAGACCAAAGGTCTATCAAGTCTGCCCTTGAGATCCTGAGATCCTAGGTGATCCTGGGTCCTAGCTGGTAGATTCCCTTGCAGATTTGATTCTAGCATTCTCCTTATCCCAACCCCTTTTAAATGCTGATATAGCCCTAGCTCCTACCACCTCCGTAGGTAGTTTGCTCCATGGCTCCATAATCCTTTCTGAGAAATAGTGCTTCCTAAGATCCATCCGGAAACTCCCACTGTTTCCACCCATGCCTCCTCGTGTTTGAGTTGGGAGCCTAGGTGAATAGTTCAGCATAGGGTGCAAGATTTAAACCCTCATGTACTTAAAGGTTTCTATCATATCCCCCTTTCTCCTAGATTCAAGTGAGTACATGTTTAATGCCTCCAACCGCCTTGTACAGCAGCCCTGAAGCCCCTGTATAATTTTGACTGCCCTTCTCTGAATGGTCTCTGTCCTGTCCCTATCCTTCTTAAGGCATGGTCTCCAAAACTGCACACAGTATTCCAAATGGGGTGTCACCAAAGATCTGTGCAGTGGAAATATTACCTCCCTGTGCCTACTGTCAAATCCTCTGCTTATGCATTCCAGGATTTTGTTGTCCCTACTAAATGCTGCATTGCATTGGCTGGTTTGTTTGAAGCTGTCTCTAATAATGACCCCTAGATCTCTTTCCTCTTTTGAGTCACAGAGTTTAACCCCATTAGAATACATACTGTAACACACAGACCATCATCAGCCCTGAGGGGGAGACCCCACCCAACCCCCGAGATTGCTGCAATCCAGGAAGTGGAGCTTTGCTCCCAAAGAAATGCTGGGTAACTTTTAGCTCCCAATCTTTCAATGCAAATAAAGCCCTACAGACCATTTAGGGTTGAAACAACAAGGTCAGCCACAGCAGAGACCATACAGCCACTGGGAAACATCCAGGAGGGCAGTTGACTATTCAGGTTGTCCTCACTGGTGGGTTACTTGTGGGCTGGGGATTGGGTTGCTCACCCTCACATATAGTTTACCCGTAGTGATTGTGTGGTGGTTATCACAATGGAATGTGTGTTTGGGAGGGGGAAGATATGCTTGCTATGTTTACATGTAGTGGGAATCAATTACTTTGTAATCAGTTCACTTCATTCAGATTGTAATCCTTTTTGGTTTACATGGTGTTGGACTGATGAGGATGAACAACCAGATTCAAAATCCTCAGTTGCTGTGCATTTACATGGAATGGGAATCAGCCACCTTGTAATCAGTTCAAACTGAGCTGATTACAAGATGACTGATTCCCATTGCATCAAACACACAACAATTGAGGATGTTGAATCTGGTTGCATTCCTTGCAGCAGTTTCAACAGTAAGTATAGCAGAATCAATTCAGGAATCAGGTTTACATGTACAGAGTAACCAGGTTCAAAATAATCAATGCTTTTGAACCACTGCAGCTGAACCCGGTTCAGACTGAAAGAGGAAAACAACTCGGAACGAGTTTACATAAGCTTCCAGTTGAGGAATGCAGCATTGATTCCACTGAAATTGGAGTTCGAACCCAGTTGAAGTGTGCATGTAAACAAGGCAACTGAAAGATGTATTTTGGGTTTGGAGGAGGTGGGAGTGTTGACCTGGTGTTGCAAAGAGCACAAAGAAATGGAATCTAAATTTTAGAAGAAAAAATGACAGATAGAGCAAGCCAAAGCCCCATGCCTGTTTTTTTTTTTTTTTAGCAGAGGTTGCATAATCGGTTTGCTTGAAAACACCTTATATTGAATGTTCAGCCATAAACTTATAGCCTGCAGAAACCTACATGAGTGCTGGGTGACAATTGGTCACGACACAACCAAGAATTCTTCTATCACACTCAACAACCCCAAATATTACATCCCACATGTCCTCAAAGGTTTCCTCTTATTGACTTGTATCCCCAAAGTATTTTACATACTGCACACCACACAAAGGGTTCCTCATATCACATCCCACATGCTCTCAAAGGGTTCCTCATATTGCACCCCACACACGCCAAAGGATTTTTCATCCTGCACCCCACACACCCATAGGGTACCTTATATCACACTCCACAAGGTCTTAAATTGTTCCTCGTATTTCACCCCACATATCCAAGGGTTCCTAATTTTGAAACCCACAGAATCACCCCCCCCCACACACACACAAGCAGACTTACTTCCTCACATCACACCAACACATAGTACTTCCTCACATCACACCCCATGCATAACCAAAGGGTTCAGAATTAAATTGAAGTACATTTATTATTAGCATTACTGTACTCTCTCTACAACTAACACGTCAAGCCAGATTGACAGGAACAGACACAGTTTATCAGTATTAAAACAGGTTATTGGGTGGGACCAGAGCAGCAGCTACAGATGGTGCATATAATACTTAATACAGCTGGACTTCTAGTAGTAGAAGTAAAACAACTTTATTTACACAGGCAAGTATTTGACAAGCAAATATACACCATAGGTTCAAAAAACCCTTGTTTTCAAGGCAATCCTGTAGTTAACACAATAAGTTTACAGCACAGGGATATAGACTAAAAATACACAAACATCATACAGACTAGTACTTTACAGAACAGTCAACATGATCCCAAAGTATTTGTTCAAAAACACTGATATAAACCCCTAATAACAATGACATTCATGCCATTTTGATTTAACATATTGTCTATATGTGTCTACAGACAATTTCAAATCCCTCCACTGATTTGGAAAATTGTTCCAAGCAATTGCTGCCCGATATGTAGAGTGTGTATGATTTGAAGTGGTTACCCATGGATTAATTCATTTTGTCAGAACCAGTATAGTACATACAAAAGTATTTTGAAAGTTGTAGCTGTGTCTGCATCAAGCCTATGCAGTGGCTGTTCACACACTAGGACAAATTATACCTGGAGTATGACTACAAATACTAAGGGCATTCTTTGTTTATTTCCATTTTCCTGATCTGCTTGTGCTTACTTCCACTGTCTTGATCTGGCCAGCTCCCATCAGGACACTAGCATGTATCCATCTGCCTCCAGCCACACCACTAACCTCCATTACACCACAACTCCCCCCTTCCCTAATACAGAGGGGCACATTTCACCTGGAGGGGAATAAAAGCCTATTTAGGGATTACATGTTCATGGTAAGGGGACGGTAAGACTCTGTCACTTAGGTAGACCCATGGAAGGCTATCATTAATGGCAGTCAGAATTTTCCTCATTAAGGAGCCACCTAGTACTCAATGCGGGGAGGGCAGAGGGCATCACCTGGTCACTGGTGATGTCATTGATACCACCATCAAGAGCTTGTTCAGCATGAAAAGCATAACTTTCCACCGAGAATCTGTGTCCCAAGACTCCACCGGACAGGGACTGGAAGTCAGGAATGCAATGCAAACCCAGGTCTCACTATGATATACAGATATTTAGTTTTTACAGAAATTTGTTTTACATGTTTCTAATATGCTTATATATAAAATGGTTCTACCAAATCTATATAATTGTGTAATTTACACATGCAGAACTGCTATTTGGCAGTAGCAAATTTTGTTTTTATACAGGCATACATTGGTACATTGATACCATTAAGGCAACAAAGTCATATTTACTAGGTGGACCTGTTTAAGGTTATAGTTTAAATATTCACAAATAATATTGACAAATGGACAAAACGTTGCAGACAGTACATGCCTAAATACTCATGAATAATATTGACAAATGAACACACAGTTACAGACAGAAACTCATTTGCACAGTGCCAGCATTGAAAATATGTGGTATAAAGCATGTGAAGGCTCATTTTATACAGTTGTAGCAGGTCTCTAATTCCATCAACTGCTTGCACACAGACACACACACACACACACACACAGAGTCTCCAGTTTCTCTCTTTAGTCTTTAGTAGTATTGCACTGTGACTATATTGCTCTGATTTGTACACATTACATCTGACTTGCTGCACTGGGTTGTAAGGTGTTCCTGAGTCTGGTAAAGTATTTCACTGTCACTGTTTTGCACTGATTTGTACTATATATAGATATATATATATATATATATATATATATATATATATATGCTATTTTCATACTTGCTGTTTACTGTGGTTGCTAACTCTAAACCCTTTGTAAAAAGGCACTGTCTAAAGGGGTTTATGTGGAATAAATAAACAGCAAGATTTTACCATTAGATAATTGATAGACCTTGTACATCTACATAACATTCCTTTTGTGGCATTTGACCTTCACACCACTAGATTTTCAAGGAGGTTTTCTTATCTCTGGTTATGTCTCCCAACTATCTGTAACCCCACCTCAGTAGAATGAAAGTGAGCTGTTTTCATGGCTGTGGGCAGAGCCTACAGTTATTTTGGCATCTCCTGTCTTAAAATGGCCGATCATGGCACCTTCTGTTGGACTTTTGGAAGTATCCTTCTGAAAGTCCAGTGGAGCTTGAAACACTTCATCACGATTGGTCACCATGGAGTAACAGCCGCACTATTTTGGCTGTTACTTCCACATTCCAGGGTAAGAACTGCACATGCGCGCCTCATGTGCATGCGCAGTTCCGCTGGCGCTGCCATCTTGTGAATGGCAGAATGCCATTCACTGCAACTGCACATGCACAAATGCCATGTATGTGCAGTTGCATTGCCGACGGTTGGCAGCACTCACTCTCACAGAGCTCTCCAAGCTCTCCACAGCGTATCGACTCTGGCTAGAGTTTGTTAAGAAAACCTGCCATTCCCTTTCTGATGAAGGACTCTGTAGGTTCAAAAGTTTAAAGTTTTTTTTTCTGTAAATCTGTGTTGGTCCAATTAAAGGTATCAGATCACCTATTTTCTGCATCTTATAATATATAGAATAATGCATGGATGTCAGTGTGTTATGAGACTATAAATAGCTACGCGACACCTTTATCAACTAGACTTTTGATTGTTGTCAAGTGCTGTAATAACAGAGTGTGATGTCTCACCCAGTTATTATGGCATTTACTTAACATGCTTCCACAGACTCAGAGAAATAGCAGGAAAGTTAAAGTGCAAGCCCATTTTAGTACTGTGTTTCCCAAGCACAGAATGTTTAGTCCTTTAAACAATTTAGTCCTTTATTTTGTTTAGTTCAGTAACCTGTTATACTGTTCAATCGAATACAGAAAGTTGATGCAACTGGGTTCACTGCGCTCCTGCACAGCGATTCATGTTGTATAACTGTCACAGCTTCAAAAAGTAAGACAAAACACTCATTTTCTAACAAACAGGTATGTTATTGAAAATGCGGGGTTTCTGCACCTGCAATAATTGTGTTAAGAGTTTTAAGCAGAGATTTATATTTATTCAATAAACAGTTTATTTATACATTCCCTTCCAGCACTGATGTATTTTATAATCTTTTTAAGCATGTCTTGCACCAGGCATTATTACAATGAACACACAGGAAATCAGTGTGATAATGTTTTTTACACACCCTTGGTGTGCAATGATCTCATAAACCTTTTGAGCTTTGCTCTCGAGGTTTATGGGTCATCACACATCTTGAGTGCAAAAAAAAAAAACACAACACAGATTCCTATGCATTATTCTATATTTTTACACCCCAAGGTGTGTGATATTATGTAAACCATGAGAGCAGAGCTTGAGGGGTTTATAAAAGTATCACACACTGAGGGATGTAAAATTGAGAACACTTTGCAGAGAATGTTTACAAAAATGTTTGCCAAGAATGATCCATTTCTGACCTTGCTGAGGATTATCAAGAGTAGCTAATGCCTCCAGGACAACTTTGAAAATAATATTTAGACACAATTCAACTTATAGTTAACATTAGTTCTATATTCTCCATCCCTATTATTTATTACTGAGGTAACATGAAAACAGGATTGTTTTATCTTGGGAGTTCATCAGCTCCTTTTGCTTATACCCACCGATGTCATAAAGCTCTGCTTGTGACATCATAGTCATTCCCATAGCAACAGAGTGTGACATTACAACAGAAGACTATGACTTGAAGTAGGGAATGAGCTACGGGAAGTCTAATGGATAAACAGCCTGCTTTTGTGTAAATCTCCTCAATAATAAATAATGGGGAGAAAAACATATATAGAAAATAAATGAAATACAAGCTGTATTGTTTCTGGACATTATGTTTTTAAACGTTTAACCAGAAGCATCAGTAGCTCTTTAAACATTTGGGAGAATGATCAAAATGTTGCTGCATTTTCCAAATAAAAAGAGAATGGATCTCAAGAAACTGGGAGAAAGATAGGAGAATAAGACTGAATTAATTATGCATTAGTTAACAGGGCTAGAATTAAAAAAAAAATGTGTATTTGATGGAATACCAAGTTTCAGGTTTTGGTATTCTGTCAAAAAATCTGGTATACTAGCCCATTTGTTATACCCCTTTTTATTTACTGTCTAAGTGTCTTTTCTTTCACAGTTGAAAGGTATGTCTGTAGGCGAGATACCTGTGCGTTCCATGTATATCTTAGCTTGAAAAGTCTTTAAAAATAATTTGAACCTGGCAGTTGATGAGGCTTATTCTCATTAAAAGTAAATGTCAATTGTTCTGGTTGGATTATCTGTACTGAGCAACTAAGGTGGACCACATGATTAAAGGTCTAGGATCGGCTGCAAACCTGTGCTGTGGTTATTTTATTCCTAAAGCCAATGAATGACAGTTGTCCTAAAGCAGCAGTAGTAGTTAGCCAGAAGTGTTCATCATTTCGCAGATCTGTGCACTGCCAGATAATCTAGAAATTCCGATTTTACCTTTGCTGTTTTTTACTGTTTTCTGATAATTGTTTCTTTTGAATTTTAATAAATTTTTATTTTTGCACTTGTGTAGGGACAAGCATGCTGGGTATGGTAGTGGATTTTGAGAAAGAGTGTCAGTCACTGTTTATACTATACCGTATGGCCAGTAAAGATGGAACAATGCCAGAATGGGGACCAGTATTTGAAAAGCAGCATCTACAGAAAACACAGCCTTGCAGGTTCACGGTAGTTTTCACTTGAGAGAAACTACTGTCAATTGCACTCCTTTCTTTTCTCCCCTGTACTGGCGCCTCTGTAATTGTTTCTTAGATGATGTCTGTGTCCAGGTTTTGTTCTCTGTCCAAATACTGCTGCCAAAGACCTTCAGACAGACTCCCCACTCTTTCACTGTCTCACAGCACAAGCTTACTCTGGCTCTTGGCAAACAGGACTGTGTTTTACAAGCTGTGAAATGGTGTAATCAAGCCAGTGCAAAACAAAAGTCTCCTGTAATGTTAGAAAATGTATCCCTTTCAACAACTTTATATTTACGCTGGGGTCCTCAAGATTGAGGCTGGGGAATAGAGCTAGAAGGAAGCTCCTCCACTCTGCTATCTGACAAGCTAGTGAGACAACAGGAAGTCTGCAGAATCAGTTTTGCTTAGAATATGAGCATTTCTAATAGATTCTTGACAGAAAATCTAGTAATTTACAAACATTTGCATATTAATTAGTATTTGCTAATTACAAACCAAAGACAAGTAAGTACTTTGAAGTTCCAGAACTGTAATTATTTTTGTACTTATATTATCTGCCTTTCCTGGTGAAGCCAGCCCCTTCCGCACCCTGTACCACAAGCTTCCTCCATGCCTTTGGAGTAGACACAGACCACTATTGCAGGCACCCTCTGTTCCTCCTTCCAATATATTATTTATTCAAAACGCAGCTTGTGCAAGTACATACTGTGGCACACACAGGCAAGAGGACTCATTTTTTTGAGAAGAATACATTCCTTTTTAAATCAGCTCGACACTCTGTGCTACTGTTGTGTGTCTCTAATTCTATAACTGTCTGTATGTTGAAACAGTTAGCCACTCTGAGGTGAATACCACATCGCAGGCTACAGAGCACCTTTTTTGCTTTTGTTTTTTACATACCAAGTACCAATTAGCGTTTTGAACAGCTGGAACTGTAATTTTTGTACTGACATTATCTTTCTTTTCTTTCATTCTATATTCTTTGGTAACTGGGTAAGGCCCACTAGGCACCAGTGCTTGTTTTCAGGGGTGACCTGGGAGCACTGGTGTGGTTAAGTGACTTGCTCAGAGTCACACAGTCTGCAAGTGAAGGTTGTGGGAATCAAACCCAGATCTACTGGATGTATCAAGCTCATTCACTGCTTGTTACTCTAACCTCTAGGCTATACTGCCAGCCCAGTATCTGTCTTTGGCGGTGAAAGCAGGCTTTCCTGCATTCACTTCTGCAAGTTTCTTCCATGTCTCTGATACCACTAGTGAAGGCACTGTGCTGTGTAGAATGTTCTGATTCTGACAGCACAGAATTCCATGAATTTCAGAAAATTTCACGAAATTCTGTTGGTAGCAGAATGCTGATATCTGCACGCAAATTCTTTTTCATAAACTGCAGATTCTTTTTCCGCAATCCATGGAAAATTATTCTGTGGTTCACAGGATTCATAGTCCAAGTTTGCATGGAAAGGTTTTGGAATTCTGTGCAACTTAAAAGAAATTCCACAAAAGCATTTCAGAAGTGGAATTGCTGTTCTGTAAAATTCGCTGGCAGAATTTTGCATTCCACCCACACCTACTATATAAGGCACCGCTGCTCCTTATCTGCCCTTTCGTTTCTGAGTGGGATGAGCTAGACAGGCAGGAGGGGAAGGTAGAACCCTTTAAATGGTGGTGGTTGGGGAGTGAGGATATGGCAATCGAAGTTCCCCAACAGGGCGTTGGAACTGCAGGAGTGTCATCTTCCTGAACTCTATCCATTTCCCTGTCTTCCAACTCCCACCCCCACTGGGGTATAGTCTGTATCAGAGGGTTACTGGCTGGCCAAACTGATGTGGGACCAAGCCCATCTGACTCACAGCAGCCCTTTATCTGACATGGATCTGGATGGAGGCTCTGAAACATTTACATCAAGTAAGCAACTCATGATGACAGCAGCGACATCCTATTCTGTAAAAGACAGATGCTGCCCAATCACTGACAATCTATATAATGTATTTTTACTGTACTTCAAGCGGCCAGCTAGATTTTCAACATTTTGCCAAAGACTTAATCATGAGGGTGGCCCTTGAGGAGAAATATCTTGTTCACATCAAACAGATTATTTATAATAGGGTGCTTAAATGAAATACCCCTTGACTCACATGTAGTCTAAGAAAACACCTGTTCCTGCTTCACTGAAGCATTTGTCACCGTGAGACGAGCAACTTGTTGTTCAGTATGCCCTCCTGGTGAAACATTTTAATAAATAAAATTTGTCCTTGAAAGGACGAGTGACATCCTGATATATTGTGCTGGAAGCAGCAACACACCAGGAATGGATCATGTAATCCTGTTCACGACCCCCCCCCCCAATGGATTAGCAGGGCAGTTGTGTAGCAGCAGGAGCATCTATCCTGAAGCATGGGACATTTATTTATTTATTTATTTAGATTTTAGAAGACAGATGCTCACTCTGGCCTCTGCAACCACCCAATGTGCATTGGATTGAGACCGGAGCGTGAACCTGACTTAACAGCATCGCGAGCTGATATGCTTACCTTTTGACCACTGGATGTATTTTAAAGGTAGATTCTTTGGTATAAGTGAGGACAAAGACCCCTCTTAGTCATTATGTGTAGTGCTATGCTACACCAGGTTGCACCACACCAAATGCCAACAGCATGTTTGCCGACGCTATTCATAAAAACAAAATAAAAACAAATTGGGAGGGTGTAGTGGAGGCAGGCTCCATCCAGAAAAAAAAAACAGCTGTTTGAATATTAAATGAACATGCTATTTTTTAAACATAATAAAGAAAATTGGGGAGCCCCCAGTTCTCAAAAGAAACAGCTTTTTCTTTTTTGTTTTGTTTCTGATGAGTATTATATAATATTTGAGATGGAGGGGTCCTCTCCCCATTCTTTTGGTAACAGTTTTGAAGACAGAGCGTAGAGGGAAGCAAGCATATTTACACTCAATCAGTACGCTTCTGTGGTATTCTTGTAAATAAATATTAAGTGAGAGTCCTTAGTGCTTCACCAATACTGATTTTTATTCTAGATTTTAGAACTGATCAGGTAGGGTTTTTTTCCCTGAATCTGCTTAGTTCCTTGCTACTTTATGGGACAGCTAGGCAGCATTGGGGACCCAATTCTTAGTCACAAGTGATGACACGAAGTGATTGGCGTGTCTTTTGACCACTTAGTGGCACAGGCACTGTAATAACCCCTTTGAGCTATGCTCAACAGGAACCATCCAACTCATTCCCCAGTGGCCATAATAGTCATTGTGACCAGTCAAGAAAGAGACAGCAGCCACCATGCAAATGGCCCACAGTGCCATAAAGAAAAAACAGGGTAACCCTTACAAGCTCAGTCAAATCTCCTGTACCTCCCCAAGGTTACTGGCTGGTAAAACCAGACAGTAACAGGGCACACAATGGTGCAGCCAGGATGCAGCTGACATGGTGGGTGGGGGGGAGGCTTTAGAGGCACACCTGTGGACTGGACAGCAGGGCAGCAAATGAAAATAGGGAAGGGGCACTATTAGTTCAGCTGCAGTGGGCCAACACATGGTGGGGGGTGTCCATAATGCAGCTGACCAGCTGATTATGGAGAGAGATCCAATGGCCCACCATAGCATTGTACTTGTGAAGGGAATAGGAAGGAGGGAGACTTCTGAGTGGGAGTCTGATTGCACTGCAGCATGGAATTACATCATGCATCTGATTCAGTGCACCTCATGCTGCATCCGGTTCATAGGTGCAAATTTTGTTTTCACCCTTTAATAGCTGAATCATGAATTTGCATCCTCCCGGAGGGAGGCATCCATCATTGTGTTTAAGACTACCAACCATGTGATGGTTTAATGAGGGCCTGTTTTAACCTATTTTGTGCCACACCAGTAGTGACTGAAAGGAACCCTGGGTGCAGTTTGGTGATCAATCACTATTAAAGTTACATTTTATCATACAATATTGTGATCATTAATTGCTTGTCTATTTTGGTCTTGCTGTGATGTACTATATTGACAAAATTTATGTTTTTGTGAGTCTCTTTTTTGGGTTTTGGTAAGCATCTTGCCCAGTGTTTTATTTGATAGTTTTTGAGCTTTGGGAGCTAGGGAGCCCATAAGGTCCCTATCTTTAAATTGAGCTCCCCTTCCCATTATAAGTGAATGGCAGTGATGCATGAGCTACTGGGGCTCACTTCAGCGCTGGGAGGAAGGCCAAGCCCTGGCAAGCCCCCGTAATTCCAACACTGATTCTTGCCTGAGGGTTTACCATGTGCCATTTAACATGTAAGCTGCTTTTTAAAAATGCCAGCAAGCTTGAATTATTTTGCAAATGACTTAAATATATTCAATATCAAAATCAGTTTATCTGGCTATAAGTGAACTTAGAAGCTCTAATAAGCAGACTGGGTGGGCCATAGGCCCTTATCTGCTGACATCGTCTATGTATCTATGTATCTATGTTTTGAGTAGGACAGAATGTGATTCTTAATAATGAAAAGCATTCTTATTTTTTTAATATTAATTACAGCAAAGAAGATCTTCAGAGGAAAACATCCAGGAAAAACAGTAAGTCAGACAACATAATATTTTCTTAGTGGTTCCATAAGAAAATAACATTTCATCTAAACATAATCCTATACTTCTTTAAAGTAGCTGAGCATCAGAATGCCTGTCCATGTGATCCAGAGGGGTGGATTTCGGGAAACTGGAAGAGATCCTTGAGGCTAGGCCTGAGGGGTAGGTCAGATTGAGGGGGTTGAGAAACACGGGAGACTGTCAAAAGGGAGGCACTGGAGGTCATTAAGTGCTGTCTGAGGTGGTCAGTGAGGTCAAGAGAAGAAAAAACGCCATTATGATTTTGAAGGGAGGTAGAGAAGGCAGTTGGGGAAAAATGTTGCTTTGAGGAGTTAGCTGGTGGGAACTACCAGAAAAAAGCTTTAGACAGCCAGTGTACCCATGAAGAAGGCTAAGGTGGAGACCCAGCCAAGGAGAGCAGAGGGAGTGAAGATTAACAACAAGGCCTTCTTCAGACATACAAGTGAAAAAAGGGGGAAAAAATGACTGCACAGAAAGGCAAGCAAAAGGCTCAGAATGAATGGTAGATGACCCTGGTAAAGCAGATGTACTGAATGAAATGCCAGTTCAGATATCGCTATGAAAAGGATGGTTGCTGCCAGATTACGGAGTGAATAATGCATAGTGACTAGGAGCAAACTAGAGGTGGGACATATCTCCATAGACAGTGTATTTAAAGATCTAACTGATCTTAGGGCACCAAAAGTCAGCAGGTTTCCAAGCCTGGATGGACTACACCTGTAATGCTTAGCCAGCAGGTTATGATTATTTTATGATTTTGTAATATAAAATGTAGTGTGATTGTCTCCATAAGGCAGTTGTGCCATGGGTCATGTTTTAGCGGATATAACAGGATATATTAACCTGAAACCAGGAGGTAATTAAAAGGCTAGAGAGCCTTAATTAAAGGTCTCCTGTTTGTCTGACTTAATTGGAGCTGACCAGCTGCCAGGATATAGGGCTGGTAAACTTTTATGATGCCTTAGAAGAAAAACATGTTCCCATCATGGTGCTAAAGTCATAAATATCCTTTGATCCTTGGAAACAGGAAACCACACAAAATTAAGGAGTCATATTGGGAAATTAGTTTTTGCTGATGTCACCTTATTTAATATACCTCCTGATAGGACATCCTGTTTGTACATTTTTATATTTAACAAGGAGGAGCTAGGTGACATCATGAAAGGGGTGTGTTTGAGAGACATTTTAAGCTATTCTGTGTCTGATCTTTAGTCACATTTCTTTGTGAGCTGTTAGAAACAAGAACTAACTATAAGCACTGTAAGAAGATAATACATTAGATAGAAAAGTCTAATTGTATTGTGGTAGGAGTTTATGTTTGTACTTTTCCTTGTTTTCTTTTAAGTGATTGTATGCTTTCTGATATAGTGTTCTGTGTTTACATTTTACATATTTTTATCAATTTTTAAGTAAACCTCTTATTTTAAAGAGACTGCCTGGGTCTTCAAAGTTCTTTCTTTTGCATGTGAAGTATAGATGGTTAAGACTAACTAAAGCTGTTCAAAGCTTGATGGTGTACTAAACTGGGTAAAGGTAAGAATATACCTAAGGTCTTTTATAGAGTTTGAAGGGTTCATTTTGGATACCTGGTTAGGTGCCCTTAGGCGAAAGATATCTGGCATTCCCCAAAGAGCAGATTATCTGAGCCTGTACATTTGGGTACGCAAGCATAAGGTTCACAGTTTGAATCCCCCCAGAACTTGAGACCAAAGGTGATTCGGACCCACAAGCAGACAGGAGTGTTACTCTGTTCTGTTACCTGTTCACAATACTGCACTCGGAGGTTGGCACCGTGGGAGCAGAGGGCCTGACTTGCTGAGTGGGTTTGTGACACACCCCAGGGTGTTAAAAGTGGGGCGGATATTAGTCACCCTCTGGTGGACATTTTCACTGCTGGCCCCTGTTATATTTTTTTTATTTTATTTATTGAAGTCTAGGGCAGCCATAATATGTACTTATTGGAGACCATGAGGGAGTGAGATGACAGGACAGAATCACTCAGGATTCTCAAGGGAATAAACAGGGTCAACAGTCAGCAGCTTTTCAAGCATTGTGAAAGGTCTACCATGAGTGAGCATGGGTGCAAGCTAATGGAGGGAGGTTCAGAAGGGATGAGGAAGACATTTCTGCATGGAAAGAATGATGGATAAATGGAACAGGTCACCTAGGAGGTGCTGGAAAGGAACTTGTCGGGTTTCATACTTCTCAACCTCCTGCCTTGCAAATCAGGGACAGCACTTAAAATAACCAGGGACAAATTACCAAAATCAGTGACAAATCATAAAACTGACAATATTAGCTGAAGAAGCTTTCCGTGTGTGCCTAATAAAAATATTTTCTGGTGGAGAACTACACTGTAAGACTAATTTGTGGCACTGCTTTAAGCTTCAGATCCTGTTTCTTTTCTTTTATTTTTATTTATAAATTTTCTGATCTCAGATTAACCATTTCTGTTCTTGGATTAACCATTTGAGCTCAGAGCTCTTTACTTTGGTTCTAACGTCAGTACATTTAGAACAAGTAGGCGATTATACAGAGGACTGAGACAAATAAGTGTAACACCTCACCCCTGCCTTTTTAGCAAAATGACAGGTGGCATGTTGTTGAAGCTGACAGCAGTACCTGGTGGGGACCTGGGTTCAGGGAGGATGAGGTTACTCGGCACACAGGGGGACCTAGGTTTGGCTACTCTGCACAGGGGCACCCAAGTAAATCCGAACACAGGAAGCAATAACTGTAATGTCCAGAACCAGGAATGGGATTCTTCAGTGTGGCTTTTATTCACATACTAGCTGAACAAAACAAAGCATAGACGGACCCCATGGGGCTACATTTCCTGGTAATGCAGATTAGAGACTACAGAACACTTTATCACCATTTTCAGCCCTCAGGCTCTGAACCCACCAGGCACACAGCCCGGACTTGCACACAGCTTTGGGTACACAGCCCGACTTGTACACACTTGGGTTTTCCCCACTGGCCCGGCTCCCCTGCCGGCCACTGGATCCACGGTCCATTGGAAGAATTAACCAATTATTCTATCGTGGCTCCCCACACCACCTAGAGTCTGCGACTCCTAGAGAGAATTTTTCCTTGTTGTGGCTCCCCACATCACCTAGAGTCTGTGACTCCTAGAGAGAACTTTCCTTTGCAATCCCACGTCTGGGTACTTGCCCCATCACTGGCCAAGTGCATGAGGCAAAGTAGCAACCACAGAAGAAATCCGTAGAGGTGGACCTGGTCACTAAAGATGGGGGGTCCGCCCACCTCCAGCTCCCACAGCCCATACCCAGCCATTTCCCTGGGAAAACTGAACCATTCCTTTGCTGAACTTCTAAATGTAGATTAAAGGGTACATGTATGTCGTATCTCCTCTACATATTATTTGAATCACACAACACTCTAGGATTTGACACCACTTTACTTGCTTGGCCCATTTCTCTAGGCTTCCCAATATGTAGCTCAATCCCTAGATTTTCACACAAGTCCCAGGGTGAAGAAAACAATTTGCCCTTTTAGCCAGAGCAGACACTCACCCTTTAGTTGCAGGTGCCCCACAGGCGACTCACAAATCTTCCATCTTCCAAAAATAAATCCTGGATTAAAACAGGCAGCTTTTCTTCCACTTAGCAGAATTAAGGGATTGCCCAGGAATCTGCTGGGAATCTTTACATCCTCCCCCCCCGGAGGGAGGGGGCACTGAGACCCGAAACAGCGGTCTCCACCACTTGAGTACAACTTCACTCCTCAAGCCAAACTGCAGACTTCCTCTTCACTTACTGAAGACAAAACTGCAGACTCTCTCTCTCTTTTACTTACTGAAGACAACTGAATCTCTCTTCACTTACTGAAGACAAACTGCAGACTCTCTCTACTTACTGAAGACAAACTGCAGACCCTCTCTTCACTTACTGAAGACAAACTGAACTCTCTCCCAACGTTCTATCTAACTCCCTTTGCTGCAGATTCCAATGTGGCTTATGCAGCTGCGAAAGTTCTATTGGTGATGTCATCCCTCAGTCTCAGCTGAGACTGAGAACAGAGTGAGACAGTGTGAAACCCATTTAAACTGGAGTTTCACAAGCTGCCTTCCTGCCTACCACTAGGTCTTACTGGGATTCTAGTAACCTGGGTAACAGGGGTTACACTTGCCCTTGACCAGGAAAATGACTGTCCACAGTCATTATTTACCCGGCCTTAGAGCCATCCCACCCCATGTGCTACTCAAGGAGGGGGGTGATCAGGCCCCTCCCACCATGTGCAAGCACAGGCAGGCAACACCAATGGCCCAGAGGCCTGTAGCTGACATATTAGTCTCTACACTATCCACTTACTATGGACACCCAGTGGCTCTGGTAGAACTATCCAGAGCATAGCCCTGATAGGTCAGCACTGCAGTCCCAGTGGCCACTCAGGACCACAGCCTGTCTATCCCCCCTAACCCTCTAGGGAAAACCTATCTGCCTTTAACATAATACCCCCAAAACAAAAACAACCCGGGGACCTCCCTGACCTTGGGCAACCTGCAACACACACCATTAAAATACCACATTACTGCCTCCTCCCTACCCCCACAACCACACCTGTGGAAGGAAAGGGTTAATACAGTAACCATAACAATAACACCACAGTACTTTAAATTACTATACACTAAAGCATTGGTGAGGAACTCCGATAAGCCCCTCCTCCTCTTCTTGTCTTCTCTTCTGTCTTCCCAGGAACACCTGTAAGAAAAAGAAAGACAACACACTCCTAATCTGCATACACAGTCTACCTAAACCCCTACCATCAAAACACTGCAGAATCCCAAAAATATTTTTTAGAAAAAAGGTAGAAAAACAGTATTTACATTAGAAAACAACGACATTATTTACAATACACATTTGGGGGGATGGAGTGCCCTAAAAGTCCCAACTAATGACCACAAGGCTCGAAGGCTAGTCCAATAAAGAGTCTCTCCTGGGCCGGAGCCCGGTGACACACAGTTCTAACAGGCCAAAGTCCCGAAGGGGAGAGTCTTTGCGGACAGTTCACACATTTTGAAGTCTGTTAGTGTAGGGTGTGTACTGCAATGTCATAAAGATAGAAAAGTTTGGACTTACCAGCCACTTGTAGTACGAGATTCAGCACCAACCTGCACCTCTGATGAAGACTCTCCCTGGCAGCATTTCTTCCGATACAGCTGGGCGGACATCTTCCGGGAACCACAGGAGGGCACATCTGGGAACAGCTGGGGTGATGTCATCTCTGGAGACGGAACCTTAGAACAGGAACAAAAAGAAAACAGATGGTCCGACGTCATCCGATTACCAGGCAATGAACAGGATACAGCTGGGCTGGTGTCCTCTCTGGATCTGAAGTCATCTGGTGGGCCAGTTGATGGTTTCTGGAAAGCCTGTACACTGTAGACTGATGAATGTGGGGCACCTGAGTCCTGGATGTTCATATTGGCGGATCAATAAAGGCACTTCACAGTCTGGTGTGGCAGTATTGACTACCACTGCTCGGCTCTCCATTTTGTAGGCACGGGCACATGTGCTGGGAGGTCCTTGCACTGAGGCCAATAGTACCGGGGGTCAGGAGCTTGAATTATTACCCCGTCTGGGTGCACATAATTCACACAGTGGGAGATTTCACATCCCTCTCTGTCCACTATTCTCACTCTGTCTATAAACAGTGTCCTGCCTCTCTTCCACTGGGTATACTTTTCGTGGAACAGTCTATTCTTTACATGCTTGTTGGCCCCAGGATGTACACTTTTCATGGCTTCATCCCAAATCCAGGATTTTCTGCAGTTCTCAATCTCCTCCCAGACTTTTCGAGGAAAGGTAGGAAAGGTCATACCATAGATCTCATTTGCCTTTCTATGGACCAGTCTCTCCTCTTTACTTGCTTTGGTCAATCTGAGACCGCTGGCCTGGCTTGGGGGTGGCCAGTCCTGGTTCTGCCAGCTTCACATCTTTAAAGAAATTAGAAATGGATCCCTGACTTCTTCCTCCTGTAAAGCCAGGGCAGTGGCATCACCACTTTCTTCCATACATTCCTCCGAGGCAAGATCTTGAGGCTGTGTACCCGTTCCTTTTTCACAAGGCCACATAGGTTCCCCCTCATCTTCCTCTTTACTGAGGATCTGAGCCCAGGAGTGAGCAGTCGTCCTCACTCCTGAGACTATCCACTCATCACTAGGCGTGGAGGTTGACACCTCCCACTCAAAGGCCTCCCACATCTCATCTTCATCTAAGAGACTTGGGCTAGCCCCCCTCAAGGGGTCTATTGATGCTTATCTGAACTTTCTTTCTGGGATCTAGCATCCGAAACTTCAACTTCTGGTTCTGTCTCTAACTCTGCACCCTCTAGCTTTGTATACACTCTCCCCGAGGGCCTTCCTCTACAGGCTCCGCCTGGTGCTGTGTGATGCCAACTGCAGATTCCTGAATTTTTGTCCATGTGGGAGCCAAACGAATTGGAGGCGCTTTATACAAGCCATATTTTTCTAGGCATCCAGCACAGTGAGGAATCATGAAGATGTCCCTTCTAGCTCCCAAGCATATTTGACATACACACACTGGATAATTAGGAATCGCCACCTGAGGAGGCAGTTGCCCTCCATAGCACCACTTTTCAATATTCCTCAGTCTATTCATTGCTGCTGTTACTGCAACCTGGGCATAATCCAGGTAAAGAGCTGGTCCTGAGGCCATAACTGCAGAAAAATAAACAAAAGTTCACTGTAACTGACAGTCCCACTTTATTGAACACACTCTTTAGCTGTAAAATGGCTCCTCTGCTGCTGTGTTTACTTTACTACCCCACCCTGTAATGGCGGCGGCAGCACTCCTGTGCATCAACATTTAGAATCTGGGTCAAGCCACTGCGCACCCGATTTACACAAACTACTGATAACTTTTGCTCAAACTGCACAACTTGCTCTGTTCTGGCTTTAGACACATTTACAGGATTTTCCATTGACTTTTTACATGCTGGTAACATTTATTTAATTCACAGTCCCTTAACGCTTCAGGTTTTTAGCACAGGATTGCCTGTATTTCTAGTGCAGCACTTTGCTACAACCCACAGTCTCTCTCTGGCTTCAAACTTTAAACTGAGGCTAAATTCATTACTATGCACACAGTCAATGGCTTAACAGACTTGCACTTGCTGGCAAGACTTTACACAGTCGTTACTTGCAAAGCGACTACACTGCTGCACACACAATTATATGGCATAGGGCAGAAAATCACTGTTTGAGCAGTTTCTTGGTGGTTACTTACTGTTATCAGTAGCAGTTTGCTGCGATGGGGGAAACGGCTTGCAGCCAGTTCTGAAGGCCTTGGTACACAAACGGGCGGGCAGTCCTAGCGATCATCTTTTTAGCCACCGAACTTGCAATTCTGACGATTGATTAGCAGGTTGAGCCCGATTTTAAGCAAGAAAGTCAATTTTTTAACTGTTTACAATGATTTTAACACCCTGTGATGCTCCTCCACTGCCAGTACACGCACTCCACTCTCACTCCCTCTCGAATGCTGGGGCAGTCTTTGTAGAGCTGGCTGAGGGGCGGGACTGATTGCAGCCTGACCAACCACATGATGCCATGCGAATAAGCCTCTTCTTCCTCGCGAGGGCTCTTCTCCTCACAGCGATCATCGAGCAGGCAAATTTAAACTGCAGAATACAACCTTTTTTTCTTTTCCAACTGACTCCACGGTGGGAGCCCATTTCAGCCATTTAATATAGCCATTTACTCTGCAGTCTCTCAGACATTTCAAAAAGCATTTCCAACGTCCAGGGCACAATTTTTCTGTTGCTATCCCTAGTCTTCCACACTTTTCTTCACAACAGTTCATTTTAAAGCAGGCAAAAATGCTGTAAACTATTTGATGCAGGACAAGGGCACACTCTTTGGCTTTACAGCTCCTTGGTAAACAGTTGGCAATTTTAAACAGCAGCACAAGATCCACAGCACACAGCAACACACTAGGGAACTTGCTTCAGCTTTTTGGGCTACCCACTGCCAGATAGCCAAAACACTAGCCCCCTTGCCCAAGCACCTTCCTCCCAGAACAAAATCCAAAGCGGTGCCTCCATTTTTGTAACCCCTCACCCCTGCCTTTTTAGCAAAATGACAGGTGGCATGCTGTTGAAGCTGACAGCAGTACCTGGTGGGGACCTGGGTTCGGGGAGGATGAGGTTACTCAGCACAGGGGGACCTAGGATTGGCTACTCTGCACAGGGGCACCCAAGTAAATCCGAACACAGGAAGCAATAATTCTAATGTCCAGAACCAGGAATGGGATTCTTCAGTGTGGCTTTTATTCACATACTAGCTGAACAAAACAAAGCATAGCCAGGACCCCATGGGGCTACATTTCCTGGTAATGCAGATTAGAGACTACAGAACACTTTATCACCATTTTCAGCCCATGAGCTCTGAACCCACCAGGCACAGCCTGGACTTGCCGCAGCTTTGGGTACAGCAGCCGACTTGTACACACTTGGGTTTTCCCCACTGGCCGGCTTCCCTGCGGCCACTGGATCCATGGTCCATTGGAAGAATGAACCAATTATTCTGTTGTGGCTTCCCACACCACCTAGAATCTGCGACTCCTAGAGAATTTTTCCTTGTTGTGGCTCCCCACACCACCTAGAGTCTGTGACTCCTAGAGAGAACTTTCCCTTGCAATCCCACATCTGGGTACTTCCCCCATCACTGGCCAAGTGCATGAGGCAAAGTAGCAACCACAGAAGAAATCCGTGAGATGGACCTGGTCACTAAAGATGGGGTCCGCCACCTCCAGCTCCACAGCCCATACCCAGCCATTTCCCTGGGAAAACTGAACCATTCCTTTGCTGAACTTCTAAATGTAGATTAAAGGGTACATGTATGTCGCATCTCCTCTACATATTATTTGAATCACACAACACTCTAGGGTTTGACACTACTTTACTTGCTTGGCCCATTTCTCTAGGCTTCCCAATATGTAGCTCAATCCCTAGATTTTCACACAAGTCCCAGGGTGAAGAAAACAATTTGCCCTTTTAGCCAGAGCAGACACTCACCCTTTAGTTGCAGGTGCCCCACAGGCGATTCACAAATCTTCCATCTTCCAAAAAGAAATCCTGGATTAAAACAGGCAGCTTTTCTTCCACTTAGCAGAATTAAGGGGATTGCCCAGGAATCTGCTGGGAATCTTTACATCCCCCCCCCCGGAGGGAGGGGGCATTGAGACCCGAAACAGCGGTCTCCACCACTTGAGTACAGCTTCACTCCTCAAGCCAAACTGCAGACTCCCTCTTCACTTACTGAAGACAAAACTGCAGACTCTCTCTTCACTTACTGAAGACAAACTGAACTCTCTCTTCACTTACTGAAGACAAACTGCAGACTCTCTCTTCACTTACTGAAGACAAACTGAACTCTCTTCACTTACTGAAGACAAACTGCAGACTCTCTCTTCACTTACTGAAGACAAACTGCAGACTCTCTCTTCACTTACTGAAGACCTCTTCTTCACTGAAGACAAACTTCAGACTCTCTCTCACTTACTGAAGACAAACTGCAGACTCTCTTCACTTACTGAAGACAAACTGCAGACTCTCTTTTCACTTACTGAAGACAAACTGAACTCTCTCCCAACGTTCTATCTAACCCCTTTGCTGCAGATTCCAATGGAGCATGCAGCTCGAAGTTCTATTGGTGATGTCATCCCTCAGTCTCAGCTGAGACTGAGAACAGAGTGAGACAGTGTGAAACCCATTTAACTGGAGATTCACAAGCAGCCTTCCCTGCCTACCATTAGGTCTTACTGGGATTCTAGTAACCCCGGGTAACAAGGGGGTTACACAAGGCAATATAATTAGAATGAGAACATTTAGGAACATTTGGTCTTTGAACAAAGGAATGCAAAAAATACAGCGAAAACTAAAACTGGAATTGGTAAACACAGTCAGATACATACAGGAACAAAGTAAATAACTGTGCCCAACAGGGAGCCTGTTAGTTTGTCAGCAACACGAGGGGGTCAGCGCATAGAAGTGCTGGAGACACGGGGTAGAGGGCTAAGCCCCAAGTGCTGGGTGTCCAAGAGAGAGAGAGAGAGAGAGAGAGAGAGATCTTATTTATAAATTTTGCAAACAAAACTTACAATAAAACATCCATGAAAGGATATAGTTCATGATAGTACATCCTCTTATAAAGGTAAAATTAGATACCTTTCCTTAAGTTACAACACTGGGGGAAGTACAACATGAAGCCTAAAATATCTAAATTAATCCAACTGGCTATACAGAGCACAGTTCCAATTTTACAGTTACCTGAAACACTCCATGCAGTGCAAAGCAGCAGCAAATGCAAACAAGATGCTGCGATGCATATCTAAGGTATCAGCAGTGGGACAGAGAGTAGGTTATACTGCCCTTGTACAGGTCACTGGTAAGGCCACATCTAGAGTATGGAGTTCAGTACTGGTGCCCACACCTCCAAAATTACATTAACTTGCTGGAGAAGGTCCAGAGGAGGGCTACAAAGATGATAGCAGGTGAGCAGGGTAAGGCTTATGATGAGGGGTTGAGGGAACTGAACATGTACTCCCTGGAAGACAGGGGTGAGAGAGAAAGAGGACATAATTGGGACCTTCAAGTACTTGCAAGGGATAAATAAGGTTGATGAGAGTCCCTTTAAACTAAGTGGCAACCATAACATGAGGGACACAGTCTTAAGTTGGAAAGTGGAAGGTTTAGGAGGGGATGTCAGGAGCACTTCTTCACAAACATGGTGGTGGACACTTGGAAAGCACTGCCGGAAGAGGTAATCTTGTTGAAGACAGTGGGCAGCTTTAAGAGAGGCTGGGACAGGTATAGGGGAAGGGTAAGGGTCATGGGTAGGGAGGATGGGAGGAGTGGGGAGGGAGGGCAGGGACAATAGCTCAAGCTGTGGACCCTGCAATTTGCGCAGACTTGATAGACTAAATGGTCTTCTTCTACTGGCTTCATCGTATATTCATGTGTAAACATGTAGTGACATAGTATGCATTCTGTAGTTACACAATATGTACTTACATGCAACAAATATGTAATGACATAGTACGCATACTGCAGTTACATAGCACCAGAAACTTCATGTAAACCGGAACCAGAAACTCTTTGAGAAGGCAGCGGCTGAACATTTAAAGCTGAGCAGAATTTTCATATTCCACTTCCACCAGAATTCCATGAAATTTCAGAAATTCCACCTAATTACAGGGAATTCTGTCAAGAATGGAATTTGAAAATTCCAAAAGCAGATTTCTTTTAAACTGTGGAATACTATTAAGCAGTTTACATAAACCGTGGATTGCATTTCCACAAAGTGTTGAATAATGTTCTGTGGATTAAATAATCTGTAGAATAGTATTATGTGGTTTACATAGAAAAGGCTTTACAGAAAAGTAATTTCAAATAGCATTGCCATTTTCCATAAATTCTACCAGCATAATTCTATATTCTGAACTACTCTGCCAGCTTTCTATGTCACTAGAAGTTGTGCACTTTGAAAAGTGTTTTATTGTTCATTTCCCAACAAGGAAGTGAAAGGATAAACAAAAGAGCCCTGAGCTGGATACCTGTGCTCCACCAGGTGAAGGAATGTTCTGCTTGCCATGCTGTGCCCCCTTAGGTGAGGGAGGAAAGGTAGACAGTGTCAGCAGCCATGTTCTGAAAAGGGATCACCATGGGAAGCTGCCAGTGGTACTGGTACCAGCACCAGTTGCACCAGCAGTGGGAACTGTACAGAAGGCCAATGTAACTGCTAACAGGAAGACACTGG
This sequence comes from Neoceratodus forsteri, assembly GCA_016271365.2. NCBI lineage: Eukaryota > Metazoa > Chordata > Ceratodontiformes > Ceratodontidae > Neoceratodus > Neoceratodus forsteri. The sequence goes on from JADMNL010000030.1 coordinate 81,692,637, forward strand.
GTAAGGAGGCAAGGAAAGGCATGGCATTCTCCTCAGACAAAGTCTGCTCTTACTGCATTAATATTGGGCTTACCTAACAGGAGAATCCAAAAGTCATTACAGCAGTTTCTTCATGGGGATTCAAATAAATGGTTCAGCCCAACTCGAACTCCAAGACATGCAGAGCTATGGTTACTCTTCATAGCTAAGTAGTGGCTTTCATTTTAAACTAAGGGCCCTCTAAAATATTAAAACTTCAATGTAAAGGGATGCCCATTGATTTCAGCAGTGCTCTCCAGACACAGATGTCACAAACTGTCCAAAGGAATGTAGGCAGAGGATGATTCATAAGGAATAGAGCCAACTAAAATGCCCATCACTCCCTTAGACAAGGAGCAAACAACTGAACCACTTTTCTTTCTCCCCCACACACACATTTTACAGGTTGGGAGGCAATTTTAAATGGGTGGACCTGGTACTTAATCATGCGATGGGATCTGAGACTCCTGAAAAATGTTCAGATTTTCTTCAGATTCCAAAAATGCATTTCTATTATACTTTTTTTAAAGCAGCAGTGCTACAAAGATATTTTTCCAAAAAAAAAGCGTGTTTCAGTCACAATTAGTGAAAACATTAGCATACCTTTCAAATATACTTTTCTATATGCTGCTCACCATGACATACTCTATTTTTTTCAATCTTAACCAATGGCAGGTCTATAAAGCTATGACTATGCAAAATATGGCGGCCATCTTTATTTCTTGAGAAAAAAAACTCAAAACATTTATAAAATACTCACATTTTGGTTAATTTAGAAAAGTGTACCTCTAAATAAAACTGGAAGGTGCCCGGAATCTTTTATAGTGAAAAAAAGGAATGCTCAGTTTTTTTTCTTGCCCAATTTTGTTGTACTGCTGCTTTAATGTATGCTATTTATTTTTGCAGAATAATTCAACTGAACTGCAAAATCTCATTTACAGTGGGGTCCTATTTCTCCATAGTTTTACAGCTGACAGGACTGAAGCAATGGGGAGGCTGAGTGATTTGCTGGTGGTCAGGCAGTATGTTGGTGGTAGTAGTGGGATTCACACTCGAGAGTTCCTGTTCCTCAGTCCAGTGGTCCAAAAACTAGACCATGCTTTCTTCAATGTATGGCAGCACTATGAGACTGATTATCTAAATATATTTCAACAGGGTCCCACGAAGGCAGCCAAAATGGTAATGATAGCAATATCACACGCAGTGAGCTATCTAAGTTTCTGTGTCATTTTAAAGTTGCCAAGGCATTTATCGATGAATCAATCAGTTCAACTATTTTGCTTCTAAGCAGTAAAACTACTCAACAGATCTTACAGGAACAGCAAGCAAAAACAACCACGTCAGCACTGACTGTAATCAGTTAAAAGCCCATTTGAGGAAGAGTGGGTTGAAGTGAGATCAGTAGACAAGTAAAAAGGGGAAGAAACATAGAAACATAGACTTTGACGGCAGATAAGGACTACTTGGCCCACCCAGTCTGCCCATTTCCCTACCTACTGGATAAGCTGCAGATTTTAGTTAACCAACAGCCTAGCCTACTTCCTGCCACCCTCCACTACAATTGCTTTATGTCTGTCCCATGCATGTTTGAATTCCCCCACTGTTTTAGACTCAACAACCTCCCCAGGAAGGCGGTTCCATGCATCCACTACTCTCTCCATGAAAAAAAGAGTTTTATCATTGCTTGAAGTAAAAACCGTCTCAAAGCAAGGATGCTGCCTCTTTAAGAGATCAACTCTGAAAGCACTGAGTTACTGGTACATGACGAGAAATGGGGAAGTGATGGTCCCTTTGATATGTCTCAGCCCAAAATACAAATTCCTTACCTTAGAGATTTTATATTGGGAGAGGCCTTTGATCCATGACCACATGCAGGCAGGTAGAGGGCCACAGAAGGGCACTGACTGGAGGAAGTAGCAGAGCGTATTCCCTTTTCTCACCCTGGCACAGAAACTTCCAGCATGTATAAGTAGTGGAGCGGTGAGACAGCACGGTCTTGTGGCTAAAGCACAGGCTTGGGAACCAGGACTCCCAGGTTCCAATCCTAACAAGCTATATATGTGCTGTGTGACCATAAGCAAGTCACTTAACCTCTCAGTGCTTCAGTCATTCTAGATGTAAGAATGGGTTAAAGCAGGCCCTCACTGAAAGTGAAATTTTACATCTCGACTGCTCAACGCTGGATAAATAAATTGTTAAAAAAATGACAATTAACCCAACTAGCAGCTTCATGGTGATTCTCCTTTGACTCAGTTGCAGACTGCATAGTACAGTGTAAACTGTGCAGCTGAACATGGCCCTCAGAGCAGAAAGCCCCCATGAAGCCTTAACTGTTCAGTTGACCTCACTCCTTTCTTGTTTTCTGTGTCACTCTGGCCAGCTTTTTTAGAGAATATATTGGTAACTCTGTGTATAGAACTTGGGTGCAGTAATTTCAGACAGTCTGAAGCCATCACTACAAATGCAATAAAGCCGTGACTACAACAAATAGGATGTTTCATTGTAAAGGAAGGGGGGGTCATGAGCAGGATAAGGGAGGTGCCACCAGTGGAGAATCCAGGATGTACAATGGGGGATGCTGGGGTGGTGTGCATACTTAAACTGCAATTTTTCAAATTTGTATTAATCCTTTATATTGTCTGCTATTATCATTTTCAGTGCATTTTTGACAGAAAATACAAATATAATCTCTAGTTTTGAATCTAAACTTTTGTAGAAGGAATAAATCAGATTTCTTCAACAAAGTAAAATGTAGCAGCAGCAAGTATGTTACAGTGTGGGGGTGCGGTCACACTCCTCGTCATCCCTTAGATCTGCCACTGGGTGCTGCTGCCACTGTACACCACGGGTCACTGGTTTGTCCTCACTAGGATGAGAGTATGCAGTTTGGAGTCCACAACTGAAGAAGTACAGAGACAGACTGGAGACAGTGCAGAGGAGAGTAACCAGGATGATCCAGGGACAGCAGGAAAGGACCTATGAAGAGAGGTTGGCAGATCTGAACATGTACACCCTTGAGGTGAGACAAGAGAAGGTGACATGATTGAATCATACGAACACCTCCAAGGGGTAAATAGGTAGGAGAGCTGTGAAATGTTCAGTCTGAGTGGGAACACAAACACCAGAGGCAAATCCATAAAGCTGGCTAGGGGGTCAAATTTATGAGAGGCTCCAGGAAGTACTTTTCACGGAAAGGGAGGTGGCAGGGTGGAACAATCTGGTGGCGGAGGTGGTCTGTGCAAAATCAGTGGGGGGGGGGTGTTGAAGGAGGTGGGACACATAGAAGGGATTGGTAAAGACTGAACCAGAAAGGGAGAGGGGAAGGGGGGAGAGAGAGAAGAGCCTCTAGGGCTTTTTAATTCAACAGCGTTTTGGTGGGAATGGTCAGACATGATGGCCAATAGGCCTTGTTCTGCTGACAGATTCATTGTTTCTGTATTTTGTTTCTTTGTTAGTAACCATTACCTTCTAAGTCAGAAAGTGTACAAGAGCTAGTCAGTAACTCTACATTAAATTGAACAGGGAAGACACCAGGAGGCAGCTGCAGGGATGGGGATGTTTCTGGGACTCTTCCCTCTTGTTATGGGGCCCCAATTAAGGAAGTTTATAAATGGATCCCAGATCACTAGGGCTTGTGCTGGCTGCAGAGCAAATGCCACTGATACAGAGAGTGTTCCAGGCAACTGATTCCATCCCCGATGGTACCAAAGGAGAGTTTGCGAGAGTCAAGAAGGGAGGTATTTGATGGCCATGACAGCTAGAAAACAGGTCTCAGTCTCTGTTCATATGCACAAAGGCAAAAATGCTAAAAATGTACTCCTAGCTGTTAGTCTGTCAATGCAGTGGTGTTGCTACGATTAGCACATAGCTACCTCTTTTCAGACATGAGTCTGGGATAGTGGGGGCCAACTAGAAGGAGAAGGGATACTGTCCTCCTTTGGGAAAGGTGGGAAGCAGGCTCTGCTGCAGTACTGCCACCTGGGTGATCATAGCTGGCAGTGCAGTCAGAACAGCTTGTGAGAGGAGGATGTCACTGATGCCATGCATGGCCATACATCTGTGGGAGCATGCATAAGGCATCCTAGTTGCTGGTGTTCTGTTAGGGGGTGTAAATGAAGAGGAAATACCCAAGAGCAGGGGCAGAATGACACTGACATCTCTTGAGCCCCACTGAACCCACTGGGCAGCCACCTTTGCATAGATGAGATGTACTGCAGGGGACCTGCTGCAATCCCCAAAAGAATCCACCCCAGATGCAGGGGCTGCACTGTGGACCATCTGGAAGGTTGATGCAAGATGCCAGAGATGGCAAGCGTGGATCCGGAGGGTGACTGTGCAGAGTGGGGTGGCACCGGTGATAGGAGATAAAAGGAAGTAAAAAAAAAAATAAATGTTTTCATCAGCCAAGCAACACTTTTTTGTAAATATTATTTCTGTGTCATTCTTAACTTCAGAGAAATTAATCAAAATAACTTAAATTCTGAGTATGGTAGCGTTTTGAAAGCACACCAGTTCCTCAATTTTTTTTTAACTGTTAGATAACATATGCAAAGTCACCATCTTTTTGGAAACCTCTTCATAATATGCATTTGAATGTGGTGAAATGTAACACCTTTGTCTAACTGAAGCTTTTCAGAAGACTGGAGCTAGAAAATAGTCATAAATTTCAGCTGGCAAACGTTTAGCTTGCCTTATCCGATGCTAACTATGTTTTAAAAAGTTTTATATCTCCTTTTCGCAACAACACTTCTTCATGAAAATCCCTTTATAAGGATGTGTGTAAGCCTGATGTAACTATTATAGTTTAGGAAATATGATTAATGTCCATTATTAAACTACTACTCACCCCACAAATATGCAAGTTAGTTCACCAGAAGTATTAAACATTCTTCTTTAAGACGCTATAGTACAGGCAAGCATAGAATTGATAGTTTTTAAACAATCCAAAGAAAACAGATCACTCAAAGATCTTTCATTATCCATCAGGCAATAAGACAGAGAAACAGAATTTGACATAGAATTTGATGGCAAATAAGGACCACTTGATCCATCCAGTCTGACATTTATTCCCTGCCTGTCTTATCTTGTAACTGCAGCCACCCCGCCACTTCCCAGCTATGATTCCCTTGTGCCTATCCCATGCATGCTTGAAGCCCACTGCTGTTTTCACCACCACCACAACCACCACCTCTGCTTGAAGATGGTTCTAGGCATCCACTACTCTTTCACTGAAGAAGTACCTCCTGACATCTCTCCTAAATTCTCCCCCTTCCGCTTCATTGCATGTCCCTTGTTTTCATGCATCTTTTCCCTGAAAAATACTCCGCTCTTGTACTTCATTCAACCCTGTGAGGTATTAATTGGTCTCTGTCATGCCCCCCACCTCTCTTCAGGGGTGTACACATTCAGTTCCTTTAGTCTCTCTTTATTGAATTTCTGATGCAACCCATTACCTTTTAGTCACTCTCTCCCGGACAGCCTCCATCCTGCCTATGTCCCTCCTGAGATGTGGTCTCTAGAACTGGCCACAGTACTCCAAGTGGGGTCTAATCAGGGAACTATACAGTGGCAATCCCACCTCCTTCTTTCTGCTGGCGATACTGCTCCCTATGCACTCCAGCATCCCACTGGCTCTACCCACTGCCTTATTGCACTGTCTCACCATCTTGAGGTCATCAGATATGACTACCCACAGGTCTCGTTCCTGTTTCATGACAGTTAATACCTCTTTTCTAATTTTGTTGCTGTGCTGTAGGTGAATGATTTTGCTCTTTTTTGTATTGAAACGCAGCTGCTATGTCCTAGACCACTCCTCAAGTCTTCCCAGGTCTCCAAACATTCTTTCCACCCCCTAGAGTGTCCACCCTACTGCAGAATTTAGTGTCATCTGCAAAGAGGCATACCTTCCCTTCCAGTTCATCAGCAACACCACTTATAAAGACACGAAAGAGGACTGGTTCCAGTACTAAGCACTGAGGCACCCTGCTGGTTATCCTCCCTTCCCTGGAATCTACTTCATTTACCACCACCCTCTGTTGCCTATCTTTTAACCAGTTTCTTACCACTGTATTACCATAGGACCCACCTAAGCTGCCAAGTTTCCTTATGAGTCTCCTATGTGGTATGGTGTCAAATGCCTTACTAAAATCTAAGTAAATGATGTCACTGCCCACCTAAGCTACTTCCCTGGTCAACCAGTCAAAGAAATCTATCAGATTTGTTTGGCGTGACCTCCACCACCCATGAATCCATGCTGCCTTGGGTCCTGTACCCACTGAATTCAAGATACTCCACAATGTTTTCCTTTAGCAATGACTCCCATTAACTTCCCCATTACTAATGTCAGATTGACCGGTCTGTAGTTGCCAACCTCAACCATGCTGCGAATCTTACAAATAAGGACCACATCTGCCCTCCTCAAGTCCTCTGGAACCACTGCTGTTTCCAGTGAGTTGTTGAATAGGCCATTCAGGGGTGCAGCCAGTGATTTTTGAACTCCCTCAGTACCCTTGGGTGTACCCGAATGGCTCCATAGCTTTGTCCACTTTCAGATTTGCGAGTCCTTTCAGGATTCTGGTCTCTGTAAATGGACTTGTGTCTACCTCCCTCCCAAACTGCTCTTGTTGCTTTTATGTGTCTCAGACCCTTACCATTCCTCTGTGAACAAATACCAGGAAGAGTTGATCAGCGCACTCAGAAGCAAGCAATGAGCACACTGTGGATAAGTATACATTACCAAAAGCCAGTACCAGGTCATAATAGAACACTTGAAAGAGTGCTGAAAGTACCGTGCTGTAAAAAGCGTGAGAGGGTTTAGAGCGACAGGGGTTAGAATAGCAGTATGGAATTACCACTAATCCTGTTGCTCTGCAGAGACCCTCTGGAGAAACATAGACTTTGACGGCAGATAAAGACCACTTGGCCTACCTAGTCTGCCCATTTCCCTACCTAGAGGATAAGCTGCAGATCCTATTTAACCAACAGCCTATTTCTTCCTACCCCCACAAAAATTGCCTTATGTCTGTCCCATGCATTCTTGAATTCTCCCACAGTTTTAGACCCCACATCCTCCTCAGGAAGGCTGTTCCATGCATCCACCACCCTCTCTGTGAAAAAATACTTCCTCACATTGCCCCTGAGCCGTCCTCCCTCTATCTTCAAATTGTGTCCCCTTGTTCTTGCACATCTCTTTTTCTGAAATATGCTACCCTTTTGGACTTTGTTGATTCCACTGAGGTACTTAAATGTTTCTATCATGTCCCCCCTCTCCTTCCTTTCCTTAAGGGTGTACATATTAAGCTCCTTTAGTCTCTCCTTGTATGGCTTTTCTTGCAGACCCTGCACCATTTAGTTTCCCTCCTCTGAACTGCCTCCATCCTATGTCCTTGCGGAGATGGGGTCTCCAGAACTGGACACAGTACTACAGATGGGGTCTCACCACCTGTCTGTACAGGGGGACAACAACTTCCTGTTTTCTGCTGGTGATGCCTCTCCCTATACATCCCAATATCCCCCAGCCCTCCCTACTGCCTTCTCACATTGCTTGCCAACCTTAAGGTCATCTGATATGATTACCCCCAGGTCCCTTTCCATTTTTGTTGTTGTTACTACCTCCCCCCCAATTGTGTAATCTTCCACTTGGTTTTTGTTTCCCAGGTGCATTATTTTGCACTTCTTTGCATTGAATCCAAGCTGCCATACTTCTGACCATTCCTCCAACCTTGCCAAGTCCCTTCTCATCCTTTCCATGCCTCCTTGTGTATCAACCTTGTTGCAGATCTTTGGTGGAGGAATCGAGTTGCTGTGTGCTGGGGTGCTGTTGAAGCAACTCCTGTGGTGGAGTGGCTAGGGTACCAGAACATGGCAGAACAGGAGACCTGGGACCTTGGTTCAATTCCCACTAGGTCTGTTCATGCTGCAACTTTTTGTATTGATTTTAAAATCATAATTTCCCCCTCCTGATTTTCCCCATCCCCAAAGTCCCCCCCCCCAGAGTTTTAAGTCTGGGAGGTGTGGGAGGTGTGGGGGGATAGCCTCCCCACAAGAAAAAGTCCCATTCTTTTCAATGGGGTTCACTGTTATAGTCAGGTCACTGTTGTCCTTGACCTTGTGTGTGTGTGCCACTGTTTTCCTTGTGGCACGCATTGCGGTGCAGTTATTGTCCGTGGTGAGATGACCCCATGTCCCAAAAGCCTTAAGCTTTTCTATCTACCAGCTGGTTGTAACACACTTGGTCTCTGTAGATGCAGAAATACTGTTTTATTGATCAATTGATCCAACATAGGAACTCGCAGCAAAAGGAGTTCAAAGTTCAACTGCACCAGAGGGCTTCAGACATCACATACAGATTCCAACATCCACAATTAATAGTGCAGAAAACAGTGCAGATAAGTGTCAAGAAACAGAAGTTAAACTAGACTATGCCTGTATCAAAAAGTAGCCCCTCACCCAGTTGCCAGCTTGCCCTTTCCCGGTGTCTTTCTCCATGAGCTTCATCAGGGAGCATGGTACGGGCTGCTAGCTGTTTCCATTTTTAAAGGTCCGCCTCATGCCCTATTGGGCTGTATTCTGCCAATCAGATCTTAAAATTGTCACACTACAGGTGCAGCGATTTAGCAACCTAATCGGGAGAGTCCGTATGCAGTTTAAATATCTGTTATACAGTTGGACCCAGGAGCTAAGCAAATACCTCATTGTGTTAGTTACCGGTGGCAAAACATTCAATATAAGTCCATACACATGCACGTACACATATAAAAACATCTGTAACCTGTAACTTGACATTAGCTGATATACACTTATAAAACAAAAACACAGAAACATTAGAATGTGTCAGCAAAAACTGCCTAGTAGGCTCATATCTAGTCTAGAAAATGTAAAACCAAAAACAAGTTGCTGCGTCAGCATGTGGTCTAAAAGCAAAACAAAAGGGTTATATTAAATGCACACAGAAAACAGAGTTAGAAATCTACGTTTCAACCTTAGGTTTTCTTCAGGAAATATCTAAAAGAGAAAAAAACAAAGTTAGTGTAGAGGGAAGGTAAAATGAGGGAGATATATATACAGTATATATATGAGGGGAAGAGAAAAGGGGAGGCTCAGGGAGAAGAAGTGATAAATGGCAAGATAAAGACAGAATCTGTGAAACAAAAAGGTGATGATGGGAAAGATAAAGCAGAATAGAGTGAAAGAGCTTGAGAAGTCCCCAGGTGGGGACTAATTAACAGGGCCTAGTAAGAAGGCTGAAAGGTGACAAATGTGGGGGAAGAAGACAGAGATGGAGACTAATAGTGAAAATGAAAAAGGAATTAAATGTGTACAGATACAAACAGACTTTAGGGAAAATAAGGGGTGGCTGAAAGATGTTAGTGGAAAATAAGTCTATCATTTAAACCAGAGGGCTGCTGGGAGCCAAGGCGGATGACCAGCTTGGCTTCCATGTTTTTTCTATGGTCAGGATCCCAGAAGCCCTGCTGAAGGACACAAACAGAAAGGTCATTGTCAATGTGGTCCCTGGAGATAAAGTGGGATACAATGGGTTTACCAGTGTCACCATACCTGACTGCTCTGTAATGTTCCCTGAAACGATCAGCAAGGCGCCTACCAGTCTCTCCGACAGGGGTGTAGCCAGGGATTTCAGATATGTACACCAAGTGGACTCCCTGCTACCCCCCTCCCCCCGTGTAGCCAGACAGTATACATAGCCAGACAGTATACAAATATACACCAGGACCGTGTTTGTTGCCTCATTTGGCACAATAAATACAACTTTTGCATCCCATGACAATGGTTGTTGCCATGCATGGGTAAATACAAATGCCATGCATTGCTCCCTAAGACACTCACATACCAGCCCAGAGCCTGTAAAGTTGTATTGTCCTTGGGATGCAAAGAGAGTATTAGTGACCATTCCTTCTAGTTTTGACTCCTATGAATAAAATTACAGAAAGGTTCAGTATTTTTTTTGTTAGTTTTCATGGAAAAAGGAAACAGTTCAGAGCCTATTTGCTACCCACTTAAATAAAATTGCACACCATGGAGTGCTTGGAGTATGCCTGCCTACACCCATGCTCTCCGATGTAAATAGCTGTACACTTCCTGCAAAGAATACAATATACCACGTTAGTGGAGGTGCATGAGAACTCCTTGGTGATGTGAAAAACACCTGTAGGCCCCTGAATTTCAGTCATACTGGAAACAAATTTGCAGGTTTAGCAGCGACTCCTGTTGCAAGGTTTGGTACCTGCTACAGGGGAACTGTTAGGAGTAGGTAGGCTGCTTTTAACCAGGAGATTCCGCAGGTTAGGTGGCCGGCGGTAGAAGGCAATAGGTGGTTCTGTAAAAGAACCACCAATGTTAGGGTCAGTCTGCAATATGGGAAAGTTACTGGTGATGATCCTGTGAAGAGAAGGTGTGCTCTGACGGAAAGGAAGCACTAGTGGAATTCACAGCTGTTCTTGCGTGTCAGTATCCTTCCTGTGGGGGTCAAGATTACGGGGCATATACTAATCCAGGAGAGTGCTCTGTACACTGTGCTTTTAGGGTATCCTCTGTTGACAAAAAAACTGTGCATTGTTTGGGTCTGCTCTGCAAAATCATCCTCTTCACTGCATAACCTGCGAAGTCTAAGAAACTGTGAATAAGGTAGGCCATTCTTGACATGTTTAGGATGGAAGGAGCTGTGGAGGAGGAGGAAACTGTGAGAGTCAATGGGCTTGTAATAAATGGATGTCTTCAGACCAGTGTTCTGTACTGATAGTTGGATATCCAGAAGAGGCAGTGTAGAGGAGGATACTTCAACAGTGTATTGAAGGGAAGGATGGGCCGTGGTAAACTTGTCAAGGAAGACTTGGAGGGTGTCCCTGGAGCAGGAGGTGGTCCCCACACAGTCATCTATGTAGCGTTTGTACAGTTCAGGCATAGTCCCTGTGAATGAGAGAAAAAAACATTCCTCCACCCAACCCACAAACAGATTAGCAAAGCTGGGGCCCATCTTAGTACCATGGCAACTCTACTGACCTGCTGAAAAAAACTGTTATTAAAAGAAAGAGCATTGAGTGTAAGTCTGCACTGTTTCCCCTGCCTATTACTACATCCTGGACTCTGTTTGGTCACAGGTGTCCCCCTCCACCCTTTTCTCTGCCTAGTATACCCATGTACTTATCTCACACATGCTTGAAGCTACCCTCTGTCTGTGCCCACCACCTCTTTTGGCAGACTGTTTTAGGGGTCCACCACCCTTTCTGTGAAGTTGTATTTCCTCACATCCCTCTTAAACTTCACCTTAAGCTTCATAGCATGCCCCATGTTCTGATGCTTCTCCTCCTCTGAAAGAGAGTCCCTCTTGCACTTAGTTCACACCTGTGAGGTACTTATAGCTCTCAATCATGCCACCTCTTGCTCTTGCCTCCTCCAGGGAGTACATGTTGAGCTCCTGTAGTTTATCCTCATATGGTTTCTCATGAAACCCCTGCACCATATTGGTGGCCATCCTCTGGACCACTTCCACCCTGCTAATATCCTTGAGGAGATGCAACTGGACACTGTACTCCAGGTGGGGTCTCACTAGTAAGCAATACGGTGAGAACACAATCTCCCTTCTCTAGCAAGAAATCCCCCTTCTTGTACACCCCAGCATTCTGCTAGCCTTGCCTACTGCCTTGTCACACTGTAATGTCACCTTGAGATCATCAAATATGATTACTCTGAAGTCCTTCTCTTGGTTGGTGACTGTAAGTACCTCTCCCCAATCTTATACGAAGCCCTCAGGTTTTCCCACCCTAGGTGCATGACTTTGCATTTTTTGACATTGAAACCCAGATGTCACATCCTAGACCACTCCATAGTTCCCCCGATCCCTTTACATTCTCTCCATCCCCTCCTTTGAGCCCACCCTATTGCAGATTTGTGTGTCATCTACAAAGAGACACACCTTCCCCTCCAGTTCCTCAGCAATGGGTTCCATGTGAAAAGGGTGAGCAGAAAAGGGCGACTACAAAAAGGTGACAGTAAAACAGTGTGGACACAAAAAGCGACCAGGAAATAACAGCGATCAACGAAATGGTGACAACACTTCCGCAGTGAGTTTCTGCCAGGGGCTTTGCCCATGGACCCCCTTTACTATACATAATCAACTCCAGGGGGACGCAGCTTAGAAAGGGGAGAAAGTCATAGGTCGCCATTTTAGCGATCGCTATTTTTCCTGGTCACTGTTTGTGTCACGCTGTTTTGTTGTCGCAGTTTTTATATTCATGATTTTGTGCTTGGCCTTTTCACGAGATACCTTAGCAATGTCACTTACGAAGACATTATAGAGGACAGGACCCAGTACTGATCCCTGTGATACTCCACTGATCACCCTCCCATCCCCTGAGTGACTGCTGTTTACCACCACTCTCTGCTTCATTTTTTTCAACCACTTTGATACCCAGCTTACCACCTTTTCTCCCACCCCCAGATTGCCAAGTTTTTTTAATCAGCCACCTATGTGGTACAGTGTCAAAGTCCTCATGTCCTCAGTCCTCCTCATGTCTGGTAATATTCATCCCAACCTAGGCCCACTTGGAAACAATGGGCTAGGCACTGACCGCAAAGGGAAGCTAAAGATAATCTCCCTTAACATAGGTAGCCTACTCACAAAACTTGCCCTGCTTGAAGCTTAGGTGGCACTTGTTCAACCTAATATAATTTCCTTTACGGAGACGTGGCTTTCTCCCCAAACCCCACATACTGCCCTTACACTGGCTGGCTATAATATATTTAGACAGGATTGCCAAAGTAAATGGGGAGGGGGTGCCTAATCTATTTTAGGGCTGACTTACAGGGCTACAAAATGAACATAGACTGTGAATGTCTGGCAGTTAAAATTCTACTGGGGAAGCGGCATAAATCACTTGTCATAATGTTAGTCTACATACCACCAGGCAAGCAACAATCTGGCCTCGAATTGTTTTCAAACAAGCTGGCCATAACTGGGAAACCATAGTCAGTGGAGACTTTAATATAAACTCGGCAGCCACATCTATTGTTGCTCACAAAGATTTGGTGGCCAGCCTATTCCTTATGGAAGTAGTAAATGACTGCACCAGGGCCAACTATAAAACTGAAGCCAAAACTCTAATAGACTGGATAATAGCCACCTACCCAGAAAGGCTCATTGATATCTCTGTTCTATCAGATTCCATCAGTGACACTTCTCAGCACAATGTGCTTGGACAACTAAACATCCCAAGCACCGCCCCCAAAAAAGACTATCAGCAGCAGGGCTGTATGCATAGATTTAACTGGTCGCTTCAAGACACACCTGTCCCAGAGAGACTGGCGCTATCTAGATGTCCTCCCTGATATTGACACAGCCCTTGACTTCTTCATAAACCAATTTAATGCTGCCTGCGACAAATTTGCCACCTAAAATAATGCATGGTACAAGGAATTGCAGCAGGGTGGGTCACCCCTGCACTATTAGCACACATGTGCAACAGAGATAACCTGTGGCATTGAGCAAGGGAATCTGGCTCACCTGTAGACCTACAAAGGTACAAAGAAGTCCACAACAGGTGCATCAGGGGAATAAGACAGGCAAAAGCAACACACTGCAAAGAACAGCAAGCAAAAAATTGGAGTAACAGGAAAACATTTTGAGACAACATAATGGAATTCCTGCGTAAAAGTTATAAAACACACCATATGATGCTCACTATAAACACGGCTGTCACCCTTGCCCCAGCCGAGATAGCTAATATATTCAACACAGCCTTCGCATCTGTTCTCCCCCTAGGGGTTGGCAGTATAGCCTAGAGGTGAGAGTAATGAGCTGTGAATGAGCTTGGTACATGCCTTATGCCCTTCTCTCTGGTCCATTGAGTACCCTTGCAGGGTTCCTTGCAACCAGAGGGGGTCTCCAGGGAAAACACTCTTCCCCCTTTCCCCCACCTCACCCTCCCTCTCCTTTCCCCCTTTTCTTTCACGTAAGCACTTGTTTACTTATTAACCCGGCACTTATTATTGTCCACTCTTTCTACATATTATGCGCAACACTGTTGTAACACTGTTTGTAACACCTGCCTTATAACTGTATGTTAATATTGATCTTGTAACTTGAATGTTTAATGTCCCTTTCCTATTGCACCCCTTCCCCCCAAGTTGCACCGGAAGACGAGCGACTTGTCGCTCAGTGTGCCTTCCTGGTGAAACATTTCAATAAATTAATAAAACCAGCAGCATGCATTCAGGAAGCTCCATAGCACCAGTACTGCTCTTCTAGAATACACCAGCTTTCTGCATGAGGCCCTTGATGGTGGTCTCCTGGTAAGTGCCACCTACATTGACTTGACCAAAACGTTCGACCTGGCAAATAATGCACTGTTGCTTGACAGACTCCACACATTAAGCCTCTGCCTGGACATGGTAGCTTGGTTTTGTAGTTACCTCTCTGACCACACACAACGGGCAAAGATACACAGTGCCCTTTTGGATGTTAGCGTCTCAACAGAGGTGCCACAAGGCTCAATATTCAGCCCACTCCTTTTTGACCTGTTCCTAAACAGCCTGGCAGAAGCTTGCCCTTTATCCAAGGTCCTTCTCCATGCTGATGATACTGTCGTCCATGCCAGTAGTATACACCAGGCGAAACTATCCAGTGACCTCCAAAACAGTTTTGAGTCATTGGCAAAATGGTTCATGCTAAATAAACTGATTCTAAACTACAAAGAAACTAAGACCATGCTGTTCTCTTGTCTGCAAATAAAAAAAAAGGTCTCTTCCCTTGCCATCCGCAATGTTATGGCAGCTATTTTGGAACAGGTCAATTCTTTCAAATACCTAAGTGTCACCTTGGATGATACTCTTTTATTTGCACCTCATGTGGACAGCATTGTTAGTCTTTCCAATAAAAAGCTAGGCACAGTGTTCAGGAACCACCTGAACCTCACCAATGAGGCCAGGTACCTTGTAATATCCAGCACGGTACTCCCCCTCTTAGATTATGGCCTGCCAGGTTACAGAGCAGCTAGCGACTCTGTTCATAACAGAGTCAGGCTGGTACAGTACTTAATAAGGCATGTCGCTTTGCACTTGGGTCTGATATGCTTACACATAGCTGCTCCCTGTATACCCTAACCAACTAGCTTCCCCTCCAGGACATGATTTCCCCACTGTGTCTCTGTGCTGCTGGTAGTCCTGCAGCCCACTTGCCTCCAGGCACTCAGTCTGTCCTTCTGTAGGGTTTCCATTAATTTCCCCACCACTGATGTGAAACTGACTGGTTTGTAACTGCTAGCCTCCTCCTTGCTGCTACTCTTGTGCAGAGGGACATCGGCCTTCCTCCAGTCCTCTAGAACTGCCCCTGTCTCTGATGAGGTTCTGAATAGTGTTGCCAGAGGGGTAGCTAGCACCGTGCTCAGTTGTTTTAGTACACTTGGGTGGATCCTGTCTGTCCCCGTCAGGGTTCCCCACCCTGGCAGACTCTTTCTTCTGAAAATGGACTTGTGTCCACTTCCTCTGGTGCCTGCTGATCCATCCCCTCCTCCCTCCACTGTGAAGACTGAGCAGAAGTATTTATTTAAAATTTTAGCTCTTTCTTGATCTTCCTCTGCATATCCCCCTTCCCCCCAAGCCTCACTATCCCTCCCCTTGCCTTTTTTTGGCCTCCTGGGCAATCCTGTCTTCTGTTTGAGCCTTTGCTGCCCTCACCCTCCTTCCTGCCTTCTTTGTTTATTGAGATAGACCTCCCTGTTCCCCTTCATTTGAGTTTCCTTGTACTTCCTAAAAGCTGTTTTTTCCTCCTTTTCCACCTTAGCCACTTCCTTTGAGTACCATAGTGGGCTCTTCCTTCTCCTACCCTTGCTTATTTCCTTCAAACAGCTTGCCATTGCCCTAGTTATTTCCTCCTTCATCCTTTTCTATTGTGTCTCCACTCCTCTGCCAGTGATCTCCCCCCTTCAAGATATTTACTAAGGAAGTCTCCCATTTCTTTAAAATCTGCTCTCCTGAAGTCCAGGGCCCCTGTAAACTCAGTATTACTCCATACTCCTCAATGCCATTTTCAGTGAATGAATAAATCAAAACATTAGTAACATCGTAAAATATTGTATATAAGTGCCCTCTAATCAAGTCCATAGAAATGCATCCTTTTCCATGAGTCCCAATGTCTTCCATCAAGTTGTTGGCTATTACAGACTGTGGAGTCCAAGGGAAGCTGATTCAAATGGACATCGCAAGCAGCAATGAAAGTGTGGTTTCATTCATGCTAACATCAACGGGATTAGCATGTGGGAAAAAAAACAGTAGTATTAGTTCATAGCAGTGCAAACTAGCACTAAACACAATGTGCACTAAAATCCAAATCCAAAATGCATTTACATCACATGTAATTTAAGATAACATCCCAATTTTTGTGGTGATATTTCAGCTCGGCTTTAACAATGGGGTTCACTTAGAAAAATGGCCATACCATATTATAAATTGCTTACATTTCAATAGCAATACATTACAATAAATACAGCACATTTCTAAACCTTTAACAGTGCCAGCAATATATAGCACCCTTCATTAATGACTAAAAGTTGTTTGGCGGACATGAATATGCAGCTCCTTCATGATTCTAATACCATGAGAGTGTTTTTAAATCAAAATTGTGGTTTAAACCTAAACCACCTGGTTTGAGACTTTTGAAATGGTAAATCCAAAATGATTCCTGCTGTAAGAGGAGGTGGGTTCGATCCCCACCCGTCTTCGATTTTTAATGTGCTCCATGGATACAAATTTAAATGTTCTAAGATCAGAATTATGCATTACTTTACAGTGAGCTCCCAATGAGGAATCTTCTTTTCCTTGAAGTATTGTGTGTGCATGTTCCTGCGTATGCTCCTTCAAGGGTCTAACCCTTCGACCCACATACAGCACATTGCAGGGGCATACCACACATTACACCACAAAGTTCATTGATTAATGAACTCACGTCTCTTATTGGGTGTCCAAACCTTTTGCATGCAACTGCATAGCAGCATATATTTATTTATTTGTTATTTATTTATTTCTGATCTCGGATTGACCATTTGAGCTCAGAGCTCTTTACATAGGTTCCACGTTAGTACATTTAAAACAAGTAGGTGATTATACAGAGGATTGAGACAAACAAGGCAATAGAATTAGAATGAGAACATTTAGGTACATTTGGTCTTTAAACATAGGAATGCAAAAATTACAGTGAAAACTAAAACTGGAATAGGTAAACACAGTTAGATACGTACAGGAACAGACTAAAAAACTGTGCACAACAGGGAGTCTGTTAGTTGTCAGCAACACGAGGGGGTTAGCGCATAGAAATGCTGGAGACAGGGGGTGGAGGGTTGAGCCCCAAGTGCAGGGTGTCAGAGAGAGAGAGAGAGAGAGAGAGAGGTCTGTTTGGCAGAAGGGCAGATGGTAGGAGATGCCTTTGCTAGGTGCTAGCGATGGCAGACACATTGAGATTCTTGTATGAAATGGTTCTTTAGGTTCTTTTTGAAGGTCCACAGAGTAGGCAGGTTAATAATGTTCTCATGGAGGGAGTTGAACCACAATGGTGCCTGATAGGCAAAGGACCTTTGTCCTTGAGATGTCCGACATTTTGGAGTCAGGAAGGACTGCAGTTCCAAATTTTGCGTGGCCCTGGGATTAGTGCTGGGAACTAGGAGTTGTTGGACCCCAGTCGGGAGCTGATCAAGGCAGATCTTTTTGGCCAGGAGGCAGTACTGATATTTTAAGCGACCAAAGAGTGTTAGCCAGTGAGCCTTTGCATAGAGATCGCAGGTGTGGGTTAGTCGGTGTGCCCCTAAGGTGAGCCTGCAGGCATTGTTAAGGGCAGTTTATGTACATCGGAGGGCAGTATCTGTGGCAGAGCCATATATTGGCAGTCTGTAGTCCACTAGGGAACCCACTGAACTGTGGACCACTATGCTGAGGGCTTCAGGGGTCAGGCTCTGCCTATGGTGATAAAGTAGCCCTAAGTGTTTGTTAATTACTTTAGCTGTGATGTCCATGTGGCAGGTGTAGGAGAGCAAGCTGTCAAGAGTAATTCCAAGATATCTGAAGTGATGAACACGTTCAAGAGGAACACCACCCCTATCACATATTGATAGCGGGTAGTTTTTGTGCTTGTTCTTAAGGCTGGTGAACAACATGGTGTTTGTTTTTTTTGTAGTTCATTATCAATTTATGATATTTGAACCATGACTCAGCGCTGGTGAAGTCAAATTGTAGCTGTTGCTCAAGAGCAGTGGAGTCAGAGCCATTAGAAAAGATAACCACATCATCCGCGTAGGAGAGGATACGGCACTGACTGGCTAGGGGGAGGCAATTCATAAATAGGCTAAAGAGGAGGGGGCCCAGTATTGACCCCTGTGGAATGCCTGAGCACACAGGCTTGGTGTCAGAGAGAAAGGTATCTATCCTGACTTGCTGTGTTCGGCAGTGTACGCAGCTGCGGAACCATGCAGCCATCTCAGGGGCAAGGCCTATGGCAGTGAGTTGTTCAACTAGGAGGGCATGGTTGACCATGTCAAAGGCCTTTGTTAGGTCAATATAGATAGCCCTGACTAGCTGGCCAAGATCAAGGGATTTGTGGATGAAGCCTGTGAATTCCAGTAGGGCTGTAGTGGTGCTATACCCAGCCCTGAAGCCATGTTGCTCTGTGCATAGGAGCATGTGCTTGTCCATATAATCAACATACACATACCACATGAATAAAAAACAATCTGTTTATTCAGAACCCAAGTGCCCCCCCTGTGGTAAATCTTAAGCTGGCTGTGCACCGGCCTATCGTCTAAATTCAGCAGGCACCTGAAGCTGATTCTGGGTTTCACCCCAGTGCACCTCCCCCCATTCTGGTCACTTGTCAAGATGTGCCAGTTTGTATGCACTATTTGCCCAACACAGCCAGCAACCTGATTGTATTCGATAAAGACTTTAACCTGGGCGGGGGAGTCTCTATCTCTGTTTTTATCTGTTCCCTGCAGTATAGCAGCTACAGTATAAGGGGTGCTAGCTGCACATTCGAGCAGACTTGATAGACCACTAGGCCTTTATCTGCTGGGAAATTTTGCATGTTTGTATGTTTTTATCAATGGCCTCCACCTTCCTCCTATTGTCCCTCAGTAGATCTGTATTGTAATCTGTATTGTAACCTCTTTTTACAAAATATTGTTGCAGCTCATCTGCCTACTTTCTAAACGCTTCTTTGTAATGCACTTCCGTTTTACATGGATGAACTGCACACATGGTATGGATTTCTGTCAGGACCAGAGATGAGTGCTTATAGCGTGTAGGAAGGAACTGCCTGTCTGTACCTGATGACATCAAGGAAGTTGGTCTCTTTCTCATCAGTGGTTGATGTAAACCTTAAATTAAGGTACTTTTGATTCCACCCTGGCACAAATTAGGAGCTTCCTCCTTGCTCCCCTTCCATATACATAAAACATAATCCTTAAAGTGGTGCCAGGTCAGCAGGTTAGCAGTAAACAAGCAATTCCCAGAGAAAACTGTACTTGCTTCCCACTCCCCCAAAAGAGGTTGTCATATGATGGGGTCATACATGTCCCCCTCGCAGTGCCAACCTTCTGAAGGAAATAGTCTACATTAAATTCAAAGGTATTATGCCTTAGAATGAATGCCATGCCTTGCATTGGAAAATCTATTGGAAAACCATTCTGTGTTCTAGTGTTTTTCTCTCAGCTTCAAGACCACCTCAGTGCTTAATGGAGGAACAGAGTGCTTCCACATCCGCCAAAACCCACTACCAGTCTTGCTCCCAAAATATATCCCTGTACTTGTTAATTACAGCTCCAACGTCCCTGGGGGTGTTAATCTCAACCTCTTCACCCTCTCTTGGAGAAATACTTCAATAAACTTGGATACATTGTTTGTTACAGTCCCACACAAGAGACAACAGGGCATCCTGGAGGCTTTAAAATACGTTATACTTTCTGAAGCACATACAGTGTAGGTGTGACTGGTTGTCGTGTCTAAAGTTAATGGAATTCCTGCTCCATGATATTCTCACAATGCATGCAGCGTTAATAGCTCAGAGAGCTCTCTCTTATATCCCTTAGTGGGGTTAGTGGCAAGTTTTTGATAACTCATTGTCTAACAAACAATTTTCCACCATTTCAACATATAGAGGTCTACTCATAACTATTACATTGCCTCCCTCGTCGTCAGGCTCGATCGCCAGATCATCCATGCTGGCAAGGGCGGTAAGTGCTCTGCTCTCCCCCATTGTCAGTTTTCTGTTTTCATGTTCATGTTGTATTATCTTCCAACAACTTCTCCACCCATGCACACAGTTTCTTTGAATGCTAATCAGATTGAATATACCAGGATAGAAGACTGATTTTGGCCTAAAATTCTGTTTACGAATTTCCCAAATGTTACTTACATCTGCATGCTCAATCCTGGAGTTATTGTCTAGCATTTCCAAGCTCATGGCTTCTTGCTCTACAGAATTCAGACCACCATACAGATCTAACAGGGCCTCCAAACTTCTTTGGTCCTGTTCATTCCAAACAACCTCTTCTCCTGTAGCCTATATTCCTGGAGGAAAGGAAGGAAAAGGGGGATATGACAGAGACTTTCAAATACCTCATTGGTATAAATAAAGATCAAGAGGGAAGCTTTTTTTCAGACAGAAAGACACTCAAGAACAAGGGGTCATGCTATGAAGCTGGAGGGGGTAAACTCAAGGGAAATGTAAGAAAGCACTTCTTCACAGAAAGGGTGGTGGATGCCTGGAACAGCCTCCCTGAGGAGGTGGTGAGAGCAAAAAATGTAATGGGATTTAAGAAGGCTTGGGATAAGTAAAGGAAACCTTAGTGGTAAGGGAAGGGGGGGTAAAACCAGTTATCAAGTAGGGTCTGTGGTGTGGCTGTAGGTAGGGAAAATGGGCAGACTAGGTGGGCCAAGTGGTCCTGATCTGCCATCGATTTCTGTTTCTATGTATTCCTGATTCTCTATCTATAAAGTTATCTGATGTTTAAAAATAGTGGTAAAGGCTGGTTTTTCTGACAAACTTAAATACATTGACATGAACTTCATAGTCATTAGGCACAGTGGTACGAACAAATGATAGTTCTTTTTACAAAAGATTAATTTCCTCTGTTGATAATGGCTTCCCTGAGATATTCATTACTTGTCGGGCTTTCTGTTTCTTCCTCTCTGAGCATCACAGGCATTCAGCCTTAGCATCCCCCCTCCCCCGTGCCCCTCCTAGTTTTTCAGCTGTAAACTGACGTCCATTTCCCCTTGGCTTCTGCCTTCTCTACAAATGGGGCATTAGCACTAGAAGTTGTCAACACAGCTTACTATCTGAACCTGTCATTTCGCTAGAGCTTTGTTGCAGTCACTGTGGTCCTCCCACCTGGTTTACTCTGGCTTCTGTTACACTGATATTGAACTCTTCTCCGCTGCTTAGAGCATCCCCAGCTCTGTGACCTATTATCACTTTTTTGGTTAGTTGAAGAAATGGCTCTGCTAATTGTTTCTGTTACCTCTTTCCAATCTGCCTTATTTTCACTCGCTCACTATTTTTTTCATATTTTAAAACCTTGTTCCTTAATTGTTTATCCAAATCTGCAGACTGTGACTGATTTTTATGTTTATTTAGTTCATTTCTTAATATAGCAGTTTCCTTTGACAGAGTTTCATATATTATAGTGTCATCCTTGACAGTAAGTTGGATAAAAATACGAGATGTCCCTGGCTGCTTTCTCCCACTCTTGCTTAAGGCCAAAATTCTACATGATGTCAAATTTAAAACATGTAGGCCTCGCAGGACCTGCTGCTTTTCTAAATATGTGTCTAGAGTTGTGATATTACAGGTTAAGTTAATCTCAGATGTCAGTCATCTCTCCAATTCCATAAAGGACAGTTTCAGACAGTCTGCATCACTTAGCTCAGAATGCTCTGCTTATCCACCAGTAATTAGATCCTTTGCTCTCCTTTTTCATTCCTCCAATGAGGGTTGCTATCCTAAACAAAAGTGTGTATCCCCACTAGCATTGTTTGCTCGAGTTCCCTCATCTGACATGCTCCCGTTCAAAACAAGAACAGTTGACTCTACAAGCAAGTCTAGTTCTTTAGTATATCAAAAAAGAATCTTTCAAGCTTATAGTGTTTCAGTTACACTCTAACTGAGTGGGAAAGGATCAACGGGTATCAGTAAGCTAGCAGCTGACAGTTTATGGTGGACCCTCGCGCTAACAAAAGGCTTAATTAACAGCTGGTGCTGCCTTTAATAAATCACCAGATCAAGCATCTTCCAGAAATAATGGCGCTAATCAAATGGTGCACCAAACTGGGTTGGTTAGACCCACAACAATCAGTAGCGGCTCTAGCCACAAATGGTTACCAGGGCACAACTGGGGCACAACAGTTGGCAGCCAGGACACTGATATATTGTTACTGTGGGGGAAGCTTTGCAGCATATGGGCCACCAACTGGGACACGCCATTTTTTTACCAGGGCACATGCCCTGGCAGGCCCTGGTGTAGAGCCGCGACTCAAAACAATGAACAAATATCAGGAAGAGTGGTTTGGTGCACTTGGAGGCAAGCCCTGAGCACACTGTGGATGAAGATATGTTACCAAAAGCTTTTTCCACCTACTGGGTGGTAGTAAGTGACACACTTAGTCTCTGTAGATGCAGAAATACTGTTTTATTGATCAATTGATCCAACATAGAGGCACACAGCAAAAAGAGTGCAAAATTCAACCACCCCGTAGGGTTACAGACAGTGCATACAGATTCCAACATTCATAATTAATAGTGCAGAAAACAGTGCAGATATGTGCCAATAAACAGAAGTTAAAATAGTCTATGCCTGTGTCAAAATGTAATCTCACACCTAGCTGTTTTGGCACCAGTAACACTATAGGGTATTTGTTTAGCTTCTGGGTCTGATTGTATAACGGATGATTTAAACTGCCTATGGATTCTCTGGATCACGTTTTGTGAATCACTGCACCTGTAGTGTGGGAATTTTAAGATCTGATTGGCAGAATACAGCCCAGTAGGGCATGAGATGGACCATTAAAAATGGGAGCAGCTAGCAGCCCATACCATGCCCGCTGACGAAGTTCATGGAGTGAAGCGCCAGGGCAGGGTGAGCTGGCAGTTAGGTGAGAGGCTGCACTTTGATATAGGCATAGTCCATTTGAACTTTTTCCTTCTAAAAGGAAATCACTGAATGGTCTCCAGGCCAGCTGAACTTACTGTTTAAGCTACCTGATAAAACAGTTCTCTACTGTCTAAATTAAGTAGTATAAATCATCTAAAGTCAAGCAGTTTATATCAACCAGTATTTTTCAAGGAATAGCAAGGACTCTCAGGTGTGACCCCAATGACAACATTGGAGCTAACAGAAAAAGAAATTACAGTTAAATCCAATAGAATTTCTTCTTTCTGTGTCATTCTGCATTGTCAATGGGAATCATTAATGTGGGTTCAAAAAAGCAGTACCATCCTGAACTGGGATAATCATATCTGATGACCTAAAGGTGACCAAGCATTATGAAAAGGCTGTGGGGAGAGCCAGTGGGATGCTGGGGTGCATAGGGAGAGGTATCATCAGCAGAAAAAAGGAGGTGATGATACCATTGTGTAACCCCCTCTGTTACCCGGGGTTACAAGAATCCCAGTTAGACCTAGTGGTAGGCAAGGAAGGCAGCTTGTGAAACTCCAGTTAAATGGATTTCACACTGTCTCACTCTGTTCTCAGTCTCAGCTGAGACTGAGGGATTACATCATTTTAGAACTGTTGCAGCTGCATAAGCCACACTGGAATGTTGCAGTTGGAGGTTAGAGTAGAATGTTGAGGAATTTGAAGTCAGTCTGTTGCAGTCTGTAGTAGAGGAAGGAGGTGCTCTGATGTAAGCAGGCCCTCAGAGTTCTAAGCTCTGTCAAAGAGCTATTTTTTTGTATAGATGTGTGTTCTCACCTGAAGAGGAACACAAGAAGAGCCAAGTGAAGTGGTAGAGACCGCTTTCAGTGGTTCAGGGCCCCATCCCTGTGGGGATGGGGGTTCCAGGGGCAACTCCCCTGGTCCAGCTAGGGAAAAAGAAGCTGCCTGAGTTAAGTTTGTACTGAGGTACCAGAAGTTCTGGATGAGATTTCTTTGAAGAGAAAATGCCTGTGGGGTATCTGCAACCAAGGGGTGAGTTTGCTCTGCTAAAGGGCCAATGTGTTTCCACCTGAAACAAGATGAAACTAAAGTGACTGTTACTGTGGGGTCAGGAAAAGACAGCCAAGTACAGTTTGGAAGATGTGGGGATTGGACTGCTTAACTCTGTGGGGGGTCTAGAGTAATAGATACAGCCACTTATTAAGTATGTTCAAGTTCAGCACAAATGGTCATATCAGCATAGCTTATACTTCTGCACACAAACAGCTACCATCTTGCAGTAATCTTTTTTTTTTAAATATATACTTTATCCTCCTGTCTGCATCTAGCTGCCTCCTTCTGACTGACCCCTCCCCCCAGCCCATTTACCCTGGTATCACCGGGACTTACACCTGCCTGGTCACTGGGTACAGAGTCTGCAGGAGGTCGGTCATCATTTTGCAGACGGAGGTGTTTTTTTCCACTTTTTCTCCCTTCTCATTGCTGGGGTGTACATGCAGGACATGCACATGTAGAGGTATGCACGTGCCCACAGAAGTCCCACAGCACCCTCCCTTTATCTGGCCCCACTGACCTGCACTACCCTCTGGCCTCCACCTGGGGGTAGTCATTCAGCGGGATTGCCAGTTCTCCCTCCCCTGGAGAGGACAGCTGTCCTCCGGATGCTCAGTCCTCTCCCTCTCCTGCTGACCCCCCGATGGCTCGTGCTTATTCCCGAACATGGGTCACCAGCATGGTGCGAGGTGTGGCATCCAGTGCCTCAACCCTCAGGGCCACCGGTCCAGCTTTATCTTGCAATAATCTTTTGTGCACACAGCTGAAGTTCTTTGTAATGTCATTCCCTTCGAATATGTTACTGAGAGGCACTGTAAGATGTTTCTTTGAGTGCACAGCATGTTGTTTTGTGGAGTTACTGGTTTATAACCATCTTCACCATTCAATGACTTAAAAGAGAAAGTGGTTACTGAAATAAAAGGTTAAAACTACCATAATTACAGCCATTATGTTTAAAGTCTGTGTTTTCTAGTTTTGTTTTGCTGTCTCCTGTTCTATGTCTGCTAAATTTTTCAGCTAATGCAGCAGTAATGTGTCTTTTTAAAAAAGACTCTGGCTGTCCGTAACTGACCTCACTATTGCTGTTTGTGGCACTGAGAATTAAGATGTCATGAACAAAAGCCCTATAAGGTAATGTGAAGACAGTAAAATATATGTTAATACGGCTGCCTCAGGGTGTCTGAAGCTGAGCAGTTCTGGTAGCCCAAACCTCAGAGGAGGAGTTTCTTATACCATAAGAGAAACCCCGCAGAGGCCCTATTAACTTATTATATATTATTCGAGTTGGCAAGAAATGACTTATAGTACATTTTAAGTATTTTTTTTTATTTCAAAAAATAAATAAAGCCACTCTCCCCCCCTTGGCAGTGAAGTGGAATGCTCCAATAATGTTCCTGCACAAGAGACCGCCATACGCAGGATAATATGTATAGTGGCTCTGTGTGTTTTCTTGGGGTTTACTGTTGCTATCTGGGTGCATGTGACTTTCAGCTGAAAGTCACTGATGGGAGTTTGCAATCTATTTGTTCTGCTGCAGCTGATGACATGGCTGTCTAAAGAGGGACCATAGTGTGCACACTTAAACACTAGAGCAGGTTATGGGACAAGGACTGAGTACGCAGCCAGCGTTGATTGTGAGATGTACAGTGACAATGTAAACAAAGCCATTGGGCATGGACATGTTTGATCCCCAATGTTCACTGTCATGTCAAAGGGCACAATTGCCAGCTTGTCGGAACTTGTGTCAAATAATTGGGATTTTCCATTGGTGCATCAAAGGGACACCTACTAGGCCATATCTCTGTGGTCTACTTTGCACCAAAATTGGGGCCATTGCATGCATTTTCAGGTAGCTTGTGTCTATGCATAGAGAAGCTGCTGGAAAGCACATCTACATGTCGCAGACTCAGACGGTGTTTAAATTAAAGTACTAAGATTCATAGAAATACATAAAAACATAGAAAATGGCAGAAGAAGGCGACCATAGGTTCATCAAGTCAGCCCTTGGGTTCCCCAGACCTTCTATGGGTCCTGGGACCTAGCCCCCAACCCCTTTCCATTACCCTCTGTATCTTTGTGGACCCTGCCCCATCCTATCCCCTCTTGAAAGCCGCCACGGTTTTTGTTCCCACCAACTTGGCAAGCAGTCTGTTCCATGTCTCAATGAGCCTTTCAGTGAAGAAGTGCTTCCTTAGATCCTTCTTGAAGCTGCCACCCCAAAGCTTCCATTCGTGTCCTCTAGTGGTTAACCCCTTGACCCTGTTAAAAAGTTCAGAGTAGGGCAATTTATTAATGCCTTTCAGGAACTTAAACATCTTGATCATTGCACTCTCTCCCTCATAATCTCCAGAGAATACAAGTTTAGTGACTTCAGTCTCTCCTCGTATGGGAGTCTCTGTAGGCCCTGCACCATCTTGGTTGCCCTCCTCTGCACTATCACTAGCCTATCCTTATCCTTCTTCAGGTGAGGCCTCTAGAACTGAACACAGTACTCCAAGTGAGGCCTCACCAGTGATATATACAGTGGAAGAATCATCTTCCTGTCCCCGCTGTCAGCTCCTCTGCCTATACATCCTAGCATTCTATTTGCCTTACTGTAAGCTTTGTTGCATTGACCTGACTGCTTTAGGGTGTCAATTATGATGACCCCTAAATCCTTTTCTTCATGGGAGACACTTAGTTGAACCCTGTTAAGCCAATACTCTGCCATTGGGTTCCCTTTCCTTAGATGCATTACCTTGCATTTCTGCTGCCAGATATTGGACCATCTTTCCAGTATCTGAAGGTCTTTTTGTAGGTCCTTCACTGCCTCTGTGCTGTTCACCCTTTCCCTTAGCTTAGTGTCATCTGCAAAGAAGGCAATCTTATTCTGAATGCCTTTACCGATGTCACTAATGAATATGTTAAAAAGGACCAGACCCAAGACTGATCCCTGTGGCACTCCCCTAGTGACCTTCCCCTCTCCTGACTTCACCCCGTTTAGCACCACTCTCTGGTGTCTATCATGTAGCCAGTTGCCCACCCACCTGACTATGCTTTTTGCAGTACCTAGGTCCTCCAATTTCTTAAGCAGGTGCCTGTGTGGTACTGAATCAAAGGCTTTACTAAAGTCAAAGTAGAGGAGATCAACTGGGTGGCCCCTGTCAACTTCCCTAGTCACCCAGTCAAAAAATGAAATGAGATTTGTCTGGCATGACCTTCCCACAACAACCCATGCTGTCTTGTGTCCTGTAGACCATTCCCTTCCAGACATTCCACTAGGTCCTGCTTTATAAATGTTTCCATCACTTTCCCAAGAATTGATGTGAGACTTACCAGCCTGTAGTTGCCAGCCTCTTCTCTGCTCTGTCTCTTGTGGAGGGGTACCACATCTGCACTCCTCCAGTCACACGGCACCATTCCTGTTTGTAAAGAGCGGTTGAATAAATGTGCCAAGGGTTCCATTAATTCCTGGGCAAGTTCTTGTAGATTTTGAGGATGCAGTCCATCAGGTCCTGGTGCTTTTTCTGTCTTTAGGTGCATTAGTGCTTCCCTGACCTGTCTGTGGTGAACGATGGCATGTCCATTTGAGGGATCCCCCTATCAGTGGCCTTGATGCCACTTTCCAGAATTGGTCCATCAAGTTCCTTAGTAAATACTGAACAGAAGAAGCTGTTCAGTGCAACAGCCTTCTGTTCGTTGTCTTTGATGATCCTTTCACCATCTTGTAGCCAAACTATTCCTCCCCTTCTTCCTTTTCCCCTGTATTTAGCAGAAGAATTGTTTGTCCCCCTTTTTAATCCCAGAGGCTATCTGTAGTTCAGCTGATGCTTTTGCCATTCTCACTGCTCTCTTTACTTCCTTGCATTTCACTCATTTATAACACTTTTACATTTTTAACATAATGTTCAGTACCTGGCCCTTATTTGAGTGGTGGGTTTCAGGTATTTTAAAAGTTGATGTGCCGTTAATAAAGCTACATGCAAAAATAGCCCCATTTACATCTATGGAGTGCTCCCTCACACTCTTCCTTGTTAGACATCACAAAAATGTCTGTGCACTGGGGTGTGGCTGGCACACCGGGAAGAGGAAGGGATTGGGTGGTCATTTCTTTGGCCAAATTTACAATTCATTCCCTCCTGACCTGGGCACTAACATAAATTAGCAAAGCTACTTGAAGAAGCTCACACAGGGGTCAGGTACTGAACTTTATGTTTAAAACTTGAATGTGTTATCACTCTTGGTACTTTTCTTTAAAAATTGGGAGCATGTGCATCAAATAGACTAGGCATATCTGCAGCCCCAGCCATAGTCTAGGCTACACCTGTGACCGCAGTCACTGCACCATATTCCAAAAATACTGTCCACTGTGATAAAAACTCATGCATTGTGCAATGGATATCACTAAAGTAGTGTCTCAATAGTGTTCCTTATTATTAAAATATTCAATAATTTTGCCTTGAGAGACACACTAGAATATGGGCTAGAAATGCACTATCCCATTTGCTATATATATGATATTTCTGTTGGCCCAGTAAAAGGTACCTTAAAATTATGCAACACAGTTAGAATTACATAGGAATCATGTTCTTATATAGATTTCCCCTTGTGAAATGCAGCAGGCAGAAAGTGACATGTAACGGGGAACCAGGAGAAATGATTATCTCATGAGAGATCAAGCAGTGGAATTCCTGTCTAGTTCTGCGTATGAAATATGATGTTTAATTTACGTGCATGCATTTCTGGGTTCTCCAGTACAAAATGTGCATTGAGGCAGTTGGGAGGGTGCAGTGTAGAGCGAGCAAAATAATCAGGGTTTTAGAATGCAAAACATGAGCTCAGTGGTCCATATATTGAAGCCCACCAGGATGAAGCGCAGTGTCACAGTTTCCTGCATGACAAAAGGGATTATCTCCAATTGAAACTGCATTGTTTCCTGCAGTAACATTGCTGCAGAATGCTGAGGGTATCAAAATGATTGAAAAGACAGATGTTTGGTTTGGTGTCCTCCAGGCTCTTATTAGTCGAACAGCAGCCTTGATTTTTTCCCAATTGACCTCTAAAACATATAAAAAAGTTAATTTAAACCTGCCCACATTTATATCAATGGAGTGTGCCCCCACAGTCTGCAAACGATGTCACAAAATGTAAGAGCAGGGGAGCAAAAGGGAGTGGCACTTTCATAGTTCTGTACCAGGAAAGGGAAGGGATCAAGTGGCCTGCTCCTTCAAGCCATGAATTACAATCACTTCCCCATGCAAATCTAGAGGACAGAAAAAGATAAGATGTGCACTTTTTCAGTCCAAAGCAGGCAAGGCAGTGTCAGTGGTTCAGCAGGTTGCACATTTGCCTCTGAGGCCAGAAAATCAGAAGGTTGTGGGTTCTAGCCCCACACCAGGAACTTGGGGTAAAACCCAATACTGACACTGCAGTGCAGCATGAGGGGGATGCTGTACTCCTGAGGTGCCGTCTTTCAGATGAGGAGTTAAACCGAGGTCCCATCTACCTGTTCCAGTGGTTGTTGAGGTGGCTGTTAAAAAGCCCATGGTACTTCTTGAAAAGAGTAGGGAAGTTTTGTTTGTTTGTTTATTGAAGGATACAATACCACATACAAGAAATATACAGAATAGGAAGAAGGAAAAAAATAACAAAACATGATACATAAAGGTACCTGAAAAAGGGAAAAAAATGCAAAATCAGAATGTGATCTAAAGAAAATAAACAATAAATAATGTATTGCATCCTGAGGGACACTCATATGATTAGTACAGTCCTGATAATCTTAATACCTTTTACCTGACTCCTAGGATTTATTTGAACTTTATAAAAAAAGGAGAGGCCTCTCCACCATGATTTAACTATCTGCAAACTGTACACTGCAACTTCTTTGTCATAAATATTTCTAAGAGTATTTTCACAAATGACTTTAAATATTGTATAAGGCATTCGTTGCTGCCAAAGTACACACTGTGCCCTCCCGTTCCATAAAAAAAATTTCAACACAGCAAAAAAAACAGGGAGGGTACCTTTATCATAATTAGTCAATCTATTTGTATACTCCCCTAATATGAAAGCTTCATATGTGAGGTTTTGTAGCCAAGGGAGGTTCTAGACCTGGGCTAAGAAGACCCATACATTTTGGGAAAAGGAACAGTGGAGGGCAAAGTGTTCCATGGTTTCCTCTGGGGCTTCACATCCCATGTAAGACACAACCGTTCCTCCATGGGCTTGTGTTTGTTATTTCCTCAGACGTTTAACCTTCCATAAACACTCAACCAGATAGTTTCCCACATGTTGTTCTTGTATTCATTTCTCATTTAGAGGGATAAGACCCAATCCAATTTCTGGGGTCTACAATTTTTAAATTCTGGTCGTGAGGGACCAACTATATCAAGAATGCATTGGTATAATTATTTCCTAGAGGAAGTTTCCAGAAAGGACTTTCGAATATTCCACTTATGTATTTTTTGAGCTGTAGATTTCATAGTGTCAGGTAAAAGCAGGAATTTAGAAAATTTCAGGAGGAGCTTCCTCCCATTTTCTCAAGTACGTCTGCCAGTTATTCAAAAACCATAGGTTGACAAGAGAACTTGTCATTTGCCATGGCATTTTGATGGAATGAAACCAAAATGAAGAGTGAAAGAAGGCTACTGGATCTATCATAGCCAGTCCCCCTTGATGTTGTGGTAGGTATGTGTACCCCCTTTTAAAGGGGTTGAGGTGACTGCCCTACAACATATGAAAAAATGTACTATACAGGTGGGTTTCCAATATTGTTGGTAATGGGAAAATTGTTCCTATAAATATTAAACCAGGGAACAAAAAATTTCTTTATGTTATGAATTCTCTTCAGTTTGGATAAATTCCATCCCTTCCAAACATTCAATACCACCTCACAGCCTTGTAACACCCTTTCCCAATTTGAGTATGCCAAATTATGTGCTCCAAAGAGGACCCCTAAGATTGTTATAGGTCCAGTGACTACTGGAAAGTTCCCCACTACTGAGGGGGGATCTGCTATTGGTCCTCTTGGAACAGCCTTGCATTTATCCAAGTTCAACTTGGCCGATGATACTTCCGAGAATAGCTGTAATTCCTTACTGGTTTCTAATACACTACTGCTATCTTCCAGAGTTAGACAGGTAGCATCTGCATAAGCCAGGACCTTTACCTCATCCCCATATATATGCCTCCCGAATGTCCCCGGATTGAGTGTAGAGCAGGGGGATCAGGGGACATCCTTGCGGAACCCCTTCTCTTATTTTACAAGCTGAGCCTATTTTACCCTGGATAAGAGGAATACAATATAACTGTTTATATAACATTTGGATTTTGGCAATAAAAGGAAATTGGATGCCGTAGGCCTGTAGCATTTAAACAAAAAAAAAAATGTAATTTACCATGTCAAATGCTTTTTGCTGATCATGGGAGATGATCCACTGTTTTTTGGGTTTTCTGATAAAACTCCCAAGGTTCCAGCAGGATTATTAGTGGGTGATGTATTGCTCTATCTGGCAAACCACAGAACTGAACTGGGTGAATTAAGTGTGCGGCTATGTTTTGTAAATGAAGATGATCTGTGACAATATTTTAAAGTTGGCGTTAAGTAGGCTTATTGGTCTCCAATTGTGGAGAAGTGTTCTATCCCCAGGTTTATAGTATACAAATAGATCACTAAACTTTTTGAAAAGGATTCCCAGAACTGTCTAGTTGGAAAAAGAACCTGAAGACCTTGTCCAAGAAAAGGGCCATCTTAGAAAGAAACAATTTATGAAATTCAAAGGGTAGACCATCTGGTCTTGGGGCTACCCCTAATTTCCTTGTTTGAATGACCTCAGTTATTTCATGGATAGTAATGAAATTAGTTAAATAAGAGGAGACTTCTGGTGATAGCGCGTGCATAGTAACTTTAGAGAGATACTGTGATAGTGTTAGATCATTAGTCTCTGTCCTTGTCCTTGTCTGCCGTAGGGAGTCTGTAACTACCCCAACAAGTTCCTCAAATGAGGACACCAGAGACCCATCCTTATTTTGTAGAGCAGAAAAAGAAGCCACCTGTCGTTTTGCTTTACAGGCCACGAATGGGTTGAAAAACGAGGTTTTCTGAGTTCCAAAACAAAGTTCAGCTCTGATAGAACTAGCCCTATCGTATTGCAATTTCTGCATTTATTACTTAACCATGTTAATTTAGGAGGCCACATTATTCCCTGTTGTAGGTGTCATAGATGATAAATGTTGCAGATGCTGTCTTAAAGTTAAATACTGAAAGTACTGATTTCTAGATTTATGCTTCCCATAATATTGGAAACATGTCTGAATATCTGTCTTGGTCTGATCCCAGCAGTCACCTATGTCATCATAAAGATCTATAACAGTTGCTTGTGCTAATAAAATTTGTCTAATGGCAGACTGTATAGATGGATCTGAAAGTGTCTGTGTATTTAATTTCCATTGTGACTTCATGACAGGATGTGCTGGAGCTGGGCCTAAGGTGGAGACCATCATCTGATGGTCCAAAAATTCAACAGGGCATAATTTAGTTGATCCTACTGTTAGATGTTTGGACACAAAAACATAGTCTATGGTGGTGGTGTATTGAACCCTTTTATAAGTAAAATAAGGGGTATGTTTGATTTGATTGTTACAGTTTATTAGATGGGCTCCTGTAATACACTTTTTAAAGGCTAGGGAGTCACATGTCACAATATATTTTTATTGGGGGGTTTTGCCCTCTCAGGATTTGTAAGCAACAATTGACGTCTCCTCCAAGTATAACAGATTTAGTGGTAGCTAAATATGGTTGTATTGTGTCAAAGACAGCTACCCTGTCGGCCTTAGTTTGAGGGCTATAGATGTTTAGAAGTCAACATGGGTCCCCATCCAGGACTAATACCCTCCCAGGGATGAGATCTATTAACCAAAAGAGGGAGAACTGGTTTCCTGAAAACAGAACCCCTATGCTGTCCACCCTGTCTGCTCCAAAGGACTAATAAGATGGTCCCCAGGGCCACTCTGATCTAAACGTTGATTGTTGTGTTATTGATCCCATCCATGTCTCCTGGAGCATAATGATCTCTAATTGTAAGTCATACAATAAGTGAAATACAGCCTGCCTCTTTTTAGTATTCACAAGACTGTGGCAATTGGGAGATGCCGCTACAGTGTTATGCATAGTAATCAGTTAGTTCTGTACACTATTTCTACCTTCTTTTCTTCTTTCCACTGTACAGTTTTTCAGGGGGTTGTGGAAGAGTACTGTCCATTTCCATCATGGCTTGCAGGTCTTCTTCCATTTCTGATTCTCCCCACGTGGAGGTGGCAAGCACTTCAAATGGATTATCTATATCTACTGGCTGAGTGCTTTCTTCCTTTTTCAGTTGCCTTGATGATCTCCTGTTTTGTGGGTGAACTGGATCCTGAGGGGGAGGTGGTGCGTCAGGTTGTCTCATTTTTGTACTTCTCCAGAGGATCCATATAACAAACTGGTTGGAGAAGGTGGAGTACTGTTGGTTTTTCTGTATTGCTATGCTCTGAATCCTCTGTCAGTGGTTTCCCTGTTTCCTCTGCTACCACAGGAGTAGATTTGGGTTCCAGAACTTTAGTGTTCTTTTGCTGAAGCTGGTGTGTGGGGGGGGGGGGAGTGTCGGAATCAGGTGTTTCATCTGCTTGTGCTTTGTTGATCAAATCTGCTGGGTCCAGATCTCGTGTTTTGTTGACTGATGCCCATGGACTTTCTTGATATAGGTAGCCAAATTCTTTACAAAGATTGCATCCAGAGTGGTTGCTACACTGCAAGCTGGTGTGTCCCGCCTCATTACACAGGCAACACTGGAGTTTATCGTAGACACTGGAAAAGTGTGTCTGTGACCCACACCGGTAACACATGTAACGGTAACACCCCCCCCCGTCTCATCCCAAGAAAAAACAATTCAGAATATATACTATGTACTATGCCTTCCTCTGATTGCTGCAACTTAACTTTAAACCTCCATCCTCCTGTCCAAAATTGTTCCCCATCCAAAATATCCTCACATTTCTGTTGAAGATTTCATTCCTGAACATGATTGTAACTGTTTTCACCGGAGATTTTGTCAATGGCATGGCTATGAAGGGGGTCCAAAGTGGGGAAAACTTCAGTTGGTTGTATTTGGTCCAGAAAAGTTCCAGAAGGTGCATAGAGTGAAAACTAATGTCAAAATTGTCCTTCCCTGAAATGTGGATAAAAGCGAACACATCATCTGGGTAGCACCATAAGGAATCTTTTATAAAGCGTCTTTCCAACATATTGCCTATGAGGGTGAGGATCCATGCCTCCTTTATATTTCAATCTTACTCCACGTCGTCTGGGCAGTGGTTCAGTTTTATTCATTTTAAACAGTTTTGTCAGTAAAGGTCTCTGAGGTTGTTCAGGTGGAGAGTCTTGACCTGGCAAAGTAGGCCCGGGAGCTTCTGTAACCCCATGTGTAGGGGATATCTTCCCCGAGGTAGGTGTAGAACCCTGTAAAATGTTAGTAGTGGTAGTTTTGGGTGTCTCTGAATCTCCTGAGGAAATGGATTGGCTGTGTGATGGCTCTGGTTGTGGGTGAGTAATGGTGGCAGAGTTTGTTTTATTAGTATCTGGAATTACAGAACTGCACCCTTCCAGAAGATCCAAAGGAGGCACTACACTAGGGGCTGATTGTGCACAATTATTTGTGGCTATGGGGAGCATAGTAATAGTTTTAGACTTGATCTCATTCCTGTGTGCTACCAACTGGGGGCTCCATTCAGTAGATGCAGAAGACAGTGAAAAAGAGTTGGGGTCCCACATGGGATCTGGCACCTAATGCCCCTCCTTATCTTGTATCCAGCCTACCCCTTTAGGGGCATATTCCAGCCAGGATTTTTCAGCCTCTATACTTCTGGAGATGCCAAAAGCCATTTTAATAGCTGTAGCTGCCGATTCAGGTGGTGAGAACTTAGTAGGTGGATGTGTAATAGTATCCTGAGTATCCAGTTTGTTATGCACCTGACCAACAGTGACATTTCTGTGCTGCAATACCACACTATCCCTTTTTCTCCTTAAATCATTAGATTTACACTTTAGCCCAGCGTCATCTTCTGCCAAAATTTTTAGCAGTGCCATTTTCTTTTTGGCAAGTTGTGATTCTAAAACTTCTGAAGGCTGTCCCGTATGCTGTTCAACAGTCACTACCTCTGCTGAATTTGAACTTTTTCCCTCGTGGGTGAGTCTTAGGCCAAGGGTGTCTGCCCCTGTATATGCCATTCCCGACTCATGACTCACACTCACTTCATCTTTTGGAGCAATCTCTGGTTTCTGTGTGTGACCTTTGAAGGCTATGGCAGGGAATATACCGCTGGAGTTGACAGCACACCTTTCCATGTCACTACTATATCGATACCAGGCTCCTGTCTTACATGTGGTTTTACTGCTACATGGGGATTTGTAGAAGCAGTAGTTATTTTGGTGGCAGCTGTGGAGATGTTTTGTGGTGTCAGGACTACCAGCCAGGATTTCTCTGCAAATGTGAGTCCCGGGAGGCTAATGAGCAGCCGCTCTCCTCCTACAGTCCCCATAACTGACTTCTGAAGTCCCAAAAAGGAAACATAGAAACACAGAAGTTGACGGCAGATAAGGATCGCAAGGCCCATCCAGTCTGCCCATTTCTTTTTCTACCTTATAAATGTGCCATTGGCCTTTGCTCTGTCAGTGGCCTATCTATTCATAGTCATTTGTATTGCTCCCTTATGCCTATCCCATGCCTGTTTGAAGCCATGCACTGTATTCATAGCCACCACTTCTTGTGGTAAGCCATTCCATGCATCCACCACCCTTTCTGTGAAAAGAATTTCTCACATTCCCCTTAATCGGCCCCTCTAATCTCATGCTGTGTCCTCTTGTCCTGCTGTTTTCTTATATTTAAACATGTTAGACTCTTTCACCTTGTTAATGCCCTTAAGGTGTTTGAATGCCTCGATCATATCTCTCTCCCTCCTTTGCTCAAGGGTATACATATTGAGCTCTGTTAATCTGTCCTCATATGTCTTCAGTGCAGTCCCTGCACCTTTTGGTTGCCCTTCTCTGGACTGCCTCAATTTGGTTAATGTCCTGCTGAAATGTGTGGCTCTCCAATACTGCACGCAGTACTCCAGATGGGGCCTAACTGGTGTCTTGTAAAGAGGGATTATTACCTCCTCTTACGACTTGTGATACCCCTACTAATACACCCTAACACCCCCTAGCCTTACCTACTGCTTAGAGGTCTGCTTGATGATTTCAGGTCATCAGTGATGATACCCAAGTCTCTTTTCTTCCTTTGTGACTGCTAGCAACTCCTCCCAGCCTATAGGTGGCTTCAGGTTTCTCTTCCCTATGTGCATGATTTTGCACTTCTTTGCATTAAATCCCAGTTGCCACTCTTCTGACCATTTTGCTAGTTTATCCAGATCTCTTCTCATTCTGCCCACGCCATCTGGATCATCTACTCTGTTGCAGATCTTGGTGTCATCTGCAAACAGACAAGCCTTCACCTCTAGTCCATCTGCAAGGTCACTAATGAAGATGTTGAAGAGGACTGGCCCCAGGACTGATCCCTGAGGTACCCACTTGTGACTTGCATCTCTTCTGACTGTATACCATTTACCACCACTCTCTGTTTTCTGCCCGTCAACCAGTTTGCCACTCAGTTGACCAACTTCTGACCCACCCGAGCCTACCCAGCTTATTAATCAATCTTCTATGTGGAACAGTGTCAAAAGCTTTGCTGAAGTCAAGGTAGGCGACATCAACTGCTCCCCCTTGGTCCACCACTCTGGTTACCCAGTCATAGAAATCTATGAGATTAGTTTGACAGGACCTTCCTTTTGTAAACCCATGCTGTCTTGGATCCTGTGCCCCTATGGATTCCAGGTGTTGCACTATCCTTTCCTTAAGGAGTGCCTCCATAATCTTGCCCACTACTGAGGTACTGAGAAAAACACTGTAACATTATCTTGGTTACCAGGCACAGTTTGATAAATAATAGGGGAATTTGGTACCTTAGTTTTAGCGGTGTTCAATGCAGATGTGGCAGTGGTTGCCATGGATAATTCACTACGGCTGGTCTCGTTGTGATGGAGGCCTCCAGACAGGTGTGGTCCTTTTGTTTGATCTTGTAATTTAGCCATTGCATTCTGTAACTTGACTTGTTTCAGGCGATACTGTGCTTCCTTTTCTAACATTATTTTTTTTAATTTCAGCAGCTGTTTTTTTGCGTAAGCAATACTTCCTCGGTCGCATCTTGTCCATTAGTTTTTTCCATTTCCTTTTGCTTCATACCTTCAGTTTTTGTTGCATTTCAGCAGGGTCTGCAGCATCCAAAAAATATTTTGGTCTCAAGCAAAATGGAGGCCGGGGTGGAGACCGGACCTCCAGCCTCCTCAACGTCCATCTCCGTCTGCTCACTGACCAGACTGGCCATCACAAAGGACGGACAGTAGCTCCCCCTACAGAAGAGTAGAGGAATTTCTCCAGTGTCCTGGCCAAATTCAACCCATTCACTAAAAATACCACCAACAGCTTAATCTGGTTCGATTTCAGTTGGTTTCCATCTGTATTTCCACTGCCCCACCCCACCCATGGACAAGGCTGAATATAGGCAAAACTGCCTAGGCCTCCTTTCCAGCTCAGCAAAAACTAAATAAATAAAGGCACCAGTGGGTGGCTTAATAAAAGCACTGAAACATGTGCTCTTTAAATGTTACAGCTTTTGAAATATAATTTCATGCATTATAAAATATCATAACAGATTAATTTTAGAAATGGTTAGAAGATACTAGTAGTTCTAAGAATAAACATATGCTTTTCTAGTTATAGATGTGATATAAACTACAGATACTTTATCGCATTTTACCATACTGAGGCAAAGACAGCGCTCTGATGGAAACCAGGAACACCGCACAGTTTGATAGTACTAGTTTTCTCAACAGCTCACTTTGTTTTTACTAGATAAAGAATACAACATGCTCTCATGGCAACAAAGTATGTCACAGGTCTATTTTTGGAATTTGTCTTTAAAAGCCAAGTTTTTAAA
This sequence comes from Neoceratodus forsteri, assembly GCA_016271365.2. Classification (NCBI taxonomy): domain Eukaryota; kingdom Metazoa; phylum Chordata; order Ceratodontiformes; family Ceratodontidae; genus Neoceratodus; species Neoceratodus forsteri. The sequence continues at coordinate 81,730,909 of JADMNL010000030.1, forward strand.
TTGATCTTGTAGCTAGGGATGCTTAGTTACAGTAGATGTGGTCTAACTTATTGTAAATTGGTGCTACAAGAAGTGTACATGCCATGACTTTTGTGTAATGTGGCTACTAAATACTAAGGCCCAGTCCACAAAGCTGATTCAGATATGCTTGGTTAGAGTGTGTCTGGGCTACGGTGCTCCGCAGCCAGATAGCCGTCTGCACTGGATACATCCTTAGTCCCTGCCGCTGAGCTTTGCTAGTGCAGAGTTTATCATGGGGGCATGGAGTGCAGCTGTGCCAGATACCAGGCATCCAGCTGAAAGGCCAGGCTGGCTTGCCAATGGACCCCTGACTCACCATCGAGCAGGGGCTAGCGGGATATGGCAGTCCACCAAGGACTGCCATATCCCTGCTGGAAATGTATAATCATTGCAGCTGGCATCACCTGATGCCCATTCGGCCCCGGCCAACCCTGGAGGCTCTAAGGGAAAGAGGCTGGTGGACAGGGGTCAGTTGGGTCCCAAGTACCAATGTGATAAAGTATCTGAAGTTTATAACGCATCTAAAACTAGAAAAAAATGTGGCTATACAAAGGCGTGTAGCTGCTAATTGAGCCCATAGGGCTGCACAGCCTCTGCTTCCTCTGCCAGCCTTCTACAATTCAAAATTTATTTAGAGTGTGGGGCACATGCATGCCCCCCTGATATGCCACAGCCCAGCTGCCTGCATGGACCTGTTCATGGCTCGAGAGTTGGTGTGGAGGGAGTGTGCCCTGAAAGAGCTCCTGTGTCCCTATCCTCCTGATTACCTTCTCTGTTCTTCTGAGACATGCCTTCTGACGGTGCCCAGATCATGAGTATGGCAGTTTGGAGAATGGGCATTTGTGGTGGCAGCACCACTTTTGTGGAATACGTTGCCTCATTATCTTAGGGAGGTCCCCTTGGCTGAGCATTTTAAGAAGGGTCTGAAACATCAACTATTTTCACAGGCTTTCCCTGACTAGTTGTATCTGTACCAGGAGTCAGGCTGACCACTGAGATATGTGAAATACTGTTGATGTGCGTAATCATTGCTTAGTTTTAAAAAAAGATAGGCTGAATGTTAGTGTACTTTAGAAATTCTTATGCTGTTATACATGTTCATAGTTGTAAGTGGCCTGAGGGATAGCGTACTGATAATTGAAATGCTTAAATGGATGCCATGGAGTGCCCCACATGTGTGCATCATGCGCATAGGGGGGCACTATGTGGCTTTTCCAAGCCCTTTGCCTGTACAGAAGGTCCAGAAACTTTTTGTGGATCAGTGCTAAGTGACAATGATTGGGATTGATGCTGACAGCCATAATGTATTCTGTAAATACAGGTCTGCCCAAATATAGCATTTATAAGATACCATTCTAATGCTAGGCAGCAATTATTACTTATTAATTATAAATGATTAATCTTAGTACTTTGCCATAATCCCAGTCTTAGCACTCATCCACTTATGCACTATTCATGCATGTGCTAACACAGTTACACTCACTTACTCACTCACTCACTCACCCAGCCACACACCCACTCACCCTCCCAACTTATTCATTCCCCCACTCACTCACCCACCCACCGACCCAGTCTCACACTCATGCATGCAGAGCAAACATTCTGTCACTCACTTGCACAGTAGAGCTGTGCAGAGTGAGAAAATCCTGAATTCACAGAATTTCAATGAAATTTCATGAAATTCTGCAAAATTTTGTGGAATTGTCAGAATGTCGCAGAATTTTTATTTTATTTTAATTTGGTCATAACTTGGCTGTCTATTGAGCTAGAGCTCTGAAATTTGGCGTGCTTACTTTCTTACAGAGTTCTAATGACTTACTGAGTATCATGACATTAGGATGGATTGTTTCAAAATTATAGGCGTTCAAAATCAGTCACTTTTATGTTTGCTTGCATGCATGTGCAAGAAACATAGTGCCATCATCCGAGTTTTCGGAGGTGTGGCACCCTGTCTTCCAATTCAGTCAGTGTGTGCAGGCATGGCCACAGTTCGCCAACGAATGCTGCAGCTGTCTATGACAGCAGTTGAAAATGCAGTGCCGTACAGTTCAAAGGGAGATCTATGCTTCAGTGAGCAGCGATAAGATATCGCGTGCTCATGCGCTCCTCCCACACACACACACACACACACGCATATTGTGTGCTCTTGCTCCCCCCACACACACACTGTTTGGCCGACGGGGTGCCCAATCCTGTCTGCCTCAGCTGCTTCCCCCAAGAGATCACTAGGTGCTGCTGGAGCTCACCTAGCATGGCAACAGTTCTGTGGCTGACGGGGTACCCAATCCCCGCCAGCTCCACTGCCCCCCAAGAGACTGCTGGGTGCCACGCTGGGAGCCCACCCCAGCGTGGCAACAGTCCCAGAGTGGCCGACGGGTGCCCAATCCTCGCCGGCTTGACTGCCCCCCAAAACAGTCTCTTTCCAGCTACACACTGGGAGCCCACCCCAGCGTGGCACAAGTCCCGGCCATCTAAGAGGAAAAACCTGAAAGAAAAATCTTCCTCGCTGCTGTCCTGACCCCCCCTCCTTCACCCGCCCACCCTCTGCACACACCCTGCCTCCCACCCCCACCTCACCCCATACTTACCTCCGGAGTTCGGGCGGCGATCTTCGTGGACCGGGGAACACGCTCTGCACTCTTCAAAGCCGACGGGAACTGAAGAAATGCCCGGTAAGCTGTATAATGGAATAAATAGGGTTTTTCAACTTTACTGCATATCTCAGGCTTTGGGAGCTTCACCACCATCAATATGGGTTTTTGGGACCCCACCTCATGAATTCTGTCATCGCCATTTTGTTAATCCTGCCCAAAAGGTGATTTCGCAGTCACTGCACAGAAACACCTTTCAGGGCAGATGTATGAAATGACAGTGTCACAGTTCATGAGGTAGGCCCCCAAAAACCCTATGTTGAAAATTTGATGTAAAAATTCTCAAAAATGACTGTTTTACGAGTATGGGTTGCACTGTTCCTACACACACTCTTAAGTTCACGAATTTTCAATATGTTCACTCCAGATTTTCAACATTGCCATTTTACCACACCTCCTTATGAGCAGTACAGCTGTTATTTCTCACATCTCACCCAAAATGTGTTTCCGCCATGTAGTGCACAATGGCGCAGTTGGTGTGCAAAATCAATGTTTGGGACAGATTAAGAAAATCACAGTGGTGCTATTCATGAGCAGCGGTATTAAAATGGCAGTGTTAAAAATTGGGTGACAAAATTCCCAAAAATGACTGTGTTACGAGCATGTGTTGTGCTGTTCCTACGCACGCTCGTAAGTTTGCGAATTTTCAATATTTTCACTCCAGATTTTCAACATTGCCATTTTACCACACCTTCTTATGAGCAGTATAGCTGTTATTTCTCACATCTTGCCCAAAATGTGTTTCCGTGCATGTAGCATACAATGGCTTAGAATGGTGTGAGAAATCAATGTTTGGGACAGATTAAGAAAATCACAGTGACACTGTTCATGAGCAGAGGTGTTAAAATGGCTATGTTAAAAATTTGGTGAAAAATCCTTAAAATGACTGTATTCTGACGACCATTAGCAGCTTCCACGCACCCTACGTAGTTCATGGATTTCTAATATTTTCAGTCCAGATTTTCACCACTGGCATTTTTCCACACTTCCTTATGAACAGTACAGCTGTCATTTTTCACACCATAGCAAATGTGTTTTTCTTTCACACTTCCAGCAAAGACAAATGCATGGTCATGTGGGAAATTACTGTTCGGGACAGATTAAGAAAATCACAGTGACACTATTCATGAGTGGAGGTTCCAAAATCCCTGTGTTGACAATCTGCTGTAAAAAAATCCTCAAACTAATTGCATTACGGGTGTGCGTTGTGCATATTTCATCAAATTGTGAAAAAACTAAAATGCCAAGCAGTGGAACCACAGTCAAAGAGACAGGGAAGAGTAAGACCACATAGGATTTTGAAGAGTAGCAGAGCAGTTTTATGCTTACCTTGTCCCCCCTCCCCCTTCCAGGTCACACCTGGAAAGGAGTACTGTCTCAGTGTGCTAAGTGTGCCTTTCCCAGTCACCAATTTTCAGGTAAATAAATAGTGCTTGTGATATGGGATACTGTGCCAGTGGAGCATGGACCCTTGAATTCTGATGTTCTGTGGTGTAAGAACTTGCACCCTGCCTCAAAAGGTATGTGTTGCTCAATAATTCACCATTGTGGTGCACTATTATGTTATATGTGTAATCATTCACTGCTCTAATCATTGGTCTTACCGATAGTCCACACTGTCATCCTTAAAGGTCAGCATAATTGTGACTCATATTTCTGCACAATAGGAGGAAGTGTGGTCTAGTGGTAAGAGAATTGGTCAGACCATTAGCTTGGAAAGCAGGAGAGCACAGATTCAGACTCTACTAGAACCAGCTCCTCACTGTGTGACCTTCAGCCAGTCACTTATTCTCCCAGTGCTGCAGTACACGCAGTTGCAGAAATGGGCCGAAGAAAGACCTGACTAGAAACAGGATGTTGCACCTCAGCTGGGCAATCCTGGATAAATAAGAAAAAGGAAAAACAGTACCAGCACTTACTAGTTTACAAAGACAGATTCAAATTTATTAATACAATTTTACAACAGTGTTTTATCCGCACAAAGGAGTAGCCCCTTTTTCACAGTATTAGACTGCTTTTTTGCTGCAACAATTATTGATAAACTTCAGTCCAGATTTACTGTCATGCTTCCTTTCAGGAAAACTACTTTTGGACAGAGGGCATTGACCTACAGAGCCACTGGCCCTTACAACCACTTACCTGCCAGCCTCACTGACATTGGTAACATTCCTTCCTTCAGACACAGGCTCCGCCAACTTGTAGAAACATTGAAACATAGAATTTGATGGCAGATAAGGACCGCTTGGCCCACCTAGTCTGCCCATTTCACTACCTAATGGATAAGCTGCAGATCCTAGTTAACCAACAGCCTACTTCCTCCTACCCTCCACTAGAATTGCCTTATGTCTGTCCCATGCATTCTTGAATTCCCCCACTGTTTTTGACTCCACCACCTCCTCAGGAAGGCTGTTCCATGCATCCACACCCTCTCTATGAAAAAATACTTCCTCACATTACCTCTGAGCCATCCCTCTCTATCTTCAAATTGTGCCCCTTGTTCTTGCACATCTCTTCTTCTGAAAGATTCTACCCTCTTAGACTTTGTTGATTCCTTGAGATACTTGAAAGTTTCTATCATGACCCCCTCTCCCTCCTTTCCTCAAGGTATATATATATTAAGCTCCTTTTTTCTCTTCTAGATGGCTTCTGGTGCAGACCCTGCACCATTTTAGTTGCCTCCTGGACAGTCTCCATCCTGTCTATGTCCTTGCGAGATGGGGTCTCCAGAACTGCATGCAGTACTCCACGGGTTTCACCAACTGTTTGTACAGAGGGATAACAACTTCCTGTTTTCTACTGGTGATGCCTCCCTATGCATCCTAGTATCCCCAGCCCTCCTTACTGCCTTCTCACATTGCTTGCCCACCTTTAGGTTGTCTGATATGACTACCCCAGATACCCTTCCATTTTGTTGTTGTTAGTATCTCTTCCCTCCGTGCACTCTTACCTGGGTGACTTTCCCAGGTGCATTATTTTGCACTTCTTTGCCTTGACTCTAAGCTGCCATACATTTGACCATTCCTCCAACCTTGCCAATTCCCTTCTCATCCTTTCCACCCCACCTTGTGTATTAACCCTGTTGCAGATCTTCGTGTCGTCTGCAAAGAAATATACTTTTCCTTTCAGTCCCTCTGCAATGTCACTTATAAAGACATTAAAGAGGACCGGTCTCAGTACTGAATCCTGTGGTACCCTGCTAGTAACCCCCCTTTCTTCAGAGTGGACTCTGTTTATTATTACCCTCTGTGTCCTGTTGTCCAGACAATTTTTTACCTAGGCTACCACCTTGGGACCCACTCCAAGGCTGGCTAACTTGTATATTAATCTTTTGTGTGGGACTGTATCAAATACCTTGCTAAAGTCTAGGCAGGCCATGTCCACAGCCCCTCCCTGGTCTACTACTTTGGTCACCCAAAGAAATCTATTAGATTCATCTGACATGACCTTCCTGCTGTGAATCCTTGCTGCCTTGGGTCCTGTGCCCCACTGGTCTCTAGGTACTCAACAATTATTTTCTTCAGAAATGATTCCATCATTTTTCCTACCACTGAGGTCAAACGAACAGGTCTGTCGTTTTCTGCCTCTGCCCTGCTCCCACTTTTGTGAAGGGGAATCACATCTGCCTTCCTCCAGTCCTCAGGTACTACCCCATTCTCCCATGATTTGTTAAACAGGATAGTCAGTGGTGTCACTCGTTCTACCCTTAGTTCTTTTAGAATTCTGGGGTGAATCCCGTCAGGCCCCATTGCTTTGTCCACCTTCAGTTTTAAGAGTTCTTTCAGAACTCTTTCTTCTGTGACTGGACTAATATCGACCGCCCTATCCAGAGTGTTTCTATTGTTTGGTTTAGGTATCCCCCCTTCTTTTGTGAATACTGAGCAGAAGTATTTGTTCGGTATCCCTGCTTTTTCACTGTCACCCTCTGCCCACATTCCTTCCCCTTTATTAAGTTTCAGTATGCCTCCCTAGGTCTTTCTTCACTCCCTAATGTACCTATAAAATATTTTATCCCCCTTCTTAACAGAGTTGGCTATTTTTTCCTCAACTTGGGCCTTTGCTATTCTGACTGCCTTCCCTGCCTCCTTCTGCATTACCTGATATAGTTCTCTGTCCTGCTCCTTCTGTGTTTCCTTATATTTCCTGAATGCTATCTTTTTCTCCTTAACCATCCCTGCCACCTCTTTTGAGAACCATAGTGGCTTTTCCTTCATTTTGTTTTGTTGATTTGCTTTACACAAAGGCTTGTTGCCTCTGTGATGGCAGTTTTGATTTTTCCCCATTGTTCCTCCACCCCTCCTTCTTGCCTGCTTGCTAGTGCTTTTCTTAGGCACTCTCCCATTTTGTCAAAGTCAGCCCTCCTAAAGTCCAACACCCCTGCTTTTGCATGGCTTGACTCTACAGCTGTGTTTATTGTGAACCACACTGTATGGTGGTTGCTTGTTCCCAAATGGCTACCCACTTCTAAATCTGAGATCCTGTCACCATCCCCCATTTGGGAGTACCAGGTCTAAGACTGCTTCCTCCCAAGTGGGTTCTAACACTAGCTGTCTAAGGCATGCCCCCTGTAGGGCATCGAGAATGACCCTGCTCTTGGATGTGGCTGCAGTAAAGGTGCTCCAGTTAACATCTGACATATTCAGGTCCCCCATCAACAATATCTCCTTTTTCTTTCATTCTAAGGATTCCTTCTATCATTTCCTTGTCCATTTCCTCTCCCTGAGATGGGGGTATGTAAACAACCCTTGTGCAGATTGTGGTTCCATTTCCTGTCTCCAGGGTGACCCACGGTGCCTCCTTCCCTCACTGTTTACCCTTTAGTTTTGTTGCTTTGATTCCTACCGTTATGTAGAGAGCTACTCCTGTCTGACAATTTGCACTGCAACTGTATCTTTACATCCTAAACTGTATCGTATCCACTTGTTAATCTTATTATTGCACCCTGTATGTACTGTGATGTTGCCTGCTCTGTACCCTGTTCCTTTCTGTACAACTGGTCACTTCCGAAAAAGGGCCAGGTAGCTTGTCTTGCTCTCCATCTCCAGTATAAAAATTAAAAATGAAATTAAACTTGTATCTGTCTTTTTCCACAGACTAGTAAGTGCTGGTGAAATTTTTCTTTTTCTTAATTAATCGTGATGTTTAAACCAGGCATAGATTTTGTCCAGGGGAAGCTTTTCTTTGATAATAGAGTATCCTGGATAAATAAACAAAAATAAAAAAACAAAACACAAATTCAATAATACAAACAGAAGATGACACAATATTTCTTAGAGAATGATATGGGAGAGATTTCACAGGCAGTCCTTTGGGACACCTATCTTAGAGGAGTAATAATCCAAGTTCCAGTCAAGATGCACAATGTGCAGACTGAGGACCAGTTAAAACTGGAAACAGAATTAGTCACTTTAGGGAGATGGTCTATAGAAAGGCTAACGCCTGTACAGATATCGGCTCATTCAACTATTAAAGACATACCGTGGTAATTCAGCAATACGGCCTGAGTTAAGGGGCCTGTCTAGGAGGATTTTGCCTAGTGAGGACAGGTAAAGGACAACACTTGTTCTCCTAGCACCCTACCTCCCAAACCACAACCCCCTGATTAGGCTTTTCAGCCTAGAAACATTTTTTCCATTACTTCTGTGTAGTAATATCTCTTCTGATATATCTGTCATAATCTAAACATGGCGGAAGCAGCACAGTGCCATTTCGCATGCACTGTGTGGTTCCATGCTGCTCCACTGTATCACTTATATGATGGAGCAGCGTAGAGCCACGCTGAGCATATGAAATGGTGCTGCGCTGCTCCAGCCATGTTTACATTATGGCGGATACATCAGAAGAGAGATTATTACCCAGAGGTAATGAAAAAAATATTTTTTAGGCTGAAAAGCCTAATTGAGGGGTTGTGGTTTGTAGGGTGGTGTGCTGGGAAGGACAAGCATTGTCCTTTAAGCATCAAAGTATAGATGAGGTAAGAGCCTTAAACCTCCCAACGGGCATTATCCTCCTAAAAAGGACCAAGGATGAGGGCATTATTGCTATTACTAATTTATTTTATTTTTAATGGGGTAGTAGTGCCAACAATAGCTGGCAGAAAACAATATTATTTTTTAAAGGTAGTCAGTTGTCATTTTTTATTTCTGAAGTATATTTCTTGTTCCGCTTGCTCTTTTAAAAGGTCTTCTACCTGATACTGTTGAGAGTGATGTAAAAGGCATTGCTTCACATGAAGACAGACATATCTACTGCTATTCTTCTCATACCTCATCAGCATTGTGACATCACAGGTGACCGATCTTGCAGTAAGTGACTGGTTCTGCTTGGTCAGTTGTGATGTCACAGACAGTGAGGTTACAGGGCTGTTGATGTATGAGGAGGAATAGAACTAGCTATGTCAGTCTCCAGGTACAGCAGTGTTCCTTGCATTACACAAAGTATTGTCAGGTAGAACATCATCTAATTAGCAAAAGGGAAAAGAAAAAACAATACTTAATGTATTTATGTTATTTATTTGTTATTGTTGACCAGGAAAAGTACTCTATGCTGTATAATAGCTTGTTTCCAGGTGCATCCTGAGAGGTAAGATATAAGAATAAGACAGAAGAAGTTATAGTTCACTACTTTTGAAAATAAATATTACTTTCAGGCAGTATACCAACTCTTTATTTATCCAAAACTGTAAAACCTGTTTTATGTGTTTGCTATGTTCTCTATAGTGACAATAGCAATTGATGGAATCATGTTTATTAGAGGAATCTCCAGTTGTTTATGTAAGCAATAAGACCCGAGAGGGTGTGGTGTATTGCTGGATACCCGCATGCCCAGGGGCATGATGAGGCCCAATGCCACAGGCAGAAGGCCTGGCAGCCGCCAGCCCAGTAGTGTAGAGGGCTAAGGTGCTGGCCACCTTACCTCACTGCATGCTGGCGGCCCGGATTCAGGACCAGACTTGAGTCATTGGAGAGCCAGCAGGGGGGGTTTAGGGACAGAGCAGGATTGAGCAGCTGAAAGGCAGCTGTCCTCTCCCGGTAGGCTGTCACACTCCCCGTAGATCTGCTGCCATCGGGTGGAGGTCCGATGGTCAGCGTTGGCAGGCAGGGGTGTGCATGCCTCCACATTCGCGCATGGTCAGGACAGGGACCAGGAGAAAACTGGGGAAAAAATTGGGGCCATAAAAACTTAAATGAAAAAGAAGGCCCTGTAGCCCCTGGAAGTATGGGTATCCACCAATGCTCCACATCCTGAAGGGTCTTATTGCGCTTAGAAAATCGACTGGACAAAAAAAATATCTAAAAGATAAAGAAAAAGACACAAAAATGTAATGAAATATTATTTAGGAAATGTCAAACAGTCCTTCCCCAGATGATTTATTACCTGTCAGTCATCTACCTTTTCACACATTCAATAGAAGGTTTGATTCTTTATCACAGAACAGAAGAATTCAATATTCTGCAGTAAAATGCTCTTTCCACTCCCACCCACCCACCCACACAAAAACATGGAATTATGTAAGCAGTAAGACATGACGGGGTCTGTGTTGTGCTGTCACAACACACACCCAGGGGCATTGTTAGGCATGATGCCACAGGTGGAGTGCCTTCAGCCCCTGTGTGTGTATAATGACAGCACAACGCACAAACCCTGGCGTGTCTTATTGCACTTATAAAATGGGTAAACTGAGAACATTTAAAAAATAAAACAAGGAAACTTTTTTTCTTATTGAAACTGTTTTTTCTTTTGTTAAAAGTAAATAGTAAAAAGTAGTCCCTCCCCTAACTGTCAAGCATTTGTCTATCCACACATTCAATAGATGGAATGTTTGTTTATCATGGAATGCAGGAATTCAAGCTACTGTAGAATTCTACTGGTTGAATGTTTTTCTCTCCAAACACACAACAAAAGGCCTCAGTAAAGCCAGGGATTTAATTGTATCTGGGGCAGAGCTAGCAGCAAAAATGTTCCTGGTAGGCAGGTAAGGATAGCACGTGTGTGTGTGTGTGTGTGTGTGTGGGGGGGTGGGGTTAATGGTCAGAAAAGAAGCTCCAAAAATTAAAACCGTGAGTGATACTTCATTTTAATTTGTGTATGTGTGTAAGGTTGGGGAATATAACGGAAAAGAACATTTAATCACTTTGTTCTTATTATTTTGAGGGAGTTTAGTTTTTAGGGCCTAGGTAATTTCTTTAGTGAGTAAAGGTGGCAGCCATGATTGTAATGGAAATTAGGAATTTTAAAGACGGGATTGATATTGTTACTGTGCAATGTTCTGACTGCCAGCACTTTTTTGACCCATGCGTTGTGCTCTCATAATGCACACGTCCTAGTCGTTTCCCTACCCATTTTATAATAATGTGGAATGTATGAATTCAAAATTCTACAGTATTCCACTGGCATACAGTTACACTGATACACTCAAACCTCATATGGAGCCAGAACCTCAGTTTTATCTGGGCAGATTTGCAGCCAAGATTTTTCTGTCAAGCTGGTTAGATTATGAGGGTGATTTTTCATGGTCATCAAAGAAACATCAGAAATGAAACTATGACTGGTGCTTGATTTGTTAAATTGGTTTATGTGTGTATGTATGATGGGGACCATGAGTGGAAAGAACATTACATTATTTATCTGTTTATTTATTTTTAATTTAAGGAAGTTTTATTTTTAGAGCCTAGTTACGGATATAGGAACATACAAAGATTCCAGCAGAAAAAGGCCTTATGGTCTATCGAGTCTGCTCATATTGCAGAGTCCCTATCACCAGCTAAGGACTCTGCCCCCCTGCCCAATCAATTCAGCCTTCTTTCTGGCTTTAATTATTTTATTTATTTATTTCATTTTTCTTGACTGGGTAAGTGCACTAGACAAATCCTGCCTATTTTCAGGCACGACCCAGGGGAGGGGGATACAGATGAATGCCAACTGGCCTTGAACCAGATTAAGCTGTAGGTGGTATTTTTAGTGAATGAGGGGAAATTTGACCAGGGCACCAGGGAAATTCCCCTACTCTGCAGTAGGGGGACCCTCTAGCCATTTGGCTGCTGGCCAAGATGGTGGACGCTAGTCAAACGACAGAAGCGCTGGCTCCTACTGTGCTACCTGCTACAGAAATGTCTGACATTGAGGAAATGCCTTCTGCCTGCAATTCACCTTTGGAACTTGACTCTAATACGGTGCTTTCAACAGCTTCTGACCCTGTAAGTGATTTAATCAGCGTAAGTTTTCCTGAAATGATCCCTAACTTACCAAGTGATTCCGATTCTGAGCTGGCGGCTGAAGTTCCTATGGACCAGAATCCTGTAATTGCAAAGTGCATGTCGGAACAAGAAAAAGTACTACGACAAAACTTTGCTGTGGTTGAAAGTGATTTTTTTTGCAAAAAGGCACAACTTGAATCTTCTCTGTGGCAATTACGTTCTGACAGCAGCAGTCCGACTGTCAAACCGAGTCAGCTGAATCAGAAGGATACACCTGGACCTGTTACGGAGCCACAGAGCTGGGCGGAAAGTGTGGAAGCCGCAGAAACAGCCAGTCTGTTTGAGAATCCAGCTCCCTTATTGCCCTCCACTGCTACAACGTCGGGAATGGCAATCATAAGCCCAGAAGGGCTTGGCCTAAGACACGCCGTAGAGTCGGCAGCTCATACGCCGGGAACATCCACCTGGTCAGTACTTTCAGCACTACAACATGCCAAATCCCCAGTGTCAGAATGTCCCCTGAAGTAAAGAAAACCAGCCCTCATTGCTTTTTTCTTAAACCTGCAAAAATGAAAATGGTCCCTCGCCAATCTGACCGTGCCATACACCACATCCACCCCACCCCGACCTCCCACTCAGCACCCACCACCCCATACACCCTCACTCACATGAAGATATCCCACAATGCATTCACCTGCATTCTCAGTATGAGAGCGGTGGGACTTTATCAAAATGTGAAGCCGCAGCTGGAATCATGCTGCTGGTTTCAAACAACATGAAGTCTTGCTATATTATGACAATTGCAGTATGACCGCAGGTTAGAACTGCTCCGGAGGTGAAATAGTTAACTTTCCATGCAGGCATGGAACTTAGAGCACGAGCTCGGTTGAAAACTCTGTCTGTTGTGCTTCAAACGCAAACTGTCAGATTCTTTATTCCGCCTCACTGAACAGTCGCTCCGGAGATTTCTCCTTCTGCTCGGTTCATTTTGTCGGTTTAAAAGTATTATTTTTCGTTTTTTAGCGAAATTAAACACAGCAACGGTCGGTTCAAGCTCTGTCTGTGGTAATGTAAGTAATAGATAGGTTTTACATTTAGTTTTCTGTGTGGAACTTGTAATTCTTTATCGGTTTCGGTTTAGAACCGATCAGGTTATTTAAATCTACTAGTCCTTTTTAGAGTAGTGGTTCCCGGTTCTTATCGGTTCTAAAAGAAACGGATTTCATTACGTTTTTTTCCACGACCCGTGACACGGTTGGGAACCGATAAGGGTGTCTTGCTTGGTGGATTGCCATAAACGGGCAAGTTGGTTAGGCTGGCATTATGTCTGAGAAACCCAAAAGAAAAAACAGACCCACTGGGTTTCAACACTGTAGTGTTTGTGGGGAAGCTTTTGCTAAGGCTGACCCACACACCACATGTCTATTGTCTGGGGTTTGACCACCTCAATTCAGACTGCCAGATTTGTCACAATTTCCCTGCTGCCACCATAGATAAGAGTTGGTAGGCTCAGAGAAGGGAGGCAAAGTCCCGCTGACCGGATAGCCAGCCGGGTTCAGTACCAACCGAACGGAGGTGCCCTCTGACCAGGGCAATACTTCCTCGGGCAAGCGAAGAGCGGTTCTGAGGGCGGTTTCAGCAAAAGGACTAGAAAGTCAGCTAGTGTAGAGCCAAAGTTCTCTCCCCAACTGCTGAAATAGCTAAAGCAATTCAAATTGTCAGTCTCTCTCTCTCCGGTTCCGACCGAACCCGACACACCTTCAGCCTAAGCGTTGGTTCGGCGGTTCCACCAGTTCAAGATTATGATTTTGAGGATTTTTATGAACCGGGAGGGGAAGAGGAATATGAGGAGAGTGAATATGGTTTTGAAGATCTGGATGCCGGACATCTCTCCAGATAGACCCCTAGGGGTTTCTCCTCCAAGACTTTCTGAGTCCCCTTCTCATTTCGTGTTTTATAAAAAAGTTGCTGAAACTCTCCAGCTCCCTGTTGAGGAAGCTGTTGATGACCAAGAGGAGCCAGACTATGTAGAAATGAAGGATATTCCAGAGTCTAGGAGACTGTCTATTCCTTTGCATAAATCTTTTTGGAAACAGACAGTAAGAAAGTTTTAAAAACTCCTCACACTATACCTCCTGTGGATAAAAGGATGGACAAGAGGTATACCTTATCAGGCTCGGACACTGATTTCCTCACTCAACAATGCAGCCATGTGGGGGTAGTGCA